>CM042474.1:18676666-19276666 GCA_023621385.1 Quercus gilva
CGTCTAGATATAGAAGACTCATAAAATTTATATCTAGAGAGAGAGAGATGTTGGAAAAGAACTCTTCACTAAATATATAAACGTATACGTACATTACATATCTGTGCATGTGTGTGTTTACTGATACATTGCAAAAGAGGCATAAAAAGAAAACCTCAAAGCAAGGTTGCTTCAGGACCCAGTCAAAGAGTTCCTTAGTCTCCATCATTCTGTTCTTGTTTTCATCCTCAAAGAGTGTTTGGTCATACCTGAAACGCAAATGTCAGTTTCAAGCCTTCCTCAGCTTTACACATTTCAATATTGTAATGTGGAATTGTGCCAGAGTCTAACTGATAAATTATCTGAGCCCTTTTTCAGGTTCTCTTTTGCTACTCCAACTAATGGAACACCAGATACAGCATAACTTCGCTACTGGAAATTACTGCCTCCATGGCAGTTATTATGAGAATGTAGTTATGATATAATCATAAGATTCAATTACTTTTTTTTTTCCAAATAGATTATCAGAACATTTAGGAGGCAGTAGCAAATGATGCTCTAAAGCCCCTAGCAGGATTATTTTGGAACTTAATTAACATAAATTATTACAATGAATATAGAAATTAATCACACAGCAAACTTCATCCCTCCCCGAGAGAGAGAGAGAGAGAGAAGTAAAGAAATGTTTTTGCCAAATCTGGGCGAGCTCTTCTGAATAAGAGTCAAAGAGAGTCTGACCAATATATGGTCAAATATTTCTAACAAAATTGTTAAAATTAATAGTTAATCAGAGAGCCTCAAGTGTCATCATGCTACATGCACATGATGATAAGAAATTATAACAATGAACTTACTCGCTAATGGCAACACAAAAGATAACAGCTGTGACACCTTCAAAGAGATGGATCCATTTTCTCCTTTCATTTCTCTGTCCTCCAACATCAAAGAGTCTATATACTTCTCCGCTTTTCTTATTTTCTCCAACAGGGCTGCCCAAATCATCACCAGCATTTAGTCATTTTTGTATTGTTTAACAAAGCAATTGAGTAAACATGAGTTCTGGACATTCATGCTTTTAAAACACATATAAGTTGCATTTTTTTCCTAGGGAAAGTCAAGCTGCCATTGGGTCGAACCTAAGCTCACCCCTTTAAGGGGAGGGAGGCGGGAGCAGGAGTCACCACTAGGCCAAGAAGCCTTTGGCTATAGATATAAGTTGCTTTACAAACATAACATGAACTATGATTGTTGTTTGGATGGCTGGGGCAAGATGAGGAAGATAAGTAGAAATAATAAAGCTATATGCAATAGAAAACAGATGAGAGTCAAATAAAATGACTTATCATCCACAGCATGAAATTAGAAAGCAGTATAAGAAAAAGAGCTAATAAATCAATTCAATAAGGAATGAAATGTAGAAGGCGAGCTAACACTAATCTGTGGATAGTGTTCTATGCCAAGAATGGATTATATGCAATCAGTCTCCCAGGTAGTAGAATCAGGCCAAAAAGGCTTTGTTGAGATGAGTTGCTTCTTATTGAGGATTGGAGTTGAGCATATCTTGTAATCTGGCCAGAAATAATCATCTCACCATATTGTAATTGGAAGTTTTGAATGGAGAAGTTACATGTAGATATAACGTTAGATTTTAATGTAGTGCATACTCAAAAACAAGCTAATAAGCTTCTCCACTATTGCAAGTCTCCTAGTTAACCAATTACACAAGGAATCCTCTCAAGTTATTACTAATAGCACCATCAGCCGAGCATGAGCAGAAGAAGACATGAGTTAGCAGCAGCACTTGCAGCATGACTGCATTTAGGGAAGTAACATAGAGTATGACTTCAAAAAGAATAGAACGGAGGAAAAAACATGTGTCCAAACCTAACTAATTTGTTTAGGATAGATAGCCAAACCCAAAATTTTGGGACCAAGGCTTTGTTTTTATTGTTTGTACTTGAAGCATGACTGCATTTTTTTTTTTTTTTTAAAATTCAAATTAACATAACACTATCAAATTTGCAGTTGCCGACTTTGGGAAGAGAAGGACAAAGCAGTGAAGCAGTGTGGCAGTTTTTTTTTTTTTTTTTGGGGGGGGGGGGGGGGGGGGGGTGGGGGTGGTGGGGAAGAGAGAGAAAGAGATGAGAAATACCACATTACTAATAACAGAAGGTCATCTTAAACTTAACCAGATATTCACCTGAACTGGATCTCTACAACTCCGGTTGTACGAACTCTTGCATAGAGAACATCTTCCTGCAATACCAAAATACACTATGAAACTTGTTCAACATAGACTCTCCACTACAACCTATAGTTACATAGAGAAGCTAATATGCAACATACATGAGATCTGCATCCAAAGTATGCGGGAAAAGGATATGGTAGAAGATAAATACGCACTCACTATGTTGCAATATGAATATCCCAATGATAGAAGCTAATCAGTTTTTCCATGTGAAAATAAAGACAAACAGAACAAAAGCATGAATGCCAAAAACAGCCCATTGAAGCTTTCTTTTTTTTCTTTTTCTTTTTTGGGGGGATAGGGGGGTTAATACTTAATAACAGTAGATAAGCAACCCATATTAAGAATATGAAGACCACCTGACCATTCGGTCACTGATCTGTAGAACTTACATAATTAATCTTAAATATTAAAATGTAAGCAGTGTAGAATATACAAATTTGAAGTGGCAACAACATATAATATCTATAGATCATGAAACTGCAGAAGGCTAAGCAATATTTTTTTTTAGGATAGGTTTGGGGAAAAAGACACAAACAAGTACTCACAATACTCTAAAACACCCCTTTAACAAAGCTCAGCAGCAATTCTCCACAATGGCATGTGCAGATAAATTTTGGTAAAAGCTTTTTCAAAAACATTTAAGACCATAGCAACTGACTTAGAACAACTAGTAGAATTAAATCCAGAAACTTTCTTCCATAATGGTATAAGTACACTAAAAAAATACCCAAGAGGTCACGTGACTCATTAAAACAGTTTTGTGAATAAAACTACAATGGATGGTCTCTTTAGTTGCCACATAATAGGTTGAAGCAAGATAGCTCCAAACCTGTTTGGAGCCAAACTTTTTTAATAAAGAAATATTCCCTCCATTCCATTTCTCTAGTCCACTTCCCATTTTGGGATGTCCCAAATCATTATCCACTTTGAAGAGTCATGGAGCACAATTTTATTAACTTTCTTGATATTCACTTTATTTTGTCAAAAAAGTTGAAGCCTTTTGTCCTTTTGCCATTGTGTGAGTTTAAATCAAAGAGGGTAATGTTGGAACTCATATCTTCTTATTATGAGCCCAAACAATGAATTCAATAAGTTATATAAACAAAATAGGACGGAGGGAGTATTATGGATATTAGATACCTTTGTTGGAACATAATTCGGATCAGCCAATCTTTGTAAATTTTCCATGAAATAATTAGCACAATCTGGAACTTGGAGTTCATTACCACGAGTATATGTTTCCTACATTTATGGAGAAAAGTAAATATTTAGCATGCTTCATGTACAATTGGAAAGGGAAATGCCAAGAGCTTTGTAGCTCAACTAACACCTCCTGATGTTTCCCATGGAGGCATCCAGGGTTGAAATCCCCCTATCCCCAACTATTGATGTATCAAAAAAAAGAAGTAAACAATAATGAAAAATGACTCAAAACTTAAGGAATATGAGACAAAAGACGAGTGCTGAAGAACTAAATATTGTAGAGCAATCAACATATGCCCTTTATGAGAAGTAACAGCTACCTGAATTGCAGCATCTTTCCATAGAGTCTCAATGTCCTGTGCAAGCTCTTTATTGAGACATGGATAATCCAATCTACCACCAATTTCTGATAGTTTCTCTCCAATATCCTGACACAGAAAGTAAGTTCTACTGAATTGAAAAGGAGCCTAATATTTTAAACACAAGATTGAGCATGAAAGAGGTTGTAACAAGAAAAGCAATTTAGGTACTATAATGTTTGCCTTATAGAAATAATCATGTCTTATAAGACTTTCTAACCAGATTTTTTAAAATAAGCTTTTGTCACTAAACCAAAAGAGCAAACGACACAATGGCAATGTAATAGAAAGTCAAACTATGAATTCAAACCTTATTTTCACTTGATAAAACATACTTCGAGGAATCTGTGTCACTCTGAGCCAACTCCTTTGATCCATCATGCAATATCTGTTCAATAACATTCAGCATACAATGAATATAAGGATTAAAATTGATCTTTTCCCATTTATATAACGGTTAAGACTCATCTCAGCACAAGAAAATTGTAGTTTTTACTATAAACAGCTGGCACTAGATGCTCTTGTAACATGCAGAAAGGGAAATAACCAACACACCCTTTCAATTATTGCGTACTTTTATAGTCTGATACACATTGGCATGGATGACTGAAATGTAGCTCCTTAGCTCTGCCTCATCAAAGCCAGTTTGAAATAAAAGCTTTATCTGCACACAGATAATTATATAAATATTAGCATCTCCAGTAAACATTAGACTACACTTTGAAAGAGGAACTTGTACAATATCTTGCCTGCTTAAAAATTGTGGACTTCCCAGACTCTCCAGCACCTTAAAAAGATTGATCACATTGTAAATATCAACCAAGAAGTAACACAATTAAAAAAACCAAATGCTTGTTAATGCTTAAGCCCCTAATTAAGGAAATAAAACTAGAGGTTAAGTTTTTATGCAAATAAAGCAATAACCTTATATATTTATTTCACAGCTAGTCCCAAGCCGGGGGAAAAAAAAAAAGATGGTTGCAGTAGGTTGATGGCTAGCATAAAATCTAGTCACTCTTTTATAATAAGCAATAAGCTTAAACTCTAGGCATTTTAGTGTAGGGAAAAAAAAAAAGAGAGGAAGAAAGGTGGGCCCTAGAAATTAATAAAGGTAAATAATAAACCAATAAATATCCTCCATCAACTTATCAAAAAAATAAATATCTTTGATCAACAAATTGATGAAGAGTATAGCTCCTACATGCAGTCATGCACAAAGAAAGCTGAAGGAAGGAAATGACCAATAAGTAACAAAAACCAGAAACTAGCCAAGCAATAGGAAAATCGTATACATTATCTCATTTGTATTTTCCCTCTTCCTGTAAGCCAAAGTATAGTAATTATTGAACAATGTAATGAGCCACCTAGTCGCAACAGCACTTCTATGAACTCTATTTGTGTCAAAGAACCCCAGTCAAATAGCAATCATCAATAATGCCCCCAGTAACAGAAAGAAACTTTATGAGACAGTCATTGAATCGAATTATGCATGGAATAAAAATGAATGGAAAAAGACATTACACGTTAAGGTCCTAATACCTTGTAATCACAGAATGTAGGATTCTCCTTTGACATAGTCAAACAATTTATTGCCAGAGGATGGCATCAGCAAGGTATTTACTTCCCCCAGTCTCACAATGAAGAAATTTTTTTAAATGGCATGACTATCAATGAAAAGGTAAAATATAGTGATCGCCTAGAGACTTGTGGCTTAGTAGCACCTTCCCAGCTCTTCCCATAAGGAGAACCTAGGTTCAAATCTCCTCACCGCACTTGTTGTAAGCAAAAAGAAGGGGTAAAATATAGTGATTTTCCTGAAATGACCTTTGCTTTATATTAGAGGTGGCACAACTTCTGATAAGAATCTTTTTTTCAGGTGAGGGTAATATAGGAAATTCAAGAAGATTGAACTTTCCAGTTTTTTGAAAGGTTTCATATATTTTGTGATAACCCAAAAAGGAAAAGCTATCATCAATTTTGAAACAGAGACAGTACTTCTTACGCATAAAACTTCAAATAGTATCTGCAGGTTATACATTTTCATAGAAGGCATGTGATACTCGACAAAATCATTTTTGTTTCTTTCTCTATCTAATTTTTGTAAAGCACCACCAAAGACACTATGCATGATGCCCCTGTGCAGTCATCAATCATTAAAATTCAAGTTTTCGATCCCAACAAGCTTCAACTAGCAAGCTTATGAATTTAGCAGATGCAAAATAATTGAGGTAATGAGAAATACTGTTTTCATGTGTACCAAGTAATAGAAGTTTCTGGATATGCTTTTCAGCTTTTGCTTCTTGCTCAATTCTCCTTCCGATTTCTGCATCCTGAAAATCATGCTATCAATCAAAATGAAGCAAATAGACTGCATAAAGTTGATCTACCAACAATTTATACAAGTGCATAACGTAGAATGTATTTTACCAAGCATAACTCACATGTGCATTCTCTTCAGTATCTGCTCCATTGTAATGACGGTTTCTGCTGCAGAGTAAGCCCATAGTTTCAACTACAATAGACAGCATAGAAGATGCACCAGACAAGCTTGGCCAGAAGTCAAATGAGTCTTCTAGTCTTCTTCAATTCCCTAATGATATGCATTCACTCATTATCTGTCCAAGTTGACCCAATCAAAAAACTAGATTCGTCAGGGACAAATAAAGATGAGCTACATCTCCCAACTCTGCCCCCCCACCCCCCCCCCCCCCAAAAAAAAAAAAAAAAAAAAAAGATCTTTGGACATCAGTACTAATTGAGGAAATAGTTAAATCAAACAATTTGTATATATTTTTACCCAACTTGTTAGATATTCGCTCAAGTGAGATCACAAGTCACGATACAATCAGCCAGTTATATAGTGTGATATTTTTATCCAACTTGTGACAAGATTGCAAAAGTGAGATTACAGAACATGGGGTGAATCACCAAACACATAGTCAAGCTTCATAACATGGATTGACCAATCCAAAAAAGAAAAACAATTTAGATGCAGAACTTAGTTCCAACCAAAAATGGCGCATGAAAGTGATACACTTGATTTATTGCAGTTAATTGATCATTTCAGCAGTGTCTTAGCCAAATAACACAATCCCTCGGTCAAGAATTCGTAGATTTTACACACACAGAACTTCAAACCAGTGTGACCATACATAGTCATATGACATAACCAAGGGCCCCAAATTATATCCAATATGTTATTAATCCAATTTAAGCTCTCCAAATAATTATTATAAGCCAAACCACAACGTTGAGGAACACTCACACTAGTATTTTTAAGACTTTCCATGCTTTCCAAACGACCAACCAAAATTTTCAATGCATCAAACTCCCGAATCCAAAGAACAATAACAAATTACCATGAAACACTACCAATTAAGACAACATAGATAGGCACCACAACAACCAAAAGATTACAAATTTAAAACAAATTGGTTCACTTAGCATAAGAAAATGAACTTTCTTCTAGTCCACATATTCAAAATCAAATTCACAATAAACACAATCCCAAATGCTATAACCCCATATACAATCAAACCCAGAAATCTTTTTTCATTTGCTCAAAAAAAAAAAAAAAAACATGTACAACCTCTTGATCTACTATATTTTAGCATCGATTTAGTGAGCAAAATAAGAAGCAAAGAAAGATCTAAAATTGGGTAAGTGGGTAAATGCAAAACAAAACAAGAGGCTCATATTACCTGAGCTGTGGAGAAATGGCGCTAGATTTGGTGGATTCAGTGAGAGTGAAGAAACTAAAAAGGAAAGCAATTTCCTTTTGTTCTTTCTTTCTTTAACAAGTAAGTATTTTAATACAAATATAAATATGAATATGTAAACAAAATGGATATAATATTTAGTTGAGTATTCGTAATAATAATATTGTTATGTATTGTTGAGAGTTTGTGTGGTGTTTAAGAATCGGGAGGCAGCTAAAATTTGGAAGGAGGGAAAGGGAAGAAGAGAAGAGAGAGTACGAAACAGCGCCGAAAGCTGCAAAATGCCTTCTTTTCTCTTCTCTTCTTTTGTCTTCTCTCTCTCTCTCTCTCTCTCTCTATATATTTTATTTAGTATTCGGTCAAAGTTTCAAAAGACAGTCCCTCAGATCAAAAAAGGAACTATATTTAATTTAACTAGTCGTTTCTTGGGAAAATACACTCACACTTACACTGTGTGACTTCAATATTCTACGAAAAGGTTCATTAATTATTATATATTTTTTTTAGAAGATAAAGGTTCATTGATTAATAGAAGGGTCCGGTTAAAAGGGTGTTTTTTTTTTTTTCACTTTAATTTGAAACCACCAAGATTTGTGGTGAAAATATTTTCGGGATAACATTTTTTTTGTCATCAAGATATTTATTAATAGATTATTTTTAAAAATTTTTTTATCTCATTTTTATAGGAAATTTAAAAAATTACCAAAAGAACCGTTACTTTTTTCTTTTTCATAAAAAGTTTCTAAAAACATTTCATAAACTAATATTTTTAGGACATTCATTAACTTTTAAGAAATGTTATATTCATAATATTTTCATAACAAATTAAATCTTAAATAACAGATTGTTATGGGTTGTTATTGGTAGAACAAAAGGTAATTTTAGTAATAGGTTAGAACTAATAGCAACTAATCACTTATGATTTGTCGTGAACATAACATTTTTTTAAACTTTTCTCAAGTAAATTGCTTCTTAAAAAAAAAAAAAAATATCTTACCATGCATGCCACTTAATGGACGGTATCTTCTAAGAGCATTCACAGCAGTGGAGCTAAAAATTTAGCATTTTAGTTCCACCAAAAGTTACTTTATCTATTATACCTATACACGTGCTGCAGCAGTGGATCTATTTTAGCTTTCAACATAATAAAATAATATAAACATTACAATAAAATAATATATCTACTACAATAAAATAATATCTCACTATAATAAAATAATATATTCTTTACACTCATACGTCACAGCCACACACCACCACCACCACCACCACCACCACAACAAAAGAAAAAAAAATCAACAAAGTCCACACATCACAGCCAAACACACAACCACCGCCACCACCGCCACCACCCACAACAAAAGAAAAAAAAAATCAATCAACTACCTACCACACCACCACCACACCACAGCCCACAGCAGGAAAAAAAAAAAAAAAAAAGTGCTGATCAGAGTGGGACGGCAACGGCGTGGACGGCGACGGCGTGGGACGGGATGGCGTGGACTGAGGCGTGGGCTGGGAGGGCCACGGCGTGGACTGAGGCGTGCTGAGGCGTGGACGGCATGGACTGAGGCTTGCTGAGGCGTGGACGGCGACGGCATGGACTGAGGCTTGCTGAGACGTGGGACGGTGACGGCGTGGCTGAGGCGTTGACGGCGACGGCGTGGCTGACGCGTTGACGGTGACGGCGTGGCTGAGGCGTTGACGGCGAC
Organism: Quercus gilva; assembly: GCA_023621385.1. Classification (NCBI taxonomy): domain Eukaryota; kingdom Viridiplantae; phylum Streptophyta; class Magnoliopsida; order Fagales; family Fagaceae; genus Quercus; species Quercus gilva. The sequence goes on from CM042474.1 coordinate 18,685,890, forward strand.
GGCGTGGACGGAGCTGAGAGCTTGACGAGAGAGATGAGAGCTTGATGAGAGAGATGAGAGCTTGATGAGAGAGATGAGAGTGAGAGAGCTGATTATATTTAATAGGAGGGTCAATAAAATTTTTTTTTTTTTTAGATGTCTGCTACAGTACACATGTATCTATACATGTGTACTGTAGCAAATCAGCAAAAAAATTTACCTTTACCTCCATTGCTGCAAGGCTGTTTTGGTATATTGGTGGAGCTAAAAAGCTATAAAAATAGCATTATAGCTTTTTAGCTCCACTGCTGTGAATGCGCATGAGACCCATGTGTTAATGAGAGAGAGGGCGCATAGGGCTAACATATGAAAATTTTTCTAGGACTTGAGTGATGGACTAGTTATCCAGAGGAGATTGGTTAATTAGAAAATCTATGACACAATTTCAACGCAATTCTTATGTGATTGACCGTGAATAGTTGAGAAAATTGAGAGTGCATCAAAATCGACCACTTTAATTAATTGTAGTAAAAATTGCAGTAAATAATGTGGTTAGAACAATGAGTGGTTAATTGCTCTGGTCATAACATAAATGTTAATAATTTATTTTAAAAAAATTTTGATATCACTTTTATGGGGAATAAAAAAAATTGTTAAAATATTAATTTTTTTTTTCATTTCCCATAAAAACTTTTTTTAAATGGATTATTAATTAGTGTCCTAAAGGCACTCGTTAACATTTTCCAATAATCTAAGTATGCGTTGGCCCAAATAGAAAATTTCAATGCTAAGGTTTGCCATCTATGTATAGGCTGTCCTACTTCGTTTTAACTTTAAAGCTTAATCCGTTGTATTAGACTAAGGGTGGGTCAGCTACTAAGAATTGGGACATGGTGGGTCGGCTACTAAGTATGAACACAATAATCCTATATAGGCTTGTGTGTCATGTGTGACAATTTTGGTTATGAATGAGAAACTAGTCAACGCGTGGTGTGGGATTTTGACCATTTATAGTCCTAGGCGGTCCGGCACTTCTAATTTATTATAGGTTGGTTAATGGGTACGTATTTAGTGCCTCCTTCTTTTCTTTTTTTTTTTTTTTTTTTTTGGGATGTGAACTACGACAATTTTATTAAGAAGAAGAAAATAGTACATCAGAGGACACTAAATGCTCCACAAAAGGAGGGCAAGTGTCTAACCACATGACAGACTCGAGTAAGGACTTAGCATGCTGGGCTAACCCATGTGCTACTTTATTACCACACCTAGGCACAACAGAAAAAGAGCAATTTCTAAACCGAGTAGCTAACATTAAAGACCCAGAAATCAGATTGCAGATGCTAGCAGGAGAAATGATTGATCCAGTGAGAGAGTTATGAACAACCATTGAGTCGCCTTCAAAAATGGCTGAACGGAAACCTTGATCCCAAGCAAACCTTATTCCTTACTCCATTACCTTGGCTTCAATCTCCAGAGAACCCAAGGGAGCACAGATCTTCATACTCAGTGCAGCATGCACCAACCTGAGATGGTCCCCGATAACGACACCAACACCCACAGCTCGTTGTCGCTCAAAGATTGCACCATCAACATTGACTTTGAGCCACGGAAGCTGAGGAAGAACCCAACCAACATCTACCTCTGGAGTCTTGATCTTGATACGATGGTTTGCCACTTGAAATTCCTCCAAATAGTCCAACGTCCAGCCAACAATACCAGAAGCTGATTTGCAAGGCCTCCCTATCCGAATCTCATTTCTATTGGACCAAATGCCCCAAGCTACAGAGAAGAAGCGAGCCAACTCCTGAATAGACCACTGTTTCACGTTCCGAGCATACCAAACCAGATCGATGAACTCCCTCACTTCTCCCGCGTCTGGACCGAGATCGATATTCGCAGTTGTCCACACCTCCTTTGCTTTAGCACAAAACCAAAGCACATGAGCCGTGGATTCCACAGCAATCCCACACTCCTCACAAACATCATTCTAGGTTACTTTTCGAGAAAACAAATTGGATTTTGTGGGCAAGATATTCCTACAAGCACACCATGCAAAACTTTTCATCTTGTTGGGCAGCGGCAACTTCCAGATACATCGCTAGAAGGACACCACAGGTTATGAGGTCGAGCTCTCTCCCTGATGAGTATCACTTATCCGCACTTAGTGAGCTACACGGTAAGCACTACTCACAGTAAACCGACCTGATGGAGTGTAAGCCCAAATCAACCTATCAGCGGCCAGCGATGGACTAAGAGGAATAGAAAGAATAGCTTCGGCATCAAAAGGAAGAAAGACCTCATGGATTATGTCTGATTTCCAAGTTGCTGTCTCTGAATAAATGAGAGCAGAAACTAAGGCATCCTTAAGAAAGAAATGAGGGACAGTAGCAGGCTTATGCGATGGCGAGGAAGCTAGCCACTTATCTCTCCACAGGCTTACTGAACCTCCATTACCAATCTGCCAGCGACATCCTAATTTAACAACCTTTTGAGCTTCCATAATACTACGCCAAGAATAAGATGGATGCCTCCCTAACACCGCATTCAAAAAATCACCATTCGGAAAGTACTTAGGTTTGTACACTCGGTGAAATAATGAGTTTGGACAATTCTGAAGCCTCCACCCCTGTTTAGCCAACAAAGCAATGTTAAAAGACTTCAAATCTCGAAAGCCCATACCTCCTTCCTCTTTTGGTGCACACATCTTATCCCAGCTTAGCCATGCCAATTTATTATGGTTTTCCTGCTGCCCCCACCAAAATCGCCTCACCATGCTAGCAAGTTCATCACACAGGCCATCAGGAAGCTTAAAACAGCTCATGGTATAGGTCGGAATAGCTTGGGCCACTGACTTTATCAAGATTTCTTGGCTTGCATTGGACAAAAGCTTCTCATTCCAGCCAGATAATTTATTCCCCAACTTCTCCTTAAGATCATTGAAGGTATTCCTCTTGGATCGCCCCACCAAAGAAGGTAACCCTAAGTATTTTTCATGCTGCCGGATCACTGAAACCCCAAACCTCCTTTGTATCTCCTCCTGAATCGGTCTTGAAGTATTTCTGCTAAAAAACAAGGAAGTTTTACTCCTATTCAGTTGTTGCCCAGACACTGATTCATAAACTAAAAAAACCTCATGCAACACATCACACTCCTCCAAGGTAGCACGGCAAAAAATCAAGCTAGTAGTTGTTTGCCGTGGTGCTCCTCGTATTTCTCACTTATTTTTTGCAGATGATAGCCTGGTTCTTTTCTTGGTTACGTATTATAGCTATCAAAAATATACTCACATCTTTGTGGCTTTATTTTTTGCCATTTCTTTTATTTTTGGGTAAAATATCATTTTCGTCCCTAAACTATCACAAAAGTTCGTTTTTCATCCTTAAACTATCACAAAAGTTCGTTTTTCGTCCCTAAACTTTCAAAAGTTCGTTTTTCGTCCCTAAACTTTCAAAAGTTCTATTTTTGTCCCTAAACTTTTCCAAATGTATTGATTTTCGTCCCTTCCACATTAGCACTCCGTCAAAGCCACGTCAGCACTCCGTCAGACGGAGAGACGAAAATCAATACGTTTGGAAAAGTTTAGGGACGAAAATAGAACTTTTAAAAGTTTAGGGACGAAAAACGAAATTTTGTGATAGTTTAGGGATGAAAAACGAACTTTCAAAAGTTTAGGGACGAAAAACGAACTTTTATGATAGTTTAGGAACGAAAATGATATTTTACCCTTTATTTTTTATGGTTTTTTTTTTTTTTTGCCATTTCCAAGTAAAACATGAGGAAATGGTGGATGATAGGTTTTAGTGTGAGTCCAAAATCCACTCAAAAAATAAGATATGTTTTACATTGATTAGTTAAAAATCTTGTTATATGATGAGTTCCAGCTAGCTCAACTAATAAAGTCTCATATGGTTGAATAAGAGATCTAAAGTTCAATCTCTACGTACACCAAAAATCTATTGATGTCTTAGTCTGACGATAGAGAGAACAATCATTATAAACGGACACCATAAGTTAAAACTCTATAAAAAAAATTTTTGATATATGAGTTTATGTGTTAGTTGTAATTCTTTGCTCTTTACTTATAAATAGATTAAATCTTTCTTTCTTTCTTTAGGAACTAGATTAAATATTTTAGTTTAGTTATTGGTAGCAATAATCTATCAACTAAAACTATATTGTTCTCATAATGTTATTTCCACAATTCTTTTTATGAGTAAAAATCAAGGTTTTAAATTTAACCAAGGTAATGCAAAAAATAAAATTTGGTCAAAGAGTGGCCTTACAATAGACATGCATAAATTTGATAGATTTAGTTAATTTGATTTATTTTGAAAATATTAATTGAAATTAAACTAAATGCTTAATTCTCATTGGCTCAAATGGCAAATAACAGTAGATATGCAAACGTAGGATAACCCCTGTATGATCAGGATTAGGGTTAAGCCCAACAACCCATTCCTTAATAGTTAATACCCATTTCAAGCCCTTCTAGTGATTTGCTGACGAAAGTAGAGTACAATGCTTTCGTGCGAATGCCACAGAGTGGAGTAGAAACCCCTAAATAAAATTACTTAGGGGTTGTTTGGTTTTTGTATTTCCATCACTTATAACTCTGTTTCCATCACCCATAACTCAAAAATGGTGGGACCCACGGTTGAGAAGTGTGTTTGGTTTTTGTTTTCAGTTTTTGTTTCCATCACTCAATTATCTAATTCTTGAGTGACGAGTTATGGAAATTGAAAACACATTTTAGGTGTTTTCAGTTTCCAAAACTCAATTTCCAATAACATTTTAGTAATTAAACACACACTGAAGGACCCATTAGTCAAAGGTCAGTCGCAACTTTTGACCTTTTTTTTTTTTTTTTGCCTCATTGGGTTCGGTAAGTTTGGGTCTTTTTCTTCTTCTTCTTCTTTTTCTTTTTCCTTTCACATTGGTCTTCTTCTTCTTCTTTTTTTTCTTTTTCCTTTCATGCTAGGTCTGGTCTAGTCTTCTTCATCTTCCTTTCTTTTTTTTTTTTTTTTTTCACATTGGGTTTTTGGGTTTGGTTGCATTTTTTTTTTCCATTCCTTTTCACTAGGTTTCTGGGTCCTCTTCTTTTCTTTTTCTTTTTCTTTTTTTCTTCTTTTTCTTTCTCTCTTTCTTCACCTCTCACGATCTTTTCTCTAACACACAAACCCACAAACATGTTCATCCACACACAAAAACCAGTCGATTTCACCGAAAACCCAGTGAACATAGCAGAAACATGTTCATCCACACTAACCCACAAACATGTTCATACACACAAAAAAAGCTCTAGTGCCGTCATTCACCGAAAACCGTAGAAAATCAGAGAACCAATCATAACCATGAGCTTCCTCTCTCTTGCTTTTATTTTCTCATTTATTGATTTTGTTTTAGCTTAAACCTTAATCTTGTTTTTGTGTGTTTTCTCTTCAACCAAGCACCAACAGAGGTAACCACAAGCACTATAAAAAAAAAAAAAAAAAAAAAAAAAAAGCAATAAAGCGCAAGCAACAGAGACAAAGAAAGGGGTAGGAAGAACAACGAAGGGGAGAGGCAGAGAAAGATGAGAGTAAGGGGAAAAAGAAAAAAAAAAAAAAAAAAAAAAAGGAAAGAGGAAAGTCTTATGACATGAGTCAGTGTGTGGGTCCCCTTTTTTTAGATTTTTTGGTTGAAACCATGACTGAGTGATATGTGCCAAACGGGTGGGTGTAGGAAATTGAGGTATTTTAAGTGATTAGTGATGAGTGACGAAAATTGAGTGAGGATTGATGAGTAATGAAAAAAAAAAAAACACCAAACAGCCCCTTAATTTCCATATAGTATTAGTGGATGACCATTTCCCACTATAAAACAAGTTCTCCACACCGTCTAAGCATTTATTGAACATCTAGATATTCCATCTATTCACACACAAATATAAAACATAAATATGAATTTTGTTCAATAAGATAGTATAAGATTTCGTTTATTTTATTTATGGGGAGAAGACTTGGTTTAACATTTCAATAAAAGAAATAATAAATAAAATCTTAGAAAATTCAAAATTACTTAAAAAGATAGAATCAAGTTTATAATGGCTTAATAAATGATTTGTGACTCCCAAAGAATCGGAGTATAATTTTGAAAGGAAAATACTAGAGATACAAACTTTTTTTACAAACTATTAATGTGGTGAGTGATTATTGATAAATAAAAAAATGATTTTATTAGTAGGCCTAGATGAGAATCAATAAGAAATCGGCTACAACAACAGCTTGTAAAAATATTGTAAAATAGTTTATGATTGTACTATTACTCATTTTGAAATTCAAATTATGAAAATTCATTGAAAAAGACAAGTTATTAATGGGCTGATTAGCGAGAACAATTTTCCTAAAGTATAAGACTCCTATATTTAAATTTCACTTGAAATTTCAGTTGAGAAAATTATTAAACGAGTCATTAAATTGCGAATCAATAATTTTCAAAAAGTAATACTATAACCACAAACTATTTTACAACATTTTTACAAATTATTGATGTGGCAAATTCTTATTAGTTCTAATATGGGTCAACTACTAACATCACATTTATGTTTATCAATTATTATTTGAAAATTACATAAGCTACATCAACAGTTTGTATAAATATTGTAAAATAGCATGTATCTGTAGCATTACTCATTTCCAAAATATAAAGTCAAAGACTCAAAATATCACTACAAACTTTAGACTTGAATTTGAATTGTTAATTTAGAAAGATTGAAAGTTAATGGGGACAATCAATCATAATTGGCTAAATCTTCCATTTAAGTCAAAATTTTAAATTAAAATAAAAAAGGGGAGAGACAATTAGAACATGGATTGACTTTTATTATGTGCTTGAATGTCTACTTGATCTGCTCCCCATACCACATGTTGGATGGCTCACAATAACCTCACATGATCTTTGCTTCCTTATTTTGCTTTCTTTTAAATTATTGTGAATTGTTGCCTTAATTGATTTACTTTAATTATGTTTTTTTTTTCTCTCTCTCTTTTGTTTTTTTTTTTTTTTTTGAGAGAGAGTTTCAACTTATGGCGTTCGCTCCTGATGATAGCTTTTTATCATCAAACCAAGATACCAATCAGTTTTTGGTGTAAGTGGGGATTAAACCCTAGATCTCTTGTTTAACAATCAGAGATTTTATCAGTTGAGCTAGCTGGAACCCACCTCTCTTTTGTTAGTAGATAAGGTATTGGGGCTGGTAGTTGTGTTTTAGTTATGCTTAGTAAAACTCATTTAAACATAGTCTAATAATACAACTATACAAGTTCCTTCACCAAAAAAAAAACCTATACAAGTGAAGGCCAACTGTAAGGCCTCTGTTATAGACATTAAGGCCACACTTGTGATTTGAACCAATGCTTTCAATTTTCAAAACCTTCTTATGACTCGATCTTATAAAAGCTACCAAACAAACCTTCACAAGACTTAAGCCACATCAACATTATTCTAGACCCATCCCATAAGAGGAGGCTTCTAGGGTCTGGACCAACTCACATTTGAAAATCATGTGAAACCTTCTTCTTTTTTTTCTTTTTTTTTTGATGGGCATGTGAAACCTTCTTGAGATTTGGAAAAAATTAGTGATAAATACCTTAATTTGCCTATGGAGAGCAATTGGGTCTACCTCCTCACCTTTAGCTAGCATCTTATTTCTCACGTTTAAATCTTTATAGTACCCAAATTCTAATTTTAAGGTGGTAACCCGAGAAAGAGACACAGGTTTACTCACATAGGGTTTTGATAACTAATACTTTTAGGTATTTGTTGATAGACCATTTTAGAAAAAAATTAATACTATTTTAATAGAAAATATAAATAGTTATCAAAAAAATTAATTACTTTTTTTCTTTTCCTATAAAAAGTTTTTAAACCAACACCCTTTGGGCATCGGTTAACTTTTCCCTTGAACATGTTATAATGGTGACAAGGCTTGAAAATCTTCCTAGTTCCCATTTCAACCCCCATGAGGAAGCATTTTATGCCATTTAATTAATGGAGCATCTTTGGAAAACATGAACTTTTGTTGCCTCCTCTAATTTATATAACATCCAACATTGATCCCCCACACTCAAACTACTTGGCTACTAACATCTTTACGAGGGTAAGAACTCCCATTTCAATTCTCCACAGAAATATTTTTAACTCTCTCATGAATTTCAACGCTCCAAAACTTCTTCTGATTAAATTTGTGTTCATAGCATTTTTTTTTTTTTTTGTTAAATTGTTAGAAATACTTATATAATATATATGTTGCAACCCAGCAGCTTGAACCACTCTCCCCATTTCTCAAGTTCTTTAATATATTATATACAAGCTACATTTGTTAAAAGAACACCAAAATTTTCACTAAGCCAAATTGGCTTGTTTAGTATTGGATATCTCGGAATGGGGATTTGATTGATAGCTCTCATAGGTTTCTTAGCAAAAAGTTGTTGCAGCATGGACATTCCAACATCATTAGTTCATCCAAAAGATCAATTTAACTCTAGGACACTTCATCCAATTAGTGGGCCTACTTAGTTGAGAGGATTTTATAAACAAAGCTTTTTAGTTTTGTGATCACCGTCCACCCCATTTTAACCAGTAGTGTCTCACTCATTTCCTAAAGCTTTTTTAAAAATTTCCTTAAACCTTTTAAACCAAGGCTCCTATTAATCTTTTATTGAGGCAAATCCTAGCTTTTCAGAGCTAGATACCCTTTTCTTTTTTCAATGCTTGTCATTCGTCCAACGTGTTACGAATTTTGTTATTAACATTTAAGGGCTTTTATTCCCTCACATCACTTTTTTCACATATTTTACACTCACTTCTATCTCTTAAAATGTGCACATTGATACATCAATTATGGATATATATATATATATATATATGTGAAATAGTGGTTGCAAACTAATGTGAAATGATATTTTCTCTCATTTAAAAAAAAAAGACATGTATGTGAGGGATGGCTTGTACCATGGACCTCACCAAAGTGCCCCTACCAATCCAAGAAAGGCATCTACACTTCCAAGTTTCAAGAGCACGGCCTTGAGCACAACTTGTTCAAGTCAGCCCAAAACACAATTTTTGAACCAAATAAGATTAAGTCTTGTTTTTTTTAATGATTCAATAAATGAGCGTGGAAAGATTTGAACCCTAAATATTTCCATTGGAATCACTAAAATGTGTCAATTGAGTTACAAGACTTTTAGCCAGATTAAACCATAACTATTTTGGCCAAAATAAAAAATGCAAATGGTATGTTCTTATTCATGTTCACGTGGATGGCTTGTCAGCCACCCTCCCTTCTATATTAAGGGAGGCAATTTAATAAGGGATCATTTGCGATGTAAGAGATTTTGTCTCACAAGTTGTAAACCTTCAGTCTTTTTCTTCCTTCTATATATATGTGAAATATTTTTTTACAAATGACACACCAAGAGACATAGAGAAAATAGATATATATTTAGTATTAGCGATAATATGATGTGATGAATGACCACTAGAAAGATCGAATGCAATATCATTCTGATATTTCTTTATATTTCTTTTATTCCACAATAGCAGATGAAATTTTATTGTTTGTCACTTTTGTCTTGATTTTAAATCTGAAGGAGCTTTTGGGCCCTAAAACAAGCTTGCAAATGGATTGGGCTATGGAGACAACGCGAACAAACTCATGAGCCCAGAGAATACAAACCAGCCTAACCAGCCTGGTGATAATTGCTTCTGGGGGTGAATGCAAATCACAATTTGCCAACAAAATGTGTCTTGATTAGACTTGTCAATTTTTTGGTAAAGTTTTAGAAAAACATATACGTAACCATTTAGAATTGTAATTAAAATAAGAGTTAAAGATCACACCTAAGGCTTAAAGTCATTGAAATAAGTAAAATTTTGTAAATTTTTTACATATTTGATGAGACTTATTGATTGATGGGTTTTAATATTCTATCTTGATGTTAATCTGATGATCCTTTTAAATAATACACCTATTAAAAACTACTAATTGGCACCACAGAAGAGACGACAGAGATCTAATGCAGATCACGCTTAGTATTTGTTGCTTCATATAATCTAATCAAAAGTAGGAAACTGTAGTGCCTACTCAAATCCAACCCAACATTTTTTAAATAGATAATTAGATCATCATGAGGATCCACTTAAGAACTTTTTGATAATGTTGTTGAACTGTCCTGAGCTATGTTGTGTTATTATATATGGGTAAAAGCACCATTTTGGTCCTTACATTTTGAGGTTATAGTCAATTTAGTCATTACATTTTGATAGTAGTTTATCAATTTTAATAAATAAAAAAAAAGGAAAAAAAACCAGATGATATTGAACACGAACCCAAATCTGGGAACCCACATCTCCATAAATCAAAATCAAAATTCAGCAAACTCAAATCCAATTCTAATCAATCTCAACAAATTCAAATCAACATTAATCAAACCCAAATCAACCTCCACAATTCTCGGTTCTTCAGTCCCTCGCCTATATCAACAAAACCCATTGACAACAAACTCATCAAACCAGCGACCAGTGTCCCATTCTTCAAATGATCTTAGATCTAGCATCATGTTCAAGATCAGATGGGTTCATGATAGAACCACCCCTTTGTTGTGTGAGAGAGAGAAAGAGCTTGTTTACTATGCTTCATCATTGTTCTCTAATATCTTGTGTACACTCTTCACACATGTATCAAACTCACTTTTATATTTCTATATTATTTTTTTGTTTTATATTTTCTTATTATTCCCCAACCAAAACAGGGATATATAAGTAACTTTCTATTGTTTATGATCTTATCTTCCCTGTGCTCTCTGTCCAAGTTTCAATTTTGACTTTACTCTCTCTTATGAATTCTATTTTTAAGTGCTGAGTAATCGATCTGGGTCTCAAGCACAACTTTTGGGATTTAGGAATTTAGAGATTTTGTGTTTTGTTCTTGCTCTGGAATTTTAGCCTAAGGCACTGGGTTTTTCGCTATGAGTTGTTTCTAGTTTTCTATTTATAGTTTTTGGTCTTAATGTTGAATGATTATTTCTGTAATGCTATTTTGATTTTGTGCGATGCAGTTGTGTATTTTGAATTTAAGCCTTCTCTTTTTGAGGTTTTGGCTCATCTAAATTATTGTTTTGCATCAACCCCTTTGAATTTGCTGAATTTTGAATTGAATTTATGGAGACATGTGTTCCTAGATTTGTTCATGTTCAAGATCATTTGGGTTTTATTTTTTGGTTTTTAATTCTCCTTTATTTTTTTCATTAAAATTGATAAAAAAAATTATTTAGATGCTGACATGGCATTTATTATTATTATTTTTGTAGTTGTGTCAGCTTTAATTGTGCCAACTAAGCACACTGTTTGCCATGGAGGCAATTTCTGCTAATAAGTTAACTGTAGGAATCAAATTAATTGCAAATTGAAAATAACAAGTACCAAATTGACTGCTATCAAAATGTAGGGACTAAATTAACTGTGGCCCAAAGTGTAGGGACCAAAATGATGTTTCTACCTTATATATAAACAGGGTAACTAAACCGATCATATGTATATATATGTATATATATATATATATTAAAAAAAAAAAAGTTCAACGGCCGATATTATTGGGGGAAAAAAAAAGCCAGTGAATAGTGCGAAATGAACAAACCAAAAACACCGTAGCTTTAAGCATTCGCACTGTTTTATTTTGACCTATAAGGAATTAACACCTCAATAATTGTGAAAATATTGTGACAATTTGTTGTGTTATTATATATAAGGGTAACTACTCGCTCATATGTATATAACCAAAAAAAAAAAAAAAGTTCAACGGCCGATATTACTGGAAAAAAAAAAAAAAAAGAAAAAAAAAAAGAAGAGAAAAAAAAAAAAAAAGAAGCCAGTGAACAGTGTGAAGTGAAAAAACCAAAAATACTCTAGTGAAGCTACTGTGGCTTTAAGCATTTGTGCTTTTTATATATACTAGTTAGGGTAGCACGTGCAAGGCATGTGCCTGCCGTGGAAAAAGAGTAGTGATTAAGGTTAATTTTAGATTTTATATGTATCACCAAACAAATATATAAATCATTTACTTTTTAAAGTACGTAGAGATTTACATTAATAAAAAAAGACATTAATTTTAAAAATTTTGATAATTATATCATAAAAAGTTAATTTCATTCGTATAAATATTTATTTTACTATAATAGTTTTTTAGTACTTATTTGCTAAAGGCAATATATCCACTGACTAAAAACTTCTAAGAATGATAATGAATATCATCATCTTTCAACCATAAACAACTAAGTTTTGCTAAGAAAAAAAAAAAAAAAAAAAAAAATATATATATATATATATATATATATATATATATTTATATATAACAAAAGGCACGTGCCATCGAATTTTTCATTAGATAAATTATAAGTTTCGAAATTTTAAACCAAGAAAAACAATGTTTTTCGGATAACAAATAAAACACCTTATATCGTCATTCCAACTTTTCAAGAATTACTATCATCTAAAACTCAAAATACATGAAGAAAATTTTTGGGATGTTAAAATTTAGTGGGAGTAATTTAAAAATTACACAATAAAATATTTTAAGAATTATAATCTTTAATTAGGATTTAACTGAGAGAATAACAATATGACATAGTTGCTATTTTCAAAAATATTAAGGGAAAAATTACTTTATTTTAAAGTTTAAGGGAGAATTGTAAACTACCCCAAACATAAAAGATGAAAAGTGTTTTTTTCATAAGTTTTTGTGTGTAAAACTGTGTTTCTACTTAGAATGGTGTGCAAAGAAAAAAATACAAAAAGTCAACTCAAGAAAATTGTATGTGAAACAGTGAATTTTAGCTCAAAAAAGTTGACTAAACCAAAAAATATTTATAAAAACACAACAAAATGACACAACATTTTCATAATACTTTTATAATTTTGTTATATTTTATTTTGACTTGTAAAGAATTGATAGCTCAACAGTTTTGAAAATATTGTGACAACAATAAAATGTATTAACATTTTCACACACAAAAAAAAAAATGCTATATCTACCATATTTTCACAACAAATTATAAGTAGTAGGTTGTTATAGGTTATTATTGGTTGGCAAAAAAATAGTTTCATTGGTAAGTTTAAATTTGAATCAATAACAATTTACCATCTATGATTTGTTATGAAAAGGTTATGAAAAATATTGTGGATGTAACACTTTTTTTGTCACAACACTTATTTTTAGTTGTAGTTGGTTCCAGTATGATATTTTATTATTTTATTTTAACTTATAAGGAATTCACATCTCAACAATCGTGAATTGTGCCAATTTGTTGTGTTAATATTTTATTATGATGTGAAACAATGCGAATTGGACAAACCAAAAATAATGTAGCACATCTATTGTAGCTTTACGCATTCACAAAAAAAAAAAAAAAAAAAATGGCCAATGAAAATTGAACAAACCAAAACTATTGTGGCTAAGCTACTGTAATTTTTCCTGTAGGGACCTTAGGGACCTGGTTCGAGCACTATTCCTTGCGAATGAGTGGACTCAAGCCCATCTAGCCTAGTACAATGAATTTGTAGAGAGCGGGCTAAAGAACTAGGCTCTAGTGAGGGTTATACAATTAAGCATAGTAATATAAGGATCGGTTGACAAGAATACAGACTGAAAGTATGGAATTAGGCTCCTCGGCCACTTTCTTATATAATCTCTTTCTTTTATCTCCCATGGTATTGGGTTACAAAGATTATATCAATACTATCACTCCTCTCCTCTCTCCCCAAAAATGTTGTCCTCCTTTCTGGAGGACTTGTTACATTTTATACCCCCTTCCGGTTAATCTCAGCCATCCATTTGTCGCTTATGTAGGTCATTATGCCAGTGCTTGTCCCATCAGCCGCCTTCCATCATTTTTGTGGGTGGTAACAGCTGAGGCAGCACTGTTCAGGGGTCACTTTTCCATTTAATGCGGCCAAAACGTTAGTTGTGGGCATTTAATGTGGAGATGACAGTTCCTCTTAGGATTGCTTCTCCACCATGCTCCTATGACCAACCCGCTGTACCTGCCTCTGCCTTGGATAGCTGGGAAAGTTTACCTCCGAAGACACTTCGTTCTTCCTTACAATGATTAGTGCAGGCCGAGGACATGGTTGTCCTCGGCAATATTACTGGCAGAAGGACTTGTCCTCGGACACATCTTTATCTTTGACATGGGCCTTGGGTTTAGCGTAGAGTGGGCCGGGGCTGCCAAATTCTCTGGCTCCATATTTCCCATTCACTTTTTTTATATATAGAAATATACATTGCATTTACAATGTAAATTTATATTGTAAACACATAAAAATTGGTAAATATTGAACACATTTACAAAATTTGTATGATATTTATCTTTTTTTTTTTTTTTGGTTGAGGCAAGTATATATAATATTTGCCACCTTTTGTGGATAGACAATATAAGCTTATATTACAAAGTACAAAGTAAACATGTAGAGATCCTTAAAAAAAAAAAACAACTAAAACAAAAACAAACTTAAACCAAACTAGTGAACTTGAAGGAAAAAAAAAAAAAAGAATGAAAAATGGCAGCTCACTAAACCAAAATTACTGTTCATGAGCCTATTGGCTCTTTTTATATAGAGAGGAGAGATATTAGTAGATAGTAGAAGTTTGTTTAGAATTTGCCCGTCCCCAAACCCAAACCCTAACCCTGATCTAGTCTCATGGAAGATTTTTCCCAACATTTCCCCATCTTACCCTTCCACCTCACCAAGAGCCGTTTCTAGGCCGGTTTGACTATCCAAATCTTCCTTTGGGTGTACACCCACTTCTTCCCTACAATGATATTACACACAGGGTCCATGATGTTGAAAATCTAGACTTAATTTTTAAAATTTTCAGTGAATTTCACATCAACCCCTATAGATTTTTATTATGGTCTCAGGCATTGGATGTGGTACTTACTCACTCTAATGTCTTATCAATCCATATATATTGATGTTCAAGCTAATGTTGTGCGACCTGGTTTTGCACCTTTCAACTATATATAGCAGCATCTTTTTTGGATAAGTGATATGTTTCTGGACAGGTGACATGTATATATGCTTGTGGACAGGAGATAAACAAACAAATAGCTGGTTCAGTCTAGGAAAAAAAAATTATAGTGGTGTTTTTAGGACTTCTAGTGGTGTTTCACGAATGCCACTATAGACCTAGTTTTTTGTAAGGACCTATACTATAGGTCTTTTAAAAAAAAAAAAAGCCCGACCGAATGCCACTGTAGGTCCTATACTATAGGTCTTACAAAGGCATATACTATAGGTCCTATACTATGGGTCTATTTAAAAAAAAAACAAAAAATTGAAATGGGCATATAACAGCGTTTTAAAAACGCCACTATAGGTTAATATATATATATATATATATATTATATGGCTATAGTGGCATTTTAAAATGCCACTATAGGTCTATACCCTATAATGGCCTTCCAAACGCTGCTATAGATCAAATTTCAAATTTTATTTTATTGGCTATAATGGCGTTTAAAAATGCCACCATAGGTCTATACCCTATAGTTTTGTTTGAAACACTACTATAAGTAAAAAAAAAAAAAAAAATTATTAGCTATAGTGGCGTTTAAAAAATGCTGCTATAGGCCAAAATTGTTTTTATTTTATTTTATTTTAAATAGGCTATAGCAGCATTTTATAAATGCCACTATAGGTTTATGGTTGTGGTACAATAGGGACGTTCATAACCGCCATTATAGAAAATGCCACTATAGCCCAAAAGGACCTATAATGGTGATTTTAGGACTTCAAGTGGCGTTTCACGAATGCCATTATAGGTCCTGTTTTTTCTATTAACTACACTCATCCTGCCCTTCGTTATAGGTCCATATATCCAATGCCTATAGGTTTTTATAACATGTTTGCATCTCTATATATGGTCAGAAATTCGACCATCTACCTCTGTGTATTTACCAATAAATGCGTAGGTGAAATACTTCAGAACTATGCTATTCAAGCGTTCAATCATCCGAATGAGATACTTCATCTAGAGGTGTAGAGGTACGTTATTTGTGTTTCACAGATTTTGAATACATTTTTAATTCATAGATTTGGTTGTTTTACATGTTTACAATATAAATTTATATTGTAATTAAACACATAAAAATTAGTAAATGTTGCACACATTTGCAAAATTTGTACAATATTTATTTATTTTTTTTTATTTTTTTTGCAAATATATATAATATTTGCCACTTTTTGTGCATATACAATATAAGCTTATATTACAAGTACAAAGTAAACATGTAAAGATCCTTAAAAAAATAAAAAAATAAAAACAAAAACAAGCTCAAACCAAACTGGTGAACTTGAAGGAAAAAAGAAAAAGAAAAAGAAAAAAGGGCAACTCACTAAACCAAAATTATTGTTCACGAGCCTATTTGCTCTTTTTATATATAGAGAAGAGATATTAGTAGATAGAAGAAGTTTGTTTAGAAAATTTGCTCTTCCCCAAACCCAAACCCTAACCCAGCTTCATGGAAGATTTTCCCCATCCCACCCTTTCACCCTACCAAGAGCAGTTTTCAGGCCAATTCGGCTATCCAAATCTTCCTTTGGGGGTACACCCACTTCTTCCCTACCATGATATCGCACACTGTGTCCGTGATGCTGAAAACCCAGAATTAATTTTTAGATTTTTAATTGAATTTCACATCAACCCCTATAGATTTTTATTATGGTCTCAGGCATTGGATATGGAACTCGCTCACACTAATGTCTTTATCAATATATATATATATATATATATATATTGATGTTCAAGCTAAGGTTGTGCGACTTGGTTTTGCATCTATATATAGCGGCGTTTTTCCTGGATAGGTGATATATGCTTATGGACAGGTGATAAACAAACAAGTAGCTAGTTTTGTCTAGGAAAAAAAAATTTTAAAAAAATTTATAGTGGCGTTTTTAGGACTTCTAATCACATTTTACGAACGCCAATATAGACCTACTTTTTTGTAAAGGCCTATACTATAAGTCTTTAAAAAAAAAAAAAAAAAAAAAAAAACACCCAAGCGAATGCCACTATAGGTTCTATACTACGATTCTTACAAGGGCATATACTACAATTCATGAATGCCATTATAGGTCCTATACAATAGGCCTTACAAG
The DNA here is from genome assembly GCA_023621385.1 of Quercus gilva. Lineage (NCBI taxonomy): Eukaryota > Viridiplantae > Streptophyta > Magnoliopsida > Fagales > Fagaceae > Quercus > Quercus gilva. The sequence goes on from CM042474.1 coordinate 18,703,062, forward strand.
GGCATATACTATAGGTCCTATACTATGGGTCATTTTTTTTTTTATAAATGAAATGAGCCTATAGCAGTGTTTAAAAAACGCCACAATAGGTTAATATTTTTTTTAAAGATCTATACCCTATAGTGGTGTTTCAAATGCTGCTAGGTCAAATTTTAAATTTTATTTTATTGGCTATAGTGGCGTTTGAAACATTGCTATAGGTCAAAAATTTTTTTTTGGTTGGCTATAGTAGCGTTTTAAAACACCACTATAGGTCCATACCTTATAGTGGTGTTTATAAAATGTTGCTATAGGCCGAAATTGTTTTTTTTTTTTTTTTTAAATAGGCTATAGCAGCGTTTTATAAACATCACTATAGGTGTATAGTCATGTTACAATAGTGACGTTCATAACCGCCACTATAGAAAACGCCACTATAGCCCAATGAGACCTATAATGGCAATTTTAGGACTTCTAGTGGCGATTCATGAACGCCACTATAGGTCCTATTTTTTGTAGTAACTACACTCGCCCTGCCCTTCGTTATAAGCTCATATATCTAATGCCTACAGATTTTTATAATCTGTTTGCGTCTCAATATCTGGTCAAAAATTCAACCATCTACCTCTGTGTATTTACCAATGAAGGCATAGGTGAAATACTTTAGAACCATGCTATTCAAGCGTTCAATCATTCGGATGAGATACCTCATCCAGACGTGTAGAGGTACGTTATTTGTGTAGAGGTATATTTATGCTTACACAGTCAATTCGTGAATAGAACATCCTTAGAATCTATGAGGATTCTATTTTTGGCAGGCAAATGAATTGATGCCACCATTTTCAACTTTATCTTTTGCATTTATTTACAAGGTATGTTTGTCCTATGTTTTCAATTTGTCTGCATATGAAAATTCACTTCTCCACCTCTCCCGCTCTCTTCTACTGTTGGCAAAACGTTTTTGTAAACCAAATAATGAAATGTTCCAAGTAATCAAATGGTGTAGGAATGCATGCAGGGCACTAGATTTTTGTGGCGTTTGTGATGTCAGTATGTTGATGGATGTCAAAATTGCACTATAGACCCAATTTTTTGTAAGAGCCTATACTATAGGTCTTTAAAAAAAAATGCCTAACTATACGCCACTATAAGTCCTATACTATACCTCTTACAAGGGCATATAGTGGCATTCATGAACGCCACTATAGGTCCTATACTATAGGTCTTACATAAGCATTTACTATTGGTCCTATACTATGAGTCTATTTTTTTTTTTTTTTAAAGGGGTAATTACATATTACCCACATGTAGTTTACCCCGAATTTAACTTACCCACCTGTGGTTTCATTTTTGACACTTTACCCACCTGTGCTTCCCTCCATTACTACTCCATAACCCACCTCTCTTTCAGACGTTACTCTAACACATTTTTTTATAAAAAACAAAACCCAAAACAGATCAAACACTCCTCTCTCTCCTAAATGTTGTGTGGAGTTTGATTTGATTGATTCTTCACTCAATGAATATGCTTTTTCTTTTTCAATTGATGTCTTGCGTGTTTAAACACATAAATCCAGCAAATCCACCACAGCATACCCAATGCCGGCAACAAAGAGATCTAAACCTAGCCAAAAACTCAAATCCAAAAACATAAACCACCATGAAAAATGGGATTTGAGGGAGCAATTCCAGATAGTTCCTACATGAACACACACCACCAATTTTCAAATACAGCATCAACAAGAATTAAAAAAAAAAAAAATTGATACAAATTACGTAGAGCACCAAAAAAAAAAAAAAATAGACCTCATAAAGCGCTTTGAGGTTGTGTAGAGGTAGATCTAAGTGGGTCTGATTGTGAAGCAGAGTACACATGGGGTCTGATTATGCAGGGCCTCCACACCACTGTTTGGAGCTCCACACGTTGCTTATGTCCCTCTTAGGTGGTTGATCGAAGAGTGAGTTTGAGAGTTAGGTTCAGAAAGACCAGGTAGAGAAGTGGAGAGATGGTGGTGACTGGGGTTTTCCATGAAGGAGCTTGGAAGCTTCAGTTCTTTTAGATTCCGAAAGATTGAAGAGAGAGGAGGTGTTTAGGCTGAGATCAGGTTAAGATAGATATTCTAGTGAGAGGGAGGTTTGAGCTTGAGAGCCACCATCTGAGGTGGTGTTGGAGTAGAGGAGATGAGCTTTGAGTGGTCAGCCATGGCTAGGTTTGGGGTTTGGAGAGAGATTGTTGAAGAAGAACAGGTGTGAGTGGTTGGCCATTGATTTTTTTTTTCTTTGAACAAATTAGTAACCATTGTGGTGAAAGAGAGACAACAAGGCAAATATATATTTGTGGAGGTTGATTTGAGTTTGATTTTTCTAGGTCTATGTTCTTCATGTTCAAGATTTGTGTGAATTGAGAGAGAGGTCAATATCACTTTTTGATCTTGTTTCTCTTGTGTTTTTAGTTGTATTTTGATAGATCTGTGGTTTGTACTTTGATGGTATTGCTTAATTTAATTTGTATTAGTTTTTTGGGTGTATATTTTTCATGTTTGTGTATGTTCTTCATGTTTGTGAATTGTGAGAAACTAATACCATATTTTAATCTTGTTTTTCTTTTGTTTTTTCCTTGTTTTGGGAAAAGAGAGACATAAAATGGGTGTAAAAAGACTTATTTACTCCTTGTTTTTTAACAAAGACTAAACGGAAGTAAATCAGGTGGGTAAAGTGTCAAAAATGAAATCACGGGTGGATAAGTTAAATTTGGGCTAAACTACAGATGGGTAATCTGTAATTATCCCAAAAAAAAAAAAAAAAAAAAGAAATGAGCCTGTAGCAGTATTTAAAAAACGCCACTATAGGTTAATATTTTTTTATAGGTCTATACCCTATAGTGGTGTTTCAAACCCAACTATAGGTCAAATTTTAAATTTTATTTTATTGGCTATAGTGGCGATTTAAAACGCCACCATAGGTCTATACCCTATAGTGGAGTTTGAATTGCTGCTATAGGCCCATAGGTCTATACCCTATAGTGGCGTTTATAAAATGCTGCTATAGTTTGAATTTTTTTTTTTTTTTAAATAGGCTATAGCAACGTTTTATAAATGTCACTATAGGTCTATAGTCACGTTACAATAGTGGCATTCATAACCGGCACTATAGAAAACGCCACTATAGCCTAATGGGCAGTGATTTTAGGACTTCTAGTGGCGTTTAACAAGGGCCTTGGCAAGTGCGCGCGCGCGCGCACACACACACACACACACACTAGCCTCTAAGCACGCGTTCACGTGTGTGCTCAAAGACTCTTCTATTTTTTTGGATAAAGGTTAATAATTTGCATCTATTATAACTTAGAAATATATATTTTTATTTTTCAAACAAATAAAAAAGATAAATTTTAGAAATAAGCAGTAACTGTAATTTCTTTTTTGAACGTAAAAGGAAAAAAACCTCACGCGCGTACTCAGAGACTTTTCTATTTTATTTTATTTTTTTGTAAAGGTTAATAATTTGCATCTATTATAATTTAGAAATATATTTTTTTATATTTCAAACAAATAAAAATGATCAACTTTAGAGATAAGCCGTAACTGTAATTTCTTTTTTGAACGTGAAGGGAAAAAATCATAAATTTTAGGAGCTCTCTTTTTGAATTCAAAATAAAATTTGTTATTTGACATTTCTGACCATATTTCTAAATGAAGTTATCCTTCATTAATGAGGGTATTTTTGAACCACATAAAAGTCCAATTAAAAGAGGTGAATCATCTTATATATATTATAGATAGATAGTGCACGTATTTAAAATTTCATTTATTATACTTAGGAGAGAAGACTTGGTTTAACATTTCAATAAAAGAAATAAAAAACAATCTTAAAAAATTTGAAATTATTTAAAAGATAGAATCAAGTTTATAATGGCTTAATAAATGAAAATTTGTGTCTCCCAAAGAATCGGAGTATGATTTTGAAATTCAAATTATGAAAATTCATTGGAGAAGACAATGTATTAATGTGCTGATTAATGAGAACAATTTTCCTAAAGTATAAGATTCCTATATTTAAATTTGAGTTACATTTCAATTGAGAAAAATTCTTAAATGAGTCATTAATTTGCAAATCAAGAATTTCCAAAATATAAGTCAAAATATCCCTATAAACTTTAGACCTGAATTTGAATTGTTAATTTAGAAAGATTGAAACTTAGTGGGGACAATCAATCATAATTGGCTAAATCTTCCATTTAAGTCAAAATTTTAAATTTGAATTCAAATTTAAAATTAAAAAGGGAAGAGACAATTAGCACATGGATTGACTTTGATTATGTGCTTGAATGTCTACTCGATCTGCTTCCCGTACCCACATGTTGGATGGCTCACATGGTCTTTGTTTCCTTATTTTGCTTTCTTTTAAATTCTTGTGAATTGCTGCCTTGATTGATTTACTTTATTTATGTTTTATTTTATTTTATTTTATTTTAGTTGGCTTCGTTTGGGAGTTTATAAGAGAATGAAATGGAATGGAATGAAATGATCATATGGGAATGGAAATGAATGGAATGTATTTCAGTAAAGGAAAGGAATGGAAAAGAATGGTATTAAGTAACCTTGATTAGATGTTTTAAAATAAAAGAATGGAAATGAATAAAAATGAATAGAATGTAAATAGAATGTAAGTAATCTTGTTTGGGAGTAACATGAAGGGAATGGAATGAAATCATTTTATGACAACATCACTATTAGACCCTTATTTTAAAATAAAGGGTTGAATATATAGAGGTATTTTGGGAGTTTTAGTAAAAAATTCATTAAATTTAATTCTATTCCCTCCCATTCTTCCTAATTTCGGGAGAACGAAAATTTGAGGTTTTAAGGGAATAGAGAGGAATGAGTGTTCCCTCCTACTCATTCAATTCCTTCCCACTTAAACTCTCAAGCAAGAGAATGGACTTTCCATTCCCTCCATTAAAACTCCCAAACAAGGAAAGGGAAGAATATTCTAAAATTATTTTTTTCATTCATTTTCATTTCATTCCACTCCCTCCACCCAAACGAGGACTTAGTAGATAGGGTATTGGGGTTGGGAGTTGTGTTTTAGTTATGCTTCCTTAGTAAAACTCATTTAAACATAGTCTATAATACAAGTAAAGGCCAATCGTAAGGCCTCTGTTATAGACATCAAGGCCACACTTGTGATTTGAACCGATGCATTTAATTTTCAAAATCTCTCTATGACTCGATCTTATTAAAGCTAAAAAACCTTTTGAAACACCTAAGCCGCATCAACATTATTCTTGACCCATCCCATAAGAGGAGGCTCCTAGACCAACTCACATTTGAAAATCATGTGAAACCTTCAACTCTTCAAGAGCTTTGAAAAAAATGAGTGATTAATACTTTAATTTTCCTATGGAAAGCAATTGGGTCTACCTTCCCACCTTTAGCTAGCATCTTATTTCTCATATTCAAATCTTTATAATACCCAAATTCTACTTTAAGGTAAACCAAGAAAGAGCCATACCCTCATGACTCATCAATAAGCTTCGAACGAGGGTTATTGAACATAGGATCTTGTTAACAAATGCTCATTGCTTTTAAAGTATTTGTTAATAGACCATTTTTGAAAAATATTTAATACAATTTTTATGGAAAAAATAAAAAGTTGTCAAAAAAGTTAGTTAATTTTTTTTTTTTTTTTTTTAAGTTTCTAAAAAAATTCTTAAACCAATGCCCTTAGAGTATTAGTTAACTTTTCCCCTTTTTTTATTTTTTTTTATTTAAGAAACAGTTAACTTTTCCCTTGAACATATTATAACGGTGAAAAGGCTTGAAAATCTTCCCATTTCAAGTTTTCAACCCCCACGAGGAAGTATTTTATGCCATTTAATTAATGGAGCATCTTTGGAAAACATGAACTTCTGTTGCCTCCTCTAATCCATATAACATCCAACATTGATCCCCACATTCAAACTTGGCTACTAACAACTTCATGAGGGTTAGAACTTAGAACATCCATTTCAGTTCTCCACAAAAAAATATTTTTAAATATCATGAATTTCGACACTTCAAAACTTCTTCCAAACTATTGAATTCTTCCGATTAAATTTGTGTTCATAGGATTTTATTTTTCTTTCTTTCTTTTTCTTTTTGTGAAATTGTTAGAAATACTTATATAATATATATGTTTGTGTGGGGGTAAAAGCCCAACGTCATGTGTTGGGCCTAGGGCCTAATTCGAATATCACTATGTGTTCAAAAAGAAGAAAGGGGTTAGGAAGAGGTCTAGGTGGAAAAAATATACCTGGAGACGAATGCGAAGTATAGTCCGAAGAGAGCCTTAGTGGTCCGAAGAGGTCATTCTCCTCGGATACCAAGGGTACTTGATCAAGCAAATATGTGGAAGATCTGAGTAATTTTTCTAACAACTTCAACAATAAGGACAAGTTTTGGGCATGCCTGGAAGTGATAAGAACAGAGAAATATCTAAAAAGAAAAGCTGCTACCACCGCATTTAATGCACTGCAGCAACTTTCTTGGCTGCATTTATGTAGAGAAGACTCCTAAACAGTGCAATCTCAGCTACCACCACTTACGAAAAACTAAAGCAGATGTCTGATGTGACATGTATTCAAGTGAATGCTTAGATGAAGAACAGGTGTATGGTGAAGATGAGAAAGAAGAAGAATATATAAATGTAATAGGCCTTTAAATAAAGAGGAGTGCAATCTCAGCTACCACCACTTACGAAAAACTAAAGCAGATGTCTGATGTGACATGTACTCAAGTGAATGCTTAGATGAAGAACAGGTGTATGGTGAAGATGAGAAAGAAGAAGGATATATAAATGTAATAGGCCTTTAAATAAGGAGGGGAGGAACAAAAAATTTGGAAAAAGGACTCTAAGAATTGTATTCACCTTTCAATCAATAACAAGCCTCTTCGGATTTGAGTTTATTTAGTTTTCAAGTGTGTTTTTACATCAGTTCATTCGAGTACATTAGAATTAACCGTTACTAAATTCATAACTAGCCAAGCTCTTTCACCCACTCTCTACAAATTCATTATTCCGGGTTCGTTGGGCTCACAATCCCAACCTTTTGGGCTTGGGCTACAAAGTTTGGATCCTACAGTTTGCAACCCAGTTGCTCCAACCCACTCTTCCTATTTCTCAAGTTCTCTAAAATATTATATATAAGCTACATTTGTTAAAAGAACACCAAAATTTTCGCTCAGCCAAATTGGCTTTTTTAGTATTGGATATCTTGGAATGGGGATTTGATTGATAGCTCTCATAGATTCCTTAGCAACAAGTTGTTGCAGCATGGACGTTCCAACATCATTAGTTCATCCAAAAGATCAATTTAACTCTAGGACACTTCATCCAATTAGTGGGCCTTCTTAGTTGAGAGGATTTCTAACCGAAGCTTTTAGACTTTGTGATCACCGTCCACCCCATTTTAGCCAGTAGTGTCTCACTCATTTCCTTAAACTTTTTAAAAAATTTCCTTAAACCCTTTAAACCAAGGCTCCCATTAATCTTTTATTGAGGCAAATCCTAGCTTTTCAGAGCTAGATACCCTTTTCTTTTTTCAATGCTTGTCATTAGTCCAACATCTTACGAATTTTGTTAGTAATATTAAGGTTTTTATTCCCTCACATCACTTTTTCACATTGGTTATTTCACACCCAATTTTATATCTTAAAATGTGCACACTCCTACATTAATTATGGATATATATGAAACAGTGGTTGCAAACTAATGTGAAATGATACATAAATATATTCTCTAATTTTAAAGTAAGACATGTATATAAGGGATGGCTTGTACCATGTACCTCACCAAAGTGCCCCTACCAATCCAAGAAAGGCATCTACACTTCCAAGTTCCAAGAGCTCGGCCTTGAGCACAACTTGTTCAAGTTAGCCTAAAACACATTTTTTGAACCAAATAAGATTAAGCCTCTTTTTTTTTAAGAAAAAAAAATTATGATTCAATAAATGGGGTGGGAAGATTTGAATCTTAAATGTTTCTATTAAAAATTAAAATGTGTCAATTGAGTCACAAGACCTTTAACAAGATTAAACCATAAATATCATTGCATTTTGGCCAAAATAAAAAATGCAAATGGTATGTTCCTATTCATGTTCACATGGATGGCTTGTCAGCCACCCTCCCTACTATATTCGGGGAGGCAATTTAATAATGGATCATTTGCGATGTAAAGGATTTTGTCTCATAAGTTGTAAACTTTTAGTCTTTCTATTCTTTCTATATATATGTGTAATGTTTTTTTTACAAATGACACAACAAGAGGCAGAGAAAAAATAGATATATATTTAATATTAGCGATAATATTCTGGGGTGAATGACCACTAGAAAGATAGAATGCAAATATCAATCTGATATTTTTTTTATCTTATCCTTATATTTCTTTTATTCCACAATGGCAGATGAAATTTTATTGTTTGTCACTTTGTCTTGATTTTAAATCAACTAATGAAGGAGCTTTTGGGCCCTAAACCAAGCCTGCAAATGGATTGGGCTGTGGAGACAACGCGTACGCACCCATGAGCCCAGAGAAAGAGAATACAAGCCAGCCTAACTAGCCTGGTGATAATTGCTTCTAGGGGTGAATGCAAATCACAATTTGCAACAACATGTGTCTTCGATGTTTTTTAAACTAGACTTGTCAATTTTTTGGTGAAGTTCTAGAAAAATATATGCAAAACCATTTAGAATTGTAATTAAAATAAGAGTTAAAGATCACACCTAAGGCTTAAAGTCATTAAAATAAGTCAAATTTTGTAAAATTTTAATATATTTGTTGAGACTAATTGATTGATAGGTTTTAATATTCTATCTTGATGTTAATCTGATGATCCTTTTAAATAATACACTTATTAAAAATTAATTGGCACCACAGATGAGAAGACAGATCTAATGCAGATCAAGAATATTGCACGAAACGCGCTTAGTATTTGTTGCTTCATATAATCTAATCAAAAGTAGGAAAAATTTGGTGCCTACTCAAATCCAACCCAACATTTTAAAATAGACAATTAGATCATCACCAAGGACCCACTTAAGAACTTTTTGACAATGTTGTTGAACTGTCCTGAGCAATCAATCTGAGGAACATGTGATGTGTTCTCTATTACTTCCAATCTTGCTTTCTCCCCAAGAAGCCTGGAACGTGCAACCAAAAATTTCTCAGCTTCTCATATTGGTTGGAAGAATTTCCAAACCACTGGCATTGACTAAAATTAAACTATGTCCAAAGTGATTAAACAATATAAATTGTAATAAATTGATTTTAAAAAGCCTAAATTTACATGATTAGCATTTGGAATTTTTTTTAAAAAAAAAATTCTAATTGTATAGATTTGCTTGCATTATTAAAAAGCAGAAGCTAGCCATTTTTTAGCATAAAATTAAGTGTAATAGTTTTAGAGAGAGGAAAGAGGTACATACTCTTTGAGTTCTGTAGCCATCTCAATAGGAAATATTTGGTCATGGTCTCCCCATACTATCAAGACCTCCTTCAGGGAAAATGGAAATACAAAGGATTCAGATAAGTTATAAATTAGAATGATGTTCAAAACTATAGAGGAAATGCATAATAAATTGACAGCCTATGCTTAAAAGTTAAAACCTATAAGAGAATTTTGTGCTAAAATATATAAAAGTTGGAAGTGTTGAGAAAAAATGAAAGGGTACCTGCTGAAGAGGAGAAATGTTTGGTGTGTCCTCTCTTCCAAGGGTAAGTCCCTTCAGAAGTTCCAACTTTTCCATCCTGTTTTCGGAGTACAATTTCTGTATCCATATGAAACCATCTTTTATCATCTTCATTAAATGACTATGTCATACATGAGAAAGAAATGCCTCTCCCTCAGTACAAGTAATAACATATGTGATGCAACAGTAGCAAGCTAAACATGCCTACTTGTGGAAAAATTATGGTCCACTCTGCTAATTATTTTTATGTAATGAATGAGTCCGACCAAGGGCATACCTAGGGGCGTAGCTAGAAATTTTTGTTTGGGGGGCCGAGGTAATATTATCATATTGATTTGCAATTCAAGAAAAATACAAAGTATGACATATATACATATATACATGTCTTCCTGCATTAGTTTTAGAAAAAAAAAATTAAATCGAACCAAAATTAGACTACATTTATAAGAAATTATATTTATAGAAATTAAATAGAACAAAGTCACTATAAGCAATCATAAAATAAATAGCAGTTAAATTCAACCAAATTAGACTATGATGGTCAAAAATAAATTCAAAATCAATTTCATTCATCCCAACTAAATTCAAAATCAATTTCATTCTCACTAATAGTCTAATAGTGTACCTTCACCGTCTCTCTACTCTCTAATGATAATGTGCACACTAGTACAACATAGGTCTTTGAATAGCTATGGGATATGGCCTCACTCAAGAAAAAAAAATGTGGAATATGGCTGACATGTCTTAGAGAAGGAAAGGAAAAGTCAAAAAGATTAAAAGTAGGAATTTGGGGTGGGGCATTTTTATGGCTACGTATTGGAGGAGGTGCATAGGGGGGCCAGCTCTTAAATGAGAGAGTGTGAGACCTATTTCTTTCTACTATTATAGAGGTTTTAAAAAAATTTTGAGGGGGGGGGGGCCATGCATAACGTGCCTCCGCCCCTCATACCAAAACGAAAAAGGGGCTAAAAGTACAAGTTATTATATATAGAATGACTATCCTGTAAAGTAAAAGATTACATTTTCCTGGGAAAGCAAACAATTGCTTCATTGAAAATAAATAGAGAAATAGGAAGTGCACAAACAGGTCGTGTACTGAGGATACAACAAATAAATGCATGGTCCACGAGTTTCAAATGTTGCTTTCGGAACGAAAGGAGACCAAGGAAGAGTATAAGGGAAAGGTGGAAAGAATATTCTATGAGAGAAGGGGAAGTGTATAATATTAATACATATACATGGATGCGTCTTTCTCCACCCATAACACATCAAAATCAAATTCAATAATAATTAACTTAATAAAAAAATGAATACATCATTAAATACATAAACTTGTTAATTACATTTAATTGTTTAAGCAGTAATTCTCACTAAGAAGGACAATTGTTGCATTAAGATTTAAGAACGAATTTTATGAGTTTTAGAAGCAGAACTGCAATGTTATTTTATTTTATATTTTTGGTACTACTTCTTTTGCTTTTCTTATTATTAATTCTATCCTTTTTTTTTTTCTTCATATGTTCGAATTTATATTAATAAAATAAGAAATATTTTTTCCCTATTTTCAATGAAGGTTGATGATATTAGTTAATTATTTATGCTTTTAAAAATATCATCAAGAAATATCAATAAAAAAAAAAAAGGGGAGGGGCTTAGTTTTATAAATTTATAAATGTTATGTTTTGTTTTGATTTTGTATTTTTATTTTTATTTTTTTGCCAAGTAATTGAATGGAGGAAGTGGATAGATGATGTTTATAAAGTTTTGATCCAAAGCCTACCATAAAAATAAATGTTACTTTTAAAAGAAGAAATTGTGAGGGATGAAATTGAAAGTAGTCCCAAGAATCCCAGCAACCCAAAATTGTTCAGGACGGCTCTCATTAAAGTTGATGTGACCGCATAACGGCATCAGCATATTGGTGAACAATTTCAAACCTAACTCTCATCAAGTAAATTGATTACTAATATTACTGCATATATAAAATAACATTTATTTTATTGCAAAAAATATGTGTTGAATTTGTAAATTTTTTTCTTTGTTATCTATCATATAAGAGATGCTTAATCAACTGAACGGTCTAAATTGCAGAAAAATAAGTTTCCATCCTATCACACATTAACATTCCATATTATTTATTTTTATTATTAAATTTACATCAAATCCGGAAAAAAAAAAAGTCTTAAATGTAGTGTGTGTATATATATATATATATATATACCTATATATTTCACAATACTATATAAGTTTAGTCTTAAAAATTTTGGTTGCACCAACTACCAAGTAATTACACTTTTCTTCCACCAAGCAGCTTCACCTAAAGACTTGAGTAAAATATATGATTTCCCTATAGATGGAGATTGTTTCATATTACTCTAAAATTTAAAATTTTCAATACATATATTTTATTAGAAACCAAACAAAGTTTCAATTGAAATCATGGACTTTTAAAATCGATTTAAGTATCACCTTCTATCAGTTCTATGTGTCACTAGAAATACTAAGTAACAGAAATCCACTGACTAAATTTTATCTAAACACAAAAAATATTACATGTGAAATTATAAGAACTTTGGTATACAATATATAATAGATGTGAAATTATATAATAATCAATCATTTAATTTTTATTAGCAAAATATTCACAATAAGATTATATATTATATTATTATAATATATAGACACACGTCTTTACGTAATAAAATTTATATTATACATGACGTGATTTACATTGTCATACACATTATAATTTTGCCACATGACTCATTACAAGTATATTACAATAATTAACATAATTTACTTCTTCCTCAAAAAAAAAAAAAAAAACATAATTTACTTAATTGAAACCCTATCATATATGATTGAAGTATATTATAAAAAATTAGATACTACCCTAACTAAAACTCAATTATCAAGAGTTTCAAGAAAAGTAAAAAACTTTAATAACAATGCATTATTTTTTTTCGCCACCATGTAACTTGAAGAAATTTAAAAGGACTCTCATTAATTTATATATAGTTTAATTTTAATTTTAATTATATTATTTTAATATGATTTTTATCAATGCATAATACTAATACACGAAAAAGTTTTGTTCTTTTCAACTCTTCCAAAACAACAATAATTACTTTGAGAGAATTAAAAAAAAAATTTAAAAGAAAGGGAAGGGCTTTGTATGGAATTTACTTTTATAATATGAATGAACTACGAAGTATGAACCATGATCTTTTTAAAATAAAATGGCCATATATATATATATATATAAATAATTTCCTACTATTTATGTGAAAGAAATTAAGAATATATAGTAATGAATTTAAAAAGAAAAAGATATTAAGTATTTCTTACGTGTATGAAATCATTGAAGAAAAAGTCAGGCAAGATGTTGAAACGTTTGTTCGCAGACAAAACCATCAACGTCCTCAACTGCGCAGCGGTGGCCGGCAACATTAGCTCCTCAATCTTCTCCAATTTTGCTCTCTTCAACAAAGCCTCGTTGTCTCTGCGTCTCATATTCACACCAGAGCTAGCTATGACCACTTTTTCAACTCTCTCCCTAAACATCTTCGCCATTTGATAAGCCACAAACCCACCATAGCTTGTTCCCACAACGTGATACTTTTGAACCCCTAATGTCTCCATGAGTTTCCCCACAGAAACAGCTTGAAACACCTCACTTCTCTCTGGGGATTTCGTGGTTGAGTCACCGAAGAAGATCAAGTCAGGAACATAAACGTTGAAGTGAGGCGAAAAGAATTTGACCTGTTGACCCCACTGCCAAATTGCCATTGGACCAAAGCCATGGATGAGAACTAGTGAGGGTTTTTGGTTTTGGGTGGTTTCTTTTGGACCCCAGAAGTGGATTGTGGTTTCGTTGTCTATGTTGATGGTTTGTGAGGAGAGCCCTGTGGCTGTGTAGCAGCGGCGGAGATAGGTTCCGTACAAGGAGACTAGGCTGAAAAAGCTTGGAAACATTGTGGTGATTATTTGGTGGAGAGGTTGGAGATTTGAGCCCCAGGAGTTTGATTGAATTTTTACAATTACTATATTTAGGCTGGTTGGTTTGAAGAGTGTTTGCCAAGATAATATATTCTTGGTGAACTTGTGTGACATATCATATATCTCGTCTCATTTATTGGTTAAATATGATATTTACTCACTTGTCATACACTATATTTTATTTCTCGTTTATAATCAATAATGTAAATGGAAAATATGCATAAGAGATTTTATAAAGGATCTTATAAAGAAATATTTGATACTCAAAGTATGAAGAAATATTTTTCTAATGTAATTTAGAAAGCAAGCAATTCAATTGTTCTTTCGAAATAAGGGGGATTTTTATCTATATATATATATATATAAAAAAAACTGAAGCCTTTAAAGTTTTCACAATTTTCTACGTCACCACTATTTTCTTTTTCTTTTTATTTTAGATTTTTCTTATTCTAGGTTTTATATCTTATATATTTATTATTTCTCTCTTCAGTGTTACAATAGTTTAATTTAAGTAAAACTCTATTAGATATATTTTGTTGGCCTCTCCAGAACTTATCACATCATTATTATTATCTATATATAATATAAAATTGAAGATTAAAAATTAATTATAATTTTTTAAGATACCTCACATTAGAATTAAAAAAAAAAAAAAGACTCACTTTAGGTTTCAAAAAAAAAAAACTCACATAATACGTTAGAATTTTAAAAAAAAAAAAAAAAAGGACTCACCCAAAAAAAAAAAAAACTTTAGGATTAAGAAAAAAAGAGAGAGACTCCTTGTAGGACTTTCTTTTCTCTCCTTAAAATCCTAGCAATTACCATCTCAAAATCCTAAATTTAACTTCACTTTAAGATTAAAAAAAATAAGAAGAAGAGAGACTCACGTTGAAAAAAAAAAAAAAGTAGGTTTTTTATTTTTTATTTGCTTTCATATGTGCCTGAAATTTTCATTCTATCTTATTCTTTTGTTATGTTTAGAATTGATTTTTTTTTAAGTATTTGGGTTAATCTCTATATTTTGATAGTGTTTTTGTGGGTTTGGTTTTTGGGTTGAAATTTTTAATAATTATTTTATATTGTATATGGCAGATGCTTAAATCAAAACTGCAACCTATGTTTTCCAGCCCAAGGAGTGGTAAATTTTTATTTGGTATATTATATATGAATTTTTTGAATTTGAAGGGTTTTGTTTGGTTTTGAAGTAGAATTTTGGGATTCTATAAAATTTGGAAGCTTTAAGTTTTGAGGTTTTTGGTATTTGTGTCTCAATAGGTTGATTTTAATTCTTTACCTTATATGTTTTTGCTTTATTGAGAATTTTTATTTGGGTTCATGTGATTTTTTGTTTTCTTAATTAAAGTTTTGATTTTTGGTTGATTAATTATTTGTTTGGATAATGAAATTAGGTGTTATAAATTTGATAATGTTCTATATTTTGAATTGTTTATATTGTTATTATTACGACTAAGTAAGATTTGTTTATATCTTTGTAGTTTATATCAGTTTTGAGTGTGTATATATATATATATATATATATATATATATATATATAACTTTTGGGAATTTTGCATTATTAATTTAAGAATTATAAATTATTTTGTAGGTTTCAGTAACTTTGCACCTGCAGTGAGATGTTGACAATATAAGCATATATATATGGTATTAACATTTTATAAAAATCTTTCTTACAACCCAATAACATTCTACGTTAGACAACACTTCTAAACTATAGAAAAGTATAGAAGTTAAATATTTCTTCTAATTGTATTTTATTTAATCATGACAGATCTATTTTTTTTAAATGCTAATTAGCAAAATGTCTATAATATGCATATTATTAACCCAATTTTTTATTTTTAAATTTCTTAGATTTTATTATATCAATATTTTTTTCTTTTAAATTTTTGGTGGGCAAATCAATTTCTCATTAATTCTTTTACCTTAACGTGATGTTGGTTAATTGTCCTTTTATTTAACTATCCCGTGCATCGTATGGGTTAACGACTAGTTATATAAAAGGTGAAATTATTCATAAAGTGAAAAATAAAGAAGGAGGAGTTGATTACTTGATTGGGGTCCACGAAATTAGAGAAAGTCCATTTGTGGGTACCAAGCTAATGGATCTTCTTTTCTTTTCTTTTTTATTTAGGAAAAACCAAGCTAATGGATCTCGATTCTCAAGTCCAGTGAGCAATTTCTTTTCCCAAGCTAAAAAGGAACGGATTTTACAAATATCACATTTGATGTAAGTGCTAATTTGGTCATTATACTTAGGGTACGTTTGGTACAATGAATGGAGATTACGACAGGAATTGTAATATTTATTATTAGTAATAAAGCGTGTTGTAATGTAATAACTAAACATATTCATTATTTTGGTTGTGAGTTATAACATTAGAATGAAACTTAACATTTATTTTAGGAAATATCTTACTCATACAATTATATTTCCTTAAAAATTGTTATTTTTAAATTTAAGAGAGATATGTTTTATTTTTTTATGATTTTTTATTTTTATAATTGTTAGATGGATATGGAAAGTTTGTTTATTTAGAAGTGTATTAAGTTTTGAAATTATTGCACTTGCTAAGGAATAACTAATACAACCTTTTGAAGATGAATAATTATTCCTCATTTTGAAAAATAGCTATTCATAAGGAATGACTATTCCTTGTAATAAAAACATAATCAAACTAAAGAATAACTAAACCCTAAGAATAACTATTACATTACATCGTCTATTACAGTCTACCAAACATGCCCTTGTTTAATCGAGAGATTTAAAAAATTAACTGTTAAAAGATTTGTGATACAATAAATTTTGTATTTTAATATCTTCTATTATAGTTTTACAGATTTATAATATTTCAATTACATGAGGTGTACATAGTTTTTGTAATAATTTTAATTATCACTATTA
The DNA here is from genome assembly GCA_023621385.1 of Quercus gilva. Taxonomy (NCBI): domain Eukaryota; kingdom Viridiplantae; phylum Streptophyta; class Magnoliopsida; order Fagales; family Fagaceae; genus Quercus; species Quercus gilva. Next base: position 18,719,692 of record CM042474.1, read on the forward strand.
GCATATACATATAACGTAGTTAAATATAGGGTAAACTACGTAATTGATCCATAATCTTTATACCATATTTCAATTTGGTCCATAACCTTTCAATTGTGTCAATTTGGTCCCTAACCTTTCAGTGTCATGTCAATTAGTTCACATCGTTATCTTTTAGATGGAAATTACTGACATCGCTAATAGCCCAACCAAAAAAAAAGTTTTCGTTGATGTGGCAATAAACTAATTTTAGATTTTAGTTGTTTACTACGTCAGCAATTTTCATCCAAGAGATAACGGCATGAACTAAATTGACATATAATTGAAAGGTTAGAAACCAAATTGATAAAATTGAAAAGTTAGGGATTAAATTGAAATATGGTGTAGAGGATATGGACTAAATGCGTAGTTTACCTTTCAATAAATTAGACTTTAATGAAAAAATAATTTGATTTGTCATAATTCAATGTCTAAAGGATTAAATATTTAAATTGAGAGTCTTATTACCAATATAAACACTTACATTAAAGTGATACTTCTAAGAACCCAAAAGGCAAATAAATGAGTCTAATTGAGTCGAGTATTGAAAATTTATAATTTTTTATTTTATTTTATTTCAAACACAAGTCGAGCTAGACCTCATCACCAAAATAGATTACATGTTCAAACTTGATTCATTTTTTTATTGAACAAACTCAAGCTTGTTACTGAGCTACTTTGATTAATTTATTCTATTCCCCTATATAGTAAATACCACGACTAATTTATCAACAACAAAAACCGGAACACTAGTGATAATTGTGATAATTTATCACAAATTGCATCCACCATAGAATTGCATGACCCAATGCTTCCCAAAAACTCCAAATCAACTCATAACACTTAGAATAAGTGTGGTTTGTGTTTGGACTAAGAACCTCTCAAAGGATATAGAATTAGAAAGGGAAGAGTGTGAGGAAAACTAAGAGAAATGTTTAGAGGATTGTAAATTTGCAATCTCTAACTCTCAAATGGATTTATAGGGTTTTCTCTCTAAAATTCTCCTTACAATTTCATGGGTAATGTGGGCTTATATAGTGTGGGTAAAGAAATGAGGAAAGCACACACAAAACAGCCTGGCAGTGCATCTCAAGAGTTGGCCAAGTCATGAGCCACTTGTGAAATGCCCCTGACACTTGAGACCTTTGAACTTCCAGCATGTGCTCCTCACTTGACCTTTTGAAGGTTGCACCACTCGTGAGTCAGTCACGAGCCAAGTCGTGATACACACTGTCTTCATAGTTCTTCACCAAATTTTCACATTGAACCCATTACATTGAATCCCACAAAAATACAAGATAATGATTGAAGAATTACAATCAAATTTGACACGGAATTAATGCCCACAAACAGAATTGAAAACCACAACTTTACATTTTGAAAACATTATTTTAGTTAAAATTATGAAATCAAAGCTTGTTAAGCACATTCAACATAGTTGGTTCAAAGCGATTGCCTTGTTGGCCACAAAAGTAGCAATAGTTCAATAAGCAGAGCGAGATATATATAGAAAGGACCTTAACACATTAGCAAAAACATTTTATTGTTGAACAACCACATTAAAACATCAACACATGGAAGAGCTAAAGCAAGTTGCAATATTTTGAATAACTGATTAAAAGTATTCAACATCCACATATCACATTGTCTTTTCTCTTAATAGAATTTCACAAACAAAAGCAGAACTTGAGTCTCTCCCTTTTGATCTACTGTTGTTGGATTTCAGCTTTCTTCTACTGCCAGAGATGGTCCAGCCCACTGTTTGCATCTCCTTGGAAAGGTGAAAAAAAAGAATATATATAAACAGCCAAATCTATGAATTAAAAACATATTCAAAATCTGTGGAGCATAGAAAGCAATTCATGAGAAATAATGTACCTCTACACCTCATCTAGAGGTACCTCATCCAGATGCTCGAATTCTTGAATAGCAAAGTTCTGAACTATTTCACCTACACCTTGATTGGTAGGTACACAGAGGAAGATAGTTGAATTTCTAACCACAAATATAGAGGCAAATAGGTCATAAAAGCCCACAAGCATTGGGTATATGGATCTATAACGAAGTGTAGTTTGATCATGGTTGAAAGGTCCAAAACTGAGCTCAAACATCAATATCCATTGTAAATGGATTAATGAAGATATTGGTGTGAGTGGGTTCCATGCACAATGCCTGACACCATAAGAGAAATCGATAGCTGTTGATATGCACTATACCAAAATAAGTATATTACATCAAGTGATAATACAACAAAATTAATATTGTAGTATTATACATAATATCACATCTACAAATTAAAATTTGCTGCAATAATAACTTAAAAGTAGTAAATTATTACATTAATAATAATTAGTTGTAATAACTTATAATTTTCAGTTGTAATAGAGGTTTTAATACTAAATTGCATTAGGAAAATGTGTAAATACACTTTTAGTCCCTACATTTTGGGGTCATTTTTATTTTGGTCCCTACATTTTCATTTTACCACTTTTAATCCCTAAACCAATTAACGCGTGACATTTAAGTCCTTACCGTCACTCAATTAACAGAAAAAGCTGACATGGCAAACGGAGTGCATTGTTGACACAGTAAATGTTGACGTGGCAAATATAATACTAATAAAAAATTTATTTATTATTTAATAGATGCCAAGTCAGCATAAAATAATAATAAAAAAAGACAATTTCATTTTTTTTCTAAATTCTTTTAAAATAAAATAAGATAATTAAATTAAAAAAATTTATTTCTTTCATTATTTTTTTTCTGAAGAACATGTTCATGTTCCTTGGGTTCATCCCTAGAAATTTTCTTGAGAAACAAACACACAAAAAAACCCAAAAAATTCAACTCAAAAACAAAATCATAAATCTCAAAACCCTCATTTTCAACCCCAGCAAAATCATCAAATCCCCAAGCCATAAGCCCAGAAAGTTGAAAACTAGAAAATCATCAAATCCCAGAAGCCACAACCCACACTTCTTCAATCACCAAACTCACATTGAAACCCAGAACCCGACGTCCATGTGTGATGAGGTTTCTTTAAATACGTGAACTTGACATTGACTTCGACTCAATCCTTAAAACCCCACTCTCCCTCTCTAACCTCAGATCTGCTACTACCACCACTAGCCATAAAACCCAGCCAAACCATAGCATTAAGACCTAAATCCAAAAATAGCATCACCTTTACCAAATCATAGCCCACCACCATCACCAAAACCCTCAACCACCAGCCAAATTAAACCAACCATCACTATCAACCACCACTGACCACCTCAACCACAACTGCGAAAAGCAGCCCATTACAACCTATAAACACCACCATCCACCAATACCAGATCGACCCAAACCACAAAAAAAAAAAAAAAAAAAAAAAAGCCCAAAGAAGAAGAAGCCATAACTAGATTAAAATCAAAACAAGCTAGTAATAGAGGCAGCAATCGGTGGTGGAGGCGTCTTTCAACGATGGTGCTTCAGAATGGCGGTGTAGCTTCAAATCGACGGTGTGGCTTTAAACATGGTTGAGATCGATGGTGTGACTTTAAAACATGGCTGAGATAGGTTCAAATCATGGCTTTGATCAGTGGAGGAGGTAGAGAGAGGTGAGATGAGAGGGAAGAGAAAGAGAGGTATAAGGAAGAAGAGAGGAAACAAAGAAACAGACAGAATTTGAGAAAAAAAGAAAAGTGTAACGGAGGCCAATCCTTCGACTCAATCTCCGTCATTTTGAATTTGGGGCTTTTGTTTGAAATATCTAGAAGTAGTTTGAAACTGGGTTTGGTGGATCTGCATCTAGGTTTTCTTTTAGGCGTGGATGACGATGGACGATTGAGACACGTTGCTGTGATATTCATGCTCTTTGATTTGGTGATGTTCATGTTTTTTTTTTCCTGTAGGTTTGATGTTCATGATCTTTGATGATCATGTTCTTTTATTCTAGGTTTGCTCTTTGATTTTGGGTTTGATATCGTTGTTGGGTTTATTTTTGGGTTTGATGTCTTTGTTTTTAATTCTTTTTATTTAATTAAAATAAATTAATTAATTTTTTTTAATTTAGATGCTGATGTGGCATTTTTTAATGCCAAAATAGATTTTTTAATTATTATTTTAATGTGCAGTCAGCCACGTTAGCTTTTTCTATTAGTTGGGTGATGGTAAAGACTTAAATGTCACGCGTTAATTGGTTTAGGGACTAAAAGTGATAAAATGAAAATGTAGGGACCAAAATAGAAATGACCCCAAAATATAGGGACTAAAAGTGCATTTATGCCTTAAGAAAATTTTTTGCGATAACTTAATTTGAAGAATTCATTGTAATAACTTAATACAAATTATTTTGCAATCTATTACAATAGAAATTTCAAAGCGATAGTTTATTGCAACAAATATATCATTCTAATAACTAAATATCAATTATTTTACAATTTATTGTAATGACAAACATGAATCTACAATGAATATATTATTATAATAATCTAATACAAATTATTTTACAATCTATTGTAATGAAAAATATGAAACAATTATCTATTACAATGTAGATATTATTGCAATAACTTGACCCAATTATTTTTTACAATTATTTGCAATCTATTGCAATAAAATTGATAAAATAATAGCCTATTGCTATAAGGTATTCAAAGTAATAAATTGTTTATTGTAACAGCAAATATATTATTGTTAGATGTTAGATTGTAATTCATCAATATAGCCTTACTATAAATTTGTAATGTAAAGGTATGTAAAGTTTGTACATAGAGATAAACTACATGTCGTTTATTATTAGTTAGTCAGACTACATATAGTTTTACTGTATAGAAGAGGTAGTTAGGAATAGTTGATAGATGGCACTTGTTTATTGGATAGTTTGTTAGTATTTCCCTATTTCTTATATAAGAAACAGAGCTTGTTTATATTCGATTAATGAGAATTCAATGCATATTCAGAAATCTCCTTCTTCTTCATCTCTGATCTAATTCCTCCATTGATGAAGCTTATCATATGCGTGAATTCTAACATGGTATCAGAGTAGAACTAGTTGAGAGCTTCATCTGGTACTCATTGAAACTCTCTGAATTCACTAGTTCAATCTTTTACTTGTTTCTTTACTTTCAGTGCTTAGTTCTTTCGGATCAAGTAGAAAATTTCTTCTTTGTTTTTTCTCTTGATTCTTGATTCTTGCACTATTTTTTGTCTCTTCCCTATTTCGTTCTTGAATTTCATTTGCAATTTCTGGCAATTGAGTTCAAAGCTTAGGGATTGTGAGATTGGATTCGGGATTTTCTTCAAATCCTGTTCTGTGGTAAAATCTTAGGGTTTCTACAATTGAATTTTGTTTAGATATTGATTGATTAGTGGGATTCATTATTGATTCTTGAAGAAATCTTGGGATTACTACAATTGCTTGTTTTTGTTATCTTGGTTTAGTGTTTGTGAATCTTGATTATAGAATACTCAATCTTGATTGTTTAGTCAAAATTTGAGTTGGTGGATATGGGTGATAGCACATCAAGCACCTCTGTTCCAACTGTTCCAACTATTCATCCATGGGAAAACTCTTCTAGTCCCTATTTCTTGTCTAATAGTAACAATCCAGGTGTTTCTCTTGTTGTTCAACACCTCACTAAAGAGAATTATAATACCTGGAGTAGAGTTGTTCTCATTGCCTTGGATGCTAAAACAAAACTAGGTTTCATTGATGGTTCCATACCAAAACCTGAGTCTGTTGATCACCCTTGTTATTTTGCTTGGTGTAAGTGTAACAGTACTGTTCTTGCTTGGTTGTTTAATTCTGTTTCAAAGGATTTGCAACCTAGTGTGGTTTATTTCAAGATAGCAAGGGAGGTCTGGTTGGATTTGCAACATAGGTTTGCACAAGGGAATGGTCCTTGTATTTTTGAGTTAAAGAGAGAGATTTGTTCTTTGACTTAAGAAGATTTGACTATCAATGGTTATTACACCAAGTTCAAGAATTTGTGGCAAGAATTTTCTGAATACAGGACTTGTTCATGTGGACATCAAGCAGAAGAGTGTGTCATGTCCTTCCTAATGGGTCTTAATGACTCCTGTGCTTCAATGAGATGACAGATTTTGCTTATGGATCCTGTTCCTTCTTTAAGCAAGGTTTTCTCTCTTTTGCTTCAAGATGAGAAACAAAGGAAAGTCAGTAAGACTCTCACCACTAAAGCTTTAGCCTTAGCAGTCAAGAACAATGGTTCTTTTGTTAAAGGATCTAACAAGGGTAAGTCTGGTAGACCTCAGTGCACTCACTGTGGAGCTTTGGGTCATGTTGTTGATAAATGTTACAAATTACATGCCTACCCACCTAGTTACAAGTTTAAGAACAAGGGACAGCAAGGTGGACATTCTTCTTTTGCTAGCAATGTTGTTTCCACTAATGCAGTGATGAAGAAAGTTTTAATCTCACTAAGTCAGAATATCAACAGCTCCTTGCCTTGATCAACTCTCAAAACCATTTTGGTGTGTAAGCTTCCACTTCTGGTGTTCATTAAGTAGCCACCATTATCTCTCAACCTCCTTCACAGCCTTCTTTGGATCTTCAAGGCCGTGAGATGTCAGGTATCAATTCTATTCCTCTTTTCTCTCACCTTCCAAGATTGGTTTCACCTTCTTTGGACTATTCAGTTTTTTCTTCTCAAGTTAATACTACTCATCTTTGTTCCACTGATTGGATTCCTGATAGTGGAACAACAAATCACATGATTCATTCACTTAAATTCTTTACTTCCATCACTTCCGTTTTTCATTTTTCTATTAGACTTCCTAATGGAGACATGGCTAAGGTCACTCATATAGGAACTGTCAAGTTAACTTCTACATTGACACTGGACAACGTGCTTTGCATTCCATCCTTTTCATTTAATCTTGTGTCTATCAGCAAGCTAACACAATGTCCTTCTTGCTGCTGTATATTTCTTTCTCATTACTGTTTTATCTAGGACTTACAGCCTTGGAGGATGATTGGGTTGACTAGAAAGTAAAGAGGTCTTTATACTTTGGAGCTTGCAGACTTTGTTCTTCCTAAATCTGTTTCTGATGTATTGTCCAAGCTTTCTTCTTTTAGCTTTGAAAATTTAGTCCAATCTTGTAATTCTGCTTCTGTAATTGATAGTACTAGTCTTTGGCATAGCAGGTTAGGGCATCCTTCCTTTCAAAGATTAGCCATTATACAAACTCTTGTACCTGATGTTATCAATTGCAGCAATAATAAGTTTTTTTATTGTCCTATTTGTCCTATTGCTAAGCAAAAACAATTACCCTTTCAATCTTCTGTTCATGTTTCTAATTCTTGTTTTGATTTGATTAATGTTGACATTTGGGGACCTTATTCCACCCTTTCATTGAATGATTCTAAATACTTCCTTACTATTGTGGATGACTTTAGTAGATGCACTTGGACTTTTCTCATGTCACATAAGTCTAATGTTTCTCATTTAATTCAGTCCTTTTACAATTTGATAGTTACTCAGTTTAACAAAACTATCAAAATTATTAGGTCTGATAATGGTCCAGAATTTGCCTTGCATTCTTTCTATGCTTCTAAGGGTATCATACACCAACTATCTTGTGTTGAAACACCTCAACAAAATTCCATTGTTGAGAGAAAGCATTAACATCTTCTAAATGTGGCTAGAGCTTTGAGGTTTCATGCTTGTTTACCATTGAAGTTCTAGGGTGATTGTATTCTCATTGCCACTTACCTTATTAATAGGATCCCTAGTCCCTTATTACAAGACTTTACTCCCTATGAAAAGTTGTTAGGACATCCACCCACTTATTCTCACCTTAGAATGTTTGGTTGTCTTTGCTATGCATCTACCATAGCTAGAGACAGAACTAAGTTTGACCTTAGAGCAAAGTCTGCATCTTTCTTGGTTATCCACAAGGTGTTAAGGGATATAAATTGTATGATCTTATAACCAAGTCTTGTTTCTTGTCTAGAGATGTTGTTTTTAAGGAATCTATTTTCCCTTTCAAGTCTTGGATTTCCAAGTATGTCAATGTCAATTCTCCTTCTACTCCTTCTCATTCTGTTTTTCCTTCTCAATCTTATATTCCTGATCATTCTTCTAAATTTCCTCTTGCTTCTGCTGAGTTTTCTCCTCCAATTTCATTTTCTGATATTGCTGTGCCACCTGATGACTTCCCTGATTCGGTTCATCCTAATGATGTTTTAAATCTGGCCGATTCCCCTAATTTGATTCAGCCTCCTGCTATTTCTACTCAACCTGATTCCATTGGTTTTTTTCCTCCTGCACCCTAAATTTGTGATGTTGTTCCTGTTAGGTAGTCTTCTAGACCTCACAAGCCACCCATTTATCTAAAAGATTATCATTGTAATCTTGTTGCTACTCCTATGTTGGCTTCAGCTACTCTCAGTCAATCAGATGATTCCTTTGCTACTGGTTCAGGTATTTTGTATCCCCTTTCATCTACTTTTTCTTACACTAAACTGTCCTCCTCTCAAAGAACATTCTCCATTGCACTCACTGTTCACAAGGAACTTGATACTTATGCTTAGGCCATTTTAGATTCTAAATGGCAAGAGGCTATGCAGGCAGAGATTGATGCTTTGCAAGCTAATAATACTTGGGTTATGACTCCTCTTCCTCCTGGCAAGGTTCCTATAGGGTGTAAATGGGTTTTTAAGATTAAACTCAAATCAGATGGGTCTACTAAGAGGTATGAGGCAAGATTAGTTGCCAAGGGGTATTCTCAAACTGAAGGGGTTGATTTCTATGAGACTTTTTCTCCTGTTGTAAAGTTTACCATAGTCAGGACATTGCTTGCTCTTGCTGCCATTCAAGGTTGGCATCTTACTCAATTGGATGTCAACAGTGCTTTCCTCCATGTTCAATCAAAATCAAATTATTCTATGTTTACTAGAGTTCAAAAGGGTTCCATTATCATCTTGCTGGTCTATGTTGATGATATATTGATAACAAGCAATGATGTGGATGCTGTGAGTGCTTTCAAACAGTTTTCGGACAACAAGTTTAAACTTAAGGATCTTGGTACTTTGAAGTTCTTCTTGGGGCTTGAAGTGGCAAGAACTACTAAAGTAATTTCTTTGTGCCAGAGAAAGTTCACCCTTGAGTTACTATCAAATACAAGGTTGTTGGCTTGCAAATCCTCAAATGTTCCTATGGATCAATCACTCAAGCTGAGCAGTTCAAGTGGAGATAACGTACCTTATCTTTTCCTGTATAGAAGGTTGATAGGCAAACTTCTCTATTTGACACTTACACGGCCAGACATTAGCTATTCTGTCCATAAGTTAAGTCAGTTCATGAGTACTCCTAAAATGCCACTTCTTTAAGCAGTCTACAAGATATTGAAGTACTTGAAGAAGACACCAGGACAAGGTCTTTTCCTATCTGCATAGTTTGACCTGAAGCTAAAGTGTTATTGTGATGTGGATTGGGTTGCTTGTATTGACACTAGAGGGTCAATCTTTGGTTTTTGAATCTTCTTAGGTGAATCCTTGATTTCATGGAAATGTAAGAAGCAGCAGGTAGTTTCAAGATCTTCTGCAGAGTCAAAATATAGAGCTATGGCTTGTGTGACTAGTGAGATAGTTTGGTTAGTTGCTTTGCTTGATACTTTTGGTTATACACACAAATGACCAACTTATCTCTACTGTGATAGCAAGGCAGCCCTCTACATTGCTGCAAACCCTGTGTTTCATGAAAGAACCAAGCATATAGAGATTGATTGTCACTCCATTAGGGAGAAGATTGAAGATGGAGTGATCAAGACCTTCCATGTGCCTACGAGACATTAGCTAGCTGATTTGTTTACTAAACCTTTCCATCAAAAGAAATTTATATTTCTTTTATCCAAGATGAACCTGATCAACATCTACAGTTCATCTTGAGGGGGAGTGTTAGATGTTAGATTGTAATTCATCAATATAGCCTTACTATAAATCTGTAATGTAAAGGTAGTGTAAAGTTTGTAGAGATAACCTACATGTCGTTTATTATTAGTTAGTCAGGCTACATATAGTTTTACTGTATAGAAGAGGTAGTTAGGAATAGTTGACAGATGGCACTTGTTCATTGGTTGTTCATTGGATAGTTTGTTAGTCTTTCCCTATTTCCTATATAAGAAACAGAGTTTGTTTATATTCGATTAATGAGAATTCAATGCATATTCAGAAATCTCCTTCTTCTTCATCTCTGATCTAATTCCTCAATTGATGAAGCTTGTCATATGCGTGAATTCTAACAATTATTACATCAAAATTGTCATTAAAGTATTTAAGGTTTATTGTAACAAAATCTTTTGTAACACAAACTTATTATCTCAAATTTTATTACAACATTTTGCATAAACTATTGCAATGACTCTGATGTTATTACAAATATTTTTTTCATTATAATAAATATTTTTTTGTTGTAGTGATGGTATTCACTGAAAAACCAAAAAATTAAGTCTGGGTCTTCATGATCATGAACCCTATAAGCCAAATCATGGTAGGGATGAAGTGGGTGTAAACCCAAGGGAAGATTCAAATAGCCAAATTGGCTTGGAAACGGCTTTTGGTGGGGTGGAAGGACTAGATGGGGGAAAATGCGGTTTCATGAGGCTAGATTAGGATTAGGGTTAGGGTTTGGGATGGCTATTGGATTACAAATTCTATAGTAAATCTACTAATCTAACTATATAAAAAGCTTGAATAGCTTTTTTACAATAAGTTTGGTTTAGTGTAGTTTTTTCATTTATTGAAGTTTGGCTTAGTATAATTTTTGTCTTTTATGGAGCCAAAACAACAAGTTTGGATGAGAAAGAAAAATAGTTTTATGCCTATAACAATTTCACAACACTATCACAACAAAATCTTAAGTGATAGGTTATTACTAACTGTAGGGCCAAATTTTGTGATGGCCCCTAGACAATTAAATTTGTAAAGCATGGGTAGAAAGGCTCGGCACTAACGAAACAAATGAGGTGATATTAAAATTCCTAGGAATCTTCACAAAGGCCATGATCTCCCCTGGGTCTCGGTAACGATCTTGGTTAGGTATATCAATGAAGGTCTTTGATTAAGTGTTTTTGAGTATTTCCTCGTCCTCGGCCCAATCCGAGGACTCTTTTCCTTCGAGCTGGCCCCCAAATCCGGGGTCCCCCTCTTTAATGGGAATCCTTTTGGTTATATAGCCTCGTTTTAATTAATCTTAGCCATCCATTTGTCGGTTATCTGAACTTTCTGCATAAGGGCCGTCCCATCATCTGCTTTTTCAGGTTTTATGTTAGTTCTCAGCCGTATTAGCAGACTTTAAAAGTTGAAGTGACTGGGGCATCTGGGTTTGTTAGTCACTTCATCATTAAAGCTGTCAGAATTCTGGTGGACTATATTTTAATGGGTGAGGGATATTTTCCCTCATTAACGTTGGTTTGCCGAGGACACGGGCGTCTTTAGCAAGACCCTTTGAGGATCTGGGCCCTTCCTTTCTATCTTCAGCCTCTGCATTCTCTTCCGCGCGGGCCTTGGGCCAGCTGCGGAGTGGGCCTTGGATGTTAACATTTAGGGCCCCACAATAGCCCTTCAGAATTCTGCTGCCCGTCCCCTCGAGTGGGGAGGAGGATTCTGACTTTCCCGGCGTATTTTCGTAACCTGTTGAGCGTTACCTTTCCGTTAATGTTATCGTTATTTCAGCGGTTTTTGTAATTTTTCTTTTTGGCACTCAGTTTCTTGTGATTTTTGTCGCTAGTAGGGCTCGTTACTTAGCATCAAAGGGGTGGGCGTAGCCGTAGGTTTGGGTTCATGGTCAATACAAAGACCCTGGTTCTGCCCTGCACTTATATCGCCCTATGGTGACTAGTTTTTGTATAGGTTTGGGTCTAAAGACCCTACAAGACCTTAGCTTCTCTAGCACTCAGTATTTAATGGAGTGGTCCTCCCGTCAGCCTGAGTCCTTGGACCATGCGGTGCATAAAATTTGTCTAACACTTAATTTTCTCATTCGAAGTAGCTGGTTTCACTAGAGGCTAGAGTCCGAAGACCATGCAATGCCTAGGTTCTGTCCAGTACCGAGTTCTTTGATTTTTTAAGTGGTTAGTTTCCCCAGAGGCTGGTCTCTGAGGACCATACAATGCCTAGGTTCTGTCTAACACTTAATTTTCAGTCCGAAGTAGCTGGTTTCCCCAGAGGCTTGAGTCCGAAGACCATGCAATGCCTAGGTTCTGTCCAGTACCCAGTTCTTTGACTTTTTAAGTGGTTAGTTTCCCCAGAGACTTGAGTCCGAAGACCATGCAATGTCTAGGTTCTGTCTAACTCTTCATTCACAGTCCGAAGTAACTGGTTTCCCTAGAGGCTTGAGTCCGAAGACCATGCAATGCCTAGGTTCTGTCCAGTACCCAGTTCTTTGACTTTTTAAGTGGTTAGTTTCCCTAGAGGCTTGAGTCCGAAGACCATGCAATGCCTAGGTTCTGTCTAACTCTTCATTCACAGTCCGAAGTAGCTGGTTTCCCCAGAGGCTTGAGTCCGAAGACCATGCAATACCTAGGTTCTGTCCAGTACCCAGTTCTTTGACTTTTTAAGTGGTTAGTTTCCTCAGAGGCTGGTGTTCGAGGACCATACAATGCCTAGGTTCTGTCTAACACTTAATTTTCAGTCCGAAGTAGCTGGTTTCCCCAGAGGCTTGAGTCCGAAGACCATGCAATGCCTAGGTTCTGTCCAGTACCCAGTTCTTTGACTTTTTAAGTGGTTAGTTTCCCCAAAGGCTTGAGTTCGAAAACCATGCAATGCCTAGGTTCTGTCTAACTCTTCATTCACAGTCCGAAGTAGCTAGTTTCCCCAGAGGCTTGAGTCTGAAGACCATGCAATGCCTAGGTTCTGTCCAGTACCTAGTTCTTTGACTTTTTAAGTGGTTAGTTTCCCCAGAAGTTTGAGTCCGAAGACCATGCAATGCCTAGGTTCTGTCTAACTCTTCATTCACAGTCCGAAGTAGCTAGTTTCCCTAGAGGCTTGAGTCCGAAGACCATGCAATGCCTAGATTCTGTCCAGTACCCAGTTCTTTGACTTTTTAAGTGGTTACTTTCCCCAGAGGCTGGTGTTCGAGGACCATACAATGCCTAGGTTCTGTCTAACACTTAATTTTCAGTCCGAAGTAGCTGGTTTCCCTAGAGGCTTGAGTCCGAAGACCATGCAATGCCTAGGTTCTGTCCAGTACCCAGTTCTTTGACTTTTTAAGTGGTTAGTTTTCCCAGAGGCTGGTGTCCGAGGACCATACAATGCCTAGGTTCTGTCTAACACTTAATTTTCAGTCCGAAGTAGCTGGTTTCCCCAGAAACTTGAGTCCGAAGACCATGCAATGCCTAGGTTCTGTCTAGTACCGAGTTCTTTGATTTTTTACTAGCTTATCTATTTATCCGTAGCTATTTAATTTTATATTGCTACAATCTACAATAAGCATTAAATAAATACATTTTTAAGCAAAATAATAATAAATGTGGGCTGGAGTCAGTGGAGGATAAGACCCTGCCCTGTTCCGCCTCTTCGTTTGATGGGACTATTCTGATTACGAGGCGTCTCCTGGGTTGTCCGAGTAACGTGTTGTGACGCTTTGGTGCCTTCTCGTTAATGAGGCGCCGTCTCATTAATGTCAATCGTGGATCTGCGAGGATCTAATGGCTGACGAGCCCCTTGGAACTTGGGGCGGTATTATTGCCTTCGGAAATCTCTCCCTAGGATTTATTGCAGACTGGCCCTCACCAATATTCTGCCTTCTATATAAGGCGTTTCTAGGGTAGCCTTCTTCTTCACACTTGACAAACACTCGTTCTAAATTTCTCCCAAAAATACTGCCCAAAGGTTCTGCAAGACAGCCATTTGAGCCCCTTCGAATGAATTGGCCCTGGGAAAGGGTGATCCCAGGGATGCACAACCCCCATCAGGAGCCGAGGATGGCACTCCGACCCTGGACGTCTAGTTGGGGTTGGGGTAGGAGAGATCCGAAGATTCTCCTTCTTTTCAACCTAATCGGAGACGGAGCTTTCCTCGCTGTCTGGAGGAGGATCCGTAGAGAACGTAACCTCCCTCCTTTGGGTTTGGGTTTCTGACCCTCTAAGCTAGCTACGATGGGGGTGGGAGGGAAACCAGGCGGAACCCAGAAATGGAAACGTCCTGTGCCGCGGCCTCTTCCGCCTTCCATGTAGCTCTTTTTCCCTCTTTTCCCTTTTATCTCTTCTATTTCCTCTTCTCTTCCTTCACCTCCAGTCTCTTTTTTTTTTTTTTATCTTTTGTTCCTCTGCCAACTTTCTTTTCTATCTTTTGTTCCTCTGCCAGCTTTGTTAGCCGTTTGGATCTTGTAGTTAGCTTTAGAACAAGCCCCACGGGCATCGCTTGTAAGAGATGTAACTTTTTCTTCATATATTAATAAAGAAGTAGACTTGTTTTGTATATTTTTTTTTTACTTTTCGCATACTCTTGTTCTTGCGATTGCTGACTTTCGAATGAATGTTGTTGCTGTAGATTGTACTGTTTTGGTGTTTTGTTTTTGAAAGCCTTGCTCTTGATTCTTTTACACCGACCACCGCACTTGCTAGCGCACAAATCCCCTCCCCACAGACGGCGCCAATTGTAGGGCCAAATTTTGTGATGGCCCCTAGACAATTAAATTTGTAGAGCATGAGTAGAAAGGCTCGGCACTAACGAAACAAATGAGGTGATATTAAAATTCCTGGGAATCTTCACAAAGGCCATGATCTCCCCCGGGTCTCGGTAACGATCTTGGTTAGGTATATCAATTAAGGTCTTTGATTAAGTGTTTTTGAGTATTTCCTCGTCCTCGGCCCAATCCGAGGACTCTTTTCCTTCGAGCTGGCCCCCAAATTCGGGGTCCCCCTCTTTAATGGGAATCCTTTTGGTTATATAGCCTCGTTTTAATTAATCTTAGCCATCCATTTGTCGGTTATCTGAACTTTCTGCATAAGGGCCGTCCCATCATCTGCTTTTTCAGGTTTTATGTTAGTTCTCAGCCGTATTAGCAGACTTTAAAAGTTGAAGTGACTGGGGCATCTGGGTTTGTTAGTCACTTCATCATTAAAGTGGTCAGAATGCTGGTGGACTATATTTTAATGGGTGAGGGATATTTTCCCTCATTAACGTTGGTTCATCGAGAACACGGGCGTCTTCGGTGAGACCCTTTGAGGATCTGGGCCCTTCCTTTCTATCTTCAGCCTCTGCATTCTCTTCGGCGCGGGCCTTGGGCCGACTGCGGAGTGGTTCTTGGATGTTAACATTTAGGGCCCCACACTAACTATTATTGGGGGGGAAAAAGTGGTTAGTTCAAATTAGAACCAATAACAAAATACCACAACAGATTTTGTTGTGTAAGTGTTGTAGAAATGCTGTAGATGCAGCACTTCCCATAAACATACAGGGAAATGATTGAAGAAATATAATCAAATTTGACATAGAATTAAAGTCAACAAAATACAATTGAAATCACAACTTTACAAATATTTCTAAGAACCCAAAAGGCAAATAATGATAATAAAAAAAATTATGTTTACCATGTATGATGGAAAGAATTAAGGTAAAAAATAATGGTAAAGGAAAAGACTAAAGTGTTTTGACTAGAGCTATAAATGAGTCTAGTCGGGTTGAGTATTGAAAATATATAATTATTTATTATGTGTTCAAACTTGATTCATTTTCTTATTGAACAAACTCAAGCTTGTTACTTAGCTACTTTGATTAACTTATTCTATTCCCTTATATAGTAAATACTACAACTAATTTATCAATAACAAAAAATTTAGTATTGCAAGTAAAAATTTACCTCTTCCCAAATCTATGCTAGCGTGCACGCACACACACATATATAAACTCTGCTAAAAAGTTATGGTAATTTATGCTAATATTAATAATTATATTGTACATGAAATTATATTATTTGATTTAATTAGATTGAATGATATTTGTTTATGAATTTATAAAAATTAGATTCATCAACGTTGTTATTGTAAACAATTATATATAAATTTTTACCACAAAATAGATTATTTATATTATCAATAAATTACTAATAATAAATTTTGACTTCATATGAACTTATTACAAACTTACATAATCCAATCTTGAGCCTATGCACACTCAAATAAAAAATAAAAATAAACAAAAAATATACATACACACATTCGTGCGTGCACACACACACACACATATATTTAAATCGATCCTCACTCTCATGGGCTTGTTCATGTACACATTACTACGTTTGAACTTAGCTTGTTTAGTAATTGAGCCTCTAACATAGGCTTAAGTTGTCAAATTTGCTAAATAAGCAAATATAAACAAGTTTTTTTTTTTTTTCCAGATAGAGTTTGAATAGTTCATTAACAGTTGGTTTATTAACAATCTTAGTTTCAACTTTGGCAGTTTGAAAGTATTACAAAAAGAAAAGGCAAAAATTCATTTTTCATCCTTATATATTTATAGGGTGCTAACATTTTGATCATTGATTTTGTTCTTTTGTTTCATTTTAGTCCTTAGTTTTTTATGACAATTTCAATTTCATCCTTGCCATTATCTGCCTCATAGAAAGTGTTGACATGGCCAACAATTTACTTATGAGATTTAAAATAATAAAAAATTATGAGATCAATCAAAAGTCAAGCAACTTCAGTTTTATATATATTATAGAAAGATAAATTATAAATATATATATATATATATATATATTTGTTAATTCGATAGTCACAACGGAGAATGAGAGATTTGAATTTTGAATGTTTCTATTAAAAATACCAAGATGTGTCAATTAAACTACAAGACTCTTGACAATTATAGATATACTTTAATTGAGTATGATTTTGTAAGGATTCCCTATAAAACCTCTTATATTTATACCTTCCATTAGAATCTTGTCACATTATATTTTCTTTAAATGATAAAATAAATAATTCTACATATAAGAAAAATAATAATGATAGACGACTATTAATAACTACCATGCTTATAAAATAAGACTTCATTTTTTTGTGAAAAATAAAATAAAACAAAGAATCATATTTTTGTGGAATTTTTTTGTACATTGCACGGGTGACAAGCTAGTAAAGACTAAAAGTGAATTTTTGTAATTAAAAAAAATCAAGTGCCTTTCTTATTCATAAAATAGTTATATTACACATGTAATGGTTTATGGGATAATTCTGTTATGGTATAGTGTAGTACTAGTGAAAATCTTGTGTGTTGCACGACTTTAATCATGAATTTTCTTTATATATATATTTTTGAGAAATAATAACTAAATGATTTATCATTACATAATTTTAGAACTCATTTCTCACTAAATGAATGATTATTATTATTATATAAAATGCATAATTTTGTATATTTGTTCTTATGTATAATATATCTAAATAAAATTATCAATTAAAACTTTTCTAATTATTATTTTATAATTCCTTAATTATTAATGAAGAGATTGATTTGAACTCAAGCAGAATCTTCTCTATCAACTGAAACTTAGATGCATGTTGCATATTTTATTAAAACAGTTATTATTACTTTATTTAAAAGAAATTAATAAGAACAAATAAGTTATTATCTCTATCAATTGAAATTTAGATGAATGTTGCATGTTTTGTTAAAATACTTATTATTATTTTATCTAAAATGTATGTTGCATGTTTTGTTAAAACATTTATTGTTACTTTAACTAAAAAAATTGATAAGGACAAATAATTTGTTGTCTTTATCAACTAAAACTTGGATCCATGTTGTATGTTTTATTAAAACACTTATTGCTATTTTATCTAAAGAAATTAACAAGAACAAATAAGGTGTTGTCTCAATCTAAAAGATTATTTTTATCCAAAATATTGCTGTAATTTGGTGAAGCCACTAAGCGTAACTACCGCTTCTAAGCCAACTTTTATAATAATAATAATAATAATAATAATAATAATAATAATAATAAAATATAGCATATGATTTTCTTAGAGCATTCACATCAGGAATTGCAAATGCCATATGTAGGCATAATATAGCATCATGACACTAAAAGTGAGCTTCATCCGGTCTCCTATAAGTGTAAAATTGTAAAATTTTATGGCATTGTGCTACACTGCCATCGTAAATGTACAATGGCACTATAGCACTATTGTATCTCTTTTTTTAAGGCAAAATTTGCTCAACAGTATTTTTTTGGAAAAATATTAGATTGACAGCACGCATTTGAAGTTATTTGGTAAGTTGGACTGTTTTTTGAAAATCGAGTTTGTGAAACTCGAGTTCCAACCCAAAATCAAGTTTCTCAAACTCGATTTACCCCTGATCTTGATTTAAAAAAAAAAGAAAAAAAAAAGGTGGAACTCGAGTTTACCAAACTCGAGTTCCATTTAAAAAAAAAAAACAGAACTCGTGTTTTGTACACTCGAGTTCCATTTGGGTTATTATTTTTGAAAGCATGGAACTTGAGTTTGGTAAACTCGAGTTCCACCTTCTTTTTTTTTTTTTTTTAAATTCAAGGTCAGGCGTAAATCAAGTTTCTCAAACTTAATTTTGGGTTGGAACTCGAGTTTCACAAACTTGATTTTCAAAAAACAGTCCAACTTACTATATAACTTCAAATGCGTGCTGTCCATCGAATTTTTTTCCAAAAAATGTACTGTTGAGCAAATTTTGCCCTTTTTTTAATCACATTTATTCTCTCTCTCCTCTCTCTTCTGTCTCTCCTTTTAATTCTCAACTCTCTCTTTCCTCGTCTCTATTTTGCTCTCTCCCTCTTCAAATCCAAAACCCATGGTGGACAATAACACCATCACTAAGCAGCCACCATGGCCGGACCACTGTCACAAGCCACCACAACCCCGCACCATCACAGGCCCCCCACAAGCCACACCTCTCCGTCTTTTCTCCATGGGTCTCTCAAGTTTGGCTCACTCCTTTAGCTCATGGGTCTCTCAAGTATGGCATGGCTTGTGGCTCTTTCAAGTCAGTGTGGGTTGTGGGCTATGAAGCACGGGTGCGTTTCGGGACTTGGGTGCGGGTGCAGGTGTGGATGCGGGTACGAGACTCGGCAATTTTTGAAAAAGGTGAGTGCGGGTGCGGGGTGCGAGTGCGGGTGCGGTGGGACTCGGCGATTAAAAAATTATTAAAAATATTTTTATTTATATTTTTAATATATTACTAAGCATACTTTTTTACATTATATAAACATATACCAAATTTAAGAACAATAGTAAATAATAATTAAAACATGATGTTGATAAATTAAACCCACAAGTTTAAAATGTTTTTCTTTTTATTCTCTCCATTCACCTGCCACTCCAATGCCAAGAAGTCAAGGTCTCATCAGAATAACAACTTTACCTTTTTTTGTTTTTTTTTTATTTTTTTTTTCCCCAAGGCTTCCATTTCCCAAAGCTTAATCTACACCACACCTTTTAAAAAAATCTCAACACCAAGTCAGAGAGCAGAGACGGGGAGACTCAATGAAGCCGAGCACGCGTTTTGCACCTTTTTTTTTTTTTTTTTTTTTTTTTTTTTGAATTTCGGCCTAACTTGGCCATTTCGGCTTGAACCGGCCATTTTGCCAGTTTTGGCCAATATGGCTGATACAGCCCGAGTCGACCTGATTTGAGCCACGTCGACGCGAGTCAGGAAATCCACGTGGCAGGATGCAGCCCGACGCGCAGTCAGTGGCGTCCCTCCTGCGTCGCCGTGTCGGACACGAGTGTGACTCCTTTGGAGTCGCGTCTGTGCATCCCAGGTCGTGGGTTTCTGAAGTCCGTGGGTAAGGGTGATGATTTTATGGTTAATGGGTTTCGACTCTCTTAGTGATGGGTTTTGGCTGTTGGTGTGTGGGTGATGTGGTGGTGGTGGTGATTGATGGTGGTGGAGGTGGTGATTTAATGGGTTTGTTGATTTCTGATTTGGTTTTCTGATTTAATGGGTGGTTTGGTCTCTCAAGGTGGTGGTTTGGTTTTCTGATTTAATGGATTTTGGTGGTTGGTGTGTGGCGTGGTGGTGGTGCATGGTTTTTGTGGCTGGTGTAGTGGTTGGTTGTGGGGGTTGTTGGGGATTTAATGGCTTTTGATTGGGGTTTGTTGGTTTTTGGTTTAATGGGTTTGATTTAATGGCTTTTGGGGATTGGTGTTTAGTGGTTGGTGTGTGGCATGGTGGTGGTGACTGGTTTTTGTGGCTGGTGGTAGTGGCTGGTTGGGTTTGGGTGGTGGCTAGTTGTTATTTGCCGGTTGCCGGTGGCCAGTGGGTGGCTTCGGGTGGTTGGTGGTTCAAAGAAAGAGACCAAGGAAGAGTAACAGAGAGTTGGGGGAGAAGAGAGAGGAAGAGTTGGAGCCTGATTGGATCACACTGATTTTGAGTGATATCACTCAGTTTTCATTACTGAGTTTCTAAAGCGCGTGGTCCCACTTAAAATCCTTTGCTTGGCTTGGTTTTGAGTACTTGTCTCCATCACTCAAAACTTAAAAATTTGAGTTTGAGTGATGGAATTCGAAAACAACATTCGAGTGTTTTCAAAAACTGAGAACTGATTTTCAGTGGGTGGGGTCCACATTTTGGCAAAAAGTTGAATTATTAGAATGAGATATATAACTGAGTTTTTAAACCAAACAAGTGTTTTGCAGTATTTGAGTGAATGTGAGGTTTGAGTTAAGACTTAAGAGTTATTAGTTTTAGATTTGAGTTATGAATTTTGAAAACTGAGTTATGAAAACTGAGTTATTTTTCAACCAAATGAGTCCTTGAGTTAAAATATGTTATGATCTTTCTCTTCTTCTTTTTTGGGTGCTGAAAATATGATTTTCTTACCTGTGGCTCTAGAGAAAGGATGAACCGATGAAGTGTGTGGATGGAAATGAAATAAATGGCGCCGTTGGGGTTAGTTGATTTCTTTGTACGGATGCTGGTGACTGTGACCTAATGGACTATACAACTCCTTCACCAAACCTCTTGATTCCAACCACTGTTGAAGCTTTTTAATTGTACTATACATGCATCTGGTATGACCATTACTAGTCGTGATACAAGTTAAGGAGAGAAAATCAGGGTGTTCTTTTACGTGAAGACTCTTGTTTCTTGTTTGGTCAAATTAATCACTGCACAAATTATATGTATCTTTATCTAATTGTATTTAAAATCATAGTAGTGAAATGACATAAGTTGTGTCATCACTCATCACTTGATCAGAAGGAAGTTTGCATTAAAATGACATTTCTTTTGGAGTTAAAATTACAAGTTCAAAAATTCAAGGAATAGATGTGAAAATTACACACACACACAAAAAAAAAATGCGTATCTTAGAATAGGGATGTAAAAAAAAAAAAATCATATTGCAATTCCACCAACCATGACTAAAACTTGTGGTTATCACTGGTTCCTGTTAGTCGGCAATTTGTTTTGATTCTCGAAAAATTTTAGGGTTTTCAATCAAGGTTAAAGCCAATATTTCACACACTAAAAAGGGACCCATACCAAACAAAAATACAACTTTTCTTTTTTAATATATTTTGCAAGGATTTAATTTATTAGGGCTATTTGAAATATTGAGTGTTACATTAGACCAATATGAATGAATCAATGTTAATGTATTATCTTATTAGGCCAGTTGATTTAATGTTAGTTTTAAAATTGAGCCATGTTATGGTTGAAAGGGTTAACTTTGCTCAATAATACTGTTTTGTGAATTATTTAATCAAATAGGACTCTTTCAAACATATATATAAATAAAATAAAAAATTAAAAAAAAAAAAAAAAAATCTACCTGAACCTCAATTCTTCAAGAGGCAATATCCAATTGAAACATTACCAAATTTCTCAAATACCACTCTCACTCTCATAATCCATTACTCTTGCTCTCATATCTCTATCACCCAGAGTCGCTTTCTTACCCTTCTTGTAACCTGCAACAACATCGACAATGTGTCTTTACTCTTCAAGTTTTGTCATGAGACTTTATTAGAATGACACTCTTTATTGGCCCAAATTAATTGACAATGAGATTCAACGACCTTGTACTTCTTTATCTAATGGGGTAAATTTTTCACAAATTTTTTTTTCTTTCTTAATGGAATTAAACCACAAAATCCAAATTCTTGCTCTTTGTTTCTTTGATTTGGTATTTGGTTTCTAGTGGTGCTAGGATATAGAGGAAGAGGGAGAGAGTTTGGTGGTGGCAAGTGATTGGTAGTGAGAGAGTGGGGAGTGGGAGAGGAGGGGAAGGAGGAGTGGGGACATGGGTAGGATTAACTAGGTTTTTGACAGTTAGGGGGGAGTTTGAGAGTAAAAGCTCATCCATAATTGTTGGAGTGAGTAAATAGTGAATTTATGTCAAAGAGTTTCTTATTTTATTTTTAAAGATCCACTCTTTGACTATTTGAGGGGTGATTCTCAAGTGAATCTTATCTATCGAATAATTGAGTTAAATTAATTAATTTTAAATAGATTAAATTTTAAAAAAAAAACACCATATCAACCTCAACCACATAAGCAAATGTGGCATGAAACTCACCTCTTGAAGAGTCTAGTTTCAAGTGGAACAAAGTTGAGTTTCAAAATAAGGTTGATATAAGTTTGTAAGAGTGTTATTTTACTAAATAATTCAAAATTTAGTATTCTTGAGAAAAAAAAATGGCCATTGAAAGGTGTTGCATTAACTAATTTTTGAGAAACACAAATACTAATTCCACACAACCAAAAAGAATCAACTATACATAAAAAAATTAAAAGAAAAAAAGAAAAGGAAAAAAAAGAAAGAAACAACTAATCAACTTGTGTTCTTTAACAATCTGTAAGGCCCAAATAATTAACACGACATACGCTAGGGAAGGCCTCTGCCTTGTTGAGTTTCTTTTACGGTGCTTAAGAGGCTTTTAAGCCAAGTTGGGCTGGATGAAATCCTGTCACAATTATTTCTTTTGTTACTAACTTAATTTAAACTGACATTGGCCCAATTTAGAACATAGTTATAACTTATTATAAGGCCTAACCCATTTCTATATTGGACCTAGATAAAAGTCCAACCTCACTCGTCTTTTAGACATGTATACCTTCTTATACCTTTTCATTTTTTTTTTAGGAAGCCTTTTTAAATTAGTTTATGAACTCGATGTTAAAGAGAAATCATTATGAAGTTAGCTATATCTATATTTTCAAATTTTGTTGTATTTATAAAAACAATCTATATACTTGCTGACAGTTTATATATTACATGGTTTTAGACATAAATTATATATTATATAATTTTATTGCGAATACTTCGATAATAACAACTTAAAATTGTTATTATTTAATTTCATAATTTTTTTGATAATCTATTTAATTTCAAATTATAGGTATCAAAATTAACTGGACTAATAGAATCTATAGTATAAAGAGAAAATATATGAGTACCCTAATTAACAAATCAATACAATAAGACCAAAATTTATGTATTTTCATTATTATTCTTGTGTGATAGTGATGCAATTTGTCTGTATATGCAAAGAGAAAGAATATATCAAATATTGGGTAATCAAGCATGTTCTTGTATAATTATATTGTCATAAAAACTTTTTTGGACAATTGTTGGTGGAGATTGGAAAACTT
Source organism: Quercus gilva (assembly GCA_023621385.1). Lineage (NCBI taxonomy): Eukaryota > Viridiplantae > Streptophyta > Magnoliopsida > Fagales > Fagaceae > Quercus > Quercus gilva. The sequence continues at coordinate 18,743,294 of CM042474.1, forward strand.
TATATGTTCCTTGGACAAATTAGTCTATAGAAATTTTACAAAATGCAAAGAGAGAGAAAAAAAAATATTTGTCAAATTTGATTGGTAAAACTTATTCATGATGCTAAAATTCCATCATCTCATGTGTCAATTTAGTGCTACATATGCACAGATTTAAGGTCTTTCAAACACAAATTTTGTAATGTTACTCAGAAGCCATATCCTTCAATTTTTTCAACTAAAACCCAAAAATCTTTCTTCTCCATTTAAAATAAAAAAAAAATGCTTTCTTCTAAAATAAATAATAATAATAAAAAAAGCTTATTTTATTTTACAAATAACAATAGGTCAAGTTTGAGACGATTTTTTTTTTTTTTAAATTTAAATTTAATCCAAACCCTTTAACTATTTTACATACCAAACCTTATTAAAATTTAGAAATTCTAATATCAAACCTATATTATTTTTAGAGAAATGATATGTTCATAACATTTACACAACAAATTTTAAGCGACAGGTTATTATTGGTAGACAGAAAAAATAATTTCCCTGACAAAGTTTTCATGTTAGTGTTAGGCTTAGACCCCAATTGTGATTTTCATATTACCTTTGACATATTCATTTGAACAAAGTTTGGCTTCAAGCTAATTTAGTTTCTTAACTTATTACATAAAGATTTCTAACTCTTTATGTGTATTATTTAAATAAGTCACATAACTCATTAAAAAAAAATAATATAATTAAAATCAATGTTATGAATATTGTTTCGGACCCCATTTTGATTTGTCCAATGGAATGAAATATTCCAATACCGGCCAATTTTGATGTACCATTTCAAGGCATTTCGGGGTTCCTAAAAAGTCATTTATATATATTCTTGTACAATATAAAATTGTCAATTCAAAGACATAAATAACTAAATATCAGATTATACAAATCATTTAGAATTAACTCTCAAGTCTTAAACATCGATATAACATCACACAATAAGAAGATTTACAAGTCAATAACTAACTATCAAATAAAACAAAACATTTAGTCTTAACTCTTAAACCTCAATATAACATCAAAGAGTAAGAAGATTTATAACAAGTCATTACTCATTACATAAATCCGTAATAACTAATAAGCCAACAAAGTTTAAAACATAATATTACTCCTCCTCATCATCATCATCCGTGAGAAAAGGATCAAATTCATCATCAAAAGAACTCCCACAAGAACTACCAGGACCCATTGGAAGATTTGTCAAGCCGCGTTCAATGTTGTCATCATCATCATCGTCAATTCATCAACATCAATAGTTTCAAGGTCATCATCTTCTTCCACATTCACTAGGGCTACTGGTTCATTAAGACAATCCCAATTTATGTCACCTGGATTAAGAAGTGCAGGTTCTTCAACCACCCAATCTCCCATCAAGTCAATGTTATCCAAGGTTATAGGATCCAATGCTGCAATGCATACTTATTCCTTTGAATGTTCCTACGAATGTGAGTAATGAGTAATGATAATAAATTTACCTTTCTGGAAGCCTCAAATTATAATGAACAAAGACCAAATCATTTACTCGTTTATGTTCCAATCTGTTTCTCTTCTTTGAGTGAACATATTCAAATGTGCTCCAACTTCTCTCACAACCAATTGCACTACAACATTGACTTAGCACACGAATGGCAAATGATTATAAATCTGGAGCTCCAAGTCCAAATTACTCCCACCATGAAACTACAATAACAAGTAAAATAAGCACAGCCCATGTAAAAATGAAATAACAACTATAAAGGATAAATAGACATATTTAAAGGAAATACTATTAATGTTATACCTGGATTTAGTCTCTCTCATTGGTGGATTGCTAGTGATGTGCCAAAGTCACCTACTGACTTTTGTACTCATCAAGTCGTGAACTTACTTTGTCTTGAATGTCAGGATTGAGAATCAACCTCATTAAAGTGCTTAGCAACCCTTTTTGAACTTCATTTTGCCTTTTAAATGAAGGCCTCAAGTAAACTGCAGGGTTAAGAAAGCAACCTGCTGCATGCAAAGGACTATGAAGTTGTTTGTCCCATCTAGCATCAATAACTCTAATATAATGTCCATACAAAGAAACCTTGTTCCTCCACCTTTTTCTTTTTTTTTTCCTCTTTTGCTCTGTCCATTGCTTCATACAAGTACCCCATAGCAGGTTTCTCATCCCCATCAATAAGACGAAGTACTCCGACTAAAGGCTCACTAACTTTCACTATTTTCTTGCATTGATACCAAAATGAATAATCTTCCAAAACAATTTTACATATCTCCTTGCTAACAGCAGTCTTAGCATGGGGGCATGCAAGCCATTTATCACAAGTGAAAATTTGTCTAAGCTCTTTTTTGAACCTTAGCATGCTCTGTAGACTTAAGAAGTTAGTGGCAAACCTTGTAATTGCAGGATGACATAACTCTACCATTTGTAAAATCTTGCCTCATCATATCTAAAACAACTCCATGGTTGTAAATGAACATTGTTAACTTTTTGGTCTTCTTAATTGCTTCATCAAAAAGAGGGAACCACTTAGGATTAGCAATATTCTCCAACATGAAATCTATGCAATGAGCTGCACAAGGATATCAAAATAAAGTACCATACTTCTGTTGTAATTTTTTTCTAGCTTTTTTATAGGCAGAAGCATTATCTGTTATCAATTGCACGATATGTCCAATCCAAGGATAGCTATAATGTCCTGAAGTTCTTTTGTTTAACTCTTTGTACAATTCCACACCAATTTCTTGAACAACAGAATCAAATATATTGAACAACGTTTCAGCATCCTTTGTAAGGCCTGAAGTATCAATAGATTTCAAGAACATGGCACCCCTAGGACAATACACCAAAAAATTCATTATTGGTTGTTCTTTTTGATTTGTCCACCCATCAGACATCACTGAACAACCATATACTTTCCAATCATTTTTATATCTAACAAAAAATCATTAACTTCATACACATCAGTTTTCAAAAGGGGTCCCCTCAATTCATAAAAAGAAGGCCCCTTAAATCCCGGCCCAACAGCAGCAATGAAACCTATCATAGGTTGATAATGGGGTGACTGAGCTGCATAAAAGGGTATATTAGAATGATAGCACCATCTTGCCACAATCATTTTTGCATTATCAATCATTGCTTTTGTAGCCAAAGCACTTCTTATAGAGGGTTGAGCCCCGGCGGTTGTTCTTGGAGCAAAATAACTATTAATTTTCTTCTTTCCTTTTATTTGACCCTTATCAGCAGCCTCAACATCCTTTCCCTTGGATTTTCTTTTACCTAATGTTTGAGGGGGACTCTTTTGAGTTTGAGTCTTTTCAACAACCCCAAACTCTTCCTCCTTCTCCTCCTCATCATCAACATCAAATGGATCACCATATGGGTTCCCAATTTCTGATTGAATCCTCTTTTTAGTTGCTTTAGATTTTTTCGAGTGTTCAATCATTTGGTTCATTTGAAACTTAACATCAGATGAAACCTTTTTACATGGTTCAACTTGACCCCTAATCCCAGCAAGATGATACTTAAGTCTAGTAATACCACCCCCTTTAATCAACTTACGACAATGCAAACATGTAGTGTTATTTTTTGCTTTAGGCACTGCACAGGCATGAGCCCACACAGGATCCTCTAATCTTGCAGGAGTAGAGGCCACAGAAGCAGAAGAAGCACCAGCTGAACTATGACGAGTATGAGTATGATCAACCATAGTTTACTGTTCAATCAAATGCAGTAGCTAAAATTCAATTTAATTTGCATGAAGTGAATGAACAAACAAAAGACATCATTTAATTGTATAGGGAAGGTGGAGCAGCATTTATTCAGCATTCTTAATTCATGACACAAGCAGACATTTTAAAATCACAATGGGTCGTCAAAGCACCGCTACATTACACTACATTAAGAAACAAGAAAAAATAAAAAAATCTAAGCGTTCTTAATTTTTTTTTACCTAAAAAGAAAAGGACAAAAAATTGTAGATTGGTTGTTTCTTTTTTGTTTCTGCTCTCTGCTCAGATTTCATGTCATGTCATGACCTAAAACAGCAGCGGCATTCTCCCTGATATTGCACCTACTACTATTGCACCTGAGAATTAAATTATAATATAATAGTGATTAGTAATCAACTAAAATGTTACCCAAAAAAAAAAAGGATATAGATAGTTAGATAAAGAATGAATATACCAATCGCCTAACAGGCACCCACGAATCGTTTCCAACAAACGGAAAGTCAATTACAATTTGATCACTTGCTATGACATTGAATCCGATGGAATTTTGGTCGTAAAAGCCTGGCGAAAGAGCATCATCAATTTTTGACATGGCGGAGGAATCACATCTAAAATCTGTGTGTTGGATACGTCCAAATATAGAAGATTCCTTTGTGAACAAAGCCACGAAGGAAATTTTGGCCCTAATTTCCATCATCACAAGCTTAAAATCACCAGTTGAAAGGGAGGAATCCAATCGTGACTTACATTTAAAGTCAGCCGGTTTTCAAATGCAAAAAATGTTGTCAATCTTGTTAAATTGGAAAAATGGGATTTGGACACAACACCTTCCAACATATTTGATTCAATATGTAAAGTGTGTAGTTTGGAAAGTTGCCCAAAATTTTGAGGAATTGTCCCGTTGAATAGATTATTTGAAAGATCTAGGTATCCCAGAGATGAAAGACTACCTAAAGACAGTGGGAGTGGACTTGAGATTGAATTATTCGCAAGATCAAGAACAACTAGATTTTTGAATAGACCAAGTTCATCTGTCAAATGACCATGAAGTTGAGAATTAAATAAGCCTAAGATCTCTAGTCTATCTGAAAGACACACTGATAAACTTTCTAAGATTTCAGATATCTCTTGACTCCTATTGTTGGATGACAATTTGATTTCCCTTAAATTACAGAGATTACCCAACAAATCTTGGCAACTTTCCTCCAAGTGTTTGGCGTGAACATGAAAAGATAAATAAATAAAAGCAGTAGTTACCAATTAAGGAGAAGGAAAGTAAGTAAGTTTGATGAAATTGGTAGAGAATAGTAGAGCGTCATAAAAAGAGAGAGTAGAAATGGGAGGGTGACGAGTGACAAGTGACGAGTGAGTGATGAGGATTCAATTTGGATTTGGATTTGAATTTGGGCGTCCCAATCACAACCCAGGTGTAAATGTTGTGTAAATGTCCACAACATTTACACAATAAACATTTACACAATAAATTTTAAGTGACAAGTTGTTACTAATAGACAAAAAAAGTAATTTCCCTGACAAATTTTTCAAGTTAGTGTTAGGCTTAGACCCCAATTGTGATTTCATATTACCTTTGACATATTCATTTGGACAAAGTTTGGTTTCAAACTAATTTAGAGTGTTTTTATTTTTTTATTATTATTTATTTTTTTATAACTTATTACATGGAGATTTCTAAGACTATTTATATGTGTATTATTTAAATAAGACACATAACTTATTAAAAAAAATAATGTAACTAAAACTACACATGGAAGGTCTCTTTGTTCGCTACATCAAAAATTGTAGCAAGATAGCTCCAAACTAGTTTAATCCTAAACTTTTTCCCATTCATTAATAATCATTATCTTAATAATCATTATCTTGCAACTTAAACTGTAATAAGAAATGCCACACAAATTGGCTAGTTTGTATTAGGTCAATGACATTCCCAATCATAATTAAAACCAATCCTACGTATTAGAGGTGTCCATTGACTCGCCCAACTAGATCGGAATCGACTCAATCCACGGCCAATTTGGCAATTGCGATGATCAGTGGCGTGTGTACACCTTCAAAATTGAATTTTGATGGGTTGAGTGGCAGGTCTCTCCCTCCAATAAACAACTCAACTCGGTCTAACTGCAGAAAAAATCATAAATTTGGCAAGATTCACCAACTTCGGCAAAGAACCCTATCAACTCCTATAGAGTTCCACTAGATTTGACAAGATTTTTGCCAGATTTGGTGAGAACTCTGCGTTGGCTAGATCTCACTGGGTTTTCATTGTTTTGTGCTTGTCCTCCGCCTCTCTCTGTCACTGTTGGTGCCGAACAATCCACCCACCACTCATGAAGAGCCTGATCCACCACTCATCCACCTAGTCAGATCGAATTGGGTAAAGGTTGAGCACAAACTCAACTCAGACTGACCTATAGAGACCCCAACAGCCACATCTTAGTTTTGACCTTTCAAAAAAATAAAAATAAAAATGAACAAACCATTTCATAACTTTCATATAGATTCCATGGTCCATATACCTCTTTTTCTAATTTCATATATAGAGAGAGTTAAATGTATAATTAGATTTCTGATAATTTATTTATATTGGATTACTTTATACTGAATTAACTCACTTAGGCAAGAAAAAAAAAAGAAAAAAAAATGAGATATGTAATGCAAAATTAGATTTTAATTGAAATCAATTTTATACCTAGTTGTGCACTCCCCCTTTTCTCAACTTCATTGACAGAATTAATTAGTGGACTATTATGGATTATTAGAATTATACAAATATCCTACCACTAAAAATATAAGAGGTAATAACAGATCATTTTCCTCAGTGGACACACTCACACACGTGTTGGGCTTTTATTTCTCAAAAAAAAAAAAAAAAAGTGTCATGCAATGTATTATTCTTTTCTTTCGTTTATTAAAAAAAAAAAAAACCCTATATATACATTGTTTTTTTGGAAGAAAACAGATTCTGGAGACAAAATAAGAAAACGAATGCATTAAAATATTTGCAGTTCAACTCTTTTAGTTAGATTATATACAAGATGCATGATAGTGTCCATTGAATAGATTAATTAATTAAAAATTGGTTAATAACTTAATAGTATCATGCATATGATCAATGCACGTACTGATTGTGAGGAATTGCGTACGTGAAACGTGTTACACTACACGCAGTGTGCACTTAATAATCCTTGCTTGTGACGCAAAACCCAATCAACCAACGACATCAATCTGCATAATAAATACCAGCAGTATACATTTCATAATATCTAGAGGACGGTCAGCTCCGGCCATTTATTATATTGCTTTTTTAGAATCATAGAGTTTTTGAGAATATTATCTGTCATGATCTTCTCCGATTGTTGCGGAAAGATAGACACTTAAGAAAGAGAGAGAGCTTATCAAAAAAAAAGAAAAAAAAAAGAAAAGAAAAAGAAAGAGAGAGAGCTTATCAAAAAAAAAAAAGGAAAAGAAAAGAAAGAGAGAGAAACAGAAAGAGAGCATGCAGTACTTGAATGGGCTTCCATAACTTTGCACGCTTATGTGCTTTGAAATTCTTCGAGGGCCAAAGTCTACAGAGTCTACTCAGTTAGGTAATTTGGTTCACTTCACCTACTGCACAACTTAAAAACTACAAAGGCATGGGCTGTTCTTTGACCAAACAAGATGGCAAAGCATGCTCCATTGCACTAGTAATTGTAGACTGTTTTTGAATAAATGTCCTGTCTTATCCACTCCATCCTCCACTAACAAAAGCTTAATTATCACACTTTTTTTCCCCTTACAAAAATAAACAAAATGTGAACCAAATAGGCAATGATTAGAGGTATATGAATGCCCCCCTTGACCTAATCTCACACTCCCTTTTATGTAAAGATAATTTTTTATGTTTTTCGATATTTAGTAGTATAAAAAAGTAAATGAAAGGAAAATTATTTTTGATCAATGAAAAACTCTATTAAAAATCAAAATTATTTTATAGAGGTTGTTTTCTGCTAAATTATTTTGGCCCTCTCTCTTGTTGTCCCTTTTTATCTTCCTCTGGAAGGCCTTTTTAGATGGTATATAATGAGGTTTCCAATCTAGTTATCATTGTGTTACATTGTCGCAAACTCCTCAATACCTAGTAATAGATTCAACAATTCACTCAACAAGGCTATTAGACGTCTATAGATGGTTTCTACAACTACTAAGGAACTAGCATCCCATAGGGCTATTGCATAAAAAAAATTAGGCTAAAATGCAAAACTCATCCTTTAAGTTTCACTGTTTTTCATTTCAGTTTTCTAAGTTTGTATTCGGTTATTTCAGTCCTCTTAAGTTTCAAAACTTCTCAATTCAGTCCTTCCATTAAACAGTCATCCATTTTTCTGTTAACACCCCCAAAACGACATTGTTTTGGATTGATTTTAAATTTTATTTATTTATTTCTTAATTTTAAAAAAACGTTAATTAATAAAAAACCAGAAATTAAAAATAAAACCAAACCCCAAAGTTTTTCCATCGAGATGGGGAGAGAAGGGGATGACAACCAAGAAGTCATAGGAAGGTGAGAGGACGGTTGTGAAACAAATTAACAGAGTAGCTTTGGTGAATCGGGGTTTGGAGGCCAATGATGAGGCGGTGGAGACAGCAGCAATAGATGCGGTAGATGTCAAAGAGCTAGGAGTCGACTATGTGGGGAGTATGGGTGACAAAGGTTTTGATTTGGTTGGAGTTGAGTGCGACTTTGAAGAGGTCATGGGTGTATGTCTTGGTTCACTTCCTGGTCGAAAATATTCATAGCCATGGTGGTGAAAACGAAAAAAAATTCTGGGTTTTGGTTTCCGGAGTGTGAGAGTGAAAATATAGAGTGGTGGGAGAGTATGTAGAAGAAAAGGTGCAGAGAGAGATGATTGCAATTTGCAAGTGATCTATTAGAATTTGATAGAAATGGTTGGGATCTGACGATCTATATAAATTTTGTTAGGATTTTTGTTGTTGACTTACTGGGTATGGAAAGCCATTGATGAGAGCTAGGTAGAGACGTTTAGGGTTTGGCCCGTTTGGTTTTATTTATTTAAATTAAGAAATAAATAATTAAATTAAAATTTATAATCAGTTCAAAACGGGTCATTTTGGATTCATGTATTCTAGATTTCTTAGGCTACTTTATCAATAAATTTCCTTAAATCCTAATAATTCTTTTATGATTTAAGAGTCAAGATTCTGCCATGTCAGTATTCCACTAATAATATTTTTAAAATAATATATAATGTTGCAAACAAAACAATTAAGATTATTGTTAATGGAATGCTGACATGGCAAAATCTAGACTATTAAATTATTAAAAAATGGTTAAGATTTAAGGAAATTCATTTGGTAGAGTACCCTAGAAAATCTCGAGGATTTGAATCCGGTCATTTTTAGGTTGTAAACGAAAAATGGATGACTATTTGGATTGAAATTTTTTGAAACTTAGAGAACTGAAATGACTGAATGCAAACTTAAAGTACTGAAATGAAAAGTTGTGAAACTTAGAAGCTGAGTTTTGTATTTTTGCCAAAAAACTATTTCAACCTCCTAATGCTACGTTAGATGGGGGACAACAAATTTTTTTTTGCCTACCTCGATTACCTTTGGCTACCACCAAATAATTATTAAAAAATATATAATATACTTTTTATAATTTATTGTAATGATTCTACAACTACCAAAGAAGTAGCATCCCATAGGACTATTGCGTAAAAAAAAACTATTTCAACTTCGTGGTCCGACGTTAGATGGGGGGCAACAAATTTTTTTTGCCTACCTGGATTATCTTGGGCTACCACACACATATAATTATAAAAAATTATAATATATTTTTTATAATTTTTTGTAATATTAATGTTTTATACTACTATTATAAAATATATATTGATAATCCGTGAGCTACAATAGGAACAAGATTGAATTATGAATGTCTTCGATAGAAACATTAAGAGGTGTCAACTAATTAAACTATAAAACTCTTGATCATGTAATATTTTGTATTGATTATGTAGTTAGTTTACACAATATACATGTTTTCAATATACAAAAAATATTAGTGATTTTTTTATGCATACCAAACATAGGAAAATAAGATGATTTTCTGGAATATGTTTTTTCAAAAAATGACTCATTTTCTAGAAAACATTTATGACAAAACAAATGGAGCGTCAAATTTTAAATAAGTAGGACGGCACGACTACTTCGTTAAACCGTGCCAAGGAATTGAAAGTTCAAGCCAAGATATGATCCCTAATTGCACATTAATCAAATACACAAAAGGTGTTGGTCAATTAAGAAAATAAGAAAAAAAAAATCATATCACATATTGTAATTAGTAAGGTATAAAATAGAACACTTAACATAGAACAAATGTTCACAGTTTGGTTTGTTGAGAGTGCTAGCTTTTTCATTTTCAAATTTTTTTTAAGGATGAGTAGGTGGTTGCCTTACTCCATCATCATCAACATCATTATTATTAGTATAAAAAACTCATTAATATTATTTTTTTGGGGGTAACAAGATAGAACTTCAATTTGGAGTTCACTATTGGTTGCTTCTATTTTTATTGATTTAACTGCCGCATCACATTTACGTTAACAATATCATATTTATGGTCCAAAAGTTGCTATAGAAACGTATGTAAAGTTGTAAACCAAAATTTTCTGTAATCACCTGAAAAGCCAACTGAAAATTTAAAAGCAGTTTAGTGATATGGACTTCCAACACAAACTATCATATTCAAATATTTTTAAGTCTATTTTGTACTAAAATAATCATTTTATATTGGGCTGTTTGGAAAAATTTCCCTGAGAGATTAAGTTGGTTGGGGGTAGATTGATTTGTTCACCCTTTCCCTCTGACCTTTTCTAAAAGATTGGAAAGAGTTTCATCCTTATGAAAATCTTTGTGTCGTTGTTTTCACCTGCTTCAGTTAATTCTATATGCCAGTAAGTGATGAGTGTTGCGCATGAATGCTGATGCATGAGTAGCGATTACTGATTATGATTTCTGCTTTGCCAATTTTGTTGTAAGGTTATCTCATTTTGCTGTTCTATAGGTTCAAGTATTAGAAAATTTATTTAGTTCAGTAGTTTCACAGCATAATAATTTTATGGTTCTCCTTCCAAACTTATGATTAGGCCAGTAAGTTGTTTTGCACAAAGTTCTATATGGGTTTAGCCAAGAAAGAAAAAACAAGGATTCTTCTAGAATCTTTTCCTTGTAGTAGTTCACATAATGTATGTGTCGTTGGAAATTCTAAGGAATTTGGTACAATTTTGTTGGTAACACTGATCCTGACATCTTAAACATCCAAAATTCAACAGGTTTTGGTTTGAAAATCTTACCTAACCCCAAAAAATAAACAAATAATAAAGTCAAAGTTTCAGGTAATAAATGACATCTTTTCTCCAGCACCCTTCCTCTATAGAGTTTGTGTGTTCAATTTGCAAGTGCTCTTTTTCCCCGGCAAATTACACACACACACAAGTAAATCACTATCGAAAGCCAATTTGAGCTTTTGTATTGACCAAAAAGATGTTAACTAAAGAATTTTTCACCTAGGATATAAACTGAATTTGTTTAGTATAATTTTTCATGATATACTTGATTTTTGATACATTTTTATGCTACCTCCCCGGGAGATTATTAGGACCAACAACTATTACAGTAAACAACATATATGCATCTATATTAAAAGAGCTTAGATAGACAGCATACATAAGTCAAGAGGTAGGCAAATTATTCTCTCTAGATTTGAAGGTGGAATTGAACTTTGGCATATATGGAGATATATTCTTCACATATATATTATTATTTAAGACATTAATAAATTATATCTCTAGCCAATAGAATAGGAGATTGATAGAGTGAGAAACAATCAAGAGGCAAAGAAGGCAGTGAGACCTCTATATAAATATATTGGTGCTGAAAGTAGTTGAGTAGTAGAATGTATGAGCTATAAGCTCGGCCATTGTATTGTACACATTCACATTACAATTGTCAACCATCTCTTCTAATCTGATTTTGTGTATCAAATTGAGGTTTTCTACACCGAAGATTTATTTTATTTTATTTTATTTTTCTGTTGGGTGAAAAAAAAAGACAAAGTTGATTGGAAAGTATCACTGATCTAAAATGACTCAGAAGAAGATTACATGGAAGTCTATCATGTTAAGTTGTTGCACAACGCCAGAAGCTCAAAAACCAGTTTTGAAACAAAATTCTTTTCAGAGGCTATCCCTCTCGGACATGAGCAATCCCAGCTCTCCACTCTCTGTCGATGATCTGTCAAATTCCCTTATTGGCTGGACACTTCACGTATTTTCTTTGGCTGAGCTAGAGGTCATAACAAATTCTTTCTCATGGAATAATCTACTTGGTGAAGGAGGGTTTGGGCCAGTGTTCAAGGGATTTGTTGATGACAAACTTAAGCCTGGTTTGGAGGCTCAGCCTGTAGCCGTGAAGGTTTTGGACTTGGAAGGTTTGCAAGGCCATAGGGAGTGGCTGGTTAGTTCTATGAACTTTTCCCTTCAGTTTCTTATAGTTACATCAATATACTTAGTTTTATCATACCCTTATGAGCTTGTCTTGCAATTGAAAACAAAACATTGATGTTTTCTTCATCTAATTGTGATGTGCTTTGTGTTGTAGGCAGAAATAGTCTTTCTTGGGCAGCTAAGGCATCCAAATCTAGTTAAGTTGATTGGATATTGTAGTGAGGAAGAGCACAGGCTTCTAGTCTATGAATACATGGCAAGAGGCAGCTTAGCAGATCAACTATTTCAAAGTATGTTGCTTTGATTATTCCTAGGGGATTTATATAGTTTCCTACAATCACAGAAACGTTTATATGTGGTTGTAAATTGATAAAAGAATGCCATTACCAAAAGACCAATCTGAACCACGTGATAAATATATGATAGAACTATTTTGCTAATATGCAGGATATTCTGCTGCCTTGCCATGGTCAATTAGGGTGAAGATTGCATTGGGAGCAGCCAAGGGTCTAGCTTTCCTCCATGAAATGGATCAACCAGTTATATACCGGGATTTTAAAACTTCAAACATTTTATTGGACTCGGTAATTTTATTCTAATCTCTTTTTGTTATTTATATATTTATCAAAATTACATCATGTCAATATGTCATTGAAGTGGTTGTGACCTGCAGCTCATAGAAATTAGTAGGAAATACATATAAAAATAGGTTCTAAATTTAATCTTTCAACCTCTTTTGTCCTTTTCATCACAGAATTATACAGCTAAACTCTCAGACTTTGGACTTGCAAAGGATGGTCCAGAAGGAGATGACACACATGTAACAACAAGCATAATGGGCACGCGGGGCTATGCTGCCCCTGAGTACATCATGACAGGTAATTACTACGAACTTTGACTTGAAGTTTCATTGTTGGTGAGTTATTAAGCAGCTCCATTCATTGTTTAATAAGTTTCGAGGTTTGAGCAATTTTCAGTATTATACTAATTAAGAAGCAACCACTAGCTGTATTGTCAAATGTCTTACCAACTTTGTAATAGCACAATTGAAAATATGCAACCTAACCCCATTTTAATATCGAATTTTAGGCCACTTATCGACCAAGAGTGATGTGTACGGCTTTGGAGTAGTTTTGCTAGAGCTGCTAACAGGAAAAGAGGCAATGGATAAGACCCTCTGCTGCCGACGGCTGAGCCTTGTGCAATGGGCTAGGCCTCAGTTGAAGGACCTGAAAAAGCTTGACCATGTCTTAGACCCAAGACTAGAAGGGCAGTTTTCTATCAAAGGGGCTCAAGGGGCAGCTGCATTGGCCTACAAATGTTTGAGCAATCATCCAAAGCCTAGGCCCACTATGAGTGATGTGGTCAAGATCTTGGAGACTCTTCAGGATTTTGACACAGTGTTCCTAGAAAACCTTGTGTATGTAGCACCAGGTGAAAATCTTAGTGGAGATAATTTTGGGAAGGAGTTTAAAATAGAAACTGAGAGAAAAGTTGATGACAATGAAGAGAGTGGACAATACCAACATGGTCGGAAAGATCATATCAAATTGTCTGTCTTTGGTAGCCTGTCCAGATTCTACACAAAGTAAGAATGTTGGTAATGGTTTAAGCTATGACAAGCCCCATTAGGAAGAATAATTGATAGATTAAAGATACATATGGCAGTAAATGTAAATGGATTTCCTCTACAGTAAGTGTGAATGAAAAGTTTTGAATTATCTGATTAGTCCAAATTTGTAAGGGAAACTCAAACCATGATTTTAAAATGATGTGCGTTATCTAGCAAAAACAGTTTGAAGTGAAATACAATACCACATTGATAAATATAAACGAAGAAAAAAATTGTTGGCGATAGGGATGGCAATTTTACCCTGCTCCACTTGACCCACCCCTCCCTGCTTCGGCCCGCGCAGGTTTTCCCCGCCTTGCAAAGGTGGTGGGATGGGGATAGGAGGAGATTTTAGCCCCGCACCACAAGGCGGGGCGGGGATGGGTTTAGACTTTTTAAACCCACCCAGCCTCACCCCGCCCCTACCCCATCCCTGCCCCGCCCTGCCTAGCGTTAATAAAAGTTAAATTGTAAATTTTTCAAACTCTAAAACCCCAAAATTTAAACAAACATATTATCAACTTATTTTATTCTACCTAACATGGTTCTTTGCCTCTTTTTTTTCTCTCTAGTAATGTTGGAAATAATGTACCAATTTAATGTTTTCTTTTGTCTTTATTAGAAACAAATTTATATAACATTGAATCATTGATTTTGTACTATGAGATTTTTGTTTTTATTGTGATAGTGTCTTGTTAAACAATTGTATAATATTATTTAGAATTTGCTAAAAATTAGTTTAATTTGATGAGATAAATTTATTTGTAATTTCAAATATATTTTTATTAATTAAATAAGTTTTATTAAAAAATTAATAATTGTGGGTAAATCAACAAAAAGTAGAGTTTTGCGAGATGGGCCGGGGCTTCGCAAGGCCCCAAGGGGTGGGGATGGGAGAAGACAAAACCATGCAGGGCGGGGGCGAAGATCCCATCGTTCGGCCCCGCCCCGCCCCATTGTCATCCCTAGTTAGAGACCTTATAATTGAGAAAATCAATAGAAATGTTCATCAACACTTAGAAGTGCTCGTTAATCATTACTTATTAGTTGCTTTAGCATTAGTACCAAATTCTAACTATTTCTGAAACCTAGAAAGTGAGTTTTCTTATTACTCAAAAAAAGAAAAAAAGAAAAAGAAAAAAGACAAAGAAAAAGAAAAAGAGTTTTCCTCTCTTTTTTAAAAAAAAATAATAATTTATTTAATAATTAGATACTTACAATGGGGGAAGGATTTAGACTTGAAGTTTCCATCTAAAAAACTAAGAGGAGCTAGTTATACTACAAGGCTTTTAGCGAATTCCTTGATAGGCGTTGATGACTAAATTTTTAAAGGTCCTAGAAGGCAAGGCTTGATCTTTTTTAAGCCCATTTCATCCTTATGCATTATATTAATTTTGTATACATGGGCTTAGCCCATGTATTTTAATGGAGATATTAAAGGAGTGTTGGTATATAAGGTAAAGACTGAGCGTATCTTGAGCTTATCCGTAAGTCCAAGAAGTGTACTAGAAACACTTACAGAGTCTATAAGCCTATGAGCAAGCTCGAGTGCTAGCCACTAACACATAAAAAGCCACCCAATTGATCCATTATGTTTACCTGAAATCTCGACCTAATCATTTTTAGCCATGAGTGGCATGCTAGCTTCATTAAAAGCCCATCGACTGATTCTCACTAATTCAACAAACTCTTTAGGGTCCACTTTCTCCTAAAAAGGCACAGCAACGACAACTTTATTCAATAAATTACCCAAAATTATCATAAAAACAGTTGTCTTAATGTCCAAGCTTGATCAAAGCTCAAGGTTGCCATTTTTTTTTTTAATATCCAGCAACCAAAAGCTTCAATTCTTGTTCAAGAATGGATATTAGGCACACTCTAGACTGATCATAAAATCTTGTTATCAATCCATGCATTGATCAAACTTCACCTAGCCCACCAACCAAACTTATTTTTCTAACTTAATCGTAAGCTTCTGATATATATGAAGCAATAGATCTCTAAGACAGCCTTTTTGTGTTTGTGGTAGCACGAATAGTGCTCTCTCTCTCTCTCTAAAATACGAATTATACCTTGTTGATTTTTCCCTTTCTTGTGAGTTAGAACCTTTGAATATTTCTTTATCATGCTTAACTAGCCTTTAGTTTACATTAGAGTTAGTAGTGGGCTTGACTTCCTATTATTTCAAACAAGGGTTGATTGGCCCACTTTCATTTTACTTACCTCTCCAAAATCGATCCTCACAATTAAAAGTACAACTCAAGTTGTGATAAAAACCATCATGATCCTATGGCAGAGTGTCATTAAAAAACAGAATAAAAGAGAAGGCAAGTGTAAAGCATTACATTAGATCCACAGTTGTTAAGGGTCAATAAAAAACGCAAAATTTTAAAACTAAGGCTTGATGATTGTTATCGAAGGATATTAATCAGTATTCATGTGGAGTCACCGTGTCTTTATACTCAATTAACTAGAAGTTTTGTGTGCATGATTTTAAATTTCTCTAATGTGGCAAGTAGATATTGTAACGTGTACCATTCTTTTTTTTCGAGAAACCTAACACCTATAGATTGGGATGAAAGAACTATGGCATGAGGATTCCATCCCCACAGGGGCAGAGAACCCATCACTGTCTCGGTTGTGCTACCGGAGGGTCTAGGAAAATTGGAATAGGAGAGCACTCTTCTTTGGGTGTCGAAGCATTGACATTTTTTCCATGCATGTACTATACCAAAACACTGTTATATTAGTGGACAAAGAAAGATGAATATGAATTTCCACACCCAAAATGCATTTGAACTTTTCCCATCACAATGTCCTAGTGCAGAGCAGTGGTGCCTATATTCCTAGGCGATGATATACCTTACCAAATCCAAGACTAGAGTAACTTACAATATCTTTTTTTGGTAAAAACTTGCAAATATAGTATCCTATAAAAATAAGTTTTGAAAAGACTAAAACCAACCATATCGTAATCAAAAGGCAGAATTCCAATGGCATCATGCAAAATGCAGCAACTTTTTTACATCAATATGAGAATTTGGGCTACTTCAAGAACCACTCAACAACTCTCGAAATGCATATGTTTCTCCAAACAGCTCTTAATTTCATTTTAATATTCATCATTAATACCGATAGAATTCACATATGAGATTGAAATTTCGAGGGACTTATATTTTTTTTCATAAGCTCCGAGGGTCTTGGAGTTGGCTGATTATGGTGATGAACCTATATTTTTTCTTGCGTCTGCTTAAAGCATTATACTTTTTTTTTCTTTTTGTTAAGTTCTAACTTCTATAATTCACATACCATCGCGCACCCTTGACACAATAAACACTCTATAAGTATAAGTGCTTGTGAAGCGTAAGGGGCAAAGGCCGATATACAAATCTCCAAAAAACTTCTATAATTCACATTATTTAAGCAGCAGTAAGTATAGTAGTAATGACATAATCCAAAGTGTCCTTTATTTTATCTACGGTTTAGATCTTCAATTCTCCGGTTTCCCACTATTTACCTGTAAAAAGAAATCACATCAATAACTAACTTAACTGTTCATCATAAAATTAGGGAACATTTCAATATGAACAATGAATATGGAAATAATATTTTAACACGTAGCTTGAAGAGATTGCATTTTCATTTAACTTTTCAAGATCTTCAAATGGCCAAATGACTTGTGGTTTTTGTTGAAATTTTATTTAAAAATACATTAATCAAATAACATTCTCACATTTTTGTCACTCAATAATTAAGCTGTTATTTAAAATTGATAAGAATAATTAAGCTGTTATTTAAAATTGATAAGAATAATTAAGCTGTTTTTTAAAATTGTTATAATTTAGTGCAATAACTTAGAAATTAAACATGATATTCACTTGGTTTAACCACAATTTCTAAATCAATCTTTTATTATCTAGTATATGATATGATATGCTTCAAAATAATTTAACTATATATCTATATTATTTGAAAAAAAATAAAAATCAAGCAAGGCCGGGCCATGGCCTCAACTCAAAATGTTTCGGTCCCGTTTCTATTTTTTATTTTATTTTAAATGCAGTGTTTCTGTCCCAGAGTGTAACTAAACACAAGCTAAAATATAACCTGGAAGAAAATGTTACAGTGTGACAAGATTGAGGTTCTTTTGTTTCAAAGTAATATAGATTATGATGTGTATTTGAAATTTTGAATGGACATTTAGATACATGAGGTCCCCATGTAATGAAATTTACCTACGCCTGTACTGTTTTTGAATTGATAGATCCATCGCATAGAATGCAATTGATAATTTGATATTCTTCCACTATGGAAATCGAGATTTTCATTTGTAAAACATCATTTTCAGAAGGCTAGTTGATTATCTTTTTAGGCCCACAATTAGCATGCACTGATACGTCATTGTGTCGTGACATAGCTGGTTCTACAGCTAGAAGAGTAGAAAAAAGATTAGGCCAACTAATCTTTTATTCCAAGGAATTCGGCCATTGAAGAAGGTTCACTATCTTTTATTCCAAGGCTGGTCACAGATGAGATTAATGAACAGCTAATGGGAGGGTTCATGGAGTGGGAAATTCAAGAAGCATTGGTGCTCCTAAAAGCACTAGATCCAGATGGGATGCCACCCCTATTCTACCAACACTTTTGGGGGATTATGAACAGAGAGGTGACTTCTTCAATATTGGTGTGGCTGAATTCAGGTAAACTACCTCACCCAATAAATCATACTTTTGTCACTTCCAAAAGTCAAGAATCCTACTTTAGTCTCTGAATATCGCCCTATTAGCCTATGTAACGTATTGTACAAAATATTCTCCAAATTCCTTACAAACAGATTAAAAAAATTCATGCTAGAACTTATAACTGAGCATCAATATGCTTTTGCAAAAAATAGGCTTATTTCAGATAATGTTTTAGTTACTTTTGAGACCTTGCATTGTATGAAAAATCACAATTCAAGACAAACAAGTTTTATGGCTCTAAAAGTAGACATGAGCAAGGCGTATGACAGGATAGAATGAAATTATCTTTAGAAACTAATGGAAAAAATGGGCTTCTGCTCAAGGTGGATTAGTTTGATTATGGAGTGTGTTTGTACTGTCTCATACTTAATTCTGGTGAATAGTGAGTCGAAGGGGTTAATTAATCCAACACAAGGCATAAGGCAAGGGGACCCTATCTCCCCTTTCCTCTTCCTATTATGCACGGAAGGATTACATGGCTTAATCACAAGAGCTACAAGAGCTAAGGAAATCAACGGCTTCTCAATTTGCAAGAGAGGCCCCAAACTAACCTACTTATTTTTTGTAGATGATAGCTTGCTTTTTTGTTAGGCAAATCCTCAAGAATGTGGAAATGTGCTCAAAATTTTGGTAGAATATGAAGAGGTGTCGGGCCAAAAAATAAATAAACAAAAGACATCTCTTTTCTTTAGCAAGTCCACAAAAGATGATGTTAAAGAGGAGATTAAAAATGTATTGGGGGTGAATGAAATAAGGTCGTATGAGAGATACTTAGGGCTGCCCTCTGTCAGGGAGGTTTTGCGACAAGGGCCGAGATCACAGAAATGAGCCCAAAACTCCCCTTGGGTTCGTTAAATTCGTCAATTATTTGGAGAGCCAAGCCCAAAATTCACGATGTGAGGTACACAAAGGCTAATGGTGCTTTATGGAAAGAGAAAACAGCACAAAAATGAAAACACAAGAAAGTGCAGAAACTATATATTTCATGAGTCAGAAATTTTAGCCCGCAATCACACAGAGGAGGAAATCGAAGGAGGTCCCGAGCAAGAGAGGGAGAGTTCCCCTATATCAATATTTTCACCCCCAGGCCTTCAAATCGTCCCATACACTAGGTAGCTGACTGGGCTTTTGTGTCAAAGTTTTGGTTTTTTTTTTAGGGAAAAACGTTGGTTTTCTTGTGGGCTGGTGATACACATTTATACCAAGCTTTAGAGGATGCTTGTGACCAGTTTTTAGGTGGGAGGAAGGCCTTGGACCTTTCAGATGCTATTTCTATGACTTAGTGTATTATGTTTTATGCTTAGGGAAATGTTTTGATTGCTTTTTGCATAGTTTTGGAAACAAAGTTGTTTCTTCTTTATAGCTGCTGTCTCCGGTCTTTGTAGGCCTTGGAAGACTACATTTGGGTGGCTGAGTGGGCTAGGCTGCTCAGCTTTTTCTTAGAGTCAGCTGCCTTGGTGTGGGAAAATGGAGCTGGGCTGAAATTAGGGGCACAGTCACACAGAACATGGAATAAAATTTGGGGTGGAAATTTCTGACATTGAACCTCCTTCATGGGCCTTAGATGCCTCCAGCGTCCCTAGCCCACTTCGCGGCACGTACATGTTGGGCCTATGTAAAAGGTCCAATGGGAACTAACTCACACCCACCAAAACCATTTCTCCTTAATTTCCCCAATACGTCGCGTGGGCTTGGGCCATGTTTAAAAGAATAAATAAAATATAATTCATGAATCGAGTCCATAAAGAAGTCGAACTTGATTGAATCGGACTTGTACGAAATGTGTTGCGAAAATGGGTATCAACACCCTCTTTGGTAGGAAATGGTCATTTACTTGCAGACATTCATATGCTCATGGCTCGGTTTTCATCGTTTAGTTTATATCATGTTAGGAGACATTGTAATAGTTTGGCACATGCCTTAGCTCGACGAGCATCCTCTACCCTTGATTTGTCAATCTGGATGGAAGAAATACCACCGGACCTTAACTCTGTTTACATGGCTGATTTGAGTGGCCTAAGCTAATAATATTTTACTGTCTTGATTCTAAAAAAAAAAAAAAAAAAAATCTATATTGAGGAGAGGGTTTGGAGGAAATTACAAGGGTAGAAGGGGAAGCTCATTTCTCAAGTTGGTAGAGAAGTTCTTATCAAAGCAATTGCTTAAGCCATTCCAACTTATGCCATGAGATGTTTCAAACTACCCTTGAGCCTGTGCCATGAAATTGAAGCTATGGTAAAAAAATTCATTTGGGGGCAGCGGGGTGACAAAAGAAAAATACATTGGATCAAATGGTTGAAATTGACAAAACCAAAATTAGAAGGAGGATTGGGATTTAGAGACCTTGCCCTTTCCAATGATTCTCTTCTTGCCAAGCAAGCATGGTGACTTCTACATAATGAAGATACTCTCTTTTACAGAATTTTTAAGGCGAGATTTTTTCCCCATTGTTCATTCATGGAAGCACAAGAATTGGCATCTGGATCCTATGCTTGGAAAAGCATTTTGAAGGGGAGAGAGGTGATCCAAATGGCAGCAAGATTTCGAGTGGGCAATGGAAAAAGCATCAAAATATGGCAGCATCATTGGCTACCCATAAAGCATCCACCATTAATTTCTTCCCCAGTCATAAAGTCTATGGAAAATGCCATAGTGGACTGCCTTATTGACACTAATATAGGTAAATGGAATGCTGAAATGATTGAAGGTGTTCTCATACCAGCTGAAGTGGAGCTTGTTCAAAGGATTCCATTGCCTCAAAGCCAAACCGAGGATGTTTTGTATTGGCCTTTCACTACAGATGGATAGTACAACTGCAAGTCTGGGTTCAAGTTTCTCAAGGACTTGGAGGGGAATTTTGATGTGAGAACCCAATTGGAGGTGGAGAGGAGAGCTTGGAAGAATATCTGGTCTCTAGAAGTTCCTAACAAATACAAGATTTTGGGGTGTGGCGTGCATGTAGGAGCTCCCTTCCAACAAAACAAAACCTGGTCCGGAGAACTATAATACAACATTCCAGTTGTGACCGATGCTCCCTACAAGCAGAGGACACTTTGCACGCATTGTGGAGCTGCACGAGTTTGGATGAGGTATGGAAAGGTGATAGATGGAGTTTTCGGTTAATGACTTTATGGAGTTGTATAGATGGATTATTGAGAATGGCAAGCCACTGGACCTATTTGCTATTCAGGTTTGGAATATTTGGAACCAGCGGAACAAGCTCAGGACAAACCAAGCTTGCTGCCTTACCAAGGATTTGCAATAGAGAGCAGAGGAGAGTTGGAACGAGATCAGAAGTTGCAATCTTAAGCCGGACCAGATCAGATCAATGCCTCAAACTAGATGGACAGCACCCTCACCAAATACATACAAGATCAATTACGATGGAGCAATATCAAGCGCAGACAATAAATCTGGGATTGGAGTAGTAATTCGAGACTGTCGAGGGGAGGTGATTGCTTCACTAGTGCAGCAGCTGGATCAGGCATTCCAACCCGTGGAAGTTGAAGCAATGGCAGCGTGTCGGGCAGTGGAGTTTGGCTGTGAGTTAGGACTTATAGCGCCATTGTTGAGCGTGACTCAGAACTGATTGTGAAGGCCTTAAGATGTAAGGATAATGGGCTAGCTCCTTATGCCCATTTGATAAATGATGTGCAGTTATTTTTCGGATTATTTTCAGAATTATCTTACTCTCACATAAGAAGGAATGGTAATAAATTTGCTCACAACTTAGTTAGGCTAACTCTGACATCACCAAGTTGTACTATGTGGATGGAGGATATTCCATCTCACACTCTACCTTTTGTTCAGGCTGATTTGGTCGCTCTTTAGTTTCTTTCAGTAAAATTCTTCTTTCTAAAAAAAGATCAAACAGATGAAAAACGCATGACTCTATTAAATTTATTTATTCTTTTAAAAAGTACTATTTGTATTTCATTTAACAATATAAATATCATTGATAAAAAAAAAAAAATATATATATATATATATATATATCAATTAAGGAAATAACAATGACCAGGATACTGGTGATTCCAAAAAAATAATCAGCGAAAATACAATTTTAGTCCTTACATTTTGGGATCATAATCAATTCGGTCCTTATATTTTGGTATCAGTCAATTTGGTCCCTATTATTTTCAACTTGTAGTCAATTTAGTTCATACCGTTAATTCACTAATAGAAAACACTTATATGGCTAATGGATTGCACAGTAAGCTTATGTGGCTAATGGATGGCACATTAAACTCTTATACTTGATGTTTGGAGTAACAAACTTTTTTTTTTTTTTCCTATTTGCGAGACTCATGTAAGTTTTGAGTTTTCTACTTATTTTATTTAATTTTTACCTTTATCTACTGTATTCACCAAAAATCTAAATAAACTGTTTCCAAACTTACGTGTTTGTTCTAGAATAACTTATTTTTGATAGCTTATTTGTATAACGTGAAACAAAAAACAAAAAACTAGTTTATTTTTAAAATTATCTACTTTAATTTCACCAAAAATCTAAATAATTTGTTTCCAAACTTGCGTGTTTTTTCTGAAATAACTTATTTCTAGTAATTTATTTGTATAACGTGAAACAAAAAGCTAAAAATAAGTTTATTTTTAAAATTATCTACTTTAGTTTTACCAAAAATTTAAATAAGTTGTTTACAAACTTGCGTATTTTATTTCTGGAATAACTTATTTTTAGTTACTTATTTGTATAATGTGAAATAAAAAGCTACAAATTAGCTTATTTTTAAAATGTTGAAAGTTAAATTATTTGAAATAAAGTTGAGGTAAATATCTTCCCAAAAAAAAAAAGGCTGAGATAAAGGAAAAGGGAAGAAATTAACGTCGCCTGTGAGATTCGAACTCACGCGGGGAAACCCCACTTACTTAGCAGGCAAGCGCCTTAACCACTCGGCCAAAGCGACGCGTTTGTTTACCCAACTTTCACCAAACTTATATATACAAATTTTTAATAAATCTTCTTATTCTTATTCCGTCATTCCCAGATAGACTAGACCTCAGCTCCCAACTCACGCAGATGAAATGATTTAAAAACGAACAGTTATTCCGTTATACTGCTTAATTAATAGACATCAATAAAAGAAAAGAATCATTTCATTCTTGGACAGACTAGCAAGTAATTCAAAGTAAAACAGAAAGAGGAAGAGAGAGAGAGAGAGAGAAAATGGCGGGGGCTCTGTCGGCGCACGATCGCCATGTACTGACGGCGGTGATCGCCGGAGCATCCAGCCTTTCATTCGTCGGGTCGGGTTTCATAGTCCTCTGCTACGTCCTCTTCAAGGAGCTGCGCAAGTTCTCTTTCAAGCTCGTCTTCTACCTCGCCCTCTCCGTACGCCTCTCTCTCTCTCTTATATTATTATGTTGTGTTTGATCAAGAAAACTCGTTTGAATTGGGATCTTGTGGATTTTTTTTTTTTTTGGATCTAAATGCCTCACACTTCTTGCTTCTTGTTTGAAAGAATTGACAATTGAAGATTACACTGGTCTAGGGCACACATTTCCCTTTCTCTTTAAGTTTGGTTTTTGGAGATCGGAATAAGATTGTGTACTTACTTAATCTAAGTTCAAATGTTGAGATGGAAGCAAAATTAGTCATGTTTATGTTCAATTTTGAAATTAAAATATATAAAGATTTGTGAAATCACTGAGTGGTAACTTAGTAGTTAAGGATAGTTCTTCACCTTTTAGAGTGAACCAGAAAGAAGTGAAAAAAGGACTTTGTCAATTATGGAAGTAACAGGCAGTATGATCTTGACTAATACATAACCGACCACAAGAATGTGGGACTACGGTTTGGTTGTTGCTGTGGTGTATATGATTTAAACGAGGATGTAGATCTTCCTTGAGTACAATACTTAAATCAACCTTTCTAATCTGTGTTTTTTTTTTTTTTTGAATGAATGGGTGAATTTCATTAAACACAGAACTTTGATATAAGTAATGCAACCTTAAGCAGCTGCAAACAATATCAACAGAGCTAACACAAACCGCTGTGGAAACAAAATTGTAAACCCCAACACATATAGAAACTAAAGAACACCACTCCACACATAAACAAACTCGAGCAGACTTATAAGGATACCAGCACCAGCTATGAATTAAGAACACTTCTGCGAACAAATCAAAGAGCTCTTACAACCCATCATATGAAGAACTAATGTGAAGTGTTCCCCTTGCTGCCTTTTTGTTTAGATAGGTAAATAGTTGGAGAGGGGGAGGGGAGGTGAGTTTTGAACCTCAAGCTGCCTATCTCAGTAATTGAGCACAGGTTAGGATATCCTCCAATTAGCACAAAGGATTCCGTTATGAACTGACTTCCTCACCTTGTTGCAGAACAAACTCCACTCTAGCCTTATACCCTCTTCAGATTTGATTTGCCCTTGATCGATTATTGTGGTTCTTTGCAGCTAGATGTGATAGATCGAGGTTGCGAAGGATAGCTTACAGGGAGTAGATTTTAGGTTCTTCCTTTTCAACTTCTTTATTCCCCATTGAAGCACATCATCCCAGCAAAAGTTAGGTCTGCTTATCAAGCTTAACTCCAAAACCTGCCTCAAAATTATTCTTGTATTTTGACCAAGTTTCTATTTTAAGACAATTACTATTAAGGTGTCTAGAATACCTGCAGAAAACCAGATCATTCTACCCCACTCCACTTTAGGCTATTTAGCCCTGATCTCTTCCCATGCTGCTGCACATGAGAGTTTCCATGATTTAGAAGGAAAGCAGATTGCAAAATCTTCACACCCTGAAACCATCTCATACAATTTGCTTTGGATGGAGACTAAATCTTAAAATCTAGCTGTTTACCAATTCCTCCTTCCTTCAAGAATGACTGTAGATAGTTTTGCATCCATATTACTAGCTGCATCATAAATCATCCTATAACCATACTTAGGGTATGGGGCACCATCAGTGTGCTATATATCATGCCACAGAAAGATATTACTGTTATTCACTAGTAAATGCTTCAACAAACACCTAGCTTCAACTGACATGCTCCAGAAGAGAGGTATTATTGTTTTGGATTGGTGTTGCACGTACTAAAAATCACCTTCTTCTTCATTTCCCTATAGCTTTTGAATTGTGGTCAATGGAATTTTGTGTATTTGGAATCCAATGGGTTATGCCAAAGTGAGTTATTGATATGTTCGCAGCTTGGAATGGTTCTTTTGGCAGGCATATAAATATAGCTTTTGGAAGGTTGTGCCTCATTGCATTATGTGGTGTCTTTGGCAAGAACAGAATTCTAGAAGTTTTGAGGGATGTGAACGGACTATCCTTGATTTTAAAGCTTTTTTCCTTTGCACCTTGTTAGATTGGAGTGTTGCCTTTCATTCTTCTCCTTGTTTTTCTCCTTTAGATATGCTTGAGCATTGTAATCTGTTTTGATTGTATTTCTCCCTGATTACACCCCCAGTGTACTTGGTTTGATTTCCTTTCAGTAAAATTTTTCGTTATGTATCAAAAAAAAAAAAAAAAGCCTAGCAATGTACCTTTCCTTAAGCTTAAAAATGTACTTTAGTTGGGATTTTAGGTTACATCATAGAATTACTACGTAAAATGCAGTTGCTTCAGTGAATATTACTTGTGTGACTGATGTCTATTTCTTGTATATTCCAATTTATTCTTCATTTCTCTTCCTCTGAGTCCCTAAGTTCTTTGAATAATTATGATATGTGCTCATATGCTGCATTTCTTTGACTGTAGGACATGCTTTGCAGTTTCTTCAACATGGTTGGGTAAGTTGCTGGAGTTTATCACAGTCAGCTTTTTAGGTATATCTCATTTGATTTTTGTATGTGACTCATAGAAAGTTTAATGTTGATGCAGGGATCCATCCAAAGGATTTTTTTGTTTTGCTCAAGGCTATAGTACACATTTCTTCTGTGTGGCATCTTTCCTATGGACTACAACAATAGCTTTTACTCTTCACCGTACTGTTGTTAGACACAAAACAGATGTTGAAGATTTGGAGGCCATGTTTCACTTGTATGTTTGGGGTACGAACAATTTGTGACAATAATTTATGATTCTTTTTATAGAAAAGTAAGCTTTGTCCAATGTCTAGGTCATAAAAATTTGATATTTTTAGATTTTATTGCATGCATTTCCTTTGTCTCTTGTGTTTTTCAGGTGCTACTAGCTATCTTTATTTGGGACATTGGTTTTAACCTTTCATTACTACGCACAGGAACTTCACTAGTTATGACTGTCATACGCTCTTTTGGTAATAACCATGGACATTTAGGCACATCGTGTTATACACAAACAGGGCGCACTGGAAAGGCAAGTTTTGTAGCTTTTTGTTTGCAGGAACTATGATTTCTGACTGTTCAATTTTATTAAAAGAATTCGAATGACAGGGAATTTCTCTGAATTTCTATGCAATTAGTTATTTTTCCTGAGATACAAGGGACTCCCTGAATTCAAGTTATAGTTGCCTGTCTATTGTCACAATCTCTTGTTGTTATATGTGTAATCTTTCACTATATAATTAAAGTTAAAGTGAGAAATCCTCACTGATGTTATTGGGATCATGTATGTATATAAAGTGCCACGTGGTAAATATCAGCTACAATGTAGTGAGCCCATGCAAGATATTTACTGTAGTTTCAACCCAGCAACAAAGTCCATACAACACTATCCTCACTTGGACCAGGATGATTTTGAAGGGTCCAAAATGCCTTAAACTTTTTCAGAATTAACACTCTACACATGCTTGGCTATTCGAGTGATGAAGCATATTTACTTCAGAATAGATGTTGAATTTCCAATTGATATGGACCCTAGACTGTCAATAATGTGGATGCTGAATTTGCTTTGATATGACAAGGATATAGGAAAGCAAAATAAAAATATTTCAAATTTCATCATCTTTTGTGTTTAATCTCCAATGTAAATGGCATGTTTTTTGTTCACTGATTTAAACATTTCTAACTATTCCTGCAGGCAATTCACTTTATAACATTTTATGTACCACTCTGGGGTGCAATTCTTTACAATGGCTTTACGTATTTCCAAGTGATACGCATGCTAAACAATGCAACCCGCGTATGTATTTCCTTGTCCTATAAATTTTACAGAAATATATATTTCTGTTCATTTGTAGACTTGTTGAGACTATAATTCTACTTTGAAAATTTCAGATGGCAGCAGGCATGTCAGAGCGGGCATACCAGTTAGATGCAAGGGCAGACATGAAAGTATGCTATTTTGTGGCTTGTTTCCTACATGGGTTTAAGTTGGATCATATATAGAGATTCAAATCATGTTAACATGAAATAGAGTATGCTGAATGAATCTCCATTGCTTAAATTATTTTTGATAATTCAAATGTTTCAACAAGTGAGGGAGGGGGGATTCTAACCCTAGTTGTCCTTATTAAGGAGACTAGGGAATGCCACTAAATTACAAGGCTCTTGGCTTCAATTATTAGAATATCCAAATATATATGTCATTCATAACACTTAGATGACTTCCAATGATACACTTAGATGACTTCCATGATCCCTCTGCCGTATAAGATGAGGAATCTAGACCATCCATATTTGTATTTCAGGGTCGTGCTCACCACCCTTGATTGTAATTTGAATGTGGCCTCTTTCCCTTTGATCGTAAATACATACGCGTGCGCGTGCACACACACGCACGCTTTGTTAATGTTAAGAACCATACGAAATGTAAATGTCAATAGTGAGAAATTTTATATCTTCTATCCTCATAACTCTGCTGTTGGTTTCTTTCATTCATAGGCTCTAAACAGGTGGGGATATTATCCACTCATTCTCATTGGATCATTTGCTTTTGGTACAATCAACCGGATTCATGACTTTATGGAGCCTGATAAAATCTTTTGGCTTTCAGTTCTTGATGTTGGGACAGCTTCACTAATGGTAATTCAAATGACTATAGAGTGGCTCTTTTTGGTTAATGTTTTATAATGTATCTTCTGGCAGTTTGACATAATATGTGTTTTGATTGTGTGTGCATGGATGTGCATGTGATGTTGTTTGGGTCGCTGATTGGTGGGTGTGTGGTTTTGTCTCATTTTATAATCCTTTTATGGTTTTGTTGTTTTCATTAGAAATCATTTTTTTTACTTGTTTGTGCACATTACACACAACACAAGGGCTCTTTTCAACTTCCAGAAGGCTATGCCTTGCTTGGAAAATTTTCCTGATTAGGGTTCTTTTTAAACTTCTGACACATGATTATGGAATTTTCAAATCTATGGCAGAACCTAGGATGCACGGATGCTTCATTTTTGCTCATGTACCCGTATATGATAAGTATCGTACTAGTATCATACCTGATGCCACTAAAATACATACCCAATCTTTTTTTTTCTCGAGTGCCAATATATCTAGGATACACTTGTGATATGACTTGGATATAGTTGTAACAAATCCTTGATAGTGAGAGATAGCCCAAACTTGTAAGAATTTTTATTTATGTGTTTTATATATTGGTTTCAATGTTGAAAACCTATCTAGTTATATTTTACTTACTCTTTTGGATCTTGGTTTGTATTCTAAACATCATTTAATGGTCATGGATTCACTTTATTATTCATTATTACTTTTAAATTGATTAATGCTTAACAATATATAAAAAATAAATGCTTAACAAATTTATATATATATATATATATATAGATTTATGAAGTAATTAATACATGTATCCCCAATGTATTGTACCCTAAGTTTTTCAAGAAATGTTGTACCCTTGTACCATGCTCGTATCGTACCCGTATCCATATTTGTACCCATGCATCTTAGGGCAAAACTAATTTGAAGAAATAAGAGTTACATTGAGTAATTATCTCTTGTTGTCAATTAGTATAGATGGGCTCTCTAAAAAAAAAATCTGGGATGATATGAGCATAACTTGAGGAAGTGTAACTTACAAATTCTTTTTATTTCAAAAAAGATTTTCATATTCTTTTTCCATTTTAGGAATTACTGTAATATAATTATTTTTGTCGTTGCAGGGCCTGTTCAACTCAATAGCATATGGCCTGAACTCTTCAGTGCGTCGTGCAATTTATGAACGTTTGGAACTGTAAGTTATAAATTCCGTTTCTTTTCTTTTATTTTATTTTTTATTGTCACAAGAAATGTTAAGTTATCAGCTTGCACCCACCATGAATGTCTTATCTTACTATCCTGACCAAACAATCTCTTGAAATTTTTACTAGTGCGTCAATTGCTATTTGTCACTAGTGCTTGAAGCAATAGTATCAGTATGTTTGGTTTACCAAAATGTCTTACAGTTTGTGATGACTGGATGTTTTGATTTGGGAAAATGCTATAGGTACTATCAAAATCTATTACAAAAACGTACAAACTCACATGGTAGCTGATGTGGATAGTGCCACATCAGCTTGGTAATTACGAAATTGCCTTGTCATTTTTTTATATTCATTAATGTGTTTTTTATAATAATAAAAAATTAAATTAAAAAAAATCCAACACTGAGGTAGCTCAAGTGAGGACTTGTCCAACCTTGTCGAACTCAAACTCCCTTCTCCGACATCTGAGAACCCATAGAAGAAGCACTTTTGTTCAATGGTCGAGAATAAGGAACATCTTTGTAATCCAGAATGGATCATTCACTGTATTGTTGTTGGATTTGTAATTGCTGTGACGTTTGGCACTCACTTATCTAGTTTGACACATTGTACCCACCTTTATTTGCCTTCTCAAGGTTTCACGACACTTGTAGATAAGGTTTTTGAGGTAACTTTATTGAAGAATTTATTTAGCTAGTGTGAATGAGGATTTTTGGATCTAGATTTGCTTGTATCTTTACCAAAATACAAAGTAGAATTTGAAATTGGAGATTTGAAATTGGAGATGTGGAGCACCGAAATGCCAACCTTTATGGTAGGTTGCAACTTTAAAACCCAAGCAAAAGCTTAGAGTGCTAGGGGACATGCAAAATAGAACCTGGTCTTAATGGTTGGGTTCTCTCTCTCTGCCATCAACAAAAATGATGTCATTATTGTTGCTGTTGTCATTGAAGTCAGTCTGATCTGACGCTAGACAGCATCAGATATGGGTGGTGAGGCCAAACATTGCAGAGGCGATGGGGGTTAAACAATCCGCAGAATGATTGGCCTTGAGAAGTAGGACCCAGGTGAGTTGTTGGACGTTCTTGCAACCATGGTGGCTTGTCTCGGGCATGACTTGACCCAAGTGACTCAGTGGAAATGAGGATCTTGTCTTTGGACAGACACTCCATCTCAATCAATGACCAATTCAAGTTCTCCATCTTTGACAACAACTGCCAATGACTTATTTCCCCCTTTTTTAACACAACATGAAAAACAAATGGAGGGTGCGCTACTCATTTCAGTTATGGGTCATCAGTTCAGGTAATATGGTTGGAACACCTAGCGATTAGGAAAGGGAAAAAAATCAGTTAAAAAGTGATGTGTCAAGTTTTTTTTCTTAAATAGCTGATGTGGCAGTATATATAGACTGTCATGTCAGATTATTAGGTTTTTGTAGAAAACTTGACACCACCTATAGTAGCACTCTTTGATTTGGGGTCATTCCTTTTCTAATCATTAATGAAGATAAGGTGACGTTAGCATTTTTTGGCTTTGTCATCTCATGATTCTTGAATTGAAGATAGAGGAGAGGGTAATAATTATTGCATAAATGCTGAATCTGGAGGTTAGGACTTCGGAGAAATTTCCAATTCTAGAGTATGCTTATGTGCTTTCCTTATTCATCTACCCCCTGTTTTCGTACTAGTTAACTCAACTTTTACTTTGTAGTTATTACTTTTGGTTTATGAATACATTCGTTTTGAGTGAATGGTTGTGTTTGTAATTTTTTACCAGGTTCTGGCCAGAGAGGTTTAGAAGATGGCTCCCTAACAATTCCAAGTACAGAAATCAACAGCAAGAGAGTGAACTAGTCTCGTTGAAAATTCAAGATCAGCAATAGCAAATTGGACGTATTCTGTACCTCCATCAGCTAGAGCCTTATCCTCTTGCCAAAATTTTCAACATTTTTTTCATTAAATTTGAAGAGAGGATAAAATGAAGAGACAAAAAGGAACACAGCTCCCAGCATCCAATCCAAACATATTAGATTTGTTTCCTGCAACGCAAATGTGATTCATGTCATCTGTGGCACCTTGCTTTCTCCTTGTGAGACTGATTTGAAAAAGGTATGACGGATATTTGTTGATAGAGGAGCCAAGTAAAGTAGAATCCCTAATAGAAGATTTGTGGTTACACAGAGAGGTGGATGACCATTTTAACGACGACAGAAATGTGAGTTCAAAGCATTGTTGTTGTAGAATATGCTTCCAAGTTCTGGCTCTAGTGTTTCACTTACTATTGTTAAGTCCTCTTTTGGCTTCTTCTAACCTCTTATTGTACCAACTTGCAAGCACTTCTGTAAATGAATATTTTTTTTCTTCAAACCCTTTTTTTGTCATTTTATGAAATGAATGTGGTCTGAATGTCATGCTTAATGCAGTCTTGGCCAGAATCCTTAAGTTGCTCATTATATTATTTAAAGAATCGGTCGGAACTTGGATCTTTTTGCCTCAGGGAACTCAGCCATGAATGTGAGATTAAACGTGGAATAATGGTGTGTACTTTCACAGTTCAGACTTCAGGGCAAGCAAAAACAGTTTTCTCAGAATGGGATACTTTACACGGAATGAGTGCCTTCTGTCTCTGTAAAGTCTTATTATCAAATATAAACAAATCCAACATGTCCAATTTTCAGATGTCAGATTTCGCTACTTTCGTAGGTTGTAACAAACAACGTCCTTCCTCGATCAAACACACAACCAAAAAAAAGAACACAAGCACAAATTTAAGAAAAGACAGACAACAATTCTGTTTCATAAGCAGAATTACATATTTACAAATAAAGACGCTGGACATCAAATTAAAAGTAAAAACCCCCAAAAAAAAAATCCAAAAAGAAAAAAGAAAAAACAGAAATTGGAAATGATTGGATTTTAATAATTCTTTCTTACAGTCTAAGAACAAGCACAAGGGTTATCAACGACAAGCGTAGCAACATCCTCATCTCCACTCCTGAAAAACAAGTAACCAACTGCGAGACCAAGCACAACAGCCACGAACACCCCACCGTTAAACGACATGACGGCGAGCATAAGTAAGTATCCGATCCCGGAGTTAAGCCCGAAAAGGGCGGCTCCGGCGAACCTCGCAGCGGACCACTTGGATCCGGCGGTCTTTCCGTAGCCTTGCTGCAGCAAAGGGTCCCCGATCTGGGGTTTAGGAGGATTGGAGGCTTTGGCGGCGGAGACGAGCTTGAAACGCACGCGCTTGTCTTCAAGGTACTGGTAAAAGGTGGAGACGAGGAAACAAGCGAGAAGGGAAAGGGAGTAACTGATCCAGGAACTGGTCCTCCAACCGTCGAACAGGATCGTCACCTGGTTCCCCCAGTAAAACGTCATGTGCATCATCTTCGATCTGATCTTGTTTTTCTAACTTTGCTTTTTTTTCTTTTTTCTTTTTTAAGAGAGAGAATTTTTAGGACAGAAGGGGCGGCCGGGATGGGAGGGGAATAGGATATTTATATTTATGCATGTATATATAAATATACATATGTGTGTTACAATTGGTTCTGTTCCTTTTTTTTGGGTAAAAATTGGTTCTGTTATTTGCTTTGTGATAATGGGTGTACTACTGTACGACAGTGATGCAGATTCCGAAAATGCCCTTAGAGTCCGTCATAAACTTTAGCATTTTTCCGTTTGGTTTAACAAATTGGAGAGCAACCCTTTATCCTCTTCATTTACCTTTATATTGAGTGCGAATTTTGAAAATTTAACTATTGAATTGTATGTTTTTATTATTTGTTACGTACTTGCAAAATTTTCATGAAAATCAAAGATCAATTGCTATGTTATCAAGTAAATATTAAAATTTTAAGTTTTTATGATTTTAAATTGTGTATAAAAAATAAGTTTATTGATCGATTAGTAAATAACATCCGATTTAAACAAAATTTGATATGCATGTTAAGAACATAAGGAACATAAAATTTAACGGTTAAATTTTCAAAATTTACACATGAAAATTACACATACTAGTTTAACTAGTATAGAGAGAAATTTTGTTCGTTTCGTTTTTGTTTGGTCTGACTTCTTTGTGTGATTAGATCAAGATTAAGTCAAGGAGCACAATTATATTCACAACTATACCACAATTTGTTCATATGACGATTTGTAAGTAATGAAACTGTGAACTTTTTTTTTTCCAACTATGGTCAGTGTGGTAAATTGTGGCCAAAATTATAGAAATTATTATGGTAATAGACTTCCTAGTGGATGACACTGACGATCACAAAATAACCTACCAAAAGAGTAATTACCACATCTACATGGGTTCATACTCATTTGAAGGTGGGTTGGTTGGACTTTTTCTTTATTTTTTAATTTGACAGGTGGTTAGTTGGACTTGGAGTTGGAGATTTGGGAAAATAGTGGGACCAGCTGTGTTTATAGTTGGACAGTACCGCAAGGAACAGCCATCCACTATATCATGACTCATATGCCATGCTTCATCCCCCACTGTTGCTTACGAATTCGGAATTGTCGCATTAACTTTTCTTTCTTTCTTTCTTTCTTTCTTTCTTTTCTTTTTTTTTTTTTTTTTTTTTTTTTTTTTGAATTTTCTTTCTTTCTTTCTTTAAAGTAAGGTTTTGTGCCCTGTGAAGAATTCTTAGGTACTCGGTGATGTGGATGATGATGGTCCCTCTTCCCATGTTGAGTTTTATTAATTAAATTTAAAATAAATTATAAATTATACCCTTAAAGTTTAAAAGTAATTGAATTTTATACTTTAAAATTTCAAAATTTGAATTTTACTCCCTTGAAGTTTAAGGTGTTTAGATTTCACACCTTGACGTTTCAGAACTTAAATTTTACTCCTTAAAATTTAGGGTTGTTAGGATTTTACACTCCTAAATTTTGAAACTTTAAGGTGTAAAATTCAAACACTCCAAAATTTTAAGGAGTAAAATCCAAACACTTCTAAATATAATAGGTAAAATCTAAATTCTGAAATATTATGATGTAAAATTCAAATATCACCAAACTTCAGGAAGTAAAATCTAAATTCTGAAACTTCAAAGTGTAAAATTCAATCACTCCACAACTTTAGGGGTGTAATTTGTAATTTACCCTTAAATTTGTTGTGAGATTCACTATATATGTGAGATAAGAGAGTATTTGGTATCAAATGATACCATATCAGCGGTATCAAAATTTAATAAGTGTGAAACATGTCAGTAAAAAATGACTAACTAACTCACTAACAAACGAAAGATATGTGTTAGTAAGTAATTATTTTTGTACACGTCTTTTGTTAATTAGATTTTGATACTGATGACGTGGTATCATTTGATATAAAATATTTTTTTTTCACCGTACTTGTGTTTTTTTAATATATAAAGTTAAAAAAAATAATTAAAAAAAAATCTTGGGAAAAAGTCTTTTTAGATTTTATATTTTAAAGTCACACTTATCGGTAAAATTGTATGTTACATTTGTATTTATATTTTATTCTTAGAGGTTAGCAAAAAAAAATTTTATTCTTAGACTTTTTTATTATTCTAATTTGGTTAAAGATTTATATATATAAACATATTTAATTGACATAAAAAAAAATGGTAAGATGTTTTTCTCACTTTCTTTTTAGAATGGTGGCAACAAATGTGCCTAAACTTAATATTTGTAAAATGTTTTTTTTTTTTTTTTTTTTTTTATAGGTAATCACTTAGTATACCAGGAGCAATACTCACCCCTCACACAACAGAGGGTTCAAGATTAAAATTTTTTAAAATTGTTAAGATAACTCCACCATAAAGCTTCTAAAATCTAATTTTCTCATTTTGATACTAATGGAAGGAGAGACTAACATTTGAAGTAGATAAACATATTATCAGCCAAAAAAAAAAAAAACTAATCATCAAAGTTTTTTTTTTTTTTTTTTGATAGGAAATCATCAAAGTATTTAAGTTTATATAAAGTGTATCAAAAAAAAAAAGTTTACATAAATAATTAATGCTTCATTTTTTTTTATTGTATTATTCTTATATTATATATATACAGCTCATTAAACCAAAACGTATTTAATATGGATATTCCTAGAGCAGATAAGTTTCTTCAAAAAAAAAAAAGTAGCAAAAGTAGATCTTTTCAATATTCTACATTTTACCTCCAAATATCTTGTAGAGACAAGAGTCCAAAATTGCATATTGGGTCTTGGGCTTTGTCCGAGGAGGTTGACTGGTTCGAGGGCCGATAAACAGTAGTGAGAATGTCAAGTTCAGAATCCTATGAGTAAGATGCAAACAGAGAAAATGGGAAAAGTAGTCCGAGGAAGCTCACCTCCTCAGATGAGCAAAGCACAGATCAAATACCTGTCCTATCATTCAAGGTGACCTTCCAAGATGTTCTACTGATAGAGACATGTATTGTGAACGCACAAGAGGGATGAAAGCTCAAAAATATCTAAGGAAAAGCTACTGTCACCGCATTGAATATTTTGCAACTAACTTTCTGGTCACATTTATGTGGAGAAGACCCCTGAACAGTGCTACCTTAGCTATCCCAACTCACAGAGAACTAAAAAGAGTGTCCGATGGGACAAGCACTCAAGTAGTGACTTGAATAATCAACAAATGAAGGGTCAAGATCATTAGGAGGGAGATATATAATGTAAGAGACTCCTGGAGGGAAAGGAGGCAGAAAAATCAAGAAAGAAACACTGTAGCAATCTAGAATTAGACTTGTAATCATACTTAAGAGCATTATATAGGAACTAGTCTCCTCGGATTTTACCGAGGACATTTTTCTTCAGTTTAAACTTGTTTATTTTCACTATTTTGTCATCAAGCCTACTTGATTTGTTGTTTGGTTAATTAAAACCCAGTTTTCTAATCCATTCTCTACAAATTTATTGTTTTGAGCTTTTTGGGCCTAAGTCCATTCATACCTTGTGTAAGGACCCAAAGATAGTAAGACAAAGTCCAAAGTAATGAGACGAGCTTTTCCTTTCTTAGATCCAATACAATAGAATTTTATAAGAGATGGGCTTGAACAACAAAATGTCCAATCCCCTTAAAGGCCCCCAGCCCTTCCCCTTATATAGGCCCTCGTATTCTAATCTGCCCCATCCATCTTCAGTTATCCCTTGCTCATCTTTTTGACATCTATTGCCTATCTTCTCTCTAGGAGCAGGCGGCGGCAGTAGCTGGTGTAACTATGACGGGCATCATTTCAGGTCACCTCTTCATTTAATGTGGCTAACAGAGTTGGTGTGCGCCATTTATTACTGACGTGACTGGGGGCTACTGCCCAGACGGCCGCCTGTCTGCCACTTATCCGTGTCTCCCTCGGCCGAAGAGGCTCCCTCTTTGGTACTTGGCGCGGTGCTCCTCGGGATCTTGTTCTTTCCTTGGGAACTATCTATTTCTTGGGCCCCCGACCAGCTCTGCATTCGGCCCAAGACAGGTTCCTCCATGCCCTTCCTAGGGCCTTGGCCCATTAGCCCAGCTCCTCGACCCTCTTCTTCGTTCCTCGGGTGCCCACAATAGCCCCTTAAAACTTTCACTTATCCTACTCGTGGCGTAAGTGAAGTTTTAATTCCATGGATACGCCGTACGTGTTGTATGTGTTCACACGAGTTGACGTCTTCTCAACTATCATTCGCACGCCCCTGACGCTTCGGAATCCGCAAGCTCACATTTATGGCGTCAGGTGGCTGCTTGTCTCCCCACGTTCAACGGTATGATTAGGATCCTGCGGCTCTCGTCCATCCTCATTTATGAGCGGGAATTTTACCGCTCCTTTTTGCCTCCTATAAAAGGAGCGAACAGGGCTGGCGATGGCTCATTTCTGGCATTTTGGCGTTTTCACTTTGGCGAAGAGAGATTTTACTCCCGAGGAGCGTCCTTTATCTTTCGCAGTAGGTGTGTTGGTTTCCTTTTTCTCTTGCTCCTATTTCTGTCCATGGGTAGGTACGCTAGGCTGGTAGATACTGAGGAGGCTAGGATGGCTTTTAGGGCTAAGTATAGAATTCCCGACGGCGTAGTATTTAGGCATTGCGAGGAGGGTGAGTGGCTAGTCATAGAACGTCCTCCTGAGTCAGTAGTTATCCCTATGATCGCCTTTATTGAGGGCGGGATGGAACTTCCCATGGGCCCAGTGACCCGAGATTACCTCATAAATTTCAGGCTTACCCCAACCCAGTGCTCCCCCAATATCTTTAGGATTCTTGGGTGTGTAGAAGCCATCAACCGTAGGATGGGGACTCGTCTTACCTGGCATGATGTGAACTGGGTGTATAACTGCCAAAAGGGGGAAAAAACTAAGTACTACATGAGGAGTAGGGTCCCCGCGGTTAGGTTAATCTCCTGCTTGCCCGATTCGAGCAAGGGCATGGACGAAGACTTCCTTCTCGTCTCGGGCGGGTGGCACAATGGTCGGCACTGTCCCACCCAAGAAGGGGAACCAAGTAGCTTTCCCGAGGGCTTGGGCTTCCGTTTAAGGATTTTTTGTAGAGGAGTCTCTTCCGAGGCATTAGTTTTCTCTTTTCTTCTTTTCTTTGCTTAAAACAAAGTTTACTTTTGTTTTCTTGCTAATAATGACTGTTCCTCCATGACAGACGAGTACCACATAGCCCCTGCCAAACACTTGGTGAACTTTCCCGATCTGAATCGGATTCTTCGGTCCGAGATATTTCTCCATCGGGATGGGCAACTCCGAGCCGCGCACGTCATCCTTGGCTACACTCCTTCGACAAAGCGCTTCCAGAGTCCGAAGAACGTCATCAAGGCCCGTGACCCACGCCTTGCCAGTATCGACGTTGCGGTCCCGGGTTTTCTGTTGGCAGGACCTCCCCCCGAGGGTACGCAAGACGCCCAACTCCTCGCGCCTTTAGCTGCACAAATTTTGTACGCCCAGGAGCCTCCCCTGCCATTCAACGAAGAGGCGAAGGGATCTTCATCCTCTTCGGTCCAAGAGGTAACCGAAGAAGACTTTGAAGTTTTTTATCGCCCCAAGCTCCTCTCCAGCCCGATCATCATCGGCAATGGGATTTCAAAAGAAGACACCCGACCTCTTGGCATTGCTGTCGGCCCACGCTGGGGGGTCCTTCTCGGCG
This sequence comes from Quercus gilva, assembly GCA_023621385.1. Lineage (NCBI taxonomy): Eukaryota > Viridiplantae > Streptophyta > Magnoliopsida > Fagales > Fagaceae > Quercus > Quercus gilva. Next base: position 18,782,105 of record CM042474.1, read on the forward strand.
GCGGCGGTGCCCCCCTCGGCCGTCGACTCCAGTGGCTTCCCTCACCTCCCCTGCTGACGCTGCAGATAAAAAGCGCAAACGTGGTCCTAGTGGGAAGGGGACAACCACATCCAAGGAGGGGGAGATATCCGAGCCGCAAACCATGGAGGCTCGCGTCGGCAAAGGCCAGGCGAAGAAGAGGCCCGATCCTGCTGTGGTCTTGAGGGAGAGCGGCCGGGATCAACCTAAGAAGGCTTCCGCTTGGAGGCCCTCCTTCACTCTCAGCTCGGGATCTCCTGTGCTGGATGACGCCAACCTGAGGGACCCTTCCAAGGGCAGCTCAGGCCTGGTTGCCGAGTGCTTGGAGAGGGCCCTGTGCCTCCCCGAGGATATGGAGGAGTTGAAGTCCTTCAGGAAGAGGGAGGTCTTCCTTTCCCTGAAGCAGGACCTGGCTAAGGTACCTAGTCGTTCTTACTAGCTTTTCTTTTTTTGTCAAGTATTTTTACTTCGACTGCTTATCCTTCTTTATTATTTCCCACTCTTGCAGGCCATTCAAGCTGCCTTCATGGCGGAAGAATGGGTTGATCACTCCCTGGACGTGGCCAGGAAATCTGAGAAGGCCTATGAGGCTGCTGACAAGGCCAGAGCTGAGGCAGAGAGAAAGCTGAAGGACACTGTCTCCCAGCTGTCCGAGGCCGAAAGGGCTTTCCGTGATGCTGATTTCGCCTTGAAGAGCTTTGAGAAGCAGGCCTCTAACGCCTTGGCTGCCCAGAAGCAGGCCGAAAACGCGCTGGCACTCTCAATGGTGGAGCTGAAGCAGGCGAATCAGTGGCTGGCAGATAAGGACGCTGAAAAGGCTCGGGCCGAGCAGGAGGCCTATGATGCAGGCATAAACAAGACCGCCGCATCCCTTACTGCTCAGCTCCGCGATGTCGCTCGCGCCTTCTGCCAGGAGGCTTGAGGGGAGGCGCTGAACGTGGCGGGCGTTAGTCCTGATTCAGAGCTTCGTGCTCCCGACCATGTTTACTACCCCCCAGCCTTGCGCTTGCCGCCGTCAGCCTCCAGTACCGCGGGTCCGAGTTCTGTTCCCCCGGTGGATTCGAGCTCCGTTCCTCCCATCCCTACTGAGCCCCACAATCCTCCTTCTCTTGCTTCATCCAAGGAGATACCCCCCCTAGAGGACGTGGTGGATCTGGAAGCTGACAAGGGGGTGCCCGAGGGGGTGCCAATGAAGAAAAAGAAAGAGAAGAGGGAGAAAGGCGCCAAGGACAAGGAGCCTCATACTTAGCTTTTCTCTTTACTCCCCTTTTTGTATGCCGCTGCGGACTTTTGCAGCCAGGCACCCTTTATGTAGCCAATCCCCTTCGTTTTTTTTTTTTTTTTTTGGTAGCCGGGGTTCTACTTCTGTACTGCTTCTTCTCCTTTGTAATCAGTTTTTTTTTAATGAATACTTTAAATTTTTGCATGGTAGTCTTAATATATGTTTGCTGCTTTCCCTCCTGCCCATTCTTCTTGATATATGTTTTCCCAACGCATATAATTTTTTGCAAGTGTTAACTATCCCTAAGCCTGTGGCCGAGGAACCAGGCAAGCTTTAGGCGTTTCCTAACACTTAGAATTTTTCTTGCAAGTGTTAATTATCCCTAAGCCTGTGGCCGAGGAGCCAGACAAGCGCTAGGTTCGTTTTAACACTTAGAATTTTTCTTGCAAATGTTTACGTTGCATGAGCTTGTGGCCGAGGAGCCAGGCAAGCTTTAAGCGTTTCCTAACACTTAGAATTTTTCTTGCAAGTGTTAATTATCCCTAAGCCTATGGCCGAGGAGCCAGACAAGCACTAGGTTCGTTTTAACACTCAGAATTTTTCTTGCAAATGTTTACATTCAATGGGCTTGTGGCCGAGGAGCCAGGCAAGTCTTTAGGCGTTTCCTAACACTTAGAATTTTTCTTGCAAGTGTTAATTATCCCTAAGCCTGTGGCCGAGGAGCCAGACAAGCACTAGGTTCGTTTTAACACTTAGAATTTTTCTTGCAAATGTTTACATTCAATGGGCTTGTGGCCGAGGAGCCAGGCAAGTCTTAGGCGTTTCCTAACACTTAGAATTTTTCTTGCAAGTGTTAATTATCCCTAAGCCTGTGGCTGAGGAGCCAGACAAGCACTAGGTTCGTTTTAACACTTAGAATTTTTCTTGCAAATGTTTACATTCAATGGGCTTGTGGCCGAGGAGCCAGACAAGTCTTTTAGGCGTTTCCTAACACTTAGAATTTTTCTTGCAAGTGTTAATTATCCCTAAGCCTGTGGCCGAGGAGCCAGACAAGCACTAGGTTCGTTTTAACACTCAGAATTTTTCTTGCAAATGTTTACATTCAATGGGCTTGTGGTCGAGGAGCCAGGCAAGCTTTAGGCGTTTCCTAACACTTAGAATTTTTCTTGCAAGTGTTAATTATCCCTAAGCCTGTGGCCGAGGAGCCAGACAAGCACTAGGTTCGTTTTAACACTTAGAATTTTTCTTGCAAATGTTTACATTCCCTGGGCTTGTAGACAGACAGAGTCGAAACATAAAAGCTGAAAATTTCCATTAGAAGTAATATCATCGCAAATTGTTTACATTCCATGGGCGGGGGATTACATTTCCATCCAGATCTTCTAACCAATAAGCTCCAGTTCCTGCGACGGAGGTGACTTTGAACGGCCCTTCCCAATTAGGACCTAGCTTACCCCAGGATGGGAGCTTGGCCGTTCCCACTATCTTCCTTAAAACCAGGTCTCCTGGGGACAGGGGCCTGTGCTTCATTCCCCTATCATATTCTTGTTCAAGTTTCTGTTGGTAATGGGCCAGTTTCACCATGGCCACATCTCGTCTTTCCTCGGTTAGGTCTAGGCTGTCTAGGAGAGACTGACGGTTCCCCTCGGCGGAGTACTGGTCGGTCCTCATAGTCGAAAATCCGGCTTCTAGGGGGATCACTGCTTCCGAACCGTAGGTTAATGAAAATGGGGTCTCCCCCGTGGACTTCCGTGGAGTGGTGCGGTACGTCCAAAGCACGTGGGGCAACTCGTCGACCCATCTCCCTTTCGCGTCGTCTAGTCTCTTTTTTAGTCCGGCAATAATGGTCTTATTGGTGGCCTCGGCCTGCCCATTGCCCTGGGGGTATGCTGGCGTGGAGTACCCATTCCTGATTCCCAATTCTCCACAATACCTTCTGAAAGACTTGCTGTCGAATTGGAGGCCATTGTCCGAGATCAGGGTGTGTGGTACTCCGAATCTGGTGACGATATTTTTCCACACGAACTTCTTGGCATCAACGTCTCTAATGTTGGTGAGGGGCTCGGCTTCAACCCACTTAGTGAAGTAATCTGTGCCGACGAGCAGCCACCGTCGGTTGCCCGTGGCCCGAGGGAGGGGGCCTACTATGTCCAAGCCCCACTGTGCAAAGGGCCAAGGGCTGGACAAAGGGTTCAAAACTCCTCCCGGCTGGTGTATATTAGGGGCAAATCTCTGGCATTGATTGCATCGCCTAGCATAGTCCTGGAAGGTTTGGCGCATTTTAGGCCACCAATATCCTTGTGATAGGGCCCTGTGTGCCAAGGATCTTCCGCCAGTGTGGCTTCCACAGGTGCCCTCATGCAGTTCCTCGAGTAGAGGCTCCACGGCTTCCGGGTGTACGCACAGCAGATATGGTCCTGAGTACGAGCGCTTATACAGCTTGTTCTGTTCGGATAGCCAATAGCGCGGGGCTGTTCTCCGTATCTTCTCCGCCTCGCCTTTATCTTCTGGCAACGGTCCTCCTTTCAGGAAAGCTACAATGGGATCCATCCAGCTTGGGCCTACGCGAATGCTGCGCACTTCCGCTATAGGTGTCTCCTTCAGGGCGGAGACGTTAACTTCCTCCACCAAAACGACTCGGGGCAGGTTCGATTCCAACGAGGTGGCCAACATGGCTAAGGAATCTGCGTGCGAGTTCTGTCCCCTTGGGACTTGCTCCACCCTGAAATCATCGAAATGACTCCGTATGCTTCGCACCCGGGCGACATACCTCTACATCCTTTCATCTCGGGCTTCGAACTCCCCTTTATCTGGCCCACAACTAGCCTAGAGTCGGAGTACACTTCCACCCTCTTTCCCTCGAGCAACTTGACCAGGTTCATCCCTGCCAGCAGTGTTTCGTATTCGGCCTCATTGTTGGTGGCTGGGAAACCCAGCCGTAATGATTTCTCTATTGTTAGTTCCTCGGGTGTGATCAATACTACGCCCACACCAGCCCCCTTTCGATTAGAGGCCCCATCCGTATAAACCTGCCATAAGGGGGCAGTGGAAGTGGTCAAGATTGTTAGACTCACCGCCACGTTTGCCCCTTCACAGGTACCCTTAGAAAACTCTGCTACAAAGTCGGCTAAGACTTGCCCTTTTATGGCCGTGCGGGGCAGGTACTTGACGTCATAAGCCCCCAACTTGGTGGCCCACTTGGCAATTCTGCCCGTGTAGTCGGACTTTCTCAGCAAGGCCTGCAATGGCAACTGAGTCAGCACTGCCACGGTGTGGGCTTGGAAATAATGTGGGAGTTTCTTCGTGGCGTGTACGATAGCTAAGATCGCCTTCTCCAAAGGGAGATACCGCATTTCCACTGCCTGCAATGACTTGCTGACGTAGTAAACCGGCCTTTGGACCCCGTCCTGGTTTCTGATTAGTACGAAGCTGACGAAATGCTCCGTGACTGCCAGGTAGGCGTACAAAACTTCCTCCCTGTCTGGCCGGGATAGGATTGGCCGGTTGGACAAGTACGCCTTGAGATCTTCGAACGCTCGGGCGCATTCCTCGGTCCACTCAAAGTCTTTCCACTTGTGCAGTAACTGGAAGAAAGGGCGGCACCTGTCCGCGGACCGGGAGATAAACCGGCTTAGTGCTGCTGTCATTCCGGCTAGCTTCTGTACCTCCTTCGGGTTTCGGGGGGGATGCAGGTTATTAATAGCCTTAATCTGGTTGGGGTTAACCTTGATTCCCCGATGAGTGATCATGTACCCTAGGAATTTGCCCGAACTCACCCCGAAAGAGCATTTTGATGCATTGAGCCGCAACTTGTGCTTCCTGAGCACTGCGAAGATTTCTGTCAAATCTGTGATGTGGTCCTCGGCCCTTTTACTTTTGACCACCATATCATCTATGTATGCCTCCATGTTCCTCCCTAGATGCTTCTCAAACATGCGAGTGATCATCCTTTGGTAAGTGGAGCCGGCGTTCTTAAGGCCGAAGGGCATCACCCTATAGTGGAAGTTGCCAGTGGGAGAACGGAAAGCTGTCTTCTCCTGGTCGGCCGAGGACAAGGGTATTTGATGGTACCCTTGGAACGCGTTCAGGAAGCTCATCCGAGGATGCCCTACCGTGGCGTCCACTAACTGGTCTATCCTGGGAATCGGGAAAGGGTCCTTTGGGCAGGCCCTATTGAGGTCGGTAAAATCCACGCAGACCCGCCATTTCCCACTTTTTTTCTGTACGACGACGGTGTTGGCCAGCCAATCGGGGTAGAAGATTTCCTTAATGGCCCCGGCCTGTTTTAACCTGACCACCTCCTCCCTAACTGCCTCGGCGTGTGCGTCAGACGATCGCCGAGGGGGTTGCTTACGCGGGGCCACCCCTGGATTCACGTTCAGGCGGTGGCACGCCAGCTCGGGGCTGATCTCGGGGATGTCGCTCGCATCCCATGCGAACACATCCAGGTTGGCCTTCAAGAACTCCACTAACTCCAACCTTTCTCTAGGGTGCAACTGCGACCCTATCTGAAAATACCGCTCCTCGCATGTTCCAGTTAACACTCTTATCAATTCCTCTGATGATTGTGGATGTGCTTTGGCAGGCTGCTCGGGGGCAGCCCCCTGTAATTGCTATTGGGCCGCATATTTGCGACTGGGGTTCGAGTCAGGCAAACGTGGTGTGACAGCAGCTGCCAGGCATCGTCGGGCCATCGCCTGATCCCCCGCCAGTTCTCATACACCCCCGTGAATGGGGTACTTGACCTTAAGATGCACGGTTGAGGGTACGGCGCCAATGGAATGCAGCCACGGCCTACCGAGGATGGCCGTATAAGGGGAGAAAGCTTCCACAGCTATGAAGCTCACCTGGACTTCCCTGCTGTCAACCTGCATGGGAAGCTTGATTCTTCCCAAAGGGACCACCATTTTTCCGTCGAACCCCATGAGTGGGGAGTGGCACGCCTCCAGGTCCTCGGGTTTGAGACCCAATCCTCTGTACAAATTGGGGTACATCACGTCAGCTTGACTCCCCTGGTCAATTAGTACCCTTTTGACGTTGTATCCCCCAATTCTAATAGAAACGACCAGGGCATCCTCGTGTGGTTGTTGGGTTCCCCTTTTGTCTTCCTCGGAGAAACTTAGGTCGGGGATCGCCATTCTCGGCCTCTTGTCATACCACTGTTCCTCCCTTGGTTTCGGGCCTTCTACCACAGACAGGATCTGAGAGTTCGGCACGGCGCCTCCACTTGATCCGGCCAGAATCATATTAATGGTGCCTAAGGCCGGGCGTGAATGGTCGCCCTGGTGCAATCCCGTCTCCGAGGGCCCTACCTGTCCTATTGGCTGGTTCAAGAATCGACCCAGTTTCCCTGCCTTCGCCAACTGACTTAAGTGACTTCTCAATGTCCTACAGTCGTCCGTCTTGTGGCCCTTGTCCCGATGATAGTGGCAATAGAGGTTTTGGTTCCTCTTGGTCGGATCCCCGCCCATTCTGTTCGGCCAACTGAAGAATGGCTCATCCTTAATTTCTTCCAGTATCTGGTGCATCGATTCTTTGAACAGCGAGTTTACCATGTGGACCTCTTGTGGGGCATGTCGGCCGGGGAATTCCCTTCGCGACCGGTCGTTACGATAACCCCCTCCCCGAGGATCTCCCTTTTCGGGGTACAATCCGGCCTTGCCTTTCCCCTGTATTTGGTCTTCTTCCAATCTTTTGTAGGTTTCAATGCGTTCCATGAGTTGGCGCATGTTGGCCGCGGATTTCATTGTTAAAGACTTCCTTAGGTCGTGGTCGGTCGGGAGGCCGACCTTGAAGGTCCTCACCGCGACGTCTTCGAAGTCCCCATCCACCTCGTTGTACATTTCCCAGTAGCGGTCGGCATAAGTTTTGAGGGTTTCCCCCTCCCTCATTGTCATGGATAGCAGGGCGTCCAACGGTCTGGGTGCCCTGCTACAGGTGATGAACCTCATGCAGAATGCTCTAGTCAACTCTTGGAAGGATGCTATGGATCCCTCTCCCAATGCGTCGAACCAGCGCATGGCCACAGGCCCGAGGCTGGAAGGGAAGACCTTACACAGGAGTGCCTCATTGTCTGAGTGTATGGCCATCTTTTGGGTGAAATGGCTAACGTGCTCCACCGGGTCCGTTCTCCTGTTGTATATGGCGAATATGGGCTGGGAGAAACGATGAGGGAGCCTAGCCTTGTTAATCCTCCTGACAAAGGGTGACTTGGAGATTTGCTTCAGGGCCTTGCTCATGGCGTCATTCCTTCTATCGTGACGAGAGGATACCCTCTCGCGCCTACGTTCGCCCTCATCCAAGGTGTCTGAGTACGTATCATCAGGTGGGGTTCGGGACCTGCGCCGATACAGCGGGTCTGGGCCTCGTCGAGAACCCTCACTCGAAACCGCGGACGGACTCCTCCTATTGCGCTCTTTCCGCCTCAACCTCTTGCGCAGACGATCAATTTCCCGTTGCAATGCCAGCGTGTCCCGTTTGTGTTGGGCTCAACTATTGTTGCGGGGCCGGTCCCGCCCCTCTCACCTTGAGCGGTGCGGCCCTGCTGATGTGCTAAGGGCTCGTTGCCTATCCCTTCTGCGTTCCATGTCAAGGAAAGGGTCTCCCCCTCGTAATCCAACCGATCCCTCCTCAATTCTGTCCTCATTTGCCATTGCTACTCAAGATGTATCCGCCGGAGCCTGTTGTTTCCCACAAACGGCGCCAATTGTAAGGACCCAAAGATAGTAAGACAAAGTCCAAAGTAATGAGACGAGTTTTTCCTTTCTTAGATCCAATACAATAGAATTTTGTAAGAGATGGGCTTGAACAACAAAACGTCCGATCCCCTTAAAGGCCCCCAGCCCTTCCCCTTATATAGGCCCTCATATTCTAATCTGCCCCATCCATCTTCAGTTATCCCTTGCTCATCTTTTTGACATCTGTTGCCTATCTTCTCTCTAGGAGCAGGCAGCGGCAGTAGCTGGTGTAACTGTGACGGGCATCATTTCAGGTCACCTCTTCATTTAATGTGGCTGACAGAGTTGGTGTGCACCATTTATTACTGACGTGACTGGGGGCTACTGCCCAGACGGCCGCCTTTCTGCCACTTATCCGTGTCTCCCTCGGCCGAGGAGGCTCCCTCTTTGGTACTTGGCGCGGTGCTCCTCGGGATCTTGTTCTTTCCTCGGGAACTATCTATTTCTTGGGCCCCCGACCAGCTCTGCATTCGGCCTAAGACAGGTTCCTCCATGCCCTTCCTAGGGCCTTGGCCCATTAGCCCAGCTCCTCGGCCCTCTTCTTCGTTCCTCGGGTGCCCACACCTTGAGTTAGGAATTCAAATCTGGTCCTTACATATCTTTTTTAATAAAGGCCTTTTTATTTTTTTATTTAAAAAAAAAAACTATATTTTACTTATTTATCATTTAAAAATTATAGATTTGGACTTTATGTTTTTAGTTCTTTTAATTTTTAGATGAAAGGAAAAAAATGTGAATTTTCTTTTCAGTAATTAAACCATTAGTTTTATTATTGTTATATTTTCTTATATTGAATTGTATATATTTAGGCATGTAAAGAGGTGTATATATTTAAACTATTTACAATTTTGTATATGTGTAATAATTGATAAAATTATTAGTATACTCTAATAATGCAATCTCTAAATTATTTAACAAAAAAATCCTCATATTAATTTTGATTAATACGATTTAAGAGATAGTTCATATCATACAAATTAACTAGATAAAAAAATAAAAAAGAATAAAAATTGAGGTGGGTTCCAGTTAGATTAATTGGTAAAATCTCTGATAATTGAATAAGAGATATGTGGTTCAATCTCCGCCTACACCAAAAACCAATTGGTGTCTTGGTCTGATGATAAAGAACTATCATCAGAAGTGGACGTCATAGATTGAAACTATCTAAAAATAAATTGAGTTGTGTAAAAATAAATTTGACATAGATATTTTTGCTATATATGCATAAATAACATAAAATCACGTTACAAACATAGTTTGTGTTTGTGTGTAAGTTATTTTTTGGATTTAATTTCATATATATATATATATATATATATATATATATTATAGCATGCCCCCGCTCTAAAAAAAATCTTTCTGAGTTCACTACTGCATTTTAAAATGAGTGGGCTAGATTTTATCCCTCATCAATATTTAAACAAGTATTAACTATAACTATTTTTTTTTTTTATATATTTAAAAGGTAAAATATAGTTAACACATTTGAGGTTTAGGCTAATGCCCGCTAAGTTCAAGACTTTTCAAAACTAAACAACTTGGTTCCTAAACTGTTACTCATTTTCTCCTCTTTCTTATAGTGACTAGGGACCAAGTTGGTTAGTTTTGAAAAATTTTAGACTTGATTGGCATTAGTCCAAACTTCAGGGATGTTAACTGAATCTTACTCATTAAGGGCCTTGTAGTTGATTTGGTACTTCCCTATGCATAAAGTACTAGGGTCTAGATGGTAAACGGTTCGAGCTATGGGGTTAACATCATATTGTAATTATCACTAAAAAAAATATTTTACTCATATTTAAATTATTGATGGATGTGGCAAAATAGAATCCATTCATCTTAAAATGAATGAATAAAGATTTTAAAATTCCATGATGGAGTTTATTTAAAGATTCTAGAGGATCTTAATATCTAGGTTTCACTAATTAATTGATTCTAAAAAAAAAGAAAAGGTTTCACTAGTTAATTTCGTGATAAAACTCATTTTTTATGTGAGAGGAGCGAACATTGCTCTTAAGTATTAAATATATATACATATATTGTAATTTAATAAGTTTGGTGACACAACTTTTTTTTTTTTTCATACTTTGTTGAAATAGCAAATTATGAGTGGTGAAAAAAAAGTGGTGTTCCTATAAAAAAAAATGGTGTTAGTGATGGATACAATTATGATTGTGGAATAACTTGTCATCACAACAAATTGTGGAATAAGTTGTGTTTCTAGCAAAGTTGCTTACAATGATTAAGTGGATTTGTGGGTTCGAACATTGCCTACTGTAAAAATCGATTGATGTCTTGAGTAGATGATAAAAAATAACCATCGTAAAAGTGTTGTTATAGGTTGAAATTTATCTTTGCGGTAAATTTAAAAAAAAAAAAAAATAGGTGCATTAAACCGTTTAAATTTTAATAATTGATGTGATGGCAATTCTGTAAATCTTCCAAAATCGTGATGCATTCAGTGAGGAAGAACATAAAGATTGAGTTGGTCGATAAAAGCAGTACAAGGAAGAACTTAAAGGATGAGATGGTCGTGAAATGCAGTACAAGGAAAAAGTCGTACTACAGATTTTTTTTGGTAAACTAGTCGTACTACAGTTACAAACATAGAAACAGCTCATATTCTACCTCAATATCCAAAACAATCCAAGAGACGTACGGTTTCAAGATTAATTCCCTAGACTTTCGTAATTACATTCACTGTAAACTTTTTTTTTTTTTTTTTAAATACATTTTTTCCTTATATTACAACAGAGTAAGAGAGGCTAAAATTCTTGGGAGAATTGAACCTGAACTACAATCTTGTCAACACATTCGCCCTAACCTAAAGATTTTTTTTGACCGAAAAGGTAGAAACCTAATGAATTAAGGGTCTGTTTGAATACAGTTGAAAACTAAAAATATTGTAACAAAATAATTTTTAAATGTGAAAATAGTACCATGGGATCCATTTTTATTTTTATTTTTATTTTTTTTCTTGAATAAAGTGGTTGTGGGTCTCATAAATAGTACATGAACAGTGCACTTTCTGGAAAGAGTCACTGTAGCATAGGTCCCCGTGGTTTGTAAACACAAACGCTAAAACGCAATGGGGAAAACGTAATCCAATGGATCCACGTTTCCTCACCCATGTTTGCGCGTTTTGTCCTTTTTTTTTTTTTTTTAAGCAGCTACACTTATTGACTTTTTTTTTTGTGAACAGTGTACTCGTGTACTATTTACAGACCCACAAATTTTACTTTTTAACAACTTTTCATTAAAAATGGGTCTCACGGTACTATTTATACATTTAAAAATTATTTTGTTACGGTATTTTTAGTTATCAATTTCAGCAAAATAAGTTGTATACAAATGGAATATAAAATGAAAAGAAGATTTATCAAATTCAAACATTCATTTGAGTTCTTTGTATTTGGTCACAAGTCACGACAAAATGCATCATTCCAGGCGATCTTGCACTTATCCAGTCCACAAAACTAATATTGATAAAAACAAAAAAATTTGCTTATAAATTTTAGTTTTTCGTTGAAATTTTTTTTTTTGCTAAAATACTGTAGATAAAAAGGTAAAATAAAATAAATAGATAACTCATGTAATAGTCAAAAAGTAGGAAAAAAAAAAAAGTAAAATAGAATAAATAGGTGACTTGCATGGAACTTGCAAATGGTAGGAAAAAATAAGTAATAAGCTGATTTATAAGTGCGTCCCAAACATGCACATGGTATATATCAGAGCCTGATTTGCCAACTCAGCCGTCGACCTCAACAATATCTGTGATGGATGACCCTTCTCATCCTCTATTCTTGCACCATGGAGAAAGTCCTTGTGCTATTCTCATTTCTCAACCTTTGGTTGGAGAAAATTACCCAACTTGGGCAAGATCAATGAAGATAGCATTGACTGCCAAAAACAAGTCAGGGCTTATTGATTGAAAATAACACTAAGATCAGTAATGTCCGTGTCTTTGTTGAACCAGTTTTCATGTAATTTAATTACTGTTGTACATTTAATTGTTGATGGGATTTTGTATATGTACTATGTAGACATGCAAAAAAATTGTATGCGATTGCATTGGTCTTTGATTGGGCATATATATACAACCCATTTTCTGTTTAAGGCATATACATTTAATGTAACACCTATGCATGATGCATCAATCTTTCTGATCATTTACTATGGTTATATATAATGTATTATATACCCAATTTAAGAATACTAGTACTATTATTTTTGTATGTGTTTTAATAAATATTACTGTTTACTCAAAAAAAAAAAAAAAAAAAATCTTTCTGATAACTATGACATTGATGTAAAACAAACTGTTAAGAGGAATATGATAAGTTTCATATTCTGATTGTTCAAATCCTTTTAAATCCATATCAAAGTAACAAATACATTATGATTCGAAAAATTGGATCAAGAGCATTGGACCTTCAATGTTTGAGGCAGAGAGGCTCTTAGCTACTAGGCTACTAGCTGTTGTAGGATCTCCAATTTTGAGAAGATGGGTAGCTTTTAATTTGGACAAGCAAGTTCATTTCTTATCCATCATGACTGATTTAGTTAGAGATTTTGTATTACTGATAGCATGTTACCAAGACATCATCAATAGAATGACATGGGAAAGTTGAGCTGGTTCTTGCTAGAATTCTAGGCTCATTCTCTCCTAGACAACACAGTCATAATAGTTGCTCAATCCCTGCATCAACCAGACAACACAGGCGTAATTCAATCGGGGTATGCTTCATTTTATTTTTTCCTTCAGAAAACTACTATCTGTCAAAATAAAAATATGGAATAACTGGAATGGAAACCTATTCAAAATTGTTTGTTTGGGTTTGTTTACTTTCTAGGGACTAAGTGAAATTTATGTGTGTTATACAATCTTCACTTTGAACTTTGCCTAATTCATTTTTCATCAGATAAACGAAAATAAAAAAGCTCAGGATGGTACTAGTCAATACACTAAGGATATGATTTTTGTTGTATGAAAAATGATAATGTTGAAAGAATCATTCTTTAAAGGACTATTGACCTGACACTGATGGTGGGCAATTTGAATTGATTCAGTTTAATTAACTTCATTAACATGTATCCGAGTTGGTCCTGTTACAATTACTGAGGCTAAAGACTCTAATCTCTATTTGTTCTATACAAAAGGAATTTTCAGTACTGGATGCATGGATCATGATCATGCTTGCATTTTGTATATGTGCAGGAAGAAAGAGAAAAGTAATGCTGGGCTTGGATAAGATTCAAAATCTGCCTCATCTAACTTTTTCACTATTCACAAGGCTCCAATTCCAAAACCAGTTCCTAATAAGGGTCATATTTCTTTTCTTTCTGCTAAGGGTTTGGAAATCACTGCAAAATATTAGGACATTAGTTTATTCCTTACTGACTCTATCTTATTTAATTCTCTTTTATTAATCAGAATTTAAAAAAAATTATGAAATTGTGCCTTCATTATATCCATGCAGTATCAAACTTCCTCAATTTTCTTTTTTCTTTTTGTTTTATTTTCGCATGACATATTTTGCTAAGGTAAAAATCTCAGGGTTCTATGAGGAGCTTGCTTGATGCAAGTGCCTTTACCTCGAGGAGAGCTGGGATTTCCAGCCGAACTGTGGGGCTTAAAGGATGGATGGACTCCTTCTCTGCCAAAGGCCCAAAGCCTTTGTTTAGGTAATAATGGCTCATGACTTACTTTCTGTAGGTCACATCTTCTTAGGCATTTGAAGACTCACATAGTCTTGCTTACGATAGTGGGTTTTGCCTTGAGCTAGAATTAGTTCTTTCTAGTACAAGGATAAGATTTTCGTAATCCTTTTAGTCATTGCACTTATCATGTGGTCCTTTGCTTTGCCATGTGTTCAACCGATAATTATCTCCTGAGAATGCTGTATGGTTATAGAGCTGGTCTCTCACGGAATGTGAATTTTTTTTTTTTTTTTTTTTTCTTTTTAAGAATTATCTCATACATTTTGTCTTGCTCCCAACTCTTCGTTAGCAAGATATTGTGCTCTTTGGGAATGATACAAAGTCTCTCCCTCAAGTTTTAAGAGACCTTACCTATCAGAATCCAAAGCTTTCTATACAAGGCTTAGGACTTTCTCTCATAGTTTTGAAACTCGAACCATTCAAATAACTAAAAATGGAAGAGGTTTAAGATTTTTGAAGCCAAATTAGAGTTGAACCATAATGATATTATAATTAATTTAATAATTATTTAAAATATAAATAAATGTGTTAAATTAGTAAAAATTGACTAAAATAGTCCAAATAAATATAGTGATCTATTTTTCATATCATAAATTCATAACTTCCATAAGTCAAATAAGAACTATTAAATTTTAAGCAAACATAAATAGATATTGAATTTCTCAATCCTTAAAAGTACAAAGTACAATTACATAAGCAAGCAAACAAAGTCCAAGTTACACATTGTTTCCTACAAAAACATAGAACTTCTTTCTCAAGAAGAAGGAAAAAAAAAAAAAGAAAAAGAAAAAAAGAACTAGGCAGTTTAGTCCAATCACAGTTTTCAACCCCAAGTGGTTCGACTGTAGTTCACACAGTTCATTGATTTTATTTTATTTTTTTGTATAGGCCAGTTTTGGGTTTAAAATAACTGCCCTGATGAAGGGTTCACTATTAATCAAGTGAGATTGTGTTGTCTGGTTCGAGTTTCACGACCTTGCTCTCCCTATCCAGGCAATGTGGGACTTAGTTAAAATTTGGTTCTCCTACACCTCACCCTATTTACGAGATCTTTTGGCCTTTTGGGTCCCCAAAATCTACCCCCCTAAAAGACCACATGTCCTCATGTGGAACCTAACCACCATTCCGTTAGAGCCCTCTCTAATACCATTTTGTCACACAATATGTTTTTTTGATAATTCGATAACTGCAATGGGGGAGGAAAATTTATTATAGTATTTGACGTAGGTTAGTTAAGTGTATAGGTATCTTAGATAAATAGTCACATAAATACATGGATAATTATATAATTTGTGCATAATAGTCCCTTTATTGTTTTTCCAATTTAACAAGCTTTCCAAACTTTCAAACCATAATCTCAGTCTGCTCTCAGAACCTATTTTAGCATTTTACATTGGGTGATCCATGGGCTATACTGATCCTTGCCATTCATTTCCTTGGATACATAGAGAGGAGATACTTTGATGAGTTTGATCCACCAAGCCTACATTATATAAACCAATATATAGCCTCATGTATATGAACGGGTATAATTAAAAAAAAAAATCGCAATTATAAGATTCAAATTAAACTTTTTTTGAAAAGAGGTTCAAATTATATATGGTAATAGCTTACATTTTTTTTTAAACCATACATTTCTAATATATGTAATGGTTTCTCATTATATATATATATATATATATAATGATTTAGAATTTAATTGATTTGAGGCTCTTCGGTTTTTACACCTAGGGCATGTTTGGTAGAGTGTAATAGGTACGGTAATGTAATAGTTATTCTTATGGTTTAGCTATTCAATAGTTTGGTTATATTTTTATTACATGGAATAGTAATTTCTTATGAATAGCTATTTTTTAAAATAAAGAAAAATTATTCATCTCTAAAAGGGTTGTAATAGTTATTCCTTAGTAGCTCTAATGATTTCTAACATTAAATATTTTCAAATAAACAAACTTTCTATATCCACTTAACAATTATGAAAATAAAAAATCTTCAAAAAAAAAAAAAAAAAAAAAACTTATCTCTCTTAAAGAATAATGCTAGAGATACAAATTATTTTACAAATTTTTTTACAAATTACTGATGTGGTAAGCAATTATTGGTAAATGAAAAAGTGATATTAATGGTAGGTTTAAATGAAAACCAATAAAATGTTGACCATGTCAAATTTAAAATTATTATTTTCTAGGAAATATAATTGTGATTGTAGCATTACTCTTCTCTCAAATTTAAAAATATTATTTTCTAGGAAATATAATTGTATGGGTAAGATATTTCTTAAAATAAATCCTAAGCTTTATTCTAATGTTACAATTCATAACCAAACTCATTAATAGGTTTAATTATTCCATTACAAAATATTTGTTTCCAGTAATAAAGATTACCATTCATATTGTAATCTACATTCAGTGTACCAAACATGTCTCTAATAATTCACTTGCCACAAAAATTAAAAACTTAGATGGACACGCGGTGAAAAATTGGATTTAAATTGAGGTGCCGTTTGGATTGCACGTCTGCGTCTGGCGTTGGCGTTTTGGTTCTTTTTTTTTTTTTTTTTTTCCAAGCCGCTTATGTTGAATCTGAGAGACAAAAAACACTGTACATGAACAGTGCGTGCACTGTTCACGCACTGTTCACGTAATAAAAAAAAATATTAAAAATGGGTCCTATGGTACTATTTACACATTTAAAAATTATTTTGCTACAGTGTTTTCAGTTTTCAGTTTCAGCAACAATAAGTTCAATCCAAACGGACCTGAATTCCAATTTAGAATCTAATTAGATTTGGACTATTTGATTTTTGCATTCAATAATTCATTTAACACTAAATTAAAAATTAAATGGGACAAATGATGCAAATTTGATAATCCAATAAAAATCTAAATTCAAAGACCTCTGCCCTTCAGTTTTCTTGGATAGATAATTAGTGGGGAGAGGGGAATGGAGCGGGTAGAGGCCTTTTGTGTCTGATTTTCATTGGTTCTTGAACTAATTGCCTCACTCACCAAATAACCAGAGCATTTCTGATTTAACATATGATCAGATATATAGCATAATTACTATGTGTTACAAACTCTTTTTTCTTTTGTTTTGGTTGTCAATTGTGTATGTGGAAGGGGGAGAGCTCATGTTAAGCTGGAGATTAGATTAAAATATAAGAAAACAACCAAATGATTTAGTTTTTTTTTTATTTTTTTTTATTTTTTTTTTTATTTTATAGATGAAATGAGTTAGTATTAGTAAAGAACTATAAATTAATTAATAATGCAGTTGCAGTGGTTTGTAAGGGTACCTAGGCCAAACAACCTCCAAGGTAATTAACAAAGAAAAATTAGAAAAGAATAGGTATAGATTTAGCACTTCTCGATTCAGCTATCTATTAACACATATATTAATTAAATTTGGTACTAGTATTATAGACATTTCTAATGTGAACGAGCCAAAACAAAAAACCCTTGTTGTCAATGAAAACAACACACCTTAACTGGCTGGGGGGACCAGGAACTCGGTAGGAAATTGATAGGCTTCGCTGGAATGTGCAATCAACATGTGCTAACAAAATCGAGCAGGTGGAAAATAAACATCATAATAAGCTCATGACCAAAATGCCACCAGAAAACAACAAAGTTTATGGAATTATTTGGGATCAACTAGAATATGTAATTCAATGATTTGTCAATCAAGTTGGTCTTGCAGTTGCAGGTTTCATCATTTTATAGGTATGGGGTAGTACTATATACCACCACATTTTTTTTTTTTTTTTTTTTGGAGGGAGTTCCAACACACCAGACCAAGAACAAGACCAAGACACTAATCAGTTTTTAGTGTAGTAGATATTGAATCCTAGATCTCTTATACAACTATCAGAGACTTTACCAGTTGAGCAAGAGACTTTACCACATTTTTTAATTCTTGAAGCTTGATTGATTATAATTATAATCTTCTTGCCAAACAAATGCTACAATGCAGATATTTTTCTAGGATTTGTTGGGTCTCTTCAGATACTTTTTCCTTTAGAAGCCTCTGACAAGCATGACAAATGAACAGAAATTTACATTTATGATTTTTTTGACATAAAATTCACATCTATTATTGAGAGAGACTTTTCATATCCCCCAATACCCCATGAAGCAAAGAAAAAAAATAATAAGACAAAAGGCGATCACTCTAATTTCTTGGTCTCAAGCGACTGAAATTGATGCTTCTTGAACCACCAAAAAAAAAAAAAATCAATTGCAAACAATGACCAAGTAATTCCACTACTTTTGGATCTTTGCAGCCTCTATATGCACAATTCTACACAACAATTCTTTCATAGACTAAATGAATCTCATGAAAAAGTTATTCGAGTCCTTACAATGGAGCCCCATCACCAAAGCTCTAAAAAAACACATGCATATGCAACGATCTAAGCATTTAGGTACTAAAATTCATCCAGGAAGAATGATCCTTCTACTTTCATTCGTTCAATCAAAATGTAAAATGCAAAATAACCCACTAGAAAGAGAAAGACCCTAGTTTTTTCCCCCTAAGTGAATAGCAATGCCATTAGACAAACCAAGCTAAAACTTTAGGTAATAAGCACTAATCGAATCTAATATAATCTGGCTCACCACTTTGCAGTTTGCCCACAATTACTCAAACATTTTGATCTTCAATCATTCTTTTGTGTCTGAAAAACTAGAAAAGCAACTCTTGGATCGAAGAAACGGTCCACAGCTTCCCAACCCTTCTTTCTTAGGAGAATCTAAGGTCCGCCGAAGAAGCTGTTTCATTGCAACAATCAAATCTTCTGTAGGATTAGTGGGTGGACTTGAACTCTGCTCACAAAACTTCTCATGGCTTTTGAGTGCCTCATCAATA
Source organism: Quercus gilva (assembly GCA_023621385.1). Lineage (NCBI taxonomy): Eukaryota > Viridiplantae > Streptophyta > Magnoliopsida > Fagales > Fagaceae > Quercus > Quercus gilva. The sequence continues at coordinate 18,800,669 of CM042474.1, forward strand.
CTCACATCTCTCTGCAATCTAAAAGACTCATCTTTCACTGCCTCAGCACATAGCCCACATATCCATCGACCTTGGTACCTCTCTCTCACACGAGCAATGTAGTCCAGAGTACACTCCTCAGTTAGTCCACAGCAATGGCACTTCACAAACTCCACCTCGCTTTGCTCTAAGCTAGAGATAGCCATATTAATACCTGAATCATAGAATGAATGAACGAAGTTTAGAATATTGGGTTATAAAATCTGATGGGGTTTAAAAAATTTTAAATTTTGAAATGAAAATAGGAGAGAATAATAAATTTACCGTTTTGAATTTGAATAGTCTATCGTTAAAAGTATCGTATCTACTATAACTGAAGAAATTAACACTTTTGATTTTCAAATGAAAAATGAAAAGAAAAGAAAAGAAAAGAAATCCTTTTTGGTATATGGGATTTCGTTGATTTTATCGCTCCTTTTCCCAGTCACCTTCTTCAACAACTTTGTCGCCGTCGAAAAGAAGAAGACCAAAAAATATGACATACATCTCAGAGAGAGCCTTGATTGGCTCTAAATTCACTGTCTTCAAAACAAAACTGTTGGCAAAGAATTCTCTAGGGGGAGCTTGATCTATGTAGTAATGCTTTTTATGGAGGGAGAGACATTCACTCAGCTCTGATTGTAATGAGAAACTGAGAACAGAGAGAGAAAAATATATAGGGGAAATGGGAGATAGATTTTGAATGATTGCTTTGCGTAAGGAATACAACTTCGAATGCGCCCTAATCATTGCCGATTTGGAGGCTGTGTAATTTATCACATATGTAAGCCAGATAGTTATTCCTAGTATTTTTACTGTTCACTATCTGACGTACGTTTCTTGTTTGTTTGTTTGTTTTTTTTTTTTTTTTTTTAAAGGGTAAATATTTTATTTATACCCCATCTATTAAATCAGGTCCGAGAAAAAAAAATTATACAAAAAAAATTATCTATTAAATCAAGCAAGACTAAGGCTCAATGCTACTATATAGTAGATGCAATAATATGCTACCAATGAAGTCTCAATTGGTTACGAGCGATATAAAAGTCTAAGAAACAGTCTATCAAGACTAAGAAACAGTCTATCAAGAGGTAGCGTAAGGGAAAGCAGTGAAGTTAGGGAAAGCAGTGAAGTTAAGGAAAGCAAGCCAGTTAAGAGTTAGGAGCACTCACTCCTTAACAGAACAACCATAAAATTACGGGGCTCAACTGCTCTCAATCTCCCTAAGGGGGACATAGGGTGGAAACGATCCACTTTAGTAGTACAAGACTATGAGTTAGTAGTACAAGTCTAATAATATGAATAGCAATTATAGGAATAGCAATGGGCCTCCTTAATACAGTTCTATCTTAGCCCTTTTACCTATTGATTTAAGGGCTCTCATTGAACTTCTTTGATCTACAAGAGCTAACCACACATTGATTAGGGATGGTAATGGGGTGGGGTTTTCCTTTCATCTCATCATGCAATTAGGGAACTCGCCCATTCCCGTTCAATATATTATAATTTTTATAATTCTATATTAAATTAAACTTTTAAATAGGGTTATAATTGAACTAAATCGTTTATAAATAGCTTAGGTTTGACTCAATAAAAGACTTGTTCATACTTGTTTATTTATAAACTAGTCAAACTTGAACCTTTGTTTCGGCTGGTTTAATAAGTTGAATCTAAGCCAAAAAAAAAAAAAAAAGCTATTCATGAGCTGACTGGTAAACAATAGTGCTTGGTAAAAAAATAAGTTGAGCTTACACTCGTTTTTGGACTTGGTAATAAGCTTTGTATAGGCCTAAAAAAAAAAGTCATATCTTATTAAGTCTTTAATTAATTAGTATCTGAGAAAGAAAGAAAGAATTAATTAGTATCTGGGACCACTCATCCAAACCAATTATTATATTACTATGATTCCTAGAGTTGACAAAAATATATGTAAATATTTTCTAGAAAAAATAGTTTGTAAGTTTTTTTTTTTTGAGAGATAATTAGTTAATCATAACATGTTGTTAACCCCGCAGCTCAGTGGCAGCTCCAGAAATTCTTTTCAAAGTGGTCATAAAAAAAATTAAATTAAAAAAAAATCTAATAATAATAAAACTTGAATATGTTAACATCAAAAAATAAAAACATACGCAAATACATAAAATTTTAAAATTTCATTTTTCAAGTTTTCATATTTTGAAATAATTGTGTAATATGATAATTTCACTATTAATGTTATCAGCTACATCTTTTTCAATGTACACAACTAAACAATTATTAAGCTACTGATCTTCCATTCAATTACTAACATTTTGCCTAAATAAGTACTAATATAAACAAAATGTATTATCTTTTTGAAAAAATATATCACATATGTGCGGCATCCAATGCCCACGCCCATTTGGGCTCCAAGACATGGGCAAAACGCTTGGGCCTAGTTTCCGTTAGCCCAAAGAACCTAGCCCGTATCCATGCACGTCAGTAATCCAGATCTCTCAGCCCAGGGGCCCTGCCTGGTGCGCGTCCCCGAGCGCCGAGAGAGAGGGAGATAAGCAGACATGCTAACTCTCGCTTGCTCGGCAGCTTTTCGCAGGGTGAGGCCGCTGGGCTGTCCACTAAAGGAGGAATCAAGTTCCAAAGCCACCACTACCTAACCATCCACTTACCATCAACCGCATTGGACCTCCCACCACACTTGCAGAGGAGCAATGATGGTCACTCCATTGAGAAGGAGCTATAAATATGAATATAGGAGGAAGAAGAGGGGATTGGAAAAAATAGGGATAGAGAAGTGATGAAGTCTAGTAGTTAGAATTACCCATAGTAGGAAATCTTCAAACCCACAATACAAATAATTTATGAGCCCAAAAGTTACAGCCCAACTGCCTCATTTTGGGCACGCACAATTGGCGTTGTCTGTGGGAATCTCCTACAAAGCTGTAGTTCAACCAAGATTCACGCACAGGCGGATGTCCAGGTGAAATTCCGAGAACGAGGTTGAAAGCCGTTTGCCGGGACCATCTCAGGGGTCGACTTGGCGAGAAAGGAGGCATAAGAGACGCGAAGATAGGGACGACGAGCGAGAAGAGAAATCTGGCCTAGGGGAAGGATCATACCAGATGCAGCGGGCAATATCAAGTGCTTCAAGGCATAGGCAGTTCGATGAAAGAGACGAGGAACTACAACGGCTGCACAGGCTGGTGAGGGATTTGGAATTAGAGGTGGAGGACAGACACCAAGGAAGAGGACGCGGCGACTGTAACAGGAAGATGGATGCTGGGGGAGACCACTAGGGCACGGGATCCAATCAATCTGAGTCTCGTAGATACTGGCAGCGTTCCCGCTCATAGGGGTCCCACCACTATCGAGACCGTTCGCATTCGCGGGAGTCTCGCCGTCGCTGGGATCGCTTGCAATCACGGGGACACGCGGACCAGGGATCAGACTCACCCGACGAGTGGCAACCCTATAATGCCGCAATGGATGCGATGAGCCGCGCCTTGTGGGGAGCAGCACGGTCCCCATTCTTCGAGGACATCGAACGAGCCATAATGCAGAGTAGGTTCACACGCCTTCCATTCAATACATACGACGGAAGAATAGACCCAGTTGAGCACGTCAGCCACTACATCCACATGATGTCCCTACATTCTCACAATGACGCTCTGATGTGTAAGGTGTTTCCCTCCAGTCTCGGGCCGACCGCTCTGAGATGGTTCAATGGACTGCGGAAGAGGTCCATTCACAGTTTCGCCCAGTTAATCCAGGAGTTTGGTGTACAGTTCGTGACATGCAGCCGACTGCCACAACCCGTAGATGCTTTACTATCAATAAAGATGAGGGTAGGGGAAACCCTCCGTAGCTATGTCAGTCGGTACTGGGAGCTTTATAATGAGATAGGTGGGGGCAATGAGAAGATTGCAGCAAGCACCTTCCGGATGGGGCTGCCCGAAGATTCTGAACTACGGTAGTCACTGACAAAGAAGCCTCCCAATGATATGAGACAGCTCATGAGACGTATCGAGGAATATAAGCGCCTGGAAGACGACAGATTGCAGAGCAAGGGCAAAGCCCCGTCGGTAAACCGTCCTCGGCAGGGAGGTTTCCAGACGAGACCTCGGAAGGATTTGAAGATACACGAGCCACTCTGGCAGACGGGGGAAGTGAGCTTGACGTTTAAGGAGCTGTTGCATCGGATTGTGGAGAGAATTAAGAACGAGCCTTACTTCAAATGGCTGAACAAGATGGGAGGCGACCCCTCTCGGAGAAATCAAAACCTGTACTGCGCCTATCACAAAGACAAGGGGCACACTACCGAGCAGTGTCGCGTGCTGAAAGACCATCTGGGGCAATTAGCAAGGGCAGGACATCTAAAAGAGTTCGTAGTAAGCCCCGATGTCCAGGGTAGTGACACGGGCGTCCAGCAAAGAGGAAATCCTCAAACCCACAATACAAATAATTTGTGAGCCCAAAAGTTACAGCCCAACTGCCTCATTTTGGGCACGCACAACATAAATCCAACAAATTCGGCTAAAGACTAAAGCAAGCACTAATATACTAGCTATTTAAAAAGTTTGCATTTTTTATATATAAAAAATAGTGATTTTAAAATATGCCATTTGAAAACACAATATAAAAAATCACAGTTAATCATTTGATTTAGGCTTTTAGGCTAATTTGTTTGTTTTGACAATTTTTGAAAAGTGTTATGTTCATAATATTTTTGCAACATTTTCACAACAGAGCCTAGGTGGTAAATTTTTACTAGTTCTAATTGAACTTACCATTAAAATTATTTTTTTGTTTACTAGTAACAACTTGCTATTTAGGATTTGTTACAAAAATATTGTGAAAATATTGTGAACATTGCATTTCTTACAATTTTTTTTGTTCAACATTCAATAGACCAAAATTTTGGAGAGGTTGAATTTTATTTTTAATGGGCTCAATTTTTATTAAGGGTGTTTAAGTTTTTTATTTTAGGGTGGTCAAGCTTTTTTTTTTTTTTTTTCCTAGGTGGTTAAAAGACCCATATTAATTTAAAACTCAAAATTTTTTAAGGTATATTAAAAAAAAAAAAAAAAAATTTAGGTTGGTCCTGTGACTACCCTCATTAGTACTTGGTGCCACCCCTGCCGTAGCTCAAACTCTTTTCCTCTCTAAAGTTATGCTCATATCCTCCCATATATATATATATATATATATATTACAAGTGTAAAAAGGAAGTTATACTCACAAATTCATATTTAAAAAAATAAAACTAAAATTAACATAGGGCTTATCTATGCTAATTTACAATTAGAGATAATTACTCAATGTAACTGTTATTTCTTCATATTAGTTCCCCCCCCCCCCCCCCCCAAAACACACACACACACACACACACACACATATATATATCTGAAAATTCCATAATCGTGTGCTAGAAGTTTAAAAAGAAACCTAATAATGAAATTTTTTTCAAGCAAGTTGTAGCCCACTGGATAGCATCTCTTGTGAATGAAAGAAATCAACAGCAGAGAAATTATGAGAATAGGAAGTATAAAATTTTCATTATTGAAAATATATACATTAATTTCACAGGGTTCCTAACATTGTCAAAGCATGTGAATGTGTATGTGGCACTTGTACGTATGTATGATCAAAAGGAAAGAGGCCACATTCAAATAACAAAAAAAAGGGTACTAACTGATAGGGATAAATCCCCAAGTAGACGGACATAAAAAACAGGAGAAAACATTAGTGACGGAGTCGCCCAAAGAGATGGTCCTGGCATTCTAAAGAACTAGTGGATGGGCTCATGATCTGGATGGATAGGAGATATGACGATTGGATTCCTCGAGGCAGACGGACCTAAGTGAGACGATCTGCTAAAGCCATGTGTCACCTTCATGGCGTGAGTGGTCTCCAAGAATCCTAGTATGGAAATGTCTTGCACTCTACACCCAACTACAATCGAAGGAATCCCTATAAGAAAAGGATCCCGTAAATTGCGAGTATTAATGAGGATCTTCTCTACAAGGAAATACTCCATCCACCAAGAAATTAAGGTTAGCTCTACATTACTATAAAAACTCCAAAACTCTCACAAATCAAGGTATACATAATTTTTCCCAACTCTAGCACTCTAGAGTTGTCGAAATTCTCCCTCTCTAACACAACCTTCGAAGGGTATTTGGTTGGTACCATACCGGTATTCTTTGTGAGATTTCCTTTGTTTCTGTTTTGCAAGTTCTGTTTAGAGCATGTGAGGACTATGCAATTTACTGACGATTTTGGGCATCATCACTAACTACTAAGCATGATCCTAAACTATTAATAATCGAAGCCAAAAGCCTTATAATTTAGTGGTCATCTTTTGTCTCCTTACTGAAAAGGATCAGGTTTGAATCCCCCTCCGTCATTTTTTGTAATAATTGAATTATAAAAAAAATAATTGAAACAATGGAAAGAGTAATGGATATTCATTTCAGTATATTCTATTTCCTGTTAACATGATTTTTTTGACATCCCTGTTAACATGATTTGAATCTCTATATATGGATTCTACTTAGAGCCATTAAGGAAACAAGCCGCAAAACAGCATACCTTGATGTCTGCTCTTGCACCTAACTTGTACGCCCGCTCTGACATGCCGTTTACATCAGTGATTAAACACAAAGATAATGAAGTCTGAAATATTTTTATTTTGTATTCCTGCATTTCTGTATTCGGCAACTTCATTATTGACAGTAAACACGCTTTTGACATTAGCTTTGATGCAACAAGCTTGGTAGATAGCGCTCTTAAACAAGTTGGTCCATATGATGTGAGTCCTCATTATGCTCCGACTCTTAGGGCCATAATTAAGAAGCACGGTTGATGTAGCTACTAAGTGGCCACAAAATACCATCCAGCAGATCCCACAAGATCCAACAACCCATGGTTGACATAACAAAGGCTTGGCACTAATTTTTTATTTTCACATAGCTAAAATGCAAAGCCTTCACCTCTCATCTCTCTCTCTCTCTCTCTCCCTATCAGTTAGGGACTGAGACAGAATTTTGAGTTAAGAGGGGCGACTTTACTATTAGCTATGTGCAGCGGTTTCATTTTTGACTCTGCTACTATTTAGCTGTTGAGATTTTTTTTTTAATTTTTTTTTTAATTTTTATGTCGGTAAGAACAAAATTATTTTTGTTTAGAATTTTTTAAATGACAAGGTTGTTTATTTTAAATAAAATTGGTTAATTGAGCTAATTTTTTTTATATTTATTTTATGTTTTACTATTGGTAATTTTTGTTGTTAAACTATTTTTTTTGGGACTTATATATTTTGTTTTAGATTTTAGATCTATAATTTTTTTTATAGTCACTAAAATGAGGAAAATACTAGTTCTACAATTTTTTTTTATAAATTATTGATGTAATAAATGGTTACTAGTAAGTAAAAAAATGTCAGTAATGGGTCTATGTGAGACCCAATAAGAATTTGTTACCAAAACAATTTGTAAAAATGTTTGTGAGTATAATATTACTCTTAAAAAAATCAATAATATTGTTTAAGGGAAAAAAAATATAATTTTATAAAACAAATTTGCTAAAATTAGTACACACATATATATATATATATAATAATATTTTTTTTTAAAAAATTTAGGGGGGCCATTTCCCCCCCCCCCCCCCTTGGTCCAAAGCTAGCTACGTCCCTACTGTCAGTCCCCAACCCTTTTGTCTTCGTTGCTCTCTCTCTCTCTCTCTCTCTCTCTCTCTCTCTCTCTCTCTCTCTCTCTCTCTCTCTCTCTGTTGAGTTGTGACTTGTGATTGACTTTCATTGAACAAAATGGTGCCATTCTATTAAAAAGCTTCTTTGTTTTTTGAAAACCCGACCTAAAAATTTTTTGCAGTTGGAAAAGTTTCTTTCATTTAATCAATACTATTGTTAACTTTACAGTTCACACCTTCTGGCTCTACCCATGAATTATTCAGTAATCCGTCTTCCACAACGAGATCCACTTATACAGTAACAATATTTAATTATAAGTACTCCTAAGAGTCCTAACTAACAAACACCTAAGAAATGGAAAATTTTGATTCATTGAGATCAAAGCCAATCCAAATGTAATTGGCAACAATACCATTCTTTTGATAGTTTTGTAACATTGAAACAAAACCCAAAATCAATGTGACTTGTTATATATGAAAAGCAATTTAGACCTTTTTATCAATTGACCAAAATTTATGACCCATATTTATATAGTTGGCCTTCTTCAAAGTCACACCAATTTGACAAAACTCAGTTATTTGTCCAATATTTACTTCACCGCTCACAACTTGCTACATTTACCTATGTAGTGGATTAAAACTTGGATTGCAGTGCACGTAAGGAGTTATGACATGGACCTTAAATCAACAATTAATAACTCACAACAAAATTTGGGTCTTATTATTGCGAACCGCAAAATTGAGTAGGTTTTGAAACGACACAATTTAGAATTTACAAGTTCTTAAATTTTGTATTTTATATTTAAAATACTCTATATGTGAAAAATATTCAAAGAAATGTGGCAATATTTTGCATAAAAAGCATTTGACATGCCAATAACATTGTTAATATTTCATGATTTTGGCATGAACATCATCATGGTATATGTACAAATAAACCAATTCAATTGAGGTTAAAATTGTTAAAAACACACAAATATCAAGTTGATAGCTTTGCAAATGAGTGTTTAGCGAGGACCATTGTTGGGATGTTGGAAGAAACTAATAATTCTTAACAAAATTATTATAAGAAAATATTTTATTATTATAAATGATTGTAAGAAAATAAACTATAAAAAAATTTACCAAAATAAATATTTTATGGTAAGTTAGAGATTGGTGTAGAATTTTGGAAAATTAGAAGTTCTTGGGGATACGACTGGAGAATGAAAGGATATGGCAAGTTAGCTTGTTTAAGTAATCGTGTGTTCTTGGACAAACAACGGAGGCGACATCCTTTTTCTACAAAGAATTTAGGATAAAATTTAGTTACAAAATTAGTTTTAATCTAAGGCTACAACCTTCCTCAATATTATTAACATTACTACATATTTTGAAAATCTAACCATTGGATTGCATGTTCTTTACACTATTAATACATATGTCAAATTTTGTGACAATCAGATATTATTTACTATATAATCTATAAGATTACATTTTACATATAATTTTAAACTACAAAAACTTGCAATTTAAACAATTTATTGATGACATAGCTATTGATATTTAATTTTTTAGAAATTTTGCAAACATAGAAGATATAAGAAAAAGATGTAATTCAATGGTGGATTTGTCAAAATTCACATCTAATAAAAAGATATTAAGTAAAGTTGTAATTTTAGGCTACAACCAATTTTGTAGCTAAATTTTTTTTAAGAATTTATTATACTAAATAATGAAAAAAGGTACCTTCTGATTTTGATTGCCACTTATCATACAATGTTTAGACGTTCACAAAGCTGATAACATGGACGCATGTCTTCGTGCATTTGATATTGAGCTTTTTTTCTCAGCTTTTATTTTGCCTATGGCAACTCTGACTTCTTTTTTATGGTTCGAAGTTTAATTAGTGCAATTGTATTGTGTGTATTAGAGAATTTAATTGTAAATTCATGCAATGTGAGATAACATAGATTATATATTTGTGTGAGTGTTTTGAATATAAAATGATAGGACAAAGAAATCTGAAAAAAAAATTTGTTCCATTTATTTATCCTGCTTGTTTAGGCTTTCATTTTTGTTAATATGTAAGTGGTATTATACTTCAGCAATACATGTGTAGAGTGTTATTGAGGACTAAATTCTTGCAGAGGCTCACTTAAGAGCTCAGTCAGCAAAACAACCAAACAAGTCCAGGCCTAAGTCTCTTTTGTTCCATCTCATTATTGTCCCATCTGATTCAATCCCACTTATGAGAGGATTTTTGTGTCTTCATGATTGGTATATTTTGATGGATTTGTCGCTGTTATTAGGGATCGTTGTTGACGGTGGTGGTTTCTGGGCTATAGGATGCAGTACTCCAACACACCCACATCAACATCAACGTTATGCCACAAATCGAGTTGTCATATGACACAAGCCCAACCGTGGTCTGCAATCCCACCACAATCCCAGGCTTCTGATGAGTGTCGAGTTGCTGACCCACCCTCCCATTAGGTCTTAACTTAAATTTCATCTACGAATATATTTTTATTTATTTCTTTTCTTTACCTTTTTAAAACAAATTATATAACTGAATATTATGCACAAAAAAAAAATTTATATTAGTGAAATTGAACGACCATTTATTATGTATTCTGTTTTAATCTAATTGCAAATATTTATTTAATAGTAAAGCACATTTTCATAGTCACTTCCTTTGATATTTTAGTGATTGAATTTTTTTTTAATAATATCTTGTTTCTCTTAAAGAAACAAACACACTTATATTATTATATACATCTAAGTAGTAAATACAATAGACTTAAAAGAGATACCGTAAACTTGAAAGTCTTAGGGAAATTCTAAATTTGAATATTGAAAAAAAAAAAAAAAACACATATTTTTACATTTGGTAGTGTTTAATAAGTTGTTTTGAATATATAATTTGGGTATAAAATACTTTATATCCGGTTTTGGTCATTATTTTCTAAAAAAAAAAAAAAGAGGTAACTTTTCTCACTCATACACATCACATCACTAAAAAAAAAAATAACTTTGTATTTTTTTAATAATTACAAATATGCCACTGTATTTGTATTTATAAAAAACAAAAACGTTGAAAAATTGTATTCATTTTTTGTATTCAAATCCAATTTTTAAAATACTAAAATATAAATACTAATTTCAAATCAGTTTTTTAGTAGTAGCCCACTATAAACTGAAAATGAAAAAAAAAAAGGAAAAAAATTAACCAAACCGTGTTTTTTTCAACTTCTTTCTATCCATATCACATTTGTTGATTCATATTGAGATGTCTTATCTTCTCAAAAAAAAAAAATATTGAGATGTCTTATCCCTAGTGAATGCGCCTAGTCTTCATTATATATAATATTAAAAAAAACATATATATTATAAAATTTTTAAATGGCAACTACTATCCGTGTGACAAATTTTTATTTTTATTTTAATTTATTAGTCGATCTGCACAATTAGGGGGTCAATACTTTTTTTTTTTTAGGTAAGATGGGGGGTCTCAAATTCAATTCTCTAGAGAGATAAAGAGCGAAGAGAGAGATAGAGAGAGGTCAAATCGAGTGAGGGTAGGGTGTGTTGTATTTTATAATTTTCTGTGGTGGTGGTGCTGGGATTAGCTAAACAGGTTAGGGGTTTCATTTCATTCAGACAAAAAATCTCACACACACACACACACACACACACGCGCGAAGAGAGAGAGAGAGAGAGAGAGAGAGAACCCTTTTGGGTAAAAAAAGCTGTGAGAGGGGGATAGAGATAGATTTTTAATACTGGAACAGAACTTGCTCTAGCTCGAAACCCTAGAAAAATCCCTATCTTCTTCTTCTTCCTTCTATTCTAAACTATTCTCTTCCTCTTCCTATCTTTGCTGATGGATCCCTTTGATTTGATTCGTAAAGGTATAAGCTTTTTTTTCCATATTCATCAGATCTTTCAAATACCTTCATAAATTTTGGTGTTCCAGTTTTGTTTTGGAAAAGATTGTTTTTTTATTCAATTTTATGGTGGTTGAATTGATTGAGATCTCTTAAAATCTAATAACATGATGTCAAAGTTTTGATTTTTCTGTTTTTCATTTTTAAATTTAGTTATTAGTTTATTAGATTTGGTGGTAAAGATTTGACCCTTCTTTTTTTATGTTGTGGTTAGGGTTTAATTTAATCAACCGTATTAATAATAATTGTGTGAGGATTTATGTGTTATCTTTGCTTATGAAGTCAGAAATGATGGGGTTTTAAGCAATTCTTTGTGCAATTTTAATCCTAAAGTACTTTCATTACTTCCAAAGTTGTTAAGTGAAATTGTTTAGCTTTGTTTAAATTTAACTGGGTCATATCATTTTTGAGTCACAGATTCATGTAGTGCCTGCTTTTTTATCTGCACATTTCAGATGGGTTTTCTGTTTGTTACTTATTATATGTATTGTTTAATTGGAAAATTGTTATTATTATTTGTTTGAAATGGTCGTAGAAAGAGTTTTGATACTGATTGCTATCTAGATTAGTAGTCTGTGGTGTATTGAGATATGCTATTGTAGCTTATTTGTTGCAAACACTGGATTTTATTCATGTGGGTGTGTGTTGAAATTGAAATTTTGTGGTCAATTTAACTAATTGGTATACTTGAATTGGATTTTTTTTTTTGGCAGGATTTGGCTGAAGCTTGCTGAAAGTTGAGTTTTTATTTCTTCTATGCATGTATATTATAGTGTTTTATTCATTTTCATTTAACTAAATAATGAGCTTATCCAAGAAAGGAACCCAAGCTAACGCCACGAAGCTGAGCAACCTAAGCAAGGCAACATCCTTGAATCCAAATGCAGCAGAGTTTGTTCCCTTTTTCCTTAGATCATCATCATCTGGAAGCTCCAGCACCGCAGATGCTGCAGCAAGGCTTGCTAATTCTGGGACTTTAGGAAAAGCAGTGCTAGATAGATCAGAGTCATCTGTTTCGAATATTTCTGATGAAGAGGCCCATCAATTCTGGCGTCGCCAGCTTCCCGATGATATTACCCCTGACTTTAAGGTCATGGGAGAAGATGAATCTCAAGGTATTGGGAACCTCTCTTTGGCGGGTTTGTCCTTGCATGATGTTAGTGAAGCTTCAAAGTTTCCTGCTTCTCCAGGCAGTGGATACTTGTTAAATGAGCAGCAAGAATTATCTCCACACAATATTAATGGTAATAGCTATGCTGGAAAGTTGAGATTTCCTGCTTCATCCTATGGTGAAGATTTGTCGTCGCCTAGTTTTCTTCATATGTCACCTAAGCCATGGGATAGTCAAACTGTGAATAGTCATCAGTTCAGGGAGGAGCCTCCTTATGATAGCAATTCTAGACATGGGTTTGTGAACGATATGTTGGGTGAGCAAGCAATTGTGGAGGATAATGAAATGAACCCCATTGAGTTATTGGTTTCTCATTTCCCAGGTTTTGCTGCTGAAAGCCTTGCAGAAGTATACTTTGCCAGCGGAGGCGATATAAACCTGACGATTGGGATGCTCAGCGAGTTAGAGGTATGCTCAATTGTTTACAAACAAATAATCTTCTGAAAACTGAGATGTCTTCAATTTTCTCATGTTGAGTGAGGATGTAGTGAATCACAATTTCTGAATTTGCATTCCATAGACTTAATTTGCTATGGTGTATTTTTTTCCTTTACTTTAAATACTTCCATATTTCTGTATTTTTTTTACGTCTTAATTGAGATGGGCAGAACTGTGTAAAGTAGTTGAAGTTTAAAGTTGGGATCCTCAAGAATCTTTTTGATCAACACAATTTTTTCTCAAATTATTATTTCAATCTTTATGCTTGTACATCTTCCCCTTCTCTTGCTGATATTATTTTATTGCTATAAATGTCTCCAAAATAAGGCATTATGATTCATGTCATAAATTTTCTGTGATGCAATAAATAATTCTAATGGGTAAGATGCTAACCACGGAGAGCAATACCTCTGATGCCTTCTTTTGGCAGGGAAGAGCTGGTTCCCATAGAGTTTTGAGGTGACACAATGCAACCATAGTCATGTATGGCCTCCAGTGCCTTAGCCATTGGCCTGGTACAGGGGGGGAGTTAGTGATTCTCTGTGGGTCATCCTCTTCTTACAGTATAGCACCGTTTTTCATTTATCTGTTCTTAGTTCTACTAATGTTTCATCTTTTGCTGTAAGCTTCATGGTTTGGATAGGGCAATGGTATTTTGTTTTGAAGCGTTCCATTGATTTTTCAAATATGCTGAAGTAACATACTTGTGTGTGTGTGTGTTTGTTTTTTTCATGATTTGTTATGCAGAATTTATTGTTAGTTTTATCATATTCAATATCTGCAATATATTTTTGTATTTAGGTTATTTTATGGTAGATTTCTATTTTATTTGTAGCGTCAAGTTGATGGTGGTTTCAATCAGAGTATGAACTCAAAGACCTTATCAACCCCCAATCTTAGTTCCATGGACTTTCCTGCCCTTACTGTTCCTGATAGTCAGAATGGTCCTCCAAAATATGCTGGAGATGATCTCCAACAAAATGGCAATCCTTTTCGATCTTCTGACAAAGACAACATGCTTATGTTCAAATCTGGATCTTCCATTCCATCTAGGGGTGCTATAGATTTTGCTTCAGCTGTCAGGAAATTGGCATCTCAGGATTCTGGTATATGGAAGTATGAAAGAAATGGTTCTGCTGATGCCACTATTGGCTCAAGTAGAAGTTCCCATGTTTTGGCTAGTGCTTACAGTAGTGGACAAGGGAGAGGCATCTATGGTGACAGGCTGCAAGATCGTGGTTCTGCTCGAGCGGCTCCTGTCTGGCTTGAAACTGGAGATGCAGTTGGTAATATTCTTTTGTCAACAAAATGACTTGTCTTTATATGCCTTCAATTGTAGGCCAAATGCATTCTGCATCAATAATGGCTTTAATGTTTGTTGAGATGACAGCAAATATGTATTCTGAGCTGCGAGAGGAAGCTCGTGACCATGCACGCCTGCGCAATGCATACTTTGATCAGGTATGCCTTGAAAATTTTTCAAACTATCATTTAATGTAGAAAAAACAATTGCTCTCTCTCTCTAAACTCCTACCTGAAATTTTTAATAGAAAACTTTGGCATGTAAGAATAAATTTTGGCAGCCTGTGGAGTGAGGTATTATTTCTAATTTCGATTCACTTAAGTGGGTTCGATTCATAAGAAGAAACATGACCTGCACGCAGCTTCCTTTATCACTTCACTGTCCCTCTTCTTTCCCCTTCTTGCCTCCTCTCAATGTGATTAAAGTGTAACTTTACTTGCGTATTTCTGGCCACCTCAATGGTCAGTTGATAAACAAAGATGAACATAAAAAACTAAAAATAATATATAAACACCTGAGAGGTCAGGCTTTGGTGTGATGACAATTGCTTTCCACCCAAAGTGACATGTCACGGGTTCGATCTACCATCAGCCTCTTCTCCTTCCCCACCCACGCCCCCCCAACCCCCCCCAAAAAAAAAAAAAAAAGAGGATAAGGGTGCTTACCAATTACCTCTCCTAGGCCAACATAAGTGGGGGCTTTGTGCACTGGATATGACCTTTTAAAATATAAACATAGTCAAGAACCAGACATGTGGTGGCATGAGCCAAGCATGCACCATTGACTAAAGATCTGTGAACATGTATTTGTACAATAGATTGATATAGATGTCTTCCTAATATGGTGTTAATGTGCCACTGCAGTGAACATAGCCTATTAAGTCATTAGGTTTTGACAATTTATCTCTAGCGTGCAGGCTGATTTGTGGCCCAATTATGCTTTTGTTCTTGAATCCTTATGATTGATTTTCTGCATTGTGTGCCATTGATCCCACTTCTATCTGCTACACCATGTTTCTTTACTTGATGATGTATTATTCAACAACAGGCACGGCAAGCATTCCTTATTGGTAATAAGGCTCTAGCAAAGGAATTGAGTGCTAAAGGGCAGGTGCACAACATGCATATGAAGGCAGCTCATGGGAAAGCTCAAGAATCTATTTATCGTCAGAGGTTAGTTACCTTCTGCTCTTGCTTTAATCTCAGCCATGACTGAACATGATTATGATTATTGGATAATGTTTGCTGTATTTGCTTTCATACACTTGTTTATCTTTAAAGGGGTTGATGAGATGCATGGCTGCTGGTCGATTGACATCTCCAAGTTACCTCTCATGAATGATAATATTGCAAATCCAATAGTTTGAATTTTTCTTTTTCCCTCTCTCTCTCTCTCTCTCATGTTGGGGATACTTCTCTATAAGTGTATCAACTACTGTGTTTGCTTATTTGACGATGATTGGAGCATTGCTGCTGGATCCAGAACAAAAATAGTAGTTCAATTACCGCTAGTCTGCAACTTCATGGCACAACAATAATGGCAATGTCCTATGTTATTCAGAGCCTGATTTCAATAACAGACTGCCAAGTTTGACAACTTTCTGATTCACCGCAATAACCTCTGGTATCAGTGTTTTTATTGGTTTTGTTCAGCTATTTATCTGTGATTTGAACTATTTTTCTAGGAACCCAGTTCCTCCAGAGATGCAGGGCAATGGAAGAGGACAAGAGCGGATGATAGACTTGCATGGGCTGCATGTTAGTGAAGCCATTCATGTTCTGAAGCACGAGTTGAGTGTGTTGAGGGGCACTGCCAGAGCAGCTGAGCAGCGCCTGCAGGTTTACATATGTGTTGGAACAGGTCACCACACCAGGGGTGCCCGCACTCCAGCTAGGCTTCCTGTTGCTGTGCAACGTTATTTGCTTGAAGAAGAGGGCCTTGAATACACCGAGCCACAGCCAGGGCTGCTTCGAATTGTGATATATTGATCATGGGGAGATGACAATTGAGGTATAGGGCTTTTTTGACACAGCAAAACCCAACAAGTCATAGTCATCATAGTCATTCTTGTATCTGTATATGGGAGCAAATGGAGAAAGAGTAGATCAAGTTTCTAAAAGGGGAAAAAACAAAAAAACAAAAAAAGGAAAAATGAAGAAAAAGACTGAGGAGTTAGAGGGAAAGGAAAATGAAAAATGAGCAGATGTGTATCATTTAGGTTTAACCGGGTGGCAGCGGCATCCCATGTTGGTAGGCTGTTGCAACATTTTTTTTCTTTGTTGTACCTTAAATTGTATTTTGCAAAATTCCTTTTTATAAATTCCCAGTTGTAACTGATAGAATTCAATTTAATCACATCACAATTCACTTTGTCAATTACGTTAAAGTCACTGAAAATGGATACCACAATTCAACGAACATGACTTTTGGGCAATTTGTTTGAGTATGGATTTCTCATTTTTATATCCATGATTTCTAGAAACTCTGAAACATGAAACGAGAAGAATGACATTAGTCCTCGTGTGTTTCTTTTTATGTTTTTGGGACATTAGTCCTCGTGCATTTCTTATATGTTTTTCGACTAGCTAAAAGTTGTTACAATGAACTTAGTTGGAAAATGCGACTCTATATTGCTAGATTAGAATACAAGGTGTAATTTTTTATTTGGTCGAATAAAAAGGTATGTTCCTATCAGTCGTGACTCGTGAGGATAAGCACTGAACCATAGCTGGGGTTTTGAGGTGAGTTGAGTCAGTCTAATCTTAAGTCCAAATTATGGCTCAACTCAGGGGTCAGTGGTTTTAGGCCATAGCAGACAATAGTCATTGGTTCGAATTCGTAACATATCCTACGTTGTGATCTAACCATTGGGTTACCACTAGTGTAAGGGGGTAAAATCATAACTTCATAAGCCAAAACCGATTAATCCACTGTAATAAAACAAAGATTACAACATTCAAAGTTTATTCTCCAAAACTTGAGTTTACAATAACTCTCTAGGAATTGTGTTATGTCCCAAAGCCACATGGAAGATAATTATGCAGCGGCTAATGAAGTTTGAATTTGAGTAATAAATTAGGTAGTAGATCATGTTGTTATTGTTTCAAATTTGTATTCGTTAGGACTTAGGAGTTACTCCTATCTTATGAGTATTATTTATGTATTGTGAAGGAATGAATGTAACTTCTGCAGAAAATTAACCCAAAAGTTCAAGGGCTAGTCATCTAAAATCTATTAAGTTATCTTCTGCAATTATGCAAAATGGTGTGTCATTCCACCGATGCAAACAATAGTGCATTAAAATGCATTCTACAAAAAGACATGACACTATACATCCCACCAAGAAAAAGCAAAAAGACAAAATTAAGGTATTCCACTATCAGAAAACGCAGAGCATTCAAGACACTTCCAGTATTATAAATACTAAGTTATGCCTTAAAATTTAGGATTCTAGTCATCTCAAATCGATTAAGTATATCTCATTATGCAAAATGGTGCATCATTCCACCGATGCAAACAATAATGTATTAAAATGCATTATACAAAAAGGACATCCCACTATGCGTCCCACTAAGCAAAAAGACAAAGTTAAGGCATTCCACTACCAGACTCACTAGTTTCTTTTATTTTTTTCAATTTCAAGCTTCCTTGATTAGGTTCCTAATCTCACGTTGTTGTATTTTTGTATTTTGTTGTGAATTTCCATTTTTCTTAATTCCTAATCTCAACTTTTTGTTTTCGTTTTACCTTCTCAAATCTCCTTTTCTTTATTTTGAATTTGAAAAAAAAAAAAAAAAAACCTACTATAAAACCATCACTATAACCTATCATATATATTCTTTAAATTTAGGCACTACCATATATCCTCATTGAAACACCCCACGTAAAGTTAAACACCCCACTTTTTAAGTGAAAATCAAATAAAAATAGTTTCAACAATTTAAGAACTACACCAATATATATATATATATATAACGATTCCCCTCTTTCAACTAGATTTTTATGTGGTTCAGAAATACTCTTATTAATGAAGGGTAATTTCATTTAGAAATAAGGTCATAAACGTTAAATAACAAATTTCATTTTGAATTCAAAAAGAGAACTCCTAAAATTTAGGATTTTTTTTCCCTTTACGTTCAAAAAAGAAATTATAGTTACTACTTATTTTTAAAGTTTATCATTTTTATTTGTTTGAAAAATAAAAAATATATCGATTGAGTTCAAAAAATAAATAAATATATTTCTAAATTATAATATATACAAATTATTAACTTTTACCCAAAAAAATAATGCACGTGCTCAGAGGCTAGTGTGTGTGTGTGTGTGTGTGTGTATAAACACTAGATTCATCAAACACACTTTGCACGTGCAATAATACACTTTTTATTTATTTGTTTTTTTTGGTTTAGTGTTATAATGCTTAAAAGTGATATATAAATAATTGTGTGTATTTTTTTTTTAAAAGAATGAGGTTGTAAACACAAAATTTCTCAATTGCAGAAAATCAAACAATTGAAAAGAAATATGGTTTGGAAATATAAATTTGTATTGATGTATAATGAGTACAATCTCTATTTTAATTCTTTTACTAAAGAATACCCTCTGATTCTATCTTCTTTGAACTTGACTCGAATAAGAGATCTTCTTGACTTTAGTTGAAAGATTGATTAAACGGTCTTCACAACAAATCTCTAGTTTTGAGCATATTAGAGATTTATTGTTCTTCAAGTCTTCGAATGTGAAGGCTCTTAGGTTGAAGTTCTTTGGGGTTTAGAGGCTTGATCCGTTGAGCTTCAAAGATTTGGATTTGTTAAGGTTTATGGAGGCACTTTAGCTTAATTCCAATAGGACTTCAAAGAACTCGAACAAGAGATCTTCTTGACTTTGGTTGGAAGGTGGATTGAATGGTCTTCATAACGAATCTCTAGCCTTGAGCTTGTTAGAGATTTGTTGTCCTTCAAGTTCTTCCAACCCTTTGAATGTTCTTCAAGTTCTTCAAAGATGCTTTAAGTTTTTCAAAGATTCTTGAAACAGAATTTCTCCAGAGATTGGGTCTCTTGAAAACTTGGTGTCAAAAATGAGTGGGGATGTCCTCTATTTATAGTGATTTTAAAGGATAAACTCCATTTTGAATTGATATACTTGAAAGTATGTAGTAGACTTTTGATTGGCCCAAATTCTTCTTAAAGATAATTATCTCTATTTATCTATTTTGATAAAGATAATAATCAATAAAAATAAATAATTATCTTTATTTAATTTATTTTAATAAAGATAATTATCTATCAATTTTGAATAAAAAAATTTATTTTTATTTTAATAAAGATAATTATTCATAAATTTTGAATAGGAAATTTATCTTTATTTTGTGGGCCAAATGACATGTGGCAAATTCTGATATGCCAATGTGATGTCAATTTGGATGACACAGGTCATCGTCTAATTTGACTAATTTAACGACATTAATTTAGAATTTGCCACTAAATTTTGATGTGACATTTTATAATTGGCTTAAAATTTTGCCTCCTATAGAGGTAAGGTAATGTGGAATAATATTTAAAAATGAGATAGAGAACCGTAAGAAGTTGAAAGTTGAAACCAATGAGACATTTGAATTTATTGATTGGGATAAGAATTGTGATAAGTAAAAAAATTTGAGATTTGAACAAAAGATAGATGATATATGTTAGTGTGGATGGATGAGAATTTGTGATAACTGTATAAAATTTAGATAACAAAAATTTTGGAATGTTTTAAAGAATTTAAAAAAAAAAAAAAAACCATAGAAATTTCATGATAAGAATGAGTAGTTTTTAAGTGAGGTAGTGAGGTTTTTTTTTTTTTTTTTGGAAGAAGTAATTTTGTGTGTGTATATATATATATATATTTATAAAGATAATTGCAGTATTTGAATTCAAATAGATAACAAATACAAATAAAAATTAGATATTTGAATACAAATGGGTGGTGAGAATAATGGTCTTTTTTTTTCTTTTTTCTTTTTTCCTTTGTACGTGAGATAGTATTACTGTTTTAACATTTTTTGATTTTTTGTAGGAAAAAAAATTAAATTAAAGGGTATGTTATTTCAGAATTTGTATGAGGATATTTTGGTACACCAAAAATTGAAAACAAAAAAGGAGAATCCTCTTATTAATAATATGTGTATAAATATATGTGTGTGTGTGTGTGTGTGTGTACTACTAGTACTACTATTAATAACAGGATTTTTTATTTCAGTTTCAACATTTTGCGTACTAAAATACCCTCACTCAAATTTTTAAACTCTCTAAAATACCCTTATCTTTTAGTTAAATAATTTTAAATTAAAAAAAAAAAAAACTGGTTAAAAGAGTAATTTTATGTTCCTAAGTTTTAGGCGTTTTTCTTTATCTTCTCTATTTAGCCTAAAACTTATGACACTATCTCTATCTCATTTATAAACATTATTCCACGGTACCTTACATCTTTCTTTAAAAAAAAAAAAAAAATACACACTATTATTTATATATCTCTATTTCTTTTCTTTTAATACTATTCAATTTTGAAAAGAATTTCACTTGCGCACAGCAAATTGGTGCTCTCCCACAAGATAAGGGTTCCATGGTTGCTTCATAATGATTTTTGGTAGGTATATTTTTTTGTTACTTTCTCTTCTTATTTTTTTTTCTTTCTTTTTTTTTTTTTTTTTTTTTTTTTTTTTTGCTTTTTAAATTCTTATGTTAGTTTTTGCTGAATTCGTGATTTTGCTGAAACACCATTCCAGGCCAAGAGGGCCAAGAGGGCCAAACATCTTGCTCATTTTGCACTAACAACTATAACAAGAAGAATGAAAAAAGAAAAGAAAAAGAAAAGTGGAATTTGAGATGACATCGTTAAATGACATCTTTAAGACCCTTTTTTTTTTTGGGTTGTGTCATAATCTAAAAATTGAGATGAATGAAAAATTATGACACTAAACCAAAAAAAAAAGAACCTCATCGCACAAACAAAACGATATGATAAGACTAGTAATTTATATGGTTGTAGCACTCAAAATCTCCTAATGTACTAACTCTTGTTACTTAACGTCTTTATTTTCTTTTGTTTCTCTATTCCATCATGATGCCTAGTCCCAGACACCTATGTACGAATCTTATGTGATTGTTTCTTCTTACTATATTGTCTTCTTGCTTTTCATTCTTTCAATATATTGATGTAATTCTTTTGTGAAGTAACCAACAAAAAAAGTAGGTAAGTCGTATTTCATATAGTATCCTTTCTACAATCATTACATGAGACAAATTGTCATGACTGTCCATTTTGCTGTAGAAAGATAATGGAGAAATGCAATGAAGACCCCAAGAGAAATTGGGCTAGCTACAGATTGAAGCTAAATTCCAAATCAGTACTTAAGAATACCCGAGGACTCCATACTCCAATTGTGTTCCACAAAACTGGCTAAAAAAATGTAGACGATAATAATTTGCATTTCATGAATATAGGATAATATTTCTTATCATTTCCATGAGATCCTTTATGCCCCATCAAAGGTTAAAAAAAAAAAAAACGAACCAAAAATAAAGCTATGGTAATTACTAATTATACGATTATAAGATGATCTTTTTTTTCTTTTTTCTTTTTTTTGAGAATCTAAGATGATCTTTAGATATATTTGAGCATCCACATCAGTGGATGTAAAATCATGTAAAATAGAAAAAGAAGCCGTTTTTACACATTTTGCCTCAAAAATACATTACATCAGTGCTTCTAAAAATGTCTAAAATTGTGTATATCTTTACACGAGCTATAGTAACCGTGTAATTTTACACGGTTACTGTAACTCATGTAAAGATTATTTTATTAATTTCTGTTCGCTCTTTTTTTTCTCTCTCTTCTCCGTGCTCAACAAACTCAGTAGCTTCACCACTTCTCATCTTCTTCTTTTTCCTCAGATGCACACAAACACATCCACACAGACAAATCAACACAGAGATTCACTTGCTCAAAAAAAAAAAAAAAAAAAAAAAACACAAGAGATACACCAACACACAAACAAACCCACACAGACAAACAACAAAGAGACAGATCGGAGCCTGATCAAAGCTTGATTGGAACGATCAGAGCTCGTTGATGTGTGGATCGGAGCTAGGTGAGATCGGAGCTCGTTGATGCGTGGATCAGAGCTAGGTGAGATCGGAGCTGTGAGGTGAGATCGGAGTTGTGAGGGAGAGTGAAGGGTGGGATCGGAGCTGTGAGGTGAGATCGGAGTAGTGAGGGAGAGTGAGGGGTGGGATCGGAGTGGGATCGGAGCTGTGAGGGAGAGTGATGTGTGGGTATGGAGATGGGTAGAGTAAAGAGATGGGTATAGAGAGAGAACAAGAAATCAGAAAAAATGAGAAGAGAAAGAGAGACCGTGCGTATTACCCAATGGTAGTTAAGAGAAATAATAAAAAAATGGATAAAATTGATTATTTAAATAAAAGAAGGGATAGAATAGATAAACTGATGTGGGTGTTTTGTAAAAGTGGATATGTAAAATAGAAAAAGTAAGTTTTTAATGTAAAAATGGATGTGTATAATGCATGAGCTGATGTGAATGCTCTAGACAAATTAAACCAGTACTCATAGTTTCTAAGTCATATCAAAATGAATAGGTTTCCACTTCTCCTAACTACAAAGAACCCTATAAAAATAGATGATTAGTGAAAGCATCACCTACTGTGTTGCTAATCTTGTATTAGTCTCTATTGAGGTTAGGACCAATGTTGGCAGTAGCTGGCTTTCAGACTAATAATAGTACCACAATCAAGGGATTAAATGCCTATGTGATGAATAATATTATGGATAAACTCCATATTTGGTCTTTATCTTTTACACCAGATTTCAATTTGGTCTCTACCCTTTCAATTGTGTCAATTTGGTCCCTACCCTTTCAATTGTGTCAATTTAGTCTCTAACCTTTTAGTGTTGTGTTAATTTAGTCTCTAGCGTTATTTTTTGAATGGAAATTATTGATGTGACGAACAATCAAAATAAAAAATTAGTTTCTGTTTATATGGTAATAAACTAATTTTTTATTTCGGCTGTTTGCCTCGTCATCAATTTCCATTCAAAAGATTACAGCAGAGACTAAATTGACACGGCACTGAAAGGTTAGGGACCAAATTGACACAATTAAAAAGTTAGAAATCAAATTGAAATATGATGTAAAGAATGGGGACCAAATATGTAGTTTACCCTAATATTAATTAATAATACAGGACATTCCCCCTTGCCATGGGTCTAAAAAATAGTAACTCAGTTTAATATGGATAATTTTGACTTGAATCCAATCCGACCCTACTGTTAGGTTTAGTAAAAATCATTGTCCATTGTATTGTTAATTTGGAATATTATGTATGTTTGTGGTGTTTGAACTTAGAAATTTGAAGTTTGTTATTTGCTCATATATTGGTCATTTGGTACTTAAGTAGTTACCAACTATTGAGTAATTTATGTCAAATTTATCTTATTTCCAATGATTTTGTAATATATATCATCACTATGGGTAATTTTTAATTTTCATGTTTTCTTATAAAAAGTAGAATCTTACGATTATCAATACAATACTATAATTTGACTTGCAGTAATCTTCAACCAACTCCATACATGATCCCAATTTTGACAACCATATTAACTGTAGGGACTGAGTTTGAGCACCTTTCCTTGGAGGAAGTGGACCCAAGCCCAGCTGGCCCAATACAATGAATTTGTAGAGAGTGGGTTAAAGGACTAAGCTTTAATAAGGATTGCAACAACTAAACATGGTAGTGATTAGGTTGAATGATGAGAACGTAGGCTAAAGCATGAAACATGGCTCCTCGGCCCTCATCTTAAGAGCTGGAAGTTCTTATTGCTTCTTCAATGCTTGATTACAGGGTTGATACCAGTGCTACAATATTTTCTGTCTCTCAAAATTCCATCCCCCTTTCTGGGGGATTTCTTACATTATATATCCCCCTCTTGGTTAATCTTGGCCTTCCATTTGTTGGTCATGCAGGTCACCACTTGAGTGTTTGTCCCATCAGTCACCTTCCCCTTCTTTCTATGGATTGCAGCAACTACGGTAGCACTACTCAGGGGTTACTTCTCCATTAATGTGGCTAGAACATTAGTTGTGGGCATTTAATGTGGAGGTGACAGCCCCTCCTGGAATTGCTCTTCCACCATGCTTCCATGGCTGACCCGTTGTACTCGTCTTTTCTTTGGAGACGCTCTGAAGGGCTACCTCTGATGGTACTTTGTTCTTCCTCTCCATGGTCTCAGTTGGCCGAGGATAGGATTGTCCTCGGCAGTGCTTCTTAGTAACTGAATCTTCTTCGGTTCGTCCTCAGACATTTCTTCATCCTCGGCGTGGGCCTTAGGCCTAGTATGAAGTGGGTCGGGGTTATCAAAACCCTGTTCCCACAATAACCCCTCAAAATCCTGCTGTCAGGCTCCTCGGGCGGAGAGGAGGATTTTGATGTCCTCGGGCCTTTACCATGGCCTGCCAAGTCTTGTCTTCCATCAATGCCAGAGTCTTTTCATCTGTCCAATGCACATTCCTAACGCTTTGATATGCGGAGCGTGCTTTCATTAAATTTCAGCGGCATCATGCTCCTCATGTTCAACGATGTGATGATGATTGAAAGGTGGTAATTTTCCTGACTTTATGGGCGGGAAAACTCACACGGTTATTTTTAATTAGGGGCATAAATACCTATTTGAACCAGTTCACCTCTTTACTTTTGTATTCAAGAGTTCTTGCGCACATACCCTGAATTCGGTCAAATCTCCAACCAAACTCACGACTCCCTTCAGCACAAAAAGCCTGTCCGAGGAGCTTTTCCTCATTTCTGTAAGTCTTCTTCTCTCTTTCTAAATTGCGTTCTCCCCTCTTCTAAACTTTTTTCTTCGTGTCTCTTAGTTGTCTCTAGGGATGGGTAGGTTCAAGAAATTGGTTGAGTCTGAAGAGGTGATGGAGAAGTTCATCGCCGATTATAAGATACCCAGTAACGTAGACCTAAGGTACTGTGGAGAGGGAAAGTGGAGCCTTAGGAGGCAAGAGGGCGAGGTGGTGATTCCCATAATCGCCTTCTTAAAGGGTGGTATGCGGATCCCTATGGGTCAGGTGATGATGAGTTACCTTAGGCATTTTCGGCTAGCCCCCACCTAATGTGGCGTCAATATGTTTAGGATTCTAGGCTATGTAGATGCCTTAAATGAGAAGATAGGGTTGAGGTTGACCCATCATGACGTGAACTGGTGCTACAACCTTTAGCACCTAAAGAGCAAGTCTTACTACATGAAAACGAGGGATGATAGGGTGCGGCTTATCCAGTGCCTCCCTTTGTCCAGTAAGGGTCTGGATAAGGACTTCCTCATTGTGTCTGGAGAGTGGCACGACAGCCTCCACTGTCCGACAGAGGAGGGGACACCAAGTGGGGTGCCTTAGAATAGGAGGGGGTCTAATATTTTGTGCTATCAAAGTTTGCAGTGCTTGATTGCTGACACACACGTGCCCTCTTTTTTGCAGATCCAAACGCTTTTCAGCGGCACTTCCATTTAGTAAATAAGGAGGATTTGGAGACTGCATTGACAATAGAGATCTTTGTAAACGAGGCCGACAACGAAGTTAGGGTCGCTCACAAGATCCTGGGATACGACCCCATTCAGAAGTCATTTGGGGCGTCGAAGTACGTGATCAGGGCAAAGGATCCTCGGCTTCGGAAGATTACTATATCCTAGGACGGTTTCTCAATTCCAGAGGGATCTTCCACTCTAGAGGGTACCCCATTGGCGAGCTCTTCTGCCACCCACCAGGCCGCGGAGGTTGGGGGAGAGGACAGAGAAACAGAAGAAGGAGTTGCTAGTTCGGGTCCGTCTGAGGACGAATTTGGTGTGTTCGAACAACTCCACCTGTCCGAGGGTCCCTCTGGTGACTTGGGTGATCCCAACCTGATCGAGGCAGACTTCTTATTCACGGAGACTTCTTATCAGACAGAGATGGGTTATAAGCGAAAATCCTAAACCAATTTACCCGACTTGATTGAGGGGCAATCGGGGAAGTCTCAGCCCAAGTTGCCTCCTCCTCCACCTAAGTCTCAGCGTGCCTAGACCAAGTCAACTTCTTCCCAGTCTAGGCTTCCACCTCCTCCACCTCAGCCGAGCTTGCCACCTAGGCTTGAGCCCACCAGTCCTAAGCAGAAGAAGGATAAAGGCAAAAGGCCTATGGAGGGCAACAAGTCTCGTTCAACCCAGAGGGAGAACGACGCTCGGCGGCCCTCAAAACACCTAAAGATAGGGCCCCAAGGCCAGGATAAACAGGTTTCCGTTCAGACTGAGGTTTAGGCTTGACTTTCGAGGGGGCGAAGGCACGTACGTGGCCGACGCATTGGAGAGGTCCCTGTTGCTCCCTACGAATATGGCCGAATTGGGGGCCTTGAGGAGTAAGGAGGTCTTCCTCGACCTTAAGAGGTACTTAGGCATGGTAAGGCTTTTGACACTTGACTCCATGGATTTTATTCCTGGGTTTCAAACTAATTGCGTGCTGGTTTCAATTGGCAGGCTGTACAGGCCACTTTTAGGCTGGAGGAGGAGGCCAACAGCCAGAGCAGGGCCTTGGATAATGAGCGTGACAAGCGCCTGGACGCCTCTCGAACTCTTAAGATCTCCAAGTCTAACCTCGCGAAGGCCAAGAAGGCTCTTAAGGAGATGACCAAGGAAAGGGATAGCGCCTTGTTAGGCTTGGAAGGCGCCCAAAGGCAGGTCGAGGGCTAGACGAGGCGGCTGCTTGAGGCGGAGGACCAACTAAGGATCGCGAAAGAGCAGATCACCAATCTGAAGGAGAAAGTAACTGAGGCAGAGAGAGCTAAGGGCATTGCGAAATTTGCCAGAGACGAAGCTCTAAGGGCTAAGGAAGAGACAGATTTTGGCAGAGCGGAAGCCCTGCTTCTAAGGAGGAAGCCCTGGAGGCGACCTATGACTCAAGTGTGGCCGAGACAGAGGCCGCCCTCAAGGCTCAAGTGCCTGGTGTATGCCGACTCTACTATTCCCAAGTTTGGAATGAGGCCCTCAGGCAAGCTGGCGTTGAGGCCTCATCTGACCTGTGGAAGGTGGAGAACATGTACTACCCGCCGACCATCCGTGAGGCTGCTCCACCTAGCTCCGAGGCTGAGGTGGTTTTCGAGGAAGTTGGTGCTGCCTCAAATGAAGAGGCTGAGGAGGCTGTGGTGGCCACTGAGGTGACTACTACCACTTCCGAGGATCCTGCCAAGGAAGCTAATCCTCCTGGGGTAATTGAAACAACTGAAGGTCCTAACGAGGAAGCACTTCAGGAGGATGCAAACCCCTCATCTGACGCTCAGGCCTCTCCCGCCGAGGGGACAGTTCTCTCTGCGGTGCCTCTGCAAGCCATTTCTTTAAGTCAAAGCCCCGAGGACCCCAATGTGGCCAAAGACCAGCCGAAGAAGGTTAAGTCGAAGAAGTAGGCTCCTAGGCAATTTTGCCTTATGTTATGTTTTTTCCCCTTTCTTTTTTTTTTTTTTTTTTTTTTTCAACAATGTAATGGCATTTTGCCGTATGTGTATTTTTTTTTTTTTTTTTTAAACATTGTAATGTGACCCCTGTTAGGTAGGTTTTGTGGACCTAATGTAGTGCGCGCTTTATTCTCCCTTGCTTGCGTTATTTATCCTCTTTGCTTGTCCAATAGTAACTCCAATTGTGCCTCGGCCTATCACAGCTATAATTATGATAACATAAATGCGTTTATGCTGGTGGAAATCTACTTCTCTTTTGCTTTTGAATTAGAGCCAAGGTAGGCCAAAGTAACTAAATCCTTCGGCCCTTTAATAAACATTCAAGGTTATGGAGAAAGGGAACCCTCCAGGCGTGGGTTCAGTCAGGACCAAATCCATGACATCCTAAAACGCTTTAAGTGACACTCATGGGCTCAATTCCTTAGATTTTGTTGCAGGAAAGATCATTGTTGTCAAAGCAGATGACCCAAGGACCAGGCATGGTTCTGATTCTACCTCACAGGTTTGAGTCTGAGGACTATGCAATACCTTGGTCCTGTCTAGGACCTAGTTTTCTCTTGAAGTAACTAGTTTCCCCATAGGCTTGAGTCCAAGGACCATGCAAGGCCTTGGTTTTATCTAGTACTTAGTATTTTCTTTTCTGAAGTACCTAGTTTCCCTACAGGTTTGAGTCCGAGGACCATGCAATACCTTAGTTCTGTCTAGGACCTAGTTTTCTCTTGAAGTAACTAGTTTCCCCATAGGCTTGAGTCCAAGGACCATGCAAGGCCTTGGTTCTATCTAGTACTTAGTATTTTCTTTTCTGAAGTACCTAGTTTCCCCACAGGTTTGAGTCTGAGGATCATGCAATATCTTGGTTCTGTCTAGGACCTAGTTTTCTCTTGAAGTAACTAGTTTCCCCATAGGCTTGAGTCCGAGGACCATGCAAGGCCTGGGTTCTGTCTAGTACTTAGTATTTTCTTTTCTAAAGTACCTAGTTTCCCCACAGGTTTGAGTCCAAGGACCATGCAATACCTTGGTTCTGTCTAGGACCTAGTTTTCTCTTGAAGTAACTAGTTTCCCCATAGACTTGAGTCCGAGGACCATGCAAGGTCTTGGTTCTGTCTAGTACTTAGTATTTTCTTTTCTGAAGTACCTAGTTTCCCCACAGGTTTGAGTCCAAGGACCATGCAATACCTTGGTTCTGTTTAGGACCTAGTATTTTCTTTTCTAAAGTACCTAGTTTTCCCACAGGTTTGAGTCCGAGGACCATGCAATACCTTGGTTCTGTCTAGGACCTAGTTTTCTCTTGAAGTAACTAGTTTCCCCATAGGCTTGAGTCCGAAGATTATGCAAGGCATTGGTTCTGTCTAGTACTTAGTATTTTCTTGAAGGAACTAGTTTCCCTATAGGCTTGAGTCTGAGGACCATGCAAGGCCTTGGTTCTGTCTAATACTTAGTATTTCTTTTTTAAAGTACCTAGTTTCCCCACATGTTTGAGTTTGAGAACTATGCAATACCTTGATTCTGTCTAAGACCTAGTTTTTTCTTGAAGTAACTAGTTTCCCCATAGGCTTGAGTCCGAGGACCATGCAAGGCCTTGGTTCTGTCTAGTACTTAGTATTTTCTTTTCTGAAGTACCTAGTTTCCCCACAGGTTTGAGTCCGAGGACCATGCAATACCTTAGTTCTGTCTAGGACCTAGTTTTCTCTTGAAGTAACTAGTTTCCCCATAGGCTTAAGTCCGAGGACCATGCAAAACCTTGGTTTTGTCTAGTACTTAGATGGTTGTCAGGGCGCGAGACACACAATCATAATAGACTTAGAGTCTGAATTAACAGAAATGCTTTTATTAATAATAATACATTCGCAGGTTATTTACATTCCATGGACGAGGTACAGGTTTCTCATCTAAGTCTTCTAAGTAGTATGCACCCACTCCTGTCACTGAGGTAATTCAGTATGGTCCTTCCCAATTGGGTCCTAGCTTCCCACAGGACGGATTCTTGGCAGCGCCCACAACCGTCCTTAACACTAAATCCCCTGGCGCCAGTGGTCTTAACTTCACGTTGGCATCATATCCCTGTTTGAGCTTCTGGTGGTAGTAGACCAGTTGGATCGTTGCTTTTTCCCTTCGTTCATCAATTAGATCTAGGCTCTTTCCTAGTAACTCATCATTACTGCTCGGGGTGAAGGAGCTCGTCTTCAACGTTGGGAAGTTTACTTCTAGGGGGATAACAGCCTCAGCCCTATAGGTCATGGCAAAGGGTGTTTCCCCGTCGACCGCCGTGGCATAGTCCGATAAGTCCATAAGACGTGTGGTAACTCTTCTACCCATCTTTCCTTGACGTCATCCAGCCTTTTCTTAAGCCCATTGACTATGACCTTGTTGACAGCCTCGGCCTACGCATTTCCCTGAGGATAAGCTGGAGTTGAGTATCGGTTCGTGATCCCCAGTTCGCAATAGTATCTTCTGAAGGCTTTACTGTCAAATTGAAGCCCATTATCTGAAATGAGGGTATGTGGGACCCCGAATCGGGTGACAATGTTCCTCCAAATGAACTTCTTAGCATCCACGTCTCTAATGTTGGCCAACGGTTCAGCTTCAACCCATTTGGTGAAATAATCTGTGCCGATCAACAAATATCTTTTATTTCCTAGTGCCTTGGGGAAAGGACCTATAATGTCCAGGCCCCACTAGGCAAATGGCCATGGGCTAGACAAAGGGTTAAGGACCCCTCCTAGTTGATGGATATTTGGAGCAAACTTTTGACATTGGTCACACTTCTTAACATACTCCAGGGCCTCCTTCTGCATCCCCGGCCACCAATATCCCTGGGTGATGGCTCGGTGCGATAGGGATCTTCCTCCTGTGTGGCTCCCACAGATCCCCTCGTGCAGCTCCTCAAGCAGTAGTTTTGATGCCTCAGGGTGGATACATAATAGGTATGGTTCAGAGTAGGAGCGCCTATATAGTTTGTGGCCCTCGGACAGCCAAAACCGAGGAGCGTTCCTCCGTATTTTATCAGCCTCTGATTTCTCCTCAGGCAGAGTACCATCTTTGAGGAACCTCACTATAGGGTCCATCTAGCTGGGACTCACCCTAGCTTGGTGGACGTGAGTCACACCTTTTGCCACCTCATTCGCTCTCTCCAGGTGCTTAACAAGGATAATCCTAGGCAGATCTCCTGCTGAGGAGGTAGCTAGTATGGCCAATGAATCTGCATGGGTGTTCCTATTTCTGGAGACATGTGACAAGCTGGCCCACTACCAGTCTTGAATCTAAGAACATATCCACTGCTTTTCCTCCCATTTTTTGTACCATGACCATCCCTTGTAACAAGGCCTCGTACTCGGCTTCGTTATTTGTAGCCGAGAACCTAAGTCTCAGGGACTTCTCTATAACAGACTTCTCTATAATAGACTTCTCAGGGGACACTAGGACTAGCGCCACTCCAGACCCCTTTTGATTCGCGGCGCCATCAACGTACACTTTCCAGCGTGGGAGCCCTAGGGCGGAGATTGCCCCAGTTGATTTTCCATCCATGTCCCCCTTCTCTGCTACCGTTTCCATTAGCGGCTCGGCAAATTCGGCCACCAAGTCAGCTAGAACCTAGCCCTTTATAGAGGTCCGAGGCATGTATTTGACGTCAAAAGCCCCTAGGATTATGTTCCACTTGGCGATCCTTCCAGTGTAATCTGCGGTCTGCAACACAAACTTTAAGGGTAGTTAGGTTAGGACAACTACCGTGTGAGCTTGGAAATAATGGAGAAGCTTTCGTGTAGCATGGACCACGGCTAATATGGCTTTTTCCAAGGGTAGGTACTTGACCTCAGCTTCGTGCAGTGACTTGCTCAAGTAATAGACTGGCTTTTGGATGCCATTGTCATCCCGTATTAGCACCAAACTCACCGCATGAAGGGCTACATCGATATATGCATACAGGACTTCATTGGCCTCGGGACTAGACATGACAGGTGGCCGAGATAGGTGTTCCTTAAGCTGTTGGAAGGTAGCGGCGCACTCCTCGAACCACTCAAATCCTTTCCACTTGTTGATTAGGAGATAGAAAGGCCTACACTTGTCAGTCGACCTAGAAATGAATCGATTCAGGGCCGCAACCATTCTAGTGAGCTTTTGGACTTCCTTAGGGTTTTGCGGAGGCTTTAGACTATGAATAGCCTTGATTTGGTCGGGATCAACCTCAATCCCCCTGTGGGTAATAAAGTAGCCCAGAAACTTGCCGGACCCCACGCCAAACGAACATTTGGAGGCATTTAGGCGCAACTTGTGCTTCCTCAGGACGTCAAAGATACAACCGAGGTCTCCTAAATGCTCAGATACCACCCTACTCTTCACCACTATATCATCAACATAAATTTCGATGCTCTTGCCCAACAGCGGTTCAAACATTCTCGTCATCATTCTCTGATAGGTGGACCCTGCGTTTTTCAGGCCAAAACGGCATCACCTTATAGTGGTAGTTCCCAATAGGCGTCACGAAGGCTGTCTTCTCCTGATCCTCCAGGGCTAGTAGTATTTGATGATAGCCCTGAAAGGCGTCTAAGAAACTCATCCGAGGATGTCCCGTGGTTGCATCCACCAACTGGTCTATTCGAGGCATAGGGAACGGGTCCTTTGGGCATGCCTTGTTTAAGTCCGTGAAGTCTACACAAACCCTCCATTTTCCACTTTTCTTATTGACCACCACGGTGTTGGCCAACCATTCAGGGTAGAAAACCTCCTTGATAGGCCCCGCGTGCTTAAGTTTCTTCACCTCCTCCCTAATTGCATCGGCCTGCTCTCTTGATAAGCACCGAGGTGGTTGCTTCTTGGGAACGATGGATGGGTTGACATTGAGATGGTGACAGATAAAGGCTGGATCAATCCCCGGGGCATCACAGGCATCCCATGCAAATACGTCAATGTTTGTTTTGAGGAACTCGGTCAACTCCTCCTTCTCCTAGGAGGCAACTGAGCCCCGACTTGGAAGAACTTCTCTGGATCATCTCTAACGACCACCTTCTTAAAATCTTCACATTTGCTTCCTCGACAGCTGCGTCAGGAGGCACCACCGTGTTCTTTGATTGCTATAAGCCCCCTTCAGCGGTGGTTGAGGACCCTGCATCGAGTCGATGCGATATGGCCGCCACCATGCATTGCTTTGCTATGGACTGGCAACCACGAACTCCAAGAACTTGATCCCCCGACGGGAACTTCACATTCTGGTGTAAAAAGGAGAACACAGCTCCCAAGGTGTGGAGCCACGGCCTGCCGACAATGGCTGTGTACAGGGAGTAGGTATCCACCACTATAAAGTTCACCTCTACTACCTCTAGGCCAGTCTGGATGGGCAACCTAATTATTCCCTTCGGGGTAACTAGTTTCCCATTGAAGCTCATCAAGGGGGACCTGGGTGTCAAATCTTCTGGTTTTAGCCCCAGTCCCTTGTAAAGGTCGGGGTATATGACCTCGGCCCCACTGCCATCATTCACCATTACCCTTTTCACGTTGTAATCCCCAATTCTAAGAGTGATCACCAGTGCATCGTCATGGGGTTGGATAGTCCCAACCTTGTCTTCCTCTAAAAAACTCAGGGTCGGGTGGAAATTCCTTCTGGCCTTCTTTAGCTTTGGCTGTATCTCTTTAGCAGGCATCTGGGCCACAGATAATACCCACGAGGGGTGCGTGCCTGTTCTCGGGGGCGCGTGCTTGTTCTCCCTAGCGCAGCCAAAATCACATTAATCGTTCCCGCAGGTGGCCTCAGCGCTGCTTTTCTTTGAGGCTCTTGATGAGCTTAGCCTTGATGACCACTGGAATGATGCAGAAGGTGCTTTAGCTTTCCTTTTCGGACTAGTTGTTCCAGGTGGTTCCAAAGGTGCCTGCAGTCCTCCGTCGCATGTCCGTGGTCCTCATGGTATTGGCAATAAAGGCTCTGATAGCGCTTTGTGGGATCCCCCGCCATCTTATTTGGCCACTTAAAGTATGGCTCATTCCTGATCTTCTCTAACACCCTGTGCACTGGTTTTCGGAATACAGCATTGACGGTTTGAGCGTTGGTCGCCCCAGATTGGCCTACAAAATCTCTTCTCAGGCGGTTGTTGTTATACCGGTTAGACCTAAAATCCCTCCTCTCCTGAGGGATAGCCTTCTCTTTTCCCTTTCCTTGCAGCTGATCTTCCTCTACCCGTTTGTACTTGTCGATTCGATCCATCAGTTGACGCACACTGGTGGTAGGCTTGCCAGTTAGAGACTTCCTCAAGCCGTGCCTAGTTGGAAGACCATTCTTGAAGGTACTGATGGCGACATCACCGTAATTGCCGTCTAATTCGTTATACACCTCCCAGTACTTGTCGAAATAGGCCTTCAAAGTTTTTCCATCATGCATGGATAGGGACAGCAACGTACTCAAGGGCCGAGGAGGTCTGCTGTTCGTAATGAAGCGGGAGCCGAAGGCTTGGGTCAGCTGTCTGTATGAGTCTATGGAACTCGTCTTCAGGCCATTGAACCATCTCATTGCCACTGGTCCTAGGCTAGAGGGGAAGACCTTGCACATCAGCGCTTCATTTTTAGAATGGACGGCCATCCTCTGGTTGTATTGGCTCACATGCTCCATAGGGTCTGTTCTGCCGTTATAAATGGTAAAGGTTGGCTGCTGGAATCGCCGAGGAAGCATAGCCTCTTCTATATGGCGTGTGAAAGGTGACTTCGAGAGTTGGTCCAATGCCTTGCTCATGGTATCACTTCCCAAGCCCCTAGGAGATGGGTTGCTACGTTTACTCCTCCGGTGGTGCTCTTCCTCATGAGAGAAGGTCTCGCTTTGAGGAGTTCTTGATCTTCGCCTGTAGTCATTGTCACTTTCATCGTTGGAGGGCATGTCAGGGTTGGGACAAGGCTGCGCTCGCTACGCGTGGCACAACCTTCTTTTCAAATCGTCTATCTTTTGCTGCATGGCCACCTTATCATCCTGTCTTTGGGATGCGTGACTTTTAACCTCTTCTAGTTGCCTGGCCTAGCCATTGTTTTGCCTTCGAGGCACATGGTTGCCCCCACGAGTGTGGCTTCCGCTGGTTTGTGAGGTGTGCACGCTTTCCTCTCAAAGATTTCCATTCTCTTCATTTCGGTCTCGCCCAGGGTTGAGAAAGTTACCCTATTATTGTGATTTAGCCAGTTCGGGCTGGTGGGAGCTTGCTTGATGAGGGCCTGACCCTGCCATGCTTGATCGTTGCCCTTACTAGCGCACAAGTTCCTTTCCCACAGACAGCACCAATTGTAGGGACCGAGTTTGAGCACCTTTTTTTGGAGGAAGTGGACCCAAGCCCAACTAGCCCAATACAATGATTTGTAGAAAGCGGGTTAAAGGACTAGGCTTTAATAAGGATTGCAACAACTAAACATGGTAGTGATTAGGTTGAATGATAAGAACGTAGGCTAAAGCACGAAACATGGCTCCTTGGCCCTCATCTTAGGAGCTGGAAGTTCTTACTGCTTCTTCAATGCTTGATTATAGGGTTGATACCAATGCTACAATATTTTCTGTCTCTCAAAATCCCGTCCCCCTTTTTGGGGGACTTCTTACATTATATATCCCCCTCTTAGTTAATCTTGGCCTTTCATTTGTTGGTCATGCAGGTCACCACTTGAGTGCTTGTCCCATCAGTCACCTTCCCTTTCTTTTTGTAGATTGCAGCAACTACGGCAGCACTACTCAGGGGTTTCTTCTCCATTAATACGGCCAGAACATTAGTTGTGGACATTTAATGTGGAGGTGACAGCTCCTCTTGGAATTGCTCCTCCACCATGCTTCCGTGGCTGACTCGTTGTACTTGTCTTTTCTTTGGAGACGCTTTGAAGGGCCACCTCTGATGGTGTTTTGTTCTTCCTCTGCATGGTCTCGGTTGGCCGAGGACAGGATTGTCCTCGACAGTGCTTCTTGGTAACTAAATCTTCTTCGGTTCGTCCTCAAACATTTCTTCATCCTTGGCGTGGGCCTTGGGCCTAGTATGAAGTGGGCCGGGGTTATCAAAACCCTGTCCCCACATTAACAATTGAGTTTTGATATTTATTATGACTTATTAACAACTCTTTATTTTCAAATGGATCAAGATCCTCTAGAGTTTTTTAAAAAAACCTACAATAAATTTTGTAAAATCTTGATTATTCATTGATAAAAGGGTTGATTTTATATATGGGACATTATACCAATCTCACTTGAACTTTCATGAAATGAAATCCAACTTAAGGATTTTTATAAATTCAAGAGATAAGTTAATGTTGTTTCACATCTTGACTGAATGGAATAATTTTCTTTTTTTAAATTCTACTCATTTAAACAACATAACAAAAATGTGTCATTTTGCAAAAACTCAAATGAAGTTTGTATAATTTACTTTTTATATTTTGTAATGTTATCAATATTCAAACAAATAATTATTATTAATTTCAAGATATCTATATCTATTTAAGTTATTGATGATTCAATAAAATTAGAAACCATAAGTATTTCACCAAACAATCAAGATTTTAAAAATTATTATATTGTAGATTTTTTCCAAACTTAGGTTTTTTTTTTTTTTTTTTTTCCTTTTAATAATAGTAATTCCAAATTTAAGTTCATGTTACTAAAAATGTTTATTAAGCTATAAATGTTAAGAAAGCTTATGATCACCAAAAAAAAAAAAAATCATAATATTTTCATAATATTGTTATTTTTTTTTCTAAAAAAATAATTTATTTGTTTTAATTGTAGTGGGTAAATATATAATCTTATCTTATTTTATTTTGACTAAGAGAGATATTTTGGGTTATTGTCAAAAATGTTCTTTTTAAAAATTTTTTTATTATAGTAATATTTAAAAAAACAAATGTTGGTCTCAAAAGAAGAATAAAAAGAATAAAGGGTCAGGTTAACGGATACCTTTATGTTATTTGTTAATAATTTTGGGGGTAAGAGCCCAAACTTGTATACTGGGCCTTGGGCCCTGTTCGTGGATACGTCCGAGGAGCGGTAAATAATTAGAAGAGACCCCAGAATAGATGATCACGCAAGAAAAGG
The DNA here is from genome assembly GCA_023621385.1 of Quercus gilva. NCBI lineage: Eukaryota > Viridiplantae > Streptophyta > Magnoliopsida > Fagales > Fagaceae > Quercus > Quercus gilva. The sequence continues at coordinate 18,837,783 of CM042474.1, forward strand.
GGGGAGGAATATAGTCCGAGGAGGTTGGACTTCTCGGATAGGATGAATGTCGCTCAAGCAAGTGCTCGGATGATTTAGGTAACCGTTTAGGAAGTTACAGCGATAAGGATGAATTTCAAGCACGTACAAAGGAGATAATAACATAGAAATATCTCAAAGAAAAGCTGCTACCACCGCATTAAATGCACTGCAGCAACTTTTCTGGCTGCATTTATGAGGAGAAGACCCCTGAACAGTACAATCTTCAGCTACCGCCACTCACAAATAACAAAAGAAGATACTTGATGGGACATGTACTTAAGTGAGGATTTAGATAGGTAACAAGTGTAAGATCAGGATGGCCTGAAAGGACCTATATAACGTAAAAGATCTCCAATGAATAGGGGATCAGGAAAAATAGGAAGAAAGAGGGAAGAGAGAATTACTGTAGCACTAAAGGTTGTATGAAAGTTCATAACTACTGTATTGAATCATATCCAGTCTCCTCGGATAACCCTTTCGTTAAGCTTTATGTGCCGCTTACTTTTGTTTATATCGAATTATTATCTAGTCGTTAACGTAAATCATTAAAATCTAGCTCTTAGGCCCACTCTCTACAAATTCATTATGTTGGGCTCACCAAACCATCGTCCAAATAAGTTTTTGGGCCTAGGCCAATAATTTGTGACCCTACAATTGTCACCGTCTGTGGGAAGAGCTTGAGTGATAGTGGGTATAACGGCTAACTATGACTGAACCAGGTACACGAGAAGCGAAATCGAGGGGCTCTAAGTGCAGCGACCCCTTCCTCAACCTTGAGCGGAGAGGCGACCGCGAAGGAAGCGTCAATACCACGCACACTGACCAGAGTTAACCTCGAAGGGAGGACCATATCTCCTATGCAAATGACAACAAGAGCATGCAGCTAGAGATTGATTGGTTAAACAGAGAGTTACGCCATGCAAAGAAGAGAAAAACTTCTAAGGGTTCGAACTTTTCCTTTGACGTCGAAAGAGATGCTGATTACAGGCAGAGGTCTCGAACCCCACCCAGCGAACCCTTCACCTATGAAGAAAAGCATCATCATCAACGGCGGGCGTGGAGCCCGTCACGTCAAGGTGTAGGACATGACGTTATGAGTAGGACTCTAAAACAAATCTCCAGGTCCCTTTTCACACGTAACATCGAGAATGTAAAACTCCTTCAACGCTTTCATCAGCTGACGTTCACCATCTATAACAGCCGAACAGACCCTGTGGAACACGTGAGTCATTTCAACTAGAGGATGACTGTTCATTCTAGAGACGAAGACTAGATATGTAAAGTTTTCCCATTCAGTTTAGGACCGGTCGCTATGAGATGGTTCAACAGCCTGAAAGCAGACTCTATAAGCTTTTTCCAAGAGCTCACTCAGGCATTCGGGTCCCGTTTTGTCACGTGTCGCAGGGTTCCTCAGTCATTGGCCTCCCTATTGTCCGTAAGCGTGCGAAAGGGTGAAACTCTGAAGTTATATTCGGATAGGTTCTGAGAAATATTCAACGAGATGGAGGGCAATTGTGACCAAGTAACCATCAGCTCCTTTAAGCTAGGCCTCCCAATTAAACACCGCCTGAGGAAGTTTCTAACGGGCAAGCCTGTTACCAGTGTGCACCAACTGATGGATAGGATTGATAAGTATAAAAGAGTCGAGGAAGACCAGCAACAGGGTAAGGGAAAGGATAAGGTTATCCCTCAAGAGAGGAGAGATTTCAGGTCGGATCGGCATGGCAACAACAGGCCGCGAAGAGATTTGGTCGGACAATCAGGGTGGGTCGGCAAATCTTCAGACAGTTAATGCTGTGTTTCGGGAACCGGTGTATCAAGTTTTGGAGAAGATCAAGAATGAGCCCTTCTTCAAAAGACCAAACAAAATGGTGGGAAACCCTGAAAGGCGCAACCACAACCTGTATTGCCAGTATCACTAGGATCATGGACATATCACGGAGGATTGCAGGAGTCTGTGGGACTACCTGGACCAACTTGTCAACGAGGGCAAGTTAAAACAATTCTTGCACCATGCTCACGGCCAGGGGAGCTAGGTGAATGCAGGATCCCGAAGAGATGATTCCTCAAGACCCCCCTTGGGCATGATAAATGTCATCTTTGCTGCACCAGGAAGAACTGGGTCTTGCCCGTCTAGAGTACTGTCTGTTGGTCGGCTGCCCTCCGAAGATGTTAACAGAGAGCTGAAAAGGGCAAGAATGGAAGTTCAACCAATCTTGGGCTTCTCGGACGAAGACAAAATTGGAACTATCCAACCCCATGATGATGCTTTGGTGGTCACCCTTAGGATAGGGGGTATAATATGAAGAGGGTGATGGTGGACCAAGCAGTGGTGCTAAAATAATATACCCTGACTTTATAAAGGGTTGAACTTAACACCCAAGGACCTAACGCCCTACAGCTCTCCCTTAGTGAGTTTCGATGGGAAGGTGGTCATCCCAAAAGGCTAAATCAGGCTGCCCATACAAACTGGCCCCGAAATAGTGGAAGTAGATTTTATAGTGGTAGACGCCTATTCGCCCTACACCGCAATCATGGCCAGACCTTGGCTCCATACACTAGGGGCTGTTTCTTTCACTCTTTACCAGAAGGTCAAATACCCGTCCGAATGGCAGGTTAAGGAGATTTTGGGAGACCAAACGGTGGCCAGACAATGTTTGGTGGCAGCAATCCAGCATGGGCCTGAAGCTGAATCTTCGGCACATAATGAACAGGACTTATAGCAGTTAAAATCCTCGGTGCTAAATGTCGAGGACTTAGCCGAGGAAGCAAAATGTGAAAGCTTGACAAAGGTCGTCATTGACGACGATCCGGAAAGGTTCTTTCAAGTCAGATCCCTATTGACTCCTTAAGAGAAGGAAGAGCTGATAGAATTCCTCAGAGCCAACATCGATGTATTTGCATGGGACTCCATTGAAGCCTTGGGAGTGAACCCAGAGTTCATTTGCCATCACCTGAACGTTAACCCTGCCATCATTCCTAAAAAGCAACCATTCCAACGCCCATCTAAGGAACATGAGACGCTGTCAGGAAAGAGGTGATGAAACTCAAACGGGCCGAAGCAATTAAGGAAGTATTTTACCCTGAATGGTTGGCTAACACTGTGGTGGTGAAGAAAAAGAGCGAAAAATGGCGAGTATGTGTGGACTTCACAGACTTAAATAAGGCTTGTCCAAAAGATCCATTCCCTATGCCAAAAATTGACCAACTAGTTGATGCTACTGTTGGCCACCCTCAGATAAGTTTCCTGGATGCTTTTCAAGGGTATCATCAAATACCACTGGCTTTGGATGACTAGGAAAAGACTGCTTTTGTCACCCCTATTGGGAACTACCATTATAAGGTGATGCCATTCGGTCTAAAGAACGTAGGAGCTACCTACTAAAGGATGATGACTAGGATGTTTGAGCCTCAGTTGGGTAAAAACATGGAAGTTTATATTGATGACATGGTGGTGAAAAGTAAGGTCATAACTGAGCATATTGGAGATCTCAGAGACGTTCTTGAAGTCCTCAGAAAGCACAAGTTGCGCTTAAACGCTTCCAAGTGCTCATTTGGCGTGGGATCGAGCAAGTTTCTAGGTTCCATGGTCACCCATAGGGAAATTGATGTGAATCTCGACCAGGTCAAGGCAATCAACAACTTACGGCCTCCTCGAAATTCCAAGGAAGTTCAAAAATTGACCGGAATGACGGCGGCCTTGAATCGTTTCATTTCCAAATTGGCAGACAGATGCCGGCCATTCTTCCAGCTATTGAATAAGTGGAAGAGGTTTGAATGAACCGAGGAATGTGCCTCGGCCTTCTAACAACTTAAAGACTACCTCTCTTGGCCTCCTATTATGTCCAGTCCCGAAAAAGATGAAGTCCTTTTTGCCTATATCGCTGTGGCATTCCATGCAGTGACTTTGGTGTTGATATGAGTCGACAATGGCGTGAAACGGCCGGTTTATTATGTGAGTCGATCGTTGCATGAGGCCGAGGTGGGATATTTACCTTTGGAGAAAGCCATCCTGGCCGTGGTGCATGGTACAAAAAAGTTACCCCAGTATTTCCAAGAGCATACAATCGTCGTACTCACACAACTCCCGCTTAAACATATACTCAGGAGTGCCGACTACACGAGGAGGATCGCCAAATGAGGGACGATTCTAGGGGCATTTGATATTAAATATATGCCCCGTACATCGGTCAAGGGCCAAATCCTGGCAGACCTGGTGGCCGAATTGACAGAGCCCTCCATAGAGGAAATAACACTAACGCACAGCATGGATGGAAAATTAGTTGGCTTGATCTCCCAGCAGGGTCCTTCACCCTAGTGTTTGTGTCGCCGGAGAAAGTCACCATTGAGAAGTCATTGAGGCTGGATTTTGCGACAACAAACAACGAAGCTGAATACGAAGCTCTGCTGATGGGAAAGGCCATGGTCAGAAAAATGGGGGGGAAGGTAATAGAAGTCTTCTCGGATTCAAGGTTGGTGGTCAGCCAATTGAGGGGAGAATTCGAGGCGAAAGATGAAAGAATGCAGAAATACTTGAGGCAGGTCAGACGTCTGCAATCAGAGTTCGAATCCTTCAGTTTATTACACATCTCCAGAAACGGCAACTCCCATGCTAACTCCCTAGCCACCCTTGCGACCTTCTCGGATCAATGCCTTCCTCGGGTTATTCTGGTAGAACATTTATGCAGACCTACTAAGCCACGAGGAGAAGCGGTGCAGGTTCATAAGATAAGAGCAGGACCCAGTTAGATGGACTCGATGGTGATGTTCTTGAAAGAAGATACGCTGCCTGAAGAAAAGTCCGAAGCGGACAAGATACGAAGGAAGGCCGTACGGTTCTAGCTGTCCGAGGACCAGAAATTGTATAAACGGTTTTTTTCAGGACCATACTTGTTATGTGTGCACCCTGAGGCAACTGAGATGCTCCTTAAAGAGCTTCATGAGGGAATCTGCGGAAGTCACACTAGTGGAAGATCCCTGGCACACCGTGCTATTACTCAAGGATATTGGTGGTCGAATATGCAGAGAGAAGCCCAAGGATATGTGAAAAAATGCGATCAATATCAGCGGTTGACGCCAAACATACACCAGCCAGCGGGGATCCTTAATCCACTGTCTAGCCCATGGCTATTCGCATAATGGGGCTTGGACATCGTGGGTCCTCTCCCCAAAGCAGCAGGAAACAAGAGGTATCTACTGGTCAGCACAGACTACTTCACCAAATGGGTGGAAGCTGAGCCCCTAGCAAACATCAGAGATGTTGATGCCAAGAGATTTGTGTGGAAGAACATTGTTACACGATTTGGGGTCCCTAATACCCTCATCTCGGACAATGGCCTCCAGTTCGACAGTAAAGCGTTCAGAAGATATTGCAGCGAGCTAGGAATTACAAACAAATACTCTACCCCTGCCTATCCCTAAGGAAATGGACAAGCAGATGCTGTCAACAAAGTCATCGTGAATGGACTAAAAGAGACTAGACGATGCAAAGGGCAAGTGGGTGGATGAATCGCCACATGTTCTTTGGACGTATTGAACCACTCCACGTAGGTCTACTGGGAAAACCCCATTCTCAATGACTTATGGGGCTGAGGTTGTCATTCCTTTAGAAATTGGTCTCCCAACCTTAAGGACTAGCCTATTCAATCCGAGCGAGAACAATGATTTACTGGAGAAAAGCTTAGATCTAATTGAAGAAAAGAGGGAGAATGCCATGGTCCAATTGGCATATTATCAACACAAGCTCAAACGGGATTATGACGCCAACGTGAATCTGAGACCATTAGCCCCCGGTGATTTAATATTGAGGAAAGTTTTGGGCACTGCAAAGAACCCCGCATGGGAAAAATTAGGACCTAATTGGGAAGGGCCGTAAGCAGGAGCTAGCATTGGAGCCTATTTTCTGGAAGACCTAGATAAACGCGTAATATCGCGACCATGGAATGTAAGTAACCTGAAAATGTATTATTATTAATCGATATATATGCATTTAGTGTATAAAACCTGTGTAACTCCACGACATCTTTCTTAAGTGTTTAAACTTAAACTCAATCATGTCTGAAGTCCTCGGACCAGATGATATGAGTTAGTTAACACTCCACGACATCTTTCTTAAGTGTTTAAACTTAAACTCAATCATGCCTAAAGTCCTCGAACCAGATGATACGAGTTAGTTAACACTCCATGACGTCTTTCCTAAGTGTTTAAACTTAAACTCAATCATGCCTAAAGTCCTCGGACCAGATGATACGAGTTAGTTAACACTCCACGACGTCCTTCCTAAGTGTTTAAACTTAAACTCAATCATGCCTAAAGTCCTCGGACAAGATGATACGAGTTAGTTAACACTCCACGACGTCTTTCCTAAGTGTTTAAACTTAAACTCAATCATGCCTGAAGTCCTCAGATCAGATGATACGAGTTAGTTAACACTCCACTACGTCTTTCTTAAGTGTTTAAACTTAAACCCAATCATGCCTGAAATCCTCGAACCAGATGATACGAGTTAGTTAACACTCCACGACGTCTTTCCTAAGTGTTTAAACTTAAACTCAGTCATGCCTGAAGTCCTCGGACCAGATGATACGAGGTAGTTAACACTCCACGACGTCTTTCCTAAGTGTTTAAACTTAAACTCAATCATGCCTGAAGTCCTCGGACCAAATGATACGAGGTAGTTAACACTCCACGACGTCTTTCCTAAGTGTTTAAACTTAAACTCAATCATGCCTGAAGTCCTCGGACCAGATGATACGAGGTAGTTAACACTCCACGACGTCTTTCCTAAGTGTTTAAACTTAAACTCAATCATGCCTAAAGTCCTCGGACCAGATGATATGAGTTAGTTAACACTCCACCACGTCTTTCCTAAGTGTTTAAACTTAAACTCAATCATGCCTGAAGTCCTCGAACCAGATGATATGTGTTAGTTAACACTCCCTTATAATTTTTGTGAATGTTCGAACAGGTTCTGGATCATGTTAAGTTTCCCGGATCCCCTGCTAGGGTTAAGTTAGAACTCGGCTTTGTTTCATGTAGGTGTTAGACAAAATCCAGTTCAAGTAAAACACTCAATTATCTACTCAACTCTATTACTAATCATTACACAGCCTATTCTTTGCCAGTGTTAAGTTATCTACGTTATTAGTAAGATATTGCTGATTGATTCCACTCAAGTTAAAGCGACAACGTGTCTGCAATAACGATAAACCTTAGGATATGCACAGTAAAGATTTAGGGATGAAAAGCAAAATATGTTCATTAATTGGAAAAAGAACGTTTTACATCTTGACTAAAATTTATAAAAAAAAAAAAAAAAAAAAAAAAGCCTACTATCTAAGACTTTTCTTCAGAGCCAAAAGGATTTGCGGTCTGGCTAGACAGAGGAGCAGCAGCATCCTGAGCTTTGTCATGGCCCTTGCCCTTATCCTGAGGAATCTCCGTTCCCTGTCCTTGGTCCCCAGCCTGGGTCAACTCTTTTGAGACTTCCAGAGGAGCAGGAGGGGCTGGGTCCACCGGTGCCTTTATGGACACTTCTAGAGCTTGCTCGGAATGAAAAAGGTCAGGACCTGGGAGCTCATGAATATCAGGATTGTAGTAAATGCTCTCCGGTCGCCTCAAGTCAGAGTCAACAGGGACTCCCGCAGCATTAAGGGCTTTACCCCAAGATATGTCGCAGTACTCCCTACATGCCTCAGAGAGTTCCTCCATGAGTCTGACTTGAGTCTCCTCCACCCCAAGTTTATATGCTGGCTGCTTCTCAGCCTCAGCTGCCTCCTTGGCCAATTGGGCGCCCTCCTTGACCCTTTGAAGCTCGACGCAAAGGTCTTTCACAAACTGCCTCTCAGTAGCGAGATTGATTTTAGTTAAGTACAGCTGCTTGCGTTAATCTTCGGCCTACCTCTCCGCGGTCTTAAGGCCATTATCAGCACTGTCCCTCTGACGGATAGCCTCTTTTAGCTCCTCAGAAAGCTTAGCATGGTCGCCCCTGAGGCTGCCTAAAGCTTTTTCTGCCTCAGACCGGTGATGGGCCGCCGTCCTAGCCTCATTGCGGGCGTCCTTATTCCATTATTCGGCACATAAACTTGCTGGGTAATCTACACAACAGAATGGAAAAGCTTGGTCTGAAACAAAGAAGAGAGATGAGTAAAAATGACTGATGCTTTACTTGAAGCAGCGGAACGAATCACTTACTATGACCAGGTCCCTTTTAAGGGATAGAAAGAGTTTTTGCTGATTGCAGCGCCTGTAAGCTTCTATATCTCTCGGTAGGAGAAGTGGTTACTCTAGGACCTCAGCGATAAAACCCGTTTTTTCCCCTTGATAATTCCTGACAGAAGTCTCCCAGGAAAATGGAGCACCATCTAGCTCCATTTTAGGGGACCATATGTGCGGTGGTCGGCGCACGTCAGCTTCGAGGAGATCCTCTCGGCTATCAACAGAAGAGGACCTAGTGCCTCGCTGGTCCTTGGACACCTTCTGCTACTTGTTTCCCTTCGAAGGGCCTATCTTGCCTTCTTCAGGAGTTTCATGTTGTCTCTTTTTCCTCAGCTCCGGGAGTGATTTTAGACCAAGGTCGGTAGGAAGCTGAGGAGGAGGAGAAGGGAGATTTGCTGAAGTCTTGGACTTTTTGGCTTCAGTAGGGGTGGGCGCCATGTTCCTCCCCTTCAGAAGCTCCTTCAAACTCTTGTCGTTTATTTTTGGAGCCATCTCTTCTGCCTCTTTGTCCGAGGAATCCTCCAACAAAGTAATTACAGGTACGGGGGCACGAACACTAGAATATCTGTCTCGTTCTTCTTCTGCCTTCGAGGTTACAAGTGCTCCTACTCCTTGTGTTTCCTCTTCTTCGAATCGAAATCTGTCAATTTCTTCTTCAAGCGAGGAGCTGGAAGAAGCAACGCCTTCCTCGATGGCTGCCACTCCGAGGGGAGCTTGTTGAATTGGGCGGACAACCAGAGGAGCACCTTCTGGAATCGGGTGAGGTACAGGTGGAAGATTGTTCGGGGCCAAGAAATTGGGCCGAGACACGTCAATCCGATGTATCCGCCGGTCACCTACTCTTATGGCGTTGCCGACGTCCAAAAATGCGTTCGAGATAGGTTTAAAGTCCAATATTAAGTGTACAGCCCGTAATTGCCTGTCTGTGCTGATAAAGATCTCGGATCTCAACAGGAAATTAAGGGCCTAAACGTTGGTCAAGCTCAGCCTGGGGGCTACGTGCCTTCTATCTACAAAAACAGCCGAGGGAAAATTCGGTTAAACAACTGAAAGCCATAATCTTAAAAGACTAAAAAGAAAGGGAACAAGATAAGGTTGAGGGATCGAGTTCAAGTCTATCGCTAGGGAGCGTAATCCTAAGGTGTCCCACCTGGCTTTCCCACTCGGACGGGACAATGAACATCATCGTGCCATGCTCTTGAAGCTATAAGATAATCATCTTTCATGCCCTTATTTGACCTGGGTAGGCATGAAATCATCCTTACCACGTCCGAGCGGGATTTGAGATAGTACCCGGCGATTTTTTGGGAGTGGCACTCGTACATGTGCACCACATCGTGCCATGTGAGCTGCAGACCTAGGTGCTCGTTGAGAACATCAACACTACCCAAAATCCTGAATAGGTTGGGTGCGCATTGGTGGGGGCATAACCTATGGTTAAAAAGGTAATCTTTAGTCAATGTTGGGAAAGTCATTCCCCCTTCTATAAATGCTATCATGGGGATAACAACCTCTCCCTCATCCCGGTCAGTTCCTATTCGTTCTGTGGGATAGTAGCGTAGGTTGACCCCCTCGGGTATGTGATATTTTGCCTTGAAGGCCTCTATCTTGGCAGGGGAGTCCACTAAATGCTCAAACCTACCCATTTTTTATAGACTAGAAGGGAGCGACTAAAATCAACGAGTGAAATAATGAAAATTCGAAGGCCAAGAAGACTGGCCGAGGAGAAAGGAAGGGTTCAAGTAAATTAAAACTTACACGAACCAAGATATGCTACAACCCCTAAAGTTTTCAGAGAAAAATCACACAGATTACTGGAAAAACGACTAAAGGAGGCCTAATAACTCAGAATGCTTTATGTGGTGAAATGCTAAAGATCGCTGAAACGCCTGAGAGTTTGCAAGATAAACGAAAAATAAATTCCCCAAGGACTTTATATAGAAGGCGAAAAGTGGGTGGGAGTTATCCCGCTCAAATCCTGAGGAAAAATACCAGCCGTTGGATCAATTCGTCACCGTTAGATGCAAAGGGCAAAGCGCCACCTGAAGCAATTAATGGCGTTTTGTGAATGCTGAAACGTCAGTAGCAATAATGAAGCGCCTAAAACTATGCTCCCACACGCGCGAACTCAGGTACTTTTACATCTATAGCCCTCATTTCGAAAGCAAGTCAAAATCACATTTTTTTCTCATTGGATGCGAGAGAAAAATTAAAATTTTGAGGGGCTGTTGTGGGGGTAAGAGCCCAAACTTGTATACTGGGCCTTGGGCCCTATTGGTGGATACGTCCAAGGAGCGGTAAATAATTAGAAGATGCCCCAGAATAGATGATCATGCAAGGAAAGGGGGGAGGAATATAGTCCGAGGAGGTTGGACTTCTCGGATAGGATGAATGTCGCTCAAGCAAGTGCTCGGATGATTTAGGTAACCGTTCAGGAAGTTACAGCGATAAGGATGAACTTCAGGCACGTACAAAGGAGATAATAACATGGAAATATCTCAAAGAAAAGCTGCTACCACCGCATTAAATGCACTGCAGCAACTTTTCTGACCGCATTAAATGCACTGCAGCAACTTTTCTGGCCGCATTTATGGGGAGAAAATCCCTGAACAGTACAATCTTCAGCTACTGCCACTCACAAATAACAAAAGAGGATACTTGATGAGATATGTACTTAAGTAAGGATTTAGATGGGTAACAAATGTAAGATCAGGATGGCCTGAAAGGACCAATATAACATAAAAGATCTCCCATGAATAGGGGATCAGGAAAAATAAGAAGAAAGAGGGAAGAGAGAATTACTGTAGCACTAAGGGTTGTATGAAAGTTCATAACTACTATATTGAATCATATCCAGTCTCCTCGGATAACCCTTTCATTAAGCTTTATGTGCCGCTTACTTTTGTTTATCATTGAATTATTATCTAACCGTTAACGTAAATCATTAAAACTTAGTTCTTAGGCCCACTCTCTACAAATTCTTGTGTTGGACTCACCAAACCATCGTCCAAATAAGTTTTTGGGTCTGGGCCAATAATTTGTGACCCTACAATAATTATTTTAGCAAAAATTTTAATATCGTTTATATGAAAAATATAAAAAATATCTCAAAAAAATTAGATACTTTTTTCCATAAATTTTTTTTAAAATATTTTCTAAACCAAGGCAATTAAAAACATTTGTTAACTATTTAGAACATTTGTTAATTTTTTCAAAAAGAAAATTCATTGCATGTATTTTTAAACAAGTACTACAAACGAAGTACAAATTGAAGTTTGGAACCTCTCAAATAATGAAAAAATAGGGAAAGCCAACAGTGCATGCAGGAAATGCAGTTGCAAGCCAACGTCAGACTCAGACTCAGAGCCACTTCCATTTCCATTTTCCCATTTGCCAAAACCCCATTCCCTCACATTCTCCTCCTTCACTTCTGCTTCTCCTCTCTCTCCGACCTCGTCTCTCACCCTTCCCATTTTGCATTATCTTCTTCTTCTCAATGGTTTTCCATCCTCCGTGTCGCCATTTCCAAAACCGACTTGCTGCTTGGCAAGTCTGCACATGCACGTATTATCATCTCCGGCCAAAACCCAGATCGTTTTTTGACCAACAATCTCCTTACACTGTATGCAAGATGTGGGTCACTTTCATCTGCACGCCAACTGTTTGATAAAACCCCTGACAGAAACCTTGTAACCTGGAACTCCATTCTAGCTGCCTACGCACACTCCGCGGACTCTGAGGTCGAGAATGTTCAAGAGGGTTTTCAGCTGTTTCGCCTTCTTCGTGAGTCTGTAGTTTTAACTAGTCGATTCACTTTGGCGCCGGTTCTAAAGCTCTGCTTGCTCTCTGGGTATGTATGGGCTTCCGAGGCTGTTCATGGGTATGCCATTAAGATTGGGTTGGGATGGGACGTGTTTGTATCCGGGGTTCTTGTGAATATATATGCTAAGTTTGAGCGGATTAGGGAGGCCCGTGTTTTGTTTGATGGCATGCAAGAGAGGGATGTTGTGTTGTGGAATGTAATGCTCAAGGCTTATGTGGAAATGGGTTTATATAAAGATGCACTCTATCTCTTTTCATCTTTCCATCGGAGTGAGTTGCATCCTGATGATGTCAGTGTGCATTGTGTTCTTAATGGGATTAACAATGTTGGTTCTGATGAAGGGAACAGGCTTGCCGAGCAGGTTAAAGCCTATGCGATGAAATTGTTTGTGAATCATGAAAACTCAGATGTATTTATGTGGAACAATAAATTGTCTGAGTATCTCCAAGCCAGTGAAAATTGGGCTGCTGTCCAGTGCTTTGTAAATATGATTAGATCAAAAGTAGAATACGATAGTGTGACATTGGTTGTTATTCTCTCTGCAATTGCAGGTGTAAACAACCTGGAGATGGGGCAGCAGGTTCATGGTGTTGCTGTGAAGTCGGGTTTTGATTCTGTTGTTACCGTAGCAAATAGTCTTATCAACATGTATTCAAAGGCAGGTTCTCTTTATTTTGCACGAGAAGTGTTCAATTCCATGAAAGAAATGGATTTAATTTCATGGAACTCAATGATATCTAGTTGTGCACGGAGTAGTTTAGAAGAGGAATCAGTGAACCTATTTATAGATTTGTTACGTGATGGCCTAAGGCCAGATCAATTTACAATTGCAAGTTTTTTAAGGGCTTGCTCCTCTTTTAAAGAAGGGCTGTATCTCTCCAAACAGATTCATGTTCATGCAATAAAAACCGGAATAATTGCTGACAGTTTTGTTTCGACGGCCCTTATTGATGTATATTCTAGGACTGGAAATATGGAGGAGGCAGAGTTTCTTTTTGAAAATGAAGTTGAATTTGATTTGGCATCTTGGAATGCAATGATGTTTGGTTACATAATGAGTAATGACAATCAGAAAGCATTGAACCTCTTGAGTCTGATACACGAAAGTGGAGGGAGGGCAGATCAGATTACTTTGGCAACTGCAGCTAAAGCCTCAGGTTGCTTGGTTGGGTTAGAACAAGGGAAGCAAATTCATACTTATGTAATAAAAACAGGATTTGACCTAGATTTATGTGTCAGCAGTGGTATTCTTGATATGTATATCAAATGTGGAGACATGGAAAGCGCACACATGGTTTTCACCCAAATCCCTATGCCTGACGAGGTTGCATGGACAACTATGATCTCAGGATGTGTGGAAAATGGAGATGAGGACCAAGCTCTTTCTATATATCATCAGATGAGACTCACAGGAGTCCAGCCTGATGAATATACCTTTGCTACACTTGTCAAAGCCAGCTCTTTTCTAACAGCATTGGAACAAGGGAGACAAATTCAAGCAAATGTGATAAAGTTGGATTATGCTTTAGATCCTTTTGTTGGGACTTCACTTATTGACATGTATGCCAAGTGTGGGAACATAGGAGATGCGTACCTTTTATTCCAGAGGATGAAAGTGAGTGACATTGCCTTGTGGAATGCAATGTTGATAGGGTTAGCTCAATATGGAAATGCCAAAGAAGCCCTTAAACTTTTTAAAGCTATGGAATCTAATGGTATTGAGCCTGATAAAGTTACTTTTATTGGGGTACTTTCCGCATGTAGCCATTCTGGTTTAATTTCTGAAGCTTATGAGTATTTTGATTCAATGAGCAAAAAGTATGGTGTTAAACCTGAGATTGAGCACTACTCTTGTCTAGTTGATGCCCTTGGCCGTGTGGGTCGTGTTCAAGAAGCAGAAAAGCTAATAGGATTGATGCCCTTTGAAGCTTCTGCTTCCATGTATACAGCCCTGCTTGGTGCTTGTAGGGTTCAAGGGGACACAGAAGCTGGAAAACGGGTTGCAACCCAGCTCTTGGCATTGGAGCCATCAGATTCATCTGCTTATGTTCTTTTGTCCAATATCTACGCTGCTGCCAACCAATGGGATGATGTAACTGTTACTAGAAAAATGATGGAAAGGAAAAAAGTAAAGAAGGATCCAGGGTTCAGCTGGATAGATGTCAAAAACAAGGTGCATTTGTTTGTGGTGGATGATAGATCCCATCCACAAACTGATTTGATATATGATAAGGTGGAGGACTTGATAAAAAGGATAAGAGAAGAAGGATACGTCCCTGATACGGACTTTACGCTGCTTGATGTGGAAGAAGAGGAGAAAGAGCGTGCTCTTTATTACCATAGTGAGAAGTTAGCTGTAGGTTATGGACTCATAAGTACTCCCCCATCCTCTACAATTCGGGTGATTAAAAACCTTAGAGTTTGTGGAGACTGCCATAATGCAATCAAATATATCTCAAAGGTTTCTCAACGAGAAATTGTGTTGAGAGATGCTAATCGGTTCCATCGTTTCAGTGATGGAATATGCTCTTGTGGAGATTATTGGTGATGTGAAATTGATCTTACTGTTTTTGTCTCTCTTCCCCAACTTCCAACCTTTTTTGTTAACATCCATACATCCAAAAGTACCTTTATTTGTTCTTACTTTGTGTTAAATGCAGAGACGATATTGTTGTTAGAAATCTGTGATAATTACAAATTATTGCAACATTTGTATCATTCCACTATTGGCCCATTTATTTCTAGAGTAAGATGCACATAGTACACGTGCACTCTGTACTACATTATCAGCAACAAAGTTTAAAGGGAAAAAAAAGCATGCTATGAATTTGATTCCTGCACATCTTACTTATTTCGATAGCCAATGAAGGGGTTTTTTAAGTGGTTTTTATTAGGCAAATCATCGTGCATATTAACTAAAATTTAATGATCTCTCTTTAATTACAATATGCATTGTATCAATTTTTATACAGTTATTACAAATGAATCAATCAAAAAAAAAAAAAAAATATATATATATATATATATATATATAAAAGACCCCTGCATGAAGTCTTGTCATGTGGTGCTTTAATTTTATGTACGGCATTCAATGCCCTAGCCCATGTGGGTTTAGGGCTTTGATACGAATAGGAATGGCAACGGGTCGAGTTCGGGCCGGGTTTCTTAATGCCCGAACCCGACCTGCAGGTCTGCCCAAAAAACCCGAACCTGCCCCGTTTAATAAACGGGTTTTTTTCTGCGCCCCAGACCCGCCCTGTTGGGCTCCACGGGCCCCGCCACCTTAGACCCAATCCGTGGCCCAATAAAAAAAAAATTGCCTGAATCTTTAAGCCGTGTAGAATAGAAACCATCACAAGAAAAATGCAAAACAAAGTAAAAGGCACAAAAATTCTACTCAATACTACAGATCAGAGTCTAAGACCATAAATATAGATCAAATCTTACATAAAAAAAAACAAAAAAATACAGATTAAATCAGAGTTTAATCATACCTCTATTTCAACCCCTCCAAAACTTCAAAAACAAAACCATTAAAAACCCCCCAACAGATCAAAGTTTAAGACCATAAACATAGATCAGATCTTTCATAAAAATAAAAATACAAAACAGATCAGAGTCTAAGCCGACCACTATTTCAAATCCTCCAAAACTCCAAAAACAGAACCATGAAAAACCAACAAAAATCCCTCCTTTTTCCAATCAAGGCGAGGTGAGAAAGGTGGGAGGAAGGACCGGCGTCTGCGGCGAGGTGGAGAAGTGAATGGCGAGATGGAGTGAGTGGCGTGGTGAGGGAGGAGCTAGCGATCTTTGTGGCGAGGTGGATGAGTGAGCAGCTCGGTGAGGGAGGCAGGGACTGATGATACCACTGAGGTGGAGGAGAGTCGGCGGCAGCAAGTGAGAGAGAGAGAGAGAGAGAGAGAGAGAGAGAGAGAGAGAGTGAGGTAGAGGGAGGGGTGGATGAGAGTGATTAAGAGAGAGGCGGCTGAGAGGTGAGAAATTAGGGTTAGGGAAATGATTTTTAGAAGTGAAAGAGTATTTATACCTAGGTTTTTTTTTTTTTTTTAATAATATTATATACGGGTCGGGTTCAGGTCGGGTCGGGTTGGGTTTTTACAAAAACCTGGACCCGACCCGGACCCGGTTCGGGTTTTATTTTTAAAACCCAAACCTGACCCTATTTCTTATCGGACCGAGTAAAATTCGGCCCATTAGGGTCGGGTCGGGCCGAGTACCTGCGGGTCGGGCAAAAATTGCCATCCCTAGATATGAAGGTGCAGCCCATGGACCCGATCCCTACCTACCCAAAAGCCCAGTCCGAACCCATGCAAGTCGAGGGCCTAAGTTTTACTACCTAGTCCTTGCTTGGCAAGCCTCCCCCGAGCAATGGAGAAAGATTGACGTGTAAGTGCGCCATCACTTGCATATCTGGGAGTGCCTTTGGGAACGTCGCTGCTGAGCTGTTTACGGAAGTAGGAACCAAGTTCCAAAACCACCCTTACCTAACCATCCACTTATGATTAACATTATTGGACCTCCCATTGCACTAACCATGGGGGCAATGATAGCCCCTCCATTAATTTGGAGCTATAAATATGAGAAGTAGGAGGTAGGAAAGGGTTGCTGAAAGGTTCTGAAGGAACAGAGAGGATAAAGAGAGAAGAGTGACAAAAAGAAAGAGAGAGAATTTCATTAAGTCTTAGTGCCGAGAACGACCCATAGTAGGAAATCCCAAACCCACTTTACAAATAAGTTATAAGCCCAAGTGAGGTTAGGCCCAATAGCCTCATTCTAGGCGCGCACAATTGGCGCCGTTTGTGGGAATCTCCTACAAAGCTGTAGTTCGACTAAGACTCATGCACAAGAAGACGTTCCGGGAGTGACGTTGAAAGTGGTTTGGTGGGGTCTTCTCGGGGATCTTCTTGGCGAGAGAGAAGGCAAAAGAGACGTGAAGATAGGGACCGCAAACGAGAGGAGCGGTCCGGCCTCAGAGAGGGGTCATACCAGACGCAGCAGACAATATCGAGTGCCTTGAGGCACAGGCAATTTGATGAAAGAGACGAGGAGGTTGAACGGCTCCACAGGTTGGTGAGAGATCTAAAGTTAGAAGCCGAGAACGGATGCCAAGATAGCAGGGCAGGTGCAAGGGGAAATCGCCATGGTACGGGGTCTAGTAACTCTGAGTCCCGTCGACGTCGGGAATGTTCGCGTTCACAGAAGCCCCACCATCGCCGAAACCGTTCTCGTTTGCCGGAATCTCGCCATCGCCAAGATCATTCACGTTCACAGGGTTATACGGACCGGGGATCTAACTCGCTCAAAGAGCGACGACCCCATAATGCTGCCATGGATGTAATGAGCCGCGCCTTACGTAGAGCTGCTCGGTCCCCGTTTTCCGACAATATTAATGTGCCCCAATGCCGAGCAGGTTCACACGCCCACTATTCAATATCTACGACGGAAAAATGGACCCTGTTAAGCATGTTAGCCACTATATCCACATGATGTCCCTGCATTCTCACAATGACGCATTGATGTGCAAGGTGTTTCCTTCAAGCCTCGGCCCAACTGCTCTGAGATGGTTTAACGGGTTGCAGAAGAGTTCCATCCACACTTTCGCCGAGTTAATCCAAGAGTTTAGTGTCCGATTCGTAACTTGCAGCCGGGTGCCGCAACCAGTGGATCCTTTGCTGTCGATAAAGATGAGGGTAGGGGAGACCCTTCGTAGTTATGCCAGTCGGTATTGGGAGCTTTATAATGAAATAGGTGGGGGCAATGAGAAGATTGCAACGAGCACCTTCAGGATGGGGTTGCCTGAGAATCCTGAACTACGGGAGTCGCTGACAAAGAAGCCTCCCGAGGATATAAGGCAGCTCATGAGGCATATCGAGGAGTATAAATGCTTGGAAGATGACCGGTTGCAGAATAAGGGCAAGGCCCCGTTGATAAATCGTCCTCGACAGGGAGGTTTTCAGCCAAGGCCTCGGAAGGATTTAAGGATACAAAACCACCGTGGCAGATGGGGGAGGTGAATGTGACGTTTAAAGAGCCAGTGCACAGGATTGTAGAGCAAATCAAGAACGAGCCATACTTCAGGTGGCCGAGTAAAAGGGGGGGGGGGATCCATCTCAGAGAAATCAGAATCTGTACTGTACCTATCACAAAGACAAATGGCACACCACCGAGCAGTGCCGAGTATTGAAAGACCATTTAGGGCAGTTAGTAAAAGCGGGACATCTGAAGGAATTCGTAGTGAACCCCGGTGACCGGGGTACTGGCCAAGGTGTTCTGCAAAGAGGAAACCCTCTCCCACTGTCGTTGGGAGTAATTGAAATGATCCTTGTCGCCCCAAGGGGTACGGTTGCGACCAAAGGGGGGTGTTGACTGTCGCACCAATAGGGGATCCCCCGGACAAAAAGCCCACGGGGAAGAGAGCAAAACGTGCTCGAAAAACGCTTGCCTTTGATGAAGATGACTTAGAAGAACGATACAATCGCACGACAAAGCGTTGGTAGTCACGGCCCATGTGAACGGCTTCTTGGTAAAAAATGTGATGATAGACCAGGGTAGCGGGGCCGACGTGATGTATCCTGACCTATTCAAAGGGCTTGGATTGAAGAATCAAGATTTAACAAAGTATAATACGCCGCTAGTCTCGTTCAATGGAAAGGTGGTGATTCTTGAAAGGCAAATTTCCCTGCCCGTAAGCATGCAAGGTAAAGAGGTGACGGTCAACTTTATAGTAGTCAACTCATTCTCCCCCTACATGGCAATCTTAGGAAGGTCGTGGATCCATGCCATGGGGGCTGTTCCATCCACCTTGCATGTGAAAGTTAAATTTCCTATAGAACAGGGCATTGTTGTGGTACGGGGTTGCCAGCGAGTGGCAAGCCAATGCCTAATCGTTGTGGCAAGTTGGGAGGGCAGGCAGGCCGAATAGAAAGAAAACGCTGAGGAGGCGCCATTATAGCAATTACAGAGGCCCCGAGAAGAAATGGGGGTTGCATGCGCTGAGGAGCTGATAAGGGTTAAAATACTGCCGGATATTGGCAAATATTTTCAAATAGAAGCGAGCATGACAACCCAGAAGCGGGTGGAAATGTTAATATTTTTTGTGCGGAGCATGGATGTGTTTGCATGGAATATCTACGATGTGCCCGGAGTGGACCTCGAGTTCATTGTCCTTAAGCTTAACGTGGACCCGTCATTCCCTCCTAAGAAACAGAGGCCGAGGAGAGCGGCCAAGGAGCATGTAGAAGCAGTGAAGTCAGAAGTTCAAAGGTTGAAAGAGGCTAGGGTGATAAAGGAGATCTTCTTCCTAGAGTGGCTAGCGAACACCGAGGTAGTAAAAAAGAAGAATGGCAAATGGAGGGTCTGTGTAGATTTTACGGATTTAAACCGAGCATGCCTAAAGGACCAATTTCCTATGCCAAAGATTGATCAGTTGGTAGATGCCATCTACGGGCACCCGAGGATAAGTTTCCTGGACGCCTTCCAAGGATATCATCAGATTGCTCTAGCTGTCGAGGACCAGAAGAAGATAGCGTTCATATCCCTTGACACTAATTATCATTACACTATGATGCCTTTTGGGCTAAAAAATGTAGGGGCAACGTATCAATGGATGATGACAAGGATATTCCGAGACAAAATTGGGCATACGGTTGAAGTGTATATTGATGACATGGTGGTGAAAAGCAAGCAGGAAGTGCAACACGTGGAGGATCTTCGGGAGGTGTTCAAGTTATTACAGCAGCATAAGTTGCGCCTTAACGTAGAAAAGTGTGCTTTTGGGGTAGGGGTTGGCAAATTCTTGGGGTACTTGATCACCAGCCGAGGAATATAAGTTAATCCCGACCAGATCGAGGCCGTGAAGGTTCTCAAATCACCGAGCAGTCCGAAGGAAGTGCAGGTGTTAACCGGAATGTTAGCCACCTTCAACCGATTCATTTCCAAATTTTTAGACCGCTGCCGATCATTTTATCAGCTTTTAAAAAAGTGGAAAGGGTTTCAGTGGGATGACAATTGCGAAAAGGCTTTTCAGGATCTGAAGTAATACTTAACGCGAGCACCGATGCTGACAGCTCTGGAGCCCGGGGAGGACCTATATATGTACCTCTTGGTATTCAGTCATGCTGTGAGTGCCGTACTGCTAAAGGACCGAGGGGTGCAGTAGCCCGTGTATTACATCAGCAAGACCCTAGTTAACGCGGAGACTAGATACTTGCCTTTGGAGAAATTGGTATTGGCGTTAATGCATGCTACCAGGAAGTTGCCTCAGTATTTCCAAGCTCATACCGTGTATGTGCTGACCGAATACCCCCTACAGTCGTTATTGAAAAGATTTGGCTTCATAGGGCAAATAGCTAAGTGGGGGACCCAACTAGGGACTTTCGACGTAAGGTATAAGCCGAGAAATGTAATAAAGGGGCAGGTGCTGGCTGACTTTGTGGCGGAATTTTCTCCCAAGAACCCACGTGAAATAGTCTGTCAGTTGGAATGTTGTCCGTGGAAGGTGTACGTGGACAGCACTTCTAGCTCCACGGGGGCCAGTGCGGGGATTGTTATAGTCGGCTCGGAGGGAATACAGTTGGAGCACTCGTTCAGATTGGGTTTCAAGGCCTCCAACAACGAGGCGGAGTACAAAGCTTTACTAGTCGGACTAAGGATGGTTTCAAGTTTGGGTGCCCGAGACGTAGAAATGTATTCAGATTTGCGTTTGGTAGTTAATCAGGTGTAAGGTAGTTTTGAAGCTCGAAACCCCCGGATGAAAGCATACTTGGAACTGGTGAAGCAAGTTATGACCAACTTTAGTACGGTGAAGGTGATCCAAGTTGCTTGGGCGCAGAATAGATACGCCGACTCCCTCGCCACGCTGGTGTCATCAGTAACTGAGAAGATACCTCGGCTAATTAAGGTGGAGCTTGTTCCAGAGCCAAGCATCAGGGTAGCAAGTGGTCCGGGTGCTGCAGGGACCGATGTCGCAGCAGTTACAACACTTGGGCCATGCTGGATGGACCCCATCATTGACTTTTTGGCCGAGGATCGAGTCCTGCATGATGAAAAGGAAGGAAACAAGATCCACAGAATGGCCCCTCGGTATTGGTTATCAAAAGATTGGAAGCTATATCGGAGATCCTTTGAGGGGCCATACCTTTTGTGCTTACACCCAAAGAGTGTGGGCGAACTCTTAGCCGAGCTCCATGATGGAGTGTGCGGCAATCATGTAGGAGGACGTTCATTGGCACACTGGGCAATGACTCAATGATTTTGGTGGCCTCAAATGCAGAAGGACGCCACCGAGTACGTGCGTAAGTGTAAACAGTGTCAGAAACACGCCCCCCTAATCCATCAGTCGGCAGGCCATTTGAACCCAATCAGCAGTCCCTAGCCTTTTACACAATGGGGGCTAGACATCCTCAGCCCATTTCCCCGGGCAATGGGAAATCAAAGGTTCGTTTTGGTGGCTGTTGACTATTTTACCAAATGGGCGGAGGCGGAAGCTTTGGCCAATATTCGGGACGTGGATGTAAAGAAGTTCGTGTGAAAGAACATAATCACAAGATTTGGGGTGCCGAACTCCCCTATATCAGACAATGGACTGCAATTTAACAGCCGAGCCTTCCGTGAATTTTGCGGCGATCTCGACATCAAAAACAGGTATTCTACTCCAGCATATCCCCAAGGAAATGGCCAAGCCGAGGCTGTAAACAAAGTAATCGTCAACGGGTTGAAGAGGAGGCTGGAAGGTGCAAGGGGTAACTAGGCCGAGGAGCTGCCTTATGTCTTGTGGGCATACCGAACAACTTCTAGGAAATCCACGGGGGAGACCCCGTTCTCTCTCACGTATGGAGTGAAAGCTGTAATACCAGCTGAGGTAAATCTATGCAATGCATGAGTCGTGGGATTCAATCCCGCCCAAAACGATAAGACGATGGTTGAACGCTTGGATAGGTTGGAAGAATGCCATGAAGCGGCGACTATACGGCTCGCTGAGTAACAGCAGAAACTTGCTCGGAGATACAGTCGAGACGTAAAGACGAGAGAGTTTGGCGCTGGAGATTTAGTCCTGAGAAGGGCCGTAGGGAATATGCGAGATATGAATGCAGGGAAGTTGGCACAGACACGGGAAGAGCCCCAAAGGGTTACTGCCATCGCTAGCGCGAGGGCGTATTATTTGGAAGACCTAGACGAGAGGCCATTGCCCCGGCTGTGGAACGTCCATAATCTGAAGAAGTTCTATCACTAATCGGCTGTGCGTCGAGTCATAAGTTGAGCGTAATATCTTGTATATGCTTTACTAATAAGAATAGTGATGTTTACTCGCGCAGATCTATGTTATTCTATTACTGACCCTCGATTCGATCTATATCACCAAGCAAGTGAAAACCTTAAAAATCTTTCTAAAGACAGAAACCTGACCCTCGGTTTGATTTATGTCACTGAGTAGGTGGAAACCTTAAAAATCTTTCTAAGGAAAGAAACCTGACCCTCGGTCCGGTCCCTATCTTCGAGCAGGTGGAAACCTTAAGAGTCATTCTAAGGACAAAAACCTGACCCTTGGTTCGATCCATATCACTGAGCAGGTGGAAACGTTGAAAATCCTTCTCAGAAACTTGACCCCTGGTCCGATCCCTATCACCAGGCAGGTGGAAACCTTAATAATTTGGACAGGAACCTTGGACAACATTAAAAAATAAGGGATAACACGCTATTCGGATGGGTCAATTAACCGAGCATGTTCGAACCATACAAGTCCAAGAAAATCGTCTAGTTGGAATTACCTAAGAGCGGGACCCTACATCTCAACCCGCTCTCTCTCTCTCTCCCCCTCCTTATTACATATCTAATGTAAGAAAACCAATATGTGTTAATAAATTTTCCAATATGCACGGAAAGCAAAAAGAAAAAGGGTACAACCATCCGCACAGTGTTAAACATTCAACAGAAAACAGTAAAGATAAATGGCCGGTAAAATAGACCTTAATCAAACAAACCAGTGTCTTGCCACCAAAACTTGGTGATCATAAAAGTGTTTAGACCGGAAAGGAAATAATTGTTCGGCCACCACAACCCCGTGGCTTAGGCAAATTAACTAAGAGAAAGAAGTTGCTAAAATTAAAGAAAAAACGAAAATAAATAACGGTAGTCAAATTCAGCAATTACATTGATTGGTCTGTTCGGTATACCTGAGCATCGGTCTCAGACGGTTGTGGACCTGCTAGGGGTTGCGAGAAATCCTGGCTGAGTTAGTCACAATCACGGGGGTTACTGATGACTTCTGTTTCATCCAACTCCACATGGGAGTCAATCTGCTCCACCAACTCCCTCAGGCTGGTCATCTCTTCTTCATCGGCAGGCCCCGGAGGATTTTGTACACTTGGAGCAGGGTTCGGGAATGGGATCTGAACGGGATCTCTCAAGGGGGAATCCTCAAGGCCTCCTAAGGCTTGTAAAGCCACCAACCAACCCTCCTCAAAGCCAAGCTTCTGGGCATCCCTGATAACAGGCTCCGCAGAGTTCTCTAAGTCAGCGAATCCCTCGTTGTACCATTTATTCTCAGACGCCTCCAGGGCCGCCCTTAAGTCAGCCAGCTCCTCGGCCCGTGCAGTGTTTGCACTCTCGACCTCCGCTAGCTTTAGCTCTATCTCCCCCAGCTGGGCCTGCAGCTCTGAATGCTTTCTCTCTGCAGCCACCCTGGCCTTTTCAGTCGCGGCAGCCTTCTTCTCCGCATTTGTAGCCGCCACGGCCATTTCCTTCGCATTCACCTCGGCCACATCCTTGAGAGCCTTTTCTCACCCAGCATCCTCGGCCAAGTCCTTCACCCGTCCATCTAGTATGTATGCCAGTTGGCAGCCTGACAAAGTAACAAGGGCAAACGTGAAAACGGGAAAATGAGCCCCTAATGATGAAGTGCAGAAGGAGGAGAAGAAGAAAAAGAAGGTAAAATACAAACAGTAGCGAAAAGTTTACCTTGATAGTATGCCACTACAGCCTCCTTCCCATAGACTCATCCGTGCCCTCCTCAAAAGCATGCACGTCCTCGGGCAACAAGAGGCCACGAGCCAGAGCTTAGGCAACGCGGCCCCCAACGCCTTTCTCCCATACCCACACACTTGTGTCGAAAGGAAGAGGTTTGCTATCCAACATAAACGTGGGCTGCCACCCAAGCACGGCTTGGGAAGAAGACGCCACGTTCACCTCCGTCTAAGCCCCGGGCTCACGGATGACAATGCCAGTTGACGGTGGAGGGGGGGGGGGGAGTCCTTGTAGGCGCGTCACTAGGACTAGTAGAAGTCTGTTCGGCGGTACGCTGCCTCTTCCTCTGCCGACTAGGGACTGGGGCCGGGGGAGGAGGGGTTTGGCCACAACCCTAGGCCGATTGTGGCTGCGTGGCTGACCTTGCGACGGGGATAAAACGACTAACTGTCATCGTTTTTCGGGTCACCATCTCTTTGCTGGGATCGGCTTCGGTTTCAAAATGGCTAGTATGTTCGGTAACTGCTTCCTCAACAAGAGCCTCATGACCGACTAACTCTTCAGGTGGGGGAGGGGCTTTGGCCTGAACTTGCTCGTGTGCACGTTCTTGGCGAGCTCGAGACACACACTCGGCAGACTCGTCCCGTACTGGTTCACGCTCGTCAAAACCTAAGTACCGAGGGTCAATGTCACGGGCCTCGCCAATTGTGAATTTTGGGGGAAGGAAATTCGCGTGTCGCACGTCGATATAGAACAAGAGAGGACTATCAACTAATAAGGCTTGGCTGAAAGCTTGCCCAATAGAATACATGGGATCAATTCCAAGTATCAAATGAGGCGCCCGGAGCTATTCGTCCGAGTGAACAAAAATTTTGGACCTAAACACAAAGTTCAAATCCCGTACATGTGCTACTCTAACATCCAGGACGAACACTCTACCATCTGCAAAAAAAAAAAATAAAATAAAATAAAATAAAATAAAAAATAAAAAATAAAAAATAAAAAATACGCGCAGATTAGCATCAGAGTAAATGAAACCGTTATGATATGAAATGTATATCCACATTTGATAATAAGTAGGAAATAAAAGCAAGTCAATGATCGATACGAACCCACTTCGCGCCTTGTGAGGGGGCAGGGGATCTCACTAGCAAACCAATTGCCGCGCACCCGAACAAACTCCTCGACAGAATTCCTATTCGAATCAAGTAGGCAGGAGATTAGTCGTACCTTCATATCTCTAACTTTTAAGTAGTAGTTCGTTTTCTTATTCCCACGTAAGCTGTACATGTGATTTATGTCATGCTGGTCTAACTGTAAACCGAATATCTGATTCAACCGACTCACACAACTAACTACCCGGTAAAAATTGGGGGGAAGTTGGTCGGGGCATAACCCATAGTACCTGAGAATGTCTAGTAAAAGAGGGTCTACAAGAAACCTTACCTCACCCTCCAGGATTTCCATCAAGGGAAAAAAGGTAGTGTTGCCCCCTCTGTGAAGAGCGATTTCGCTCTCATGGCAATACACCACCTCCACATCATCGGGGATGTCAAAACCTTGCCTGAAAATGGCCAAGGCCGCCTCCGTATCCAGAAGGTAAGAATATCCCATCCTAAACTCTAGGAAAAAAAAAATGAATGAAGGAAGATATGGAAGTAAAAAAAAGATGAAGAGAACTTACTTTGGGCTCTAAGGTGGGGAGAAATTCTAAGCTGAAGAATAAGTGCACAGATGAATGCACGGCAGAGAGGGAACTTAGAGAGTGGAGAGTGAAAAAGTTAAAGAATGATTTGGAGCGGACTCTTTATAGGGGACCCAAAAGAGGTAAGCAACGGTTAATCAGCCATTATGAAGATTAATTAGCAAGCCTCGCAGATTCCAATGCCAATTGGCGCTCGTGCCACCTCGGTTCACGAACCATCAAGTAATAATGAAGGTTAAACCAAACGGCCAAATTCAGCACACCTTTTTAGGAACGCATTAATGAGATTCTAGAGTACCCCAGACGTCGCCTCACTGAACTTACCAAGCAACGCGCGCTTTTTGGGCTCCTTGATTCTTGCTGAGGTCCGGGCACGAATTAAGGGGGGGCTAATGTACGGCATTCAGTGCCCTAGCCCATGTGGGCTTGGGGCTTTGAAACGAAGGTGCAGCCCATGGACCCAGTCCCTACCTCCTAAAAGCCCAGTCCAAACCCACGCAAGCCGAGGGCCCAAGTTTTACTACCTGGTCCTTGCTCGGCAAGCCTCCCCCAAGTAATGGAGAAAGATTGATGTGCAAGCGCGCCATCACTTGCATATCTGGGAGTGCCTTTGGGAACGTCGCTGCCGATCTATCTACGGAAGTGGGAAACAAGTTTCAAAGCCACCCTCACCTAACCATCCACTTATGATCAACATTATTGGACCTCCCATTACACTAACCATGGGAGCAATGATGGCCCCTCCATTAATTTGGAGCTATAAATATGAGAAGTGGGAGGTAAGAAAGGGGTGTTGAAAGGTTCTGAAGAAACAGAGAGGATAAAGAGAGAAGAGTGACAGAAAGAAAAAGAGAGAATTTCATTTAGTCTCAGTGTCGAGAACGACCCATAGTAGGAAATCCCTAACCCACTTTACAAATAAGTTGTGAGCCCAAGTGAGGTTAGGCCCAAAAACCTCATTCTAGGCGCGCACATTTTACATTTAGTTTTTTTTTTTTTTTTTTTATCTTTTTTTAATTAAGTTATTTTTATTGTTACCAAAAAGTTGATATTAACTTTTTTTTTAACCGTTATCTCATTAATCTCTCATTAATTGTCTAAGCTTATACCATACATTAATTCTCTCTTCTTCATGTCTTTTAACATACCTACCGGAAGAGCATAAGGTCCTGTCATGTGGCAATTTAATCTTGTATTTAGCCTTTGCATTAACTTCTTTTCTTTAAGTTCTTTTCACTTTTTTCCAAAAAAATGGGCTACCCATAAGGTTTGTAAAAACCCAACCCCACTTATTACATTACAGATTATTTGAAAAGTCCAAGCCTCCCCACCAATAGATGGAAGCAAAGATCGTGACTGACTACGTTATAGAGAGTAGAGAGTAGAGACACACTCTTCAACTTCTTTGAAAGCAATGAAAATGGGCAACCCATAAGGTTTGTAAAAGCCCAACCCCATTTATTATATTACAGATTATTTGAAAAGCCCAAGTCTCCCCACATGTAGATGGAAGCAAAGATCGTGACTGACTAAATTGTAGATAGTAGAGAATAGAGACACACTCTTCAGCTTCTTTGAAAACAATGGTTTTCAATCCAAATTTAGTGATTACTTGAAATAATAAATGTGGAAGCTTAAGAGATTTCAATCTTTTGGGCTTCAATGCTCATCCTTTCAGCCAATTATAAATCTCACTTAGGTGCTTTATTCCTCCTTCAATGCCATTCAGCTTGGAATGCTCTATCTCCTTCTTAGAACTATTTTTCCCTACCTCTGCCTAACCCAATTGGAGCTTGATTTGGTCACCTTGATTTGGCCTTCTAATTCAAGGTTTGATTATTTTGTGTCTCTCTGCCAACCACCCCTTTTCTCAAAAAAATTGCTGGAGTGGACTTAACTAACGAAACTTTTTGTTACATGCATGAAAATTGTTTGATAAAATACATGGGTGTTTTCTTCTTTTTCTAGAATCTAAATTTGTAAAATGTCCATTTTGCAGGTCTAATACGTGGGCATGTATACATCTTCTTCCTATAATATATACGACCAATAAATTAGCATGCGGTTTTCTTCCTCCTCCAATTCTTTATAAATTTATTTTAGATTTTATTTTTTTGTAATGTACTTTTATTAAAGATTTTCCCCTTGTTTTAATGTTTATGTGAAAGTAAGAGCATGGGCAAGAAAAGCTAAGACTTAACTTGGTAAGGCCTTTCCCCTTTCCCCTTTCCCCGGTTTTAATGTTTTTTCCTGATTTTCTTAGAAATAACCAATATGAAAATCCATTTGCAATCCGTCAACCCGTGTTGTCTATCACATTAGGTGGAAGCTATTTTATTTTGTAGAAATTAAGTACTTGGTCTTAGGTTCTTAATATAGTTCATTGAATTGTCTATATAAAATATTTTTGTAAAATATATCACTCTCTAATTTTATTTCTGCCACTGAGTTGCTTGATCAGAGTTAGAATGTATGTAGTTTGATTTAAATTTAACTTGCATATGTAAGTGCATCCACAACAGTGGATCTAAATTTTTAGGGTCTATTTGGTACATGTGTTTAAAAACTGAAAATTGTTGTTTGAAAACATTTATGGAAATACGCGTGGATAAAAAAGTGTATGTAGGTGAAAAAGTGTGTGAAAATGCGTAAAATGTTGTTTAAAAACTGAAAATGTTTGTTTGAAAACACAAACCAAACACCCCCTTAGATTTTTAGCTACACAAAAAGTCACTTTATCTATTTTTATCTTCTCACACCCTACTGCAGTGGAGCTATTTTACCTTTTAACACAATAAAATAATATAAATACTATAATAAAATAATATTTCATTCAACCACCAACACACCACCACAACCACCATCAAACCCATAAAAATCACTGCACAACCACAACCACACCGTGCCCATTAAAACCAGTGAAGAAGAACAAAACAAAAACCCAGAAAAATCAACACAGCCAAACTAGTGAAAAAGAACAAAATAAAAACCCAAAAAAATCAACACAGCCAAACTGAAACCCATGCCTGATACTCTGTCCGATTCGATACCGGTCGACGAGACCTGCGCCGATCATTGATCAGTGATCATAAACAGTGATGATGAGTGCAAAGTGAAACAGAATGCTCCGATTTGAGGTGAGTCGGGTAATGTGGGACTCGATTGGAGCTAAAAACGGAGAGAGAGAGAGAGAGAGAGAGAGAGAGAGAGAGAGAGAGAACAAAAGAGAAGTGGGTCTAAGGCGATCGGCGGTGTAGGTCTGAGGCGGATGGCGACGTGGGTCTGAGGCTGATTGGCAACTTGGGACGACTGGTGGGTCGGTGACCGGAGTTGAGAGAGTGAGCTTCAGAGAGAGGCACAATGAGCTTGAGTGACCGAAGTTGGTGGGTCGGTGAGATACCAGAGTTGAGAGAGTGAGCTTGAGAGAGATGAGCTTCAGAGATGAGATGAGAGTGAATGAGAGAGAGAGAGAGAGAGGCACAGTGATAAAAGAAAGAAAAAAAAAAAGAAAAAAAAAAAGGAGTGTGGTATTATTTTAATCACCAACAGAATAAAAAATATATATATATATATATATATATATTTTTTTTTTTAGCTCTCATGAACAGTGCATATCTATCTATAGATGTGCACTGAAGCAATGTAGCTAAAAAAAATTAAATTTAGCTCCATTGCTGTAGCACGATTTTAGTGTTTGAGGAGCTAAAATATAGTAATATAGCACCACTGCTGTGAGTGCTCTAAGAGATTTGTGATGTCCCTCTATAGTGTACATATGTTATTTATTTTGGAAAGTAGAGGAGACATTTAGGCTACAGGGCTTAGTCTTTTGTGACAAGGACCAATAATAAGATATCTAAAGG
This sequence comes from Quercus gilva, assembly GCA_023621385.1. NCBI lineage: Eukaryota > Viridiplantae > Streptophyta > Magnoliopsida > Fagales > Fagaceae > Quercus > Quercus gilva. Next base: position 18,867,391 of record CM042474.1, read on the forward strand.
AATTTCTATGCTTCAAGTTGAAGACACCACAAAGTTGAACTAATGAAGGCTAAAAAGAATTTGGTGAAGGTTGTGAAATATGATGATACCTTACAAGTTATAACTTAACAAATTTTAGCCCAAAGTGATGATGCCCTCATCCCTCTATATGTGTGTCTAATTTGATATCCTTATTGGGCACATTATTGGAGGCATAAGCACAAGTGTAATGAGAGTCTACTGATCACTGTCATTGACATAGTTTTTGTCTAGCTGAAAAGTACTTTCTTATTTCTTAATCTGCCTGTATTTGAATGCCTTTCTACTTTCAATTTTTTGCTTTGTCTTTGCCTTTAAAAGGCACTGGTGAATAGAGTTTAATATTACAATTGCTTTGAATTTAATAATGGTATTAATTGGTCATGTGATTACTTCTGTCCAACATTTAGTTGATCTATTCTAATATTCTTTATTCACCTTTGTCTTTAGATATCAGGGCACATCAAAGATGCTACTCCTTACCTTGATGCTGCATCTACATAAAGTTTCCAATTTGTTGGGGTGTTTCATGTGTTGCTAGACCTAAGAGTAGGTGTTGTTTGCAGTTTAGAGAAAATGTGTTTCTTATTGCAGTAAGCTAATAGTGTCATTTGAACATTTCATAAACATATATATTTGTCTCAATATATGTGTGCCAGCTATGGTAGCTAACCATCCTAGAGATTACACACTTTATTGCACCCATCTCAAGCATGTCCTAATTTACATATTTAGTTGATCTATTCTAAAATTAGTAAATCACATGTCAAGTTAATACCATCACTAAAATTACTTCTTTCCAACATTTTTTTTTTTAAATTTCTCATTACTTGAACTGAATAATTATAATGGATATGTGTGTGCAATTTATAATTGTTGTTTTTTATTATGAACTCAATACTAACAAAGTTCTATAACAATTATGCTATAATATATGTACAACATTCTTCAAAACCATCTTACATAAAACATTACAACATTATCCGTGTATTGCACAAGCAATTTACTAGTTTTATAATAAAAGGCGTACAAAATGACGTGGTAATGAATTTGATTCAAGTCACTTCTATATATAAAACATAAATAAATGTTTGAATTACTTTTTGTCATTTTTTAATTTTAAAATATATTTGTTATTTTATTAGATTTGGTGGTAAAGAATTCCCCTTTTAATGTTGTGGTTAGAGTTTAATTTAACAACCTCATTAATGATAATGGTGCAAGGATTTTTGTGTTATCTCGCTTTTGTTGTTTCTGTTGGGAAATTTTGATTTTATGAATTCATAACTTATAGGGTTTCAAGCATTTCTTTGTGTCAATTTTATCCCTTTAATGAAATTTGGTTTCGTTCTTTCCTAAAGTACTTAGATTACTTAGAAGTGGAACTTTACCAAGGCAAAACCCTTTGGATCCACCCCTAGGGAGTAAACCACAAATACGTTACCCCACCTGCGAGAACCATGGATCAGATAATATATGGGATTTTCTAGTGGGGATTATCGAACCCAAAATGTTTGGGTCTACAACTCATTCTAATCTTCCAACTACTAGGCTGCATCCTAATGGGTTACTTTGGTCATGGATACGTTCAACACCTGATCTTTTAGCCGCACCCTTCAAATGATTTTTCTGTTTGTTACATATTATATGTATCATTAAATCGAAAAGTTATCGCTATTATTATTTTTTTTGAAATGTTCATAGAAAGAGTTTTGATATTGAGTGCTATCCAGATTTAGCAGTATGTGGTATATGAGATACGGTATTTGAGTTTATTTTGGGCAAACACTGGATTTTATTCATGTGGGTGTCTCTTGACGGTCAATTTGACTAATTAGTATACTTGAATGGTATTTTTTTTTTGGAAGGGTTTGGCTAAAGCTTGCTGAAAGTTGAGTTTTTCTTTCAATGTCATTTTTGCATGTATATTATAGTGTTTTATTCGTTTTCATTTTGAGTAAATAATGAGCTTAGTCAAGAAAGGAACCCAAGCCAACACCACAAAGTTGAGTAACCTAAGCAAGGTAACAACTTTAAATCCAAATGCAGTAGAGTTTGTTCCCTTTGCCCTCAGATCATCATCTGGAAGCACCAGCACTGCGGATGCCACAACAAGGCTTGCTAATTCGGGAACTTTAGGATAAGCAGTGCTAGAGAGATCAGAGTCATCGTTTCAAAAATTCCTGATGAAGAGGCCCATCAATGCTGGCGTCGCCAGCTTGCGATGATATTTTACCCGTCTTTAAGGTCATGGGAGAAGATGAGTCTGAAGGTATTGGGAACCTTTCTTTGGTGGATTTGTCCTTGCATGATGATGGTGAAGCTTCAAAGTATCGTGCTTCTGCAGGCAGTGGATAGTAGTTAAGTGAGCAGCAAGAATTATGTCCACACACTATTAATGATAATAGCTTTGTTGGAAAGTTAAGATTTTCTGCTTCATCCTATGGTGAAGTTTTGTCATCGCCTAGTTTTCTGTGCATGTCAACTAAGCCCTGGGATAGACAAACTGTGAACAGTCGTCAGTTCAGGGACAGGCCTCCTTTATGATGGCAATTGTAGACATGATTTTGTGAATGATATGTTGGGTGAGCATGCCATTGTGGACAATTTGGACGATAATGAAATGGACCCCATTGAGCTTTTTTTTTTTTTGGCTAATCGAACCCCATTGAGTTATTAATCCGGGTTTTGCTGCTGAAAGCCTTGCCGTTGCAGAAGTTTCTGTGGTAGCATATTTCAAACAAAGTTTAAATGCTGAAAACTGGGTTTGGTAAGGATGTTTTATTAAGAGCATCTGATTTCAACATGTATTTTGAGAACTCATTCATATCATTATTAGTTTTTAAGTAATATTGTTGAGTGACACTTTCGTAAATAAGTTAAAAATCATGAGACTCACTTGATATAACCAAACATAATTAAAACTCTCTTGCTCGCTTTAGCCTCTTTCTTTTTCTTCCACAGTCTCACCTCTTAGACGCCTTCTGTTCTTCTCTCTTCTTCTTCTTCTTCTTCTTCTTCTTTTTCTTTCCTTTTCTCTCTCCTTAAATAAAATATATACTTTTATTGTACAGTCATCACTGAAAAAAAAAAAAAAAAACACATATACATACCAAACCTTAGCATATTGAGATAGTAAGCACTTAGTTGAATATGTAGCCCAGTCTTCAATTTAATAAGTCAACTTATTGTTTCTTAAAAAAAAAAAAAAAAAGTTGACTTGTTTACACCTATTAGAATTGAGTTTTTAATATGCTTTAAAAAAAAAAAATACTAACCCTAGTTTTTTTTTTTTTTTTGATGGGAATACTAACCCTAGTTAAACTTTGGTAAAAATAATTTTTAAAAAATTTAGAATATTCCTTTAGTAATATTAACAGAATAAAAATAGAAGTGAATGAGTGTTATTTTCTTCAAATTCCAAGGGAAGGGAGTGTTTTTTCTCTTTAAGATTAGGCTGAAGTGTAATTCTTCCAAACCTCAAGAGAGGAGAGTGTGATTAACCTTATCAAGTTAGCTATTGAAATTATAAGAATGATTTGGTCTCATCTTATTCTTACATCCTTCAAAAAATTGTGTAATGTTTGTGAGATTATTTTACAAATTGAGTGATTTAGCCATATATAGATCCTTGCTATTATGAGACTAGTAATTTGGAAGGGACAGATTTACTCGTCATTATCCTATTATATTATATATTGAGATCCTATTATAGTATATATTTTCAATTGAGTTTAAATTCCTTATAAAACCTTTTATATTTATACCATTCATTTGATACTTTGACATATTATAATTTCTTTAAGTAGTAGTCTAATAAAATAGATAGTTTCATATATAAATACAATCATAATAGATGCTCATTAATAACTGCCATAATTATCAAACTTTAATTTTAGAAAGAAAAAGAGTAGAGCGAATTTCATTTTTTTGAAAATTTGGTTTTAGAGTTACTAATAATGCTAAACTATGTTAGCTTGAACTATTTAAAATTCATCGCCTTTTCGAATAAAACATCCTAATATTGAAAATAATTTAATTAAGTTTGATTTTCTCCAAGCAAATTCTAATTAAATTAGACAAATTTTTTTAAAGCTCTAATTTATATATATATATATATATTATTAACAAAATCAGTAATTTATTGATATTTATGATTCAGGATCATTGTATAGTCTTTTAAAAAAGGGTATTAATAATGATTCTCTTATTTCTGTTTTTTAATATTAATTAATTGTGTTATCAATTGAGAGTAACCATTTTTCTAAAAATAATAATAATAATAAACTAAGTTAACACAATAAATGTGAAGAAGTCTTTAAAACTTATTTTTATTGTTTCATTAAATTTTTTTGTTTGACAATTCGGTAGTTAGGAGTGGATTTTTCACTAACGTTTTTTTTGTTTGTTCATTTCACTAAGTTTTTTGTTTGCAAACCAACTAAGCTACAAAGTTTTTGATAATTATTATTGTGAGGACTGGGTTTGAGCACTGCTACCATTAGATGAGTGGATCTGAGCCCAGCTAGCCCAACACAATGAATTTGTAGAAAGTGGGTCAAAGGGGCCAGGTTTTAGTGTGTGGACAACAGTTAGTATGGCGTTCATGGCCATCAAATAGAGATGAACCCATTTTGTCAAAGAGAGTTTACTCTCTTTGTAATCTGGGGTGCCTCTTTCTCGTTAGGGCCAGTGAGCCCCCCTCTTTCTCTGAATTCTAGGAGTCCCCCCCTTTCTCAGGAGAGTTTCTTACATTATATATATCCCCTTTCAATTGATCCTAGCCCTACATTTGTTGATCAAGCAGGTCACTATTTGAGTGCTTGTCCCATCAGCCATTTTCGCATCTTTCTGTGAGTTGCTGCTACCAAGGCAGCATTGTTCAGGGGTCATTTCCTCATTAATGCGACTAGAACGTTAGCGGTGGGCACTTAATGCAGAGGTGACAGTTTGTCTTAGACTTGCTCATTTGCCATCCTTCCCTAGCCGATGCGTTGTACTTGCTCTGGGGCGCTGCCTTTGGTGGTGTTTTTCTCTTCCTTTCCATGACCTCGGCTGGCCAAGGACAGGATTGTCCTCGGCAATGCTTCTTGGCGATTGAGGCTTCCTGGATTCGTTCTCAGACATTTCTTCTTCCTTGGCGTGGGCCTTGGACTTGATACGAAGTGGGTTAGGGTTGCCTAATTCTTTAGCCCCACAATAACCCCTCAAAATTCTGTTGTCCGGCTCTTCGGACGGGGAGGAGGATTTTGATATCCTCGAACCCGCGTCATGGCTTGCCCCTAATCGATGCTGGAGTCTTTTCGCCTGCCCAAGATACGCTCTTAGCACTTCGGTGTACGAGGCACGCCCTCATTAGTGTCCTCGTGAAATGACGCAGATCCAACGATTGGGAATTTCTTTGGAAATTGCACGGGGCTATTTTCACGGTTAAGGATTTCTTGGGAAGTTGAGCAGGATTTGCTACGCCATATCTCTTTCTCCGAATTTCGTGCAAATTAATTTTCTCCAGATTTCACCTTCTATAGAAGGCCTTTTGGGGAGATTGTTCTTTCCCATTTATAAATCCTCACGTCCAGCAGGAACTTCAAGCTCTCAACACTTTAGGCATTTCCAAGGACTCTGCTAGTATCGTGATCAAAGCTTAGGTAATGAGGTAGCCCTGGATAAAGGCAAGGGCAAGGAAGCCAGGCCCCTTTCAGGGATCAAGAATGCTGCCTAGATTCTGGGCGGTGCAGCTGAGGCGAAGGAAGCAAAGGCCAAAGATGCTTCTTCATTTCAACCGGGTAAAAAAGAAGACCCTTCTCCTACAGTCGAGAACCGAAGCGGGCGTGGATTGCCTCAGACTTTCGATGTGGCAAAATTTGGGTCTCACATTGACAGTAGGACCTCAATGGAGGTTAGTAAGAATGTTGAACGGTTAATGCCCGAGTGTTGCCACCCCCGGTGTTTAATTGTCATAAAACTGGGAAAGAAGTAAGGGAACATCCTAGGATGGGGTCATCAGGCATTTTTGCCTATTCTTCTTTCTCATCGCTGGTACCACCCATACTGGCTCGATCGGTTGTTGGTAGCCTTAAAACAGGCCTGCCTCGGCCTTTCTTTTGTAATTAGCTTTAGAACAAGCCTGCCAAAGCCTCTGCCTTTGTAGTTAGCTTTAGAACAAGCCTACCAAAGCCATTTGGTGTATGATGTATCTTTCCTTTATTTAATAAAGAAGTGGTTGCACATTTTACTTTACGAATTTTTCTTTTCTTCGCAGTAATTGTTTAACGCATGCGTTGATATTATTTATTTATTTATGTACTTTTTATGGGATTTGGAACTGATGTTGCTGACGATAGCGCAAAGTTGTCACTTTGACTTTAACACAGCCGACAATGCTAACTTTAAACAGGCTAATTATGTGGTCATAATTAGGAGCATAGCCATTGTATTTTACACCGCAAACTGTGCTAGTTTCCTCATTGGTTTGAGTCCGAGGACCATGCAAGACCTTAGTTCTGTCTAGGACTTAGTTTCTCCTGAGTATCAGCCCCCAAAATGGAGGTACGGAGTGTATGGCTGATGCCAAAAGCCCCTGAAGCTGTGTTTCTTCGAAGTGTTGACTTGAGCGAGCGCTAAGTTATGACGAAAACCATGTATGTTCTTGGAAACAGTGGTGGTGCATTTATGCAGCATGCACTGCCGTCAAAGTGGCCCTCCCCAGGGACCCTTGCTGATGGAATTTCGAGCCCACCTTGACTAACCGTTGCACTCACTATCACACAAGCCCCTCCCTACAGACGGCGCCAATTGTGGAGACTGGGTTTGAGCATTGCTACCATTGGATGAGTGGACCCGAGCCCAGCTAGCCCAACACAATGAATTTGTAGAGAGCGAGTCAAAGGGGCCAGGTTTTAGTGTGTGGACAACAGTTAGTATGGCGTTCATGGCCATCAAATAGAGATGAACCCATTTTGTCAAAAAGAGTTTACTCTCTTTGTAATCTAGGGTGCCTCCTTTTCGTTAGGGCTAGTGAGCCCCCCTCTTTCTCTGAATTTTGGGAGTCCCCCCCTTTCTCAAGAGAGTTTCTTACATTATATATATCCCCTTTCAATTGATCCTAACCCTACATTTGTTGATCAAGGAGGTCACTACTTGAGTGATTGTCCCATCAGTCATTTTTGCATCTTTTTGTGAGTTGCTGTTACCAAGGCAACATTATTCAAGGGTTATTTCCTTATTAATGCGGCCATAATGTCAGCGGTAGGTACTTAATGCGGAGGTGACAGTTTGTCTTAGACTTGCTCCTTCGCTGTCCTTCCCTGGCCGACGCGTTGTACTTGCTCTTAGGCGCTGCCTTTGGTGGTGTTTTTCTCTTCCTTTCCATGACCTCGGCAATGCTTCTTGGCGATTGAGGCTTCCTGGATTCGTCCTCGGACATTTCTTCTTCCTTGGCGTGGGCCTTGGGCTTGATACGAAGTGGGCTGGAGTTGCCTAATTCTTTGGCTCCACAATTATATTAAAATAAAAAAAAGTTAAACAAAAGTTTATAAATACCATAAATGTTTTTAAAATATATATAAGAAGTTTTCATAAACAAGTCTAAGTAAATTATTTTTCCCAAAGAAAAAAAGTCTAATTTTTATGACACAAAGTTTTGGGACTAAAACGACGTGTAGCCTAAAGAAAGTGCTTGACTAGAGTATGTTTCGGAAACACTGTTCAACTTCAACACTTTTACTTCAGTACTTTTTTTTCCCAAACAAACACACAGTCAACTTGTTCAGGAATCAGGGTAGACTCACTCACGTGTGCCACTTGTAATGGTCCCACGTTACAAATAAAAGTACTCTTGTCCCTAAATTATTGGACCGTGAATACACGCGCCTCGTGGGATTCCATCTCGAAACTCAAACAGGTTACTCACACGAATATCACTTCTGTTATTATAGTACACGACCAAACCCAAAGTACTGTTTATAAAAAAAAAAAAAAAAAAAAAAAAAAAAAACATGAAATCTTCTCTGTTCTGAACTTCGGATTTCTCAAAGCACAAGAAACAGAGAAATTTGTTTTTTGTTTTTTTATTATAAAAATAAAGATTTCCCAGATTTTCTTTTACTTTTTTTTTGGGTAAAAATTCACTGAACGTGTTTTTTAGTGTGTACTTTCTAGTTCTACTCAAACAGTGTGTGAAAATAATTGTTTTTAAATTCTTAGGGACCCATTAAAAAATTCCCATTCATAGGAAAAGAAAGAATTCTTTTTGCACTATTTAGATAATCAAAGGCCTTTTCGCAATCCAAAGAGACTACTGTCAACATGCTTTGTTTAGAGCAGCAGAATCAAACCCAGAATCTTCTTCCTCTCAAACGGAGCTCAAGTGATATGAATGAATCTGATCATGATCTTTCTGTTCAAGAATCACCCTCTTCTTCAAGTCCCAAGTGCATGAAGCCCAGAGGGTTTGTTTCTGCTTTTTTTCTTTTTCTTGTTTTTGCATCTTGATGATGATGATGATGATCAATTTGTGTGTTTTGAGATTTTAATAATGTGTGAATATGTATGTGTATTTTTTTGGGTTGTGTAGGTACCAATTGCAAGTGTTTGAAGTTGCAAAGAAGAGGAACACCATAGCAGTGTTGGAGACAGGTGCTGGCAAGACTATGGTAGCCGTTATGCTTATCAAAGCCATTGGTGAAGCTATCAAGTCTAATGGCCATAAAAAGTTGATTGTTTTCTTGGCTCCCACTGTCCATCTTGTTAATCAGGCATGGTTTTTTTTTTTTTTTTTAAGAAAAATTTATTTCCTTTTTGGTACTCTTTTTAATTCTTTCTGTCCTTTAATGAAGTATTTCTCTTCAATTGTTGAATGAAAAGAAAGAATTTTAGTGCTAATAAAGTATACTTGTGAACCTACATGTAATGTGGCTAGTTGATTTAGTCACATACTGAAACAAATGGGTTATCTGTCTGCAGCAATTTGAGTTTATAAAAAACCATGCAAATATGGAAGTGGGGCAGTACTATGGAGACATGGGAGTTGATAATTGGAGTTTAGAGACCTGGGAACGGGAAGTTAATAAGAATGATGTAAGGTTGCTTCTTAAATAGCTCCAAGTATCTTTATGATTATCTGTATACTGAATTATTTCTTTATGTTTTTATTTGGGCAGTTCTAATTTCTACTTCTTAATGGCATGTTACTGTTAAAATCTGAGTTTGAGCTTCCTCTGTTTTAATTGTTGCTTTAGTTTTCTTTCTTTATGCACTTTTATTTGCTCTGGCATTTAGCACAAGTGAGTTAGTTACTATTTCCTATATTGCTTGGTTAGTCATTATTCATCACACACCAGTAAGTTGACTGTCTCTGAGAACTCCAAATTGGTGCTAGTTTAACAATATATTTATGTAGTCAAAGTTAAAAATAAAAATAAAAAATCAATCTTCCCTACTAATTATTACAGGGAAATAATTTTTCCTAAAATCCTAGATTTAAATTTCTATTCACAAGTTACCTTTGCTAGTGTTATGTTAATGCAAATCCTTTATGTTATCTTGTAGGTACTAGTAATGACACCCCAGATATTTTTGGATGTCTTAAGAAAGGCATTCTTGAGTCCAGAAGCAGTATGCTTAATGATAATTGATGAATGTCATCGTGCTACTGGTAACCATCCATATACAAAAATAATGAAGGTGAATATCTATTATTTTCCATTTTCGTTGTTGTGCACCATCTTAAGCTGATTTTTCATTCTTATTTTTTATGAACATCTCAATAATTGTGTTGTTTTGGTGAAGGAATTTTATCACAATTCTAATAACAAGCCAAAGATTTTTGGAATGACGGCATCCCCTGTAGTTAGAAAAGGTAAGATATTGTGTACTGCTATGTCATTGGCTAAGATAGGTTGGTCCAGTTTTTTTTTTTTGGCCATTATTTGATGTACTTTGTACTGTACATGTCTTAGATGTGCTTCATGTGTACAGTTCAGTGCCATTAGTACTTAAATGTTAAGTTTCATTAAGTTTTCTCTCTGGGGAGTTAGGTTAAGGCTGATTAGAGCTGGAAAGCTAATCAGCTTAACATAAGTTTTTCTGCATAGAGTTTAAAGTTTCTTTGTATGGATTGTTTGGCTGCCATTGAATGATTAGCGTATTTTAAGCCTTTTCCAGTTAGTCTGTTGTGGTTTAATTATTTTTCTCTCTCTTATCTTTATGCTTTGTGTTTAAGAAATGCTATACAAGGCCATTGCTAAATGTTCATTATCAAGTGTCTAGTTATCAGATCTGTCGTTATATTAAAAATCATTTTTGCATACTTTTACTTACAAATGTGTGTAGCAGGTGTCTCATCCATCGTGGACTGTGAGGGTCAAATATCAGAACTAGAAAATATCCTGGATTCCCAGGTATTTTACAATTTTAATAGTGATGATTCTGCACTTATCATGGATTAAACTCAAGTATTGATCCTTTCTGGGTTAGATTTATACTGTTGGAGACAGGACAGAGATTGAAGTGTATGTGCCCTCTGCAAAAGAAACTTGTAGATTTTATGACCAAGCACAGTTTCCCAGTTTGGATTTAAAGGGGAAAATAGAGGCCTTGTGTTCCAAGGTATTTCTGGGCCATTTAATACACATATTCATACGTATGCATTCTCACCCATAAAAACACATCCCATCCATGCTTATATTTATATATATTTAAACAGTAAACTTGTCAGGATACTGATAAAAGCTTACCTGCATTGACAGTTTGATGCGTCCTTGTTAGAGGTGCAAGGGTCATTGCAAAGTAATTACAAGGACACGGATGATAAATTTAATATGCTGCGAAAGCGTTTGTCTAATGATCAGGCAAAGGTTTTGTATTGTCTGGACGACCTTGGACTCATGTGTGCTTATGAGGTATGCTAGGACTCTAAATTTAGAATAAACTGTAGAGGAGAGTTGTGTCTTAAAAGGAAAGATACATACATACATACTTACATATGTTATCTTTATTACACCCTTGTCCTTGGGTTCCCTCCAACTGTATGACATTCAAGCAGCTCTAGTTACAGACCTCATAGCCTTAGTATATGATTACTATTGTTTATGATCATACCTTTGGTTCTAATTTCATTCTTTCTATATGATGTTACGTATTCACCAAAAAAAAAAAAAGGTTATTAGTTATTCTTTTCTATATGAATACAGGCAAAGGGTCACTAAAGTTTTTGATGGTAAACATTCATGGTCATACCTTTCTCTTCTAATTTTATTTTTCTGTATTATGTTATTTGGTTTGTAGGCTGTGAAAGTCTGTCTAGAGAATGTTCCGAACAGCAATGCAGAGTGTGAAGTTTATAGAGAAAGTTACTTTCTGTGTAAACGTTTTCTTGAGGAAGTCTTGTGTATAATTGGGGAATCTTTCCCACATGGTATGCTGCTTGGAATATTTCTTCTTTATTCTTTATCCTTGTTTAAGCGGTATCATAACGTTTATCCTTTTTTTCTTTTTTTGCATCTTTGTACTGCAAACTGATTTTGTTTCTTTGTTGTGTACCTATGGTTGTGATACATCATGTCCAAATCATTTGCACTACTGTCAAAATTTCTGATGTTGTTACTCTGTATGTTAATACCCTGTCACAAATGTACTTTTCTTCCTATCTTCTCTCACCCATATGTTGTAACAATTTAATTGGTATTACAATGTGGCGTAAATCAACAATTTTCTGACAAGATTGTATTTTCTATTTGTTGGGGCAAAAGTGGGAAATGAATTGTTGAACCTATTTTTACTTGGTGCAATTTAGTTGTTAGTGGTATATCCTGATTCTGTACACCATAATTGGTATTTTCATACACTATAAGTTATTTCCTTGCTTTTAATAAGAGAATGTTCTTTCCAGTAGCTATTGATTGGATTTATTTTAGTTTGGTATCTTTGAAGTGTTTCTCTTGTTATGGTATCTCATTATTTTGGGGTTTATTTTTTCACACAATGCACCTTTTATATGGCCATATGCTAATATATTTCAAATTAAAATCTGTTATGTTATGTTTCTGGTTTAAATATGATATTTCTTATTGATAATATCTTTTTTGTCTCTTTCAGGTGATGAAAATCTTCTGGATTTAGGGTCTGGTTATTTAAAAGCAGTAGATTTGGGCTATTTATCTCCTAAACTACATGAACTTCTTCAACTTTTCCAATCATTTGGGTAATTTAACTACACCAGTTGATTTTTATTTATAATCTTATGTGGTTGATTTACCATCATGTTTTGTGGTTGCAGAGGAGCTGAGCAAGTACTGTGCCTCATTTTTGTTGAGAGAATTGTTACAGCTAAGGTAATTGAGAGATTCATGAAGAAAGTTGCCTATTTATCGCATTTCACGGTTTCATATTTGACTGGAAGTAACACATCAGTGGACTCGCTGCCGCCAAAAAAGCAAAAGGAAACATTGGAGTCATTTCGCTCTGGCAAGGTGTCTAATCTTTTAATATAGGATTTGAATTATTGGAAGTTTTGTTATTTGAAAACCCAATTCTAAATTAACTAACCCTTCTATGTAGGTCAATTTATTATTTGCTACTGATGTAGTTGAGGAGGGAATTCACGTGCCAAACTGCTCTTGTGTGATACGGTTTGACCTCCCCAAGACAGTCCGTAGTTATGTCCAATCTCGGGGACGAGCTCGACAGGATAACTCTCAATTTGTCATGATGTTGGAGAGGTGAGGTCTCCTCTTTGTTGTTAGCCTTTACATAGTTTCTTGAAATTCAGAATATGTATTTTTTTTGTTGCTATTGTATGTAAAATCAAATATATTGTTGCTCTAACTATACGTATATCTAAAGGGGAAACACAAAACAAAGGGATCAACTGTTTGACATAATCAGGAGTGAGCATTCAATGACAGATACAGCCATGAATAGAGACCCTGATGCACACATTCTGAAGGCATGTACTACTGAGGAAGTAAATGCATATCATGTGGAAGCAACCGGGGCGTCAGTTACTGCAGATTCTAGTGTCAACCTCATTCATCGATATTGTGAAAAACTTCCTGGTGACAAGTATGGATATGTCTTTCTTGTAAATTGATTAGTTATACTTAATATAATTTCCCTTTTTGTTTTATGATTCTATTCATTAAATCAAGTTATCTCTTATTCAGTCATAATTTGTTACTGTATTAATTAGGTACTTTGTCCCAAAGCCAAAATTTCATATTTCACTTATCGAGGGGTCTTACAAGTGTAAAATGACATTACCCCCTAATGCGGCTTTTCAATCCATAGTTGGTCCCTCAAGTAGGAATTCTCATTTAGCAAAACAGCTTGTTTGCTTGGAAGCATGTAAGAAGTTGCATCAAATGGGTGCTTTGGATGATCATCTTCTCCCATCCATCAAAGAGCTTCCAGAGAAAAATCTCATTGTAAAAAGCAAAGAATCAGCTTCAGGTGCAGGTATGTATATGTGACCAATTGATTTTTGGTTGTTAGATGTAGTGTTCACAAAATGGTTCTGTAGTCCCTATTTAAGGTTCATTGGGGTAGTTGATATATTGAAAGACATTCATTTCTATTTGAATCTGACCCAATCTAGAATACATTGGAACAATAAAGCAAGCCTTGGTAAAATACTCGTTTACAAGTCAATTGTCAACTTGTGATGTTATTTTTATAAAAAATTACTTGTTGATAAATTCTTTGTTTTCTTATTTTGCCTTTGTATGTGCCAAAAAAAAAAAAAAAAAAGATTTAGCAATGTTGATACTTTTCATGAGAGAATACTTTTGATCCTGAAGCTTTTAACATGTTAAAAATATACATCAGTCTGATGCTTTGGATGACTTCATGGTTTATTTTTGAGTTACTTTTGAATTCAACTGCAGAAAAATATACATTAGGTGTCTGAGTTTTTATGTTGTGCATGTTGTTTTTGTATCATATCTGGCATGTGCCAAGGCATTTTATTTTTCTCCTTTTATTTTCCTTATAATAACTATTATTTTGGTGTTCGAAGGAACAACAAAGAGGAAGGAGTTACATGGGACTACTTGCATTCGTGCACTATCCGGAACTTGGGGAGAAAAAGTCGATGGAGCCATTTTTCAGGCCTATAAATTTGAATTTTTATGTAATATTCCTGGAGAGCTTTATTCTGGATTTGTTCTTTTGCTTGAGACAAAGCTTGATGATGATGTGGGAAATATTGAATTGGAGCTTTACTTGGTCTCAAAGAAGGTTAAGTCTTCTGTATCTTTTTGTGGGCAAGTGCATTTGGATGCAGAACAGGTGCACACATCAGCTTGTTAATTCATTTATCATTCTTGTTCTTTTTTGGGAATATTTCTTCTAATTCCATGCTGTCCATTATTCCTTATCAGATGACAAAAGCAAAGTGTTTTCAAGAATTTTTCTTTAATGGTTTGTTTGGGAGACTGTTTTTTGGATCTAAATCAGCTGGAACGTGCAGAGAATTTTTACTTAAGAATGAAACTAGATCACTATGGAGCCCATCAAACATGTATTTGCTTCTACCTCTTGAAACATTGAACACTTCAAGTCCTGAGCCTTGCCAAATAAATTGGATAGGCATCAATTCTTGCATATCAGCAGTAGAAATCATGAGAAAAAGCTCTTTGTTGGGTGCTGAACATTGTAATGGTGAGACAGGAAATTTATCACCTTATAGGAATGGTTCATGCAGCACTAATGTTATCCACTTTGCTCATAGTATGGCCGACACAAACAATCTCAAAGATATGGTAGTTTTGGCAATTCACACTGGAAAAATCTACTCTGTTGTTGAGGTTGTGAATAATACCTCTGCTGAGAGTCCTTTTGATGGAAACACTGATAATGCCTCATCAAAATATATGACATTTTCAGAGTACTTCAACAAAAAGTAGGCGATTTCTTATCTTGAATGATGTTTTGTGCTTATTGTGTATTTTCCTCTTTGGATTCCTCTATATAGTTCCATAGATAACGCCTGTCCTGATCAGGTATGGGATAACGCTGATGTATCCAGGACAGCCTTTGTTGCGGTTAAAGCAAAGTCATAACCCACACAACCTTCTTGTAAACTTCGATGAGGAAGGTTTGTTAATATGAATACTTGAGCTTTCTTGCAACATATAGTGTCTTATATGTAGTGCACATGTTCTGTATATTGGTATTCAGGTGGCAATTTTATGTGCTAGTTATGCTTTCATAATATTTAGCCTTTGTAAAGAAAGATGATTTTATTTCATTTTTCCAAATTTGATAATCTAATTGAAACAATTTAGGTGAACAATGCATATTGTCGCCCTAATCTTCCATTATCAACACCCTTCAACTAAGTCATGGCTTTCAGCTTTGTCTACTACTACTATGATTCCCAGTTCTCATAGGGTAGACCGGATGGGAGAGAATTGGGGTTGGGGTAGGGAAGAGTTTTTAGTTGGATAAGATAGTTACAGACGGAGTAGATGGAGATCTCTCTATATGGTACACCATGTTCAATTGGAAAAAGGAAGCGAAAAGAGAGTCAGATTTGGCATTGCTAAACACTTCTCTCAAGTTTAATTTAAGGATCTTGATAATTGGCTGGCATGTTTAAGAAAGCAGGTAGCAGTCAACTATTAGTTCCCTATTTCTATAGTGTAATAGAAACCCCGCTCAGAAGCATGCCTAGTAAGGAGGGGGAAAAGGGAAATTTCCATGAGCATGTGTCGGCATACAAAAATTGCACACATTTTATCATCTTAGATGAGGGTTTTCCCCTACCAGTTGGGTGTATTACACAAGTTGTTATTGTACAATTATTAGATGGATGTCTGTTTCTAGTTCTTTTAATAAAGTTCTTGAATCTGATTTAGTAATGCTGTGGAACTTTGTGTATATATCTAATATTTTCTTCTGATTAAGCAGGCACTACTGGTAAGACATTGGAAGCAGGTGTGCTTGTCAAAAAGGCACAAATGCATGTTCATATGCCTCCTGAGCTTTTAATCAGGCTTAATGTTTCCAGAGGAGTTTTAAGGTCATTTTATTTATTACCATCTGTGATGCATCGGCTGGAATCGCTTATGTTAGCCAGCCAGCTTAGAGAAGAGATTTGTTGTTCTAGCAACTTTCATACTTCAAGCGCTTTGGTCTGTCCTATTAGTTGGTTATTCTCTTGATTTGTCTATATTCTTTTGAATCATACAGTTTTGATTAATCTAATCAAGATCTTTTGTGAATAGATTCTAGAAGCTCTTACAACGCTAAGATGTTCTGAGAATTTTTCAATGGAGCGTTTGGAATTGCTTGGTGATTCGGTTCTAAAGTATGCAGTGGGCTGTCACCTCTTTCTTAAATATCCTAAGAAGCATGAAGGGCAATTAACTGATATACGTATACGGGTTATTTGTAATGCAACCCTACATAAATTGGGAACAGATCTCAAATTACAGGTATTTGAATATATATCTCTTTTCTATGGCTTACATCTCTTTAAGTGGCTTTATTAGGCACATCATGGTGCATATGAATTAAAACTTCATGATCTCTCATTAATAACAATATGCATGGTATCAATTTTTATATAGTTGTATCAGAAAATTGATGAACCATAGCTTTTCTTTTCCACTTGTGCTAACTCAGTGATTTTCTTTGCTTGGCGTGGACTCCAAGCAAGCCTAGGTGCTGACTCCTAGGTTTCCTATCTTTTGTTTTCTTCTTATTTTTTTATTCTTGTTGCATCGTTCTGGCTTGTGCTGCATTATATGCTGTTCCTCCTTTCTTATGCTCTCCCCCATCTCCCCCCATCCAAACACAAAAGAGACACAAGAATTTACATGGCTCAACAAACTGTCTACGTCCATGGAAAGGGAGGTGAAATCCACTATATACAAGGAAGGTTGCAACGTTCAACCTCTCAACCGCTCACTCTTGAGAGATTGGTCTATTCTCTCTTTGATAATGTAGGGACCTTCCCGAAGAAGAGCCCTTTGGACTTGATTGTAGCTAGTAAAACCTAAGGGCAATTGATCTCACCCACCAAAATCAATTTCCTGGTAATCCAGGGGCATTCACTCTTGATGGGCTAAGAAGCTTATGCTCATGCCCAGGAGCAAGAATTCTCTGTTTTCTATCAGCCACACAACTTGTGTTGGACACATAGGTATCTTTTCAACCCCAAATGAACTATTAGGCTACTCTAAGAAGAAAACCTTTCAATGTTCTTCTGAAAGCCTTCTTCTCTCTCTATTTGGGACCAAAACCACCAAACCTTTACAACACTACTTATATATAAGAGTCCAACTTCTCTTCCTTGGTGAACAAAGTTTACAACATTTCTTCTCTGATAGGGATTCTAATTACTTCCTTGATGAGGAAGAGACTTTGCTTCCATATAAAGAAGATCCAAAAATAAAAAATCCAAAAAAGGTAATTTTGTTAAATTAGAAATTTGAGATAATTTCTAACATTGTCCCTCCATGTCGACATTAAACATAATGATAAAGAAGTTGGTTTCCTTTGCCACAATATGTGCATGGATTCAGTCATTATAGCATCTGATTGTTGTTGTTGAATCTACAAATGATCCATATTCTCACCACTCCTCTTACACATACAACAACATTGATTTACAATGATTATCACTTGCTTGATAGGATTATGTACGGAGAGAAATTTCCCTATTCAGTCCATATGTAGAAAGCTATTCTTGTTGGAGCCTTCTACTTTCTGACAGCCTTCCAGTTCCAGGGAAAATCCAAGCTGGTGGTGCTTCTCATTAGGGGTGTACATGGTTTGTTGTGGCTGATTTTGGGACAGATTTTCTGAGCTGCACCGCATGGATCAGTTTTCTTAAACTTCAAACCGCTACCACGCAGTAGGGATCAAAATTCTGACTACATTGGCTGCCATTTCTATTGGTGCTGTAGTCGGATGCCGACTACTGGCAAGAAAAAGAGGGGAAAAAAATTCTATACTGTTTTGAAAGCTCCAGAAAATGCATAACCATCAGAGTGAGAGTAACCCAAAAATTACAAGGAGTTTTCCCACAACAATTAAAAAAAGTTAACCCACAGCAAATAAAAAACTTACTGCATTTAGAATCTCAGATTCAAGATATGCAAAATTTTACCCTTTAGAGCAACTGCCACCCATTTTCTTTGTCTGTGTTATTGATTGATCAAAGCTAATCTTTTTTATTTTAGTCTGGAAGCTTTGCTCTTTTTGAGTTTGGCTGTGGGGTGATGACCAGAGTTTGAGGAAGGTAGAGATGGCAACCAGAGTTGGGGAAGATCTGAGTTGTTGAGGAAAGAGGAGGGGGGTGATTGGATGAGGAAGAAAAATCTCGCGGGTGTGGTTTGTAGGGTAACTGAAGGGTTTATTCTTCTAGAAGTGTATATATATATGTATATATGTATATATTTATATATAGCTATGAGCGGTAGAGTCAGCTCGGCTCCAATCAGTTTCATTGGTTCTGGTTGGAACCTGATCAACCCTACTTCTCATTACTTCATGTTATGAGCAAGCAAAAATTTTCCATTACTCTTAAGTGTCCAACACACTTTGTCTTCTATCCCATCCTGAATCTGGGCTAAATACAATACATCAAACAAGGCATTTACAGACTACGGTTTTCTCAATCATGCACCTACCTGCCTCACAAAACCGGGTTCCTTTCACTACTTCACCCTAAACCTCCATGTAGTAGCTCACCTTGTCAAGTACATGGAATCTCTATCATTGAACACAGCCTCCAATGTGATTTAGTGGGTTCTAGGGTTGAATTGGTGCCAAGGGTAAAAGAAAACAATGGAGAATGAAAAAGACATTGCAGATTGCTCCAAAAAAATTGGGAAAATCACCACAAATATCAGGAGATTCCGGCAATTCGGATGGTGTGTTCTTTGGATTCTGGTGACCTTTTCGGTGCTGACATTAACACACCCCTATCATTGGAACATAGCCTCCAACGTGCTTTAGTAAGTTCTAGGGTTGGATCAGGATGCTTTGATACCAAGTTGAGTTGTAAATTTGGATTCAGGATTCAGCTGCAATACAATATGGGCACATTGAAATGGCATCCTGGATAAAATAGTTTTAGCATCCAATAAGTCAATATGAACATGTAATAATCAGCAGCATGTTGGTGCATAAATTTCTTTCTTTGACAGATAAATAAAACTCAGGCACCAGAACTGGATTAATGATCACTGGTATTTTGTTATGTACATAAGAAAAATGACATTAATGTTTTGTGAACATGCCACAATATATGAACATAGGTTATCCCTGTTTTTTTTTTTTTTTTTTTTTTTAATTTTGTTATACACTGCTTTGCAATTCCTGCCTGCACTCATTTAGAAGACCGTAATTTGGGTACAAGTCTAACTTTTAACAGGCTTTAGTACATTAATGAGTCTTTGAGTTCATTGAGTTATGATGCTCTGCATTTTTCCTTTGACAGGGATATATACGTGACAGTGCATTTGATCCTCGTCGTTGGGTTGCTCCAGGACAGCGTTCCATACGGCCTGTTCCTTGTAAATGCGGGGTGGATACTCCAGAAGTGCCTTTGGATGCAAAATTCCATACTGAAGACCCAAAAGTTATGATTGGAAATAGCTGTGATAAAGGTCATAGATGGATGAGTTCAAAAACCATAGCTGATTGTGTTGAAGCCCTCATAGGAGCATACTATGTGGGTGGTGGAATAGTTGCTGCACTCCATCTGATGAAGTGGCTTGGAATTGATGCTGAACTTGATCCCTCGTTAGTTGTTGAAGCAATTACTACAGCTTCTCTACGGTCCTATGTCCCAAAAGATAATGAGATTGCAACCCTAGAGTCAAAGCTTGGTTATGAATTTTCTGTTAAGGGTCTTTTACAGGAGGCCATAACACATGCATCCCAGCAAGAACTGGGAGTTGGCTATTGTTACCAGGTAGCAATGGACATTCTCAGCAGACTTGAATAACTTGATTGAATTTTTCTCTTTCTGCCCCCTCACCCCCTCTTCCTTTTCCTAAAATGTCCTTTTTAAATGTCTGTTGAAGAAGTCTTTGTAAATTTTGAAAATGGCAAGAAATTGAATACACAATAAGCAAGAGCTCTATATAATCTCTCTTCTTAACTTCTTGAATTATTTGACAGAGGCTTGAATATCTTGGTGACTCGGTGTTGGACCTGCTTATTACGTGGCATCTCTATCAGAGCTACACAGATATTGATCCAGGCGAGTTGACTGACTTGCGTTCAGCTTCAGTAAATAATGAAAATTTCGCTCAAGCCGCTGTAAGACAAAACCTTCACCAGCATCTTCAACACTGCTCAGGGTTACTTCTAAGTCAGCTAACAGAATATGTGAAGTCTATTTCTGAATCTCATACTGATGGATCACTCCAACGCCCAAAAGGTCCTAAGGTTAGTTTTTGTGCTCATTCGCTTTTCTTTCTTCCTGATGTTGTGAATTTTGACAGTTGCCAGTTATATCCATGATTCTTAGTCAATATTTCTTAAATATTTGCAGTTGGTGTAAGTCATTTGGTTCTTGAGTTCTACATTGACTTGCTTCTTTGTGGTTTGATTGCCATTATTTTTCTGTTTATGATTAGTTTTTTTGTATGACCATCTTCTTTTTGTTACAGGCTCTTGGAGATATGGTGGAAAGTATTGCAGGGGCAATACTACTTGACACCAAGCTTAATCTTAATGAAGTTTGGAGAATATACAAGTCCCTGTTGTCTCCAATTGTGACCCCTGATAAGCTTGAACTGCATCCATTTCGAAAACTGAATGAATTATGTGCATCTCGTGGGTATTTTATAAAAGAAAAATTTATAAAGAAGGGAGATATGGTGCATGCCGAGCTTAGTTTACAACTGAAAGACGTCCTTTTGATCGGAGAGGGATATGAGGGGGGGAAAAAATTTGCAAGAGGAGAAGCAGCTTGTCGCTTATTAAAGGAACTTGAGGTTTGTTGGTGCTTCTCTAAATACCTGCTTCTTAATTAAACTATACTATGCAGATCACCATTTTAGTTTAAGATTATTGGGCAGTTCAATTTGTTCTTAGAAATGTTAAGATTTTATTTAATATAAAGTTCTAGGGTTACTTTATTAGCTATCTGTCTTTTTATAGTTTTTTGCATATTCAATCTCATTGTTGTCATAAATCACCCAATGTTTTTTTGTGTGGGAACAATTTCAAATCTATAAAATGGACATAGCATTAGAAACTTTTTTTTTTTAATTAAAAAAATTATTATTTATATTCATTCTTGCGTTTCTGATGTCTTATTTAAGAAATAAAAGTAACCCAAAAAAAAACTTCTGAAACCTATGCAAAGAATGGTCACCTTAAAATTCTTCCATTCTCCAAATTAATTGTGATGATGATTTAAATGTTGTCTTAGGTGTCCATCTCCCCCCCCCCCCCCCCCCCCCCCCCCGATACGCCCTTTTGGCGGTTATTTAAGCAAGAATCACTTTAGAAGTAGATAGACAATCAGAATGAAAATTGAACTTTTTACGACTGGTTATGGAATGGAACTTAAATGCCCTAAAAATAATTAATTTGGTGATAGAATTTATATTTTGAATGATTTCATGAGTTCAGACTGAAAAAGACATACACAAGTTTAGTTTCTTGTAAAGTTAGCCTAATGCTTCTGTAGTAATGAATGAGGCTAAGTGTTAAGCGGTTTGGTCACAAGTAGATTTTGCTGATGTGCTGCACATCTCAGAACCTGTCAACTTTTTTCATTGCCCAACATATCTAATGTTATACTTTTAAATGCAACAGAAAAGAGGAATTGTATTCTCCCGAAGTGCTTCCAAAAAGAGAAAACTGGATGCTGACCATATTGACGATTCAACTGCTTCATACATGGAAATTGATGTATGTGATCGATTAACTGATGAAAATCTTTCAGAGCTAGCGATCAATAAAAAGCGAAAATCAACTGGAGATCAATTGCCTCCTGCGCCAACTAGTTTTTCTTGCCCAACCAATGATTGTTCTAGCAAAGACTGCAGTCCCGACAGTGGCACCCCAGGTTTGCACCATCTATGCATTATTTTTCTCGTTTTGATACTGAGAGTGATGGATCCAAACAATGCCAGAGCATTATGTATTTAAGATAGTCAATGTGTGTGGCATTCAACTTTTGCATTTTGATATTTTCTTCTTATTTCACTTTCCTTCCATACCCTATCCTTTTTCTAAAAAACTGATGACTACTTACTGTCCGTATATGATTGTGTTTAGAATTGTTCACACAGATGCTTTTGCTTTTCTGGAACTTGCACATATTTTCATTTAATATTTTTATTTAAATTACTAAACAAGTTTATCAAATGACAATGGGTGCAAAGTCAAATGTGTTGGCCATTTAACACTCAATGTTGTCCTACAATAACCACATTGATGTTGGATGAATTAGGTTCATAATATATAAACAGTCACATTCTCTTTTATGTTTGATCAAAGTAAAATTTCAGTGGATTTATAATTTGGTGAAAGAATTAAATGAGCTTTCTATATTTATTTGGTGACAAAGGGATCCTCACCTGAAAGAGAGTCTAATCCACCAAGTAGGCTTACCACTTGCTGGATAAGCTCATAAAAATGCTATGAGTTGGACCCAGTGCAGTCAGTTGTAAGTAAACAGCTGCAAATTCTTGATAGAATATCTCTTCTGCTCCCTCCTGAAGAGAATCACGAATATAATTATCAAGCTAAATGTAAGATGTGATCTCAATAAGAAAATTTAATTGCTGGATATGTCATGGTGGACTATATTTTTTTTCAAACACTTTGGCATCTTATTATTATTCTTGTTGTGCACTTATGACTTCTTTTTTCTGATTTGTTTATAATTTTTAACGATACAATTTTGGAGTTTGCTACTTTTAATCTTTCATACTTGAAGTTATCCATACTTGAACTTATCCTTTATTATGACTTTCTAAGGATTAATCCTTATATACATTAAAAAAAAAAAGATGATGAATTATATTAATTAGTACTACTCTGGCTTTTTGTTTGTAGTTATTGCCACAATCAACACAAAGAAAGGAGGACCCCGAACCACTCTTTTCGAATTATGTAAGAAAGTGCAGTGGCCAATGCCTACATTCAATTCAACAGAAAATAAATCAAGGTCAGTCTTGTTTGCTGTATAATAATTTAATGCTTATATAAATGTGGATTTGCATTCATGGCTGCTAGAAAATTTGTTAATTCTTTTCAGTTTCTGACCTAATTGTTATCTTCTCCCTCAGATCTCCAATTGAATTTGGAGAAGGCTCTGAAATAAGAAATGGGTTTAACAGTTTTGTATCAAGGATAAGCTTGCACATTCCCAAATTCGGCAGTATGGAATGCACAGGAGATGCTAGAGCTGATAAGAAGAGTGCACTTGACTCCGCAGCGCTTGTCATGCTCTATGAGCTTGAACGACAGGGAAAACTTGTCATTGGTGGCTCCTAATTTGTGTCTATTGGTGTCTTGTAGTGGTTCTTTAACTTAAAAAATGGGATGATGTTATGTTTTTTTTTTTTTGTATAGTGGACCACCCACCCTATTCATCTTCCTTAAACCTATAGAGCACCTATAGAGCAATTAGGCAAAGGCTAGTTAGGTAGTGTATCAAACATGAATCTAATCTTAGCTATGATGTCAATGTACTAAAGTCATGTACACTACTGCTAATACCTATCAAAAAAAAAAAAAATGTACACTACTGCTAATTATTTGTATGAATACATACTCATAATGAAACTATGTCTTTAACATTCTCTCTTTTCTAATTAAAGGATTGTATAATTCTAAGTTCTAACCCAATGAATCCCTTGCCCATAATTTGTTAGAACTTAGGATTCCACTCTTGGCGAGATTGATGTTATTATGCTGCAACATTACAAGAGATTGTAGTTTGGTTTTATCATTAAATACTTGCATCAATTGTCATATGTTTGTTAACTATTTGATTCATTTAAAAGTTAAAATAATAATGAACATTATTTGTAAGTGATGGATCTCAGTCTGATTGACATTAGCGGACATTGGGGATTCTTCATTTTTCCTTAATTGTTAATGAGAACAAAGAAATACGAAATCCATAACTTTATGTGGTCAGGTAAAAGACTTTGAAAATAGAATTTCAAGGGTAAAAATGATCATGTTGGTAGTGCTTAACTAAACTGCAGAATCTCATCTAACTCATATTTCCATAAATCTTAATCGCCAATTCTCAGTTAGAGCAACAATAAATTTGTATAGTCATCATTTTTCATTTCTTTTTTTGGCTTGATAATTTGATAATTACAACAATGGAAGTAGGAGATTTCGACATTGGACATCTTTGTTGAAAAGATCAAAAAGTACCAGTTAAGTTACAAATCTTTTTAGAATTTTGTATAATCATCTTTATCCTTAATAATATCATTAATCTGACAGCCAAAAGTAATAGCTATTAGGAGGAGAGCAAACTCGACCGAGAAGCAAAACAAACTGACCAGGAATATTAGATGCTGTAATTATCTGAAAACTGTGGTGGTTAAGGATTACTCTCTGACATGTTACGGAGCCAGGTTTCCTGTACAAGCTCCTCAAGAGGAGGATGAAGAAAAAATAGGAATGACATGTTCAGATATATATATTAAAGGAAAAAAAAAAAAGGTATTTTATTGCTGGGAATGATAGACTTAAAGCACTGTAAACACTAAAAAGGGTTATCATCTTTCATTTTTTGATGAATAGAAAAATTGGGTTATCATCTTTTCATACGACTAAAGAGAAGTAGCGTTTTAGTGTATTTATAAGTGGATAAGAGCATCTGCAATAAGGTTGCTAAATTGACTAAAAAGTCAATTTAGTAACCAATACCCTAAAAATGTGTTCTACAGCAAAGAATGAAAACTTAAAAAAATTTGAGCAAGAGCTACAGTGAGTTGCTATCTCTAGTAGCCTGGAGCTTAAAACTCAAAACAAAAACTAATTTTTTAATATGTGGTGTTAAAAAAAAGTATTATAATATATTGATGGTTGTGATTGTTATTTATTGTATTGAATATATTATTTTATTGTGTTGTTTATATTATTTTAATGTGTTGAATGTTAAAATAAAATATTTGATATTGGAAATATTATAAAGTGAAGTGTTAAAAACTTAAAATAAATAAAGTATTTTGAATTGCTAAAAGCTATATTTTTTAGCAACCTTGCTGTGCTGTGCTCTGATACTGGATACAAACACAAAGGAAAACTAAAGGGAAGCTGTTGCTTTCTTACAAAAGTGTGTATGCCTATATCTAGTAAAGATTGTCTTCTAAGAAGACGAATTAAAAGATAAGAAGGAATTTCTAAGGACAATACTGTCCTTGCCTACAAAATGTTCATCTATAAATGTTACAACCTATTGACAAATGTCATTGTATTACAACAGATGCTAAAATACAAAAGAATAATAATAATGGCCATCTTTTGTTTTTTTTACCATTTACAATACTTTCATATTCTGGCACTTGTTGATTATAAGAGTTGGCCACTAAAAACAATGCATGATTAAAAGTGTTGATAAACTTATGAGTAAATCACATTAGTCATCACCAATAATAAAATGCTTTTATTAATGGATAACTTTGTACACTCGTTAAAGAGGCTTCAAAAGAGTTTTATCTGTATTAGGAAGTAATTAAAACTAATAAACAAATACCTTTGCTTAGAAAGTGGGTTTGACTTCTTTTATAAAATACCAACGAATTGTATTATAAAATTTGCATAAAGGTGACCTAGATTCAAATTGACAATTGTCTTGGAATGTCATGTACCAATGTCGAGTTCGAAATATATAATCAATATTCAATATATATATATATAAAAACAGAAATCTCATGTGAGAATATATGAAATCCTGCCACGTGGCACTCTAATATTGCATTTAGCATTTTTTACCTCTTTTCATTAAGTTTTTTTTATGGTTACCCAGTAGATCATAATAACTTATTTTTACTATCATAAAAATTTAAAATTTTTTACCTTTTTTTTATTAAGTATTTTTTACTATTACTCAATAAATCATAGTAACTTCTTTTTACTATTATATCAAATATGAGCTGTTCTTGACAATTAGACCAACTAGTATGTAACCTTGTACTACCGCACGGGACTGGTTAATTGTAATGTTGCTATTGGCCAATTTTTTTGTTTTTGTTTTGTTTTTGTGAGTTTATCACACGGATGATAGAATTAAATCAAACAATGAAAAATATATATTGCATTTTATTATTTAAGTAATGCTATTGGTCCTTTTTTTTTTTTTTTTTTTGGTTTATCATACGTAGGATAGCATTAGATAAAACAGTGAAGAAAAAAAAAAGAATATTGCATTTTATTATTTAAGTGATGCTACAATAAGAAAAAAGAGAATATTGCATTTTATTATTTAAAATATATAAAGGGACATTAAAAAATAAAAACTGATCATTGAGCTTGGAATTTTCTTAGAGGCGCCAATGAAGTGCTAATATATGAGAGTATGAAGCAAGGAAGAGTGGGATTGAACATTGTGTTTGAACCCGACCTTACTCTAAGAAATCTGTAAGGAGGAGGAAAGGGTAGTGTGTGGATCTAGTTAGTAGAGGTTGAGAGAGGAGGAGACATGGGATGACGATATAGAATTAGGAGGAGATGATGTTTTACTTTTATAGTCTTTCTCGATGGACTCTTTGGTTCTGGTTGTGGGATTAGAAAAGCTTCAGGCTCTATTGAGATCACCCATAAAAGTGTGCAGGTGAGATGTTCTTGCTTAGGCCAATGAGTATTATCATTGTGGTTTTCTTGGCTTCCGTGTTAAATGTTAATACATCATTTATTTGGGCACAAAAATTAGAAAATTTAGACAAGATACATGACACAAAATTGGAGTCCAATTTATAATCTCCAAAAAAGTGTGTAGGTAAGATATTTTTGCTTAGGCTAATGAGCATTATCATTGTGGTTTTCTTGGCTTCCGTGTTAAATGTTAATGCATCATTTATTTGGGCACAAAAATTAGAAAATTTAGATAAGATACATGATACAAAATTGGAGTCAAATTTATAATCTAATTAGATTTTTTTTTTTGAGTTTTGGTTAGGACAAGTGGCACAAAATTGAGAATCCAATTGAAATCTAATTGAATTTTCTCTCTGCTTCACCTATTATTATATATATATAGATTAGACCAAAAATTATTCACTACAAAATGAATTATCTTTTAAAAGTAGGCCAAACCTTATGAAAAAGTCAAGCCCAATTATTACCTTATATGTTATGATCAAAGTTTGACCATTCTCACATGCAAATCAAAGCAAAAATTCTTATTCTCTTACAAACTCTCTTCTTCCTCCCCCACGTATAGATGATACTTCTAGAAAATCTCATTCTCATTAAATCATGTTTTCATTTTTCCCCAATTTTAATTCAATATATTTTTCTCTATCAATAATGTTCTATGCAATTTATGAAGACAAATTCTCTATCATTGACCAATACAACAAAAATATATATAAATCTTGAGATCCTGAGATTGTTAAAATAATTGACAAGTGCATATTTCTAAAATTTATAATAACAAAAAGTCTAATAAATAGCATATACTATCCCACAAAATGCCATTAACTTAATATTTTCTTTAAAAAAAATTCAATGATAGGAATGGTAAAAAAACATGATCCTATACAAGACATACCAAAAATACTTGCAAAAAAATTTTCATAAGAATTTTATTTTTAAATAATATGAAGACAATAGTAAAGATAAAATGCATTGGATAAGATCCTACAAAACAGGTTTATTAATCATTTTAAATTATACTCATCATTTACATAAAAAAATAATAATACATCATATTATTTATATTAAAAAAATAATACATATTAATTTTAGAGTTCATTGCAAGATGTGAACTGATAGGGTATTGCAACAATAAGTAACATTGATACAACAATGGGTTGGTATTACATTTTGTGCTTACTTTGTGAAAGGAATGTTAAACCACAAGCAGGATTAATTTGGGGTGCAAAATGTGAGACAAAAATAAATCTTTCTATCCCAAAGTTAGAGGCACTCACATTAACTACATACTCTCCAAATATTTATAATATATTTATCACACTGTAACTATTATATATATATATATATGCACACACACAATTGCAAACTACTTCAGATACAGGATTCAAATTAAAGTTTTTGATGCAATTGACAAAACAAATTTTGTGATATCTGATTGTGATGCTAAGAAAATTCTAAATAAATCTACAAGAAATCTTTTTGAAAAATAAACTGAGGTACAACTTATTTAAATTATTGTAAAACTATTGATATTAGAAAAAGAATCCCACGTGATTTGAAAAAAAAAAAAAGGAAAAAAAATGGATTTTCCTACTTTATTTAAATGAATTCAATCTAAATGATGGTTTTGAAAATTACATAGTTGCTAAAAATTTTTATGCGCTTTCAAATGACAAAAAAGTATGGAAGAAAAAAAATATATATATAATCCAATGTGCTATATTAATTCTTTTTGCTGCACTATTCCAAAATTAACAAAAAAAAAAGGGCAAATAACACTCCCCTCCCTTGAGGTTTGGGAAAATGACACTCACCCCCAAACTTAAAGGAAAAAAACATTTTCCCCCCCTTTGACATTTATTTATCTAAATTCTGTTAAATTGGCGTTAAAAATATTGTGCACTAACATACCCTTTAGTTAATAATGTATTCCCAAAATTGACTCTGAAAGTTTTTTATATTGATAAGTGACTTTGAAAATTTCAAACTCATTTTTAAACAATAAAAGCTTGAAAGTTTCAGCAAATTGTTTTATTTCATAAATTTTGATCCAAAGTGTTAGAGAGAGAAGCGATTAAAAAATCTAAGAGGATCATCAAACTTTAAAAAATCAATTGGAAATGTGCTATAAGAGACTAAAAAATCAACATAAGCAACATGTTTTATAATATGCTTTATATTCCATTACTAATATTAACATAAGGGGGGGAGTGTTATTTTTTTTAAATCTCAGGGGAGGAGTGTTTTTTCCTTTCAAGTTTGGGGGTGAGTGTCATTTCTCTAAACTTCAAGGGAGGGGAGTGTTATTTGCCCAAAAAAAAATTACAAAAAGTGGTCACATCATTGAAATTTAATATAAATGCAAATATCTACGAAAAATTTTAGCAACAAAGTCCAAATTTTATAAGATCCAATCAAGAATCTCCCGATAAATAAAAAAAAAAAATTGTAATGAAGCTTTTTATTACATCACATAATAACAATTAATAATATAGAATAAATTAATATGCTTTTATCAACTTTTATTATACAATATTACTCCAAAGTTGTTTTAATTATTGCTCATTACTTGAACAAAATAATTATAATAGATACATGTGTGTAATTTATAATTGTTACTTTTTATTATGAACTCATTACTAACAAAGTTGTATAATAAATATGCTATAATATATGTATAATATTTTTCAAAAACAAATTTACATAAAACATTACAATATTATCCGTTCATCGCACGAACAACTTACTAGTAAAATACTAAATACTGGTTGGTCTCTGAACCGTAAACGCCCAATTATATCAGCAAATGTAGCACCAAAAAATAAACGACTGCAACAATACTACCAACACAAATTATTTCATAATAAATTTCACGACTGAATACACGGTCCACTCAGATTAACCATTTTTTTCCCTGTCAGTCAGAGTATTACCACTTGGGTGAAATTTGTCATTAAATTTTTTGTGTCGCGTAGCATTATTGATATGACTGTCCTTGATATCCTGAAAACGACGAGTGCTACAATAGACAACTATGTTGGCACTCCGTACTCCAGAAACGACGTCCAACCGTGTCATTTTGAAAAGAAAAATAAATTTGTAGCAGTACTGCACCATTTTCCTGATCATTATCCTCAGGGTTTTGAAGCTCTCTATATCACAAGTTGCTTCATGTTCTTGAACCTCAGTACATACCCGACTCCAACAGTGGAATCTATTAAGATTCGTGCAGACATGAGACACACATCAGTTATTGTACTTGGCTTTATACTTACATGGGTCACATTGATGTTTTAGGATGCAAAAATATCAACTCAGTCATTTTGAAGCAAATCTGCCTCAATAATTTAAGAAAATTTATCTTGTGGGACAGGCATATAATGCAGCCAGCCCCTCACAACATGTGTGGGACTATGTTGTTAAGTTGCATCCTGACTAAATCCACACTTTGTGTGATACAGCTGATATCTGATATCATCCTAAGAAATCCAGAGTGATGCCCCCACCTAAATTTTCCCTGATATGCAAATCTAAAAGAATTGCCACTTGATACCTCTATTTTTAAAAAGGTGGATAGTGGGGGGGGGAGAGGTGTGATTTGAATTGCAGATGTAGGATACCACAAATGATGCTATTAGCACTGAGCTATCACTTTAACCCCACTAATACCTTTCAAGAATAGATCAAAAATAGAACTTTGATTACAAGACCATCCAGTGCAAGATTACATTACATGTGGAGTTTGTTGAACAGTCGAAGCTAGCACAGATTTGAAAACATCTCAACCATCTTAAATTCAAACCTGCTGTATCAAGGCACAACCCTTTGGATGGGTATGGGCTATGAACAAAAAGATTATCTGCAAGTATTTCAATCACTCACTTACTATTTACTACACTTGTCAAATGAAAAAAAAAAAAAAAAAAAATCCTATCCATCAAATGTATCGTCAATGTACAAGGGATCTGAAATTCAAAGCTGCTGTGTAAAGGCACTGCCATTTGAATTGGTGTAGACTATCAATCTGTAGGCTTTGAACAAAAAGACTATTTGTAAATATTTCACTCATTTACCATTCACTATGCAGAGTAAATACAAATCATATATTCTTAAGTGTTCTATAACATGGTAGAAACCTTTACCATTCTTCTTGAGATCTCAAAGAAGCAAGGTTGAATGCATCTTGACCTGGAACTAATAGTTCAGCTAGGCCATTGAACTACCACTGAATCAAAACTAAAACACGGGAAAGGGATTAGCCACTGAAAAGATGACATCATGCCCTGACCAACAGCTCGTACACGTTACTGTTGTTGTCCCCACTGACACGCTTCAGCACTTCAAAACTTTTGCGACTTCCTAAGAAATCAATCCGTTTAAAAACCACATAACCACATTCTGCTGTTTCTCTACTAGAGTACACTGATCGCAGCCGGTCTGCATGCCTCGAATCGGTGTGAATTGCAGCCTCTATTTCGTGAACAGACATGTTCTCCTGCCAGAGAGCAAACATAAACATAAAGGTCCATGGTAAATGAATCAGCTCTACTGTCTGGTAGATGCCATAGCCAATAGGTTGCATTGATGCACATAAACTTCAAAAGTGATTAAACTAACAGCCCCCTTTAAGCTTCAAAAACATCCATCATAATTATACAAAAGGGGTTAATTATATGCCACAGTTTTCTGTTGAATTTTTTCTTGATGCAGTAACAGAACATGTCAAAATGGTGATTAAAAACATGTCAAAAGGACAAAAGGTTTGTATTTCTTCGTAGGTTTTTTTAAAAAAAATTTAAATTAATAGTTAATATAATATCCCTTCCACCAGATTCCGTTTGGCAAAATTGGTTTTGCTTCCAACTTTTTGCCTTTTGTCTCACCTTTAGCAAATACATTATTAAAAACTACAGGATGCCAAATTCAATACCATATTGAAATTTGATAACCTATGAAAGATATAACTTGAAATTCTTATGACAAAAAGAAAATTACTAAATCATTCCTTATGCATAAGAAAATATATATAGACAGACACATGAAGGAAACTCTTCAAGACTCACCTGATAAAATGAATAGATATGATCTAACACTTGCAAACATGTAAAGCCATTATCGCTGAAAAACGTTCTTGAAGAAGGCCCCATCTCAGCAAATCGGTCAATGGGAAGCAGTATGGTAAGAAAATGGTATTTAAATATCAATTCGGATTTCTCACTGCAAACAGGCCACAGAAAAATTAAATGCGTTGAGACTCCTCATGGATAGAGAACACTGCTATAACCAGAAACACAGCATAACAAGCACGCGTGTGATTCACAAAATTTGGAAAAGGATGCCATATGAACAAGTCAGAGTTCACATATTCCATATCATCAGATCATTACAACATAAAAATTTGTTGAACCACTTTATAATTTACAGCAAGATACACACATGTATAAACAAAGATGAGGTAATACAGTAGAGCGTAAAATCCATCCATCAAACTCATGCCTATCAGAAAAAGATGAAATCTACATATTAGCAGTGAGAGAGGGATAACAAACACCTTTCTGTAAGTGGCCGGGTTAAGTTCATAAATGAAGCTTCTGAATCCTTGCCATCGCCTTTTGCATCTAGGAATACAGATGAGGGATGTTCACTAGTACCATCAACACTGAAAGAGTCTGTGTAAATAGAAGCAGTCGAAGTCGGCTCGGATATTGACCAGCAGATTGAATCCAAAAGGCTGGTTGGGGTTATTGGATGTATTGGGGTTTGACAGGTCTGTAATAACAACAGAATTCACAATTAGATGACTTCACATCAACACTTGTAAATCCATTGATAGAGTGTTCCATCTTAAGACAGATCAACAACACCCCCCCCCCCCCCCCCTTCTTCCCCAACCACCAATTGCTTAAACAGATACACAGAAAGGATACATTCAAGATTGACTACAAAGATTTCCAGCATTTCTGCACTTGAGTGAAAGTAAAGAAATCATGTGAAGACCTTCCATTGGGATCTTGCACTTACTAAAAAAGACTTGGGATTTTTAAGTTCAAAAATTACTAAGTGTTAAAAATGTCAAACGGTCAGACATATTCAACTATCATAAACCACACTTCATGTTTCTTCTAAATATTCATAAGTCAATACATCAGATAGCTAAGATAATATAATCAATTTTTACCAATCATTATTAAATTTCCTAGTATGCTCTTTCACCATTATCGAAGTGAACAAAGAGCAAAAAATAAACGGCAGGATAGTGCTAGCCAGATAGCTTCAGTATCTCAAAATTTAGTGCCTGTCATCTGTCCACTTAAAAATTTATTGCAGCAGAGTAAGTAAATTATATTTTCTATAGAGTGAAAACAAAGTAAATTGTGTTTCTCTTGCCTCTAGAATTTATATGTATTATAATCCAGCTTAAACTAATATGTAGCTTTCTGAATTTAATAAAGCAAAGTATGGTGTCTTAACTCTTAACAACAAAGTCCTGGATGGGGCAGGAAAAACCTGTTGAATATGATTACCTGCATACGACGATCACGGCGATTTCTAACCCCAATTTTAGCAGATTTCACAAGGTGTTGCCTTTCACTAAGGCTTGCTTTATTTCTACAACTCTGATCATCTTCAGGGACATTTTGCCCATTTGTTTCCTAGGAAAGGTCAATAATAACAATATCAAACTTTGTGTGAGGGTGTGTGTGCGTGTATAAACTTTAGAGAGAAATACAAGCATATGAGACAATACAAATTAAATGAATATTTGAATAACATAATGAAAGAATATCAACTTCACACTTTTAAAGAATGCCAAAGGCTTTTTGTCATGGAATAGGAATAAAATGTGAACAAGAGCTAAGAATTCAGAAGGTTGAAATCCGAGCTATAGCTGATTGTCAATTTTGTTAGTTCAAATGTGTCAGTATCAAGATTCAGATCTTCTAGATTTCCTAAGGTAATCAATCAATAGATTTCCTTAAATCATAACCACTCTTTTATGATTTAAGAGTCTAGATTTTACTATGTCAGCATTCCACTAACAGTACTCTTCAAATAATAAAATAATGTTGCAAACAAAACCATTAAGATTATTGTTAGTGGAATGCTAACATGGCAAAATCCAGACCATTAAATCATAAAAAAATTGTTAAGATTTAAAGAAATCTATTTGGTAAAGTACCCTAGGAAATTTAGAAGATCTGAATCCGTCAGTATCATGTTACCCATCTTAGACTTCCTCTAACCACTCCAAATTCTCATTCATCCCAGCATATTCCTGAAATGATAAATCCTCGTCTACATCCACATTTACAACTAGTTTTAATGTTTCAATCCATTATACTTTTAATCCCATACTATAATTTGAAGACCCCTTGCCCCACCCGTATTGATATTATAAGAAAAAACAACCAAAGCAAGATTTGGTTGTTTTTACTCAACAGCATTCACTTCCTCCAATCACCCCCCCCCCCCCCCCCCCTCTTTTCTTTTCCTGCTAGCAAGATTTGAACATTAAACATAGTCCAACCTCACCCCACCTATTGATCACCCTGAGGTTTGGGGCAGAAAAGAGAAAGACACTAAATCAAACATAATATTTCTGTATATAATGTTTCATTCATACCAGTAAGTGCAAAAGAATAGAAATGGCATTTCATAATATTGAAAATAAAGAATCAATATTTACCTTCCCTGCAATGCCATTTTGAGAATCTTCAAGCATCATACCAACCTGCCTGGCCAAGTCAGCGGACATGTGAACAAGCCGTTGTACATATTTCTCCTTTACTGTTTTCAGAACCCACAGTGGCTGAGACACATCATATATCAGATTAATTTCTTTGTGACAAAAGTAATTACATAGAGCACTCTCTGATCTCTATCATGTATATCAATATTTTCCACATTGCAGACAATGTCATCAATGGTACAAAGGTTAAAATACATGAAGATGAACACAGCCAAAATTTGGTACAGTGAGACACGCCAACAGTAAGAGAATCAGGATATTTTATGACATAAATAATATCCATTCTCCGTTAAACTAGAGATATAAAATATTCATTCACGTAAATATAAAATGCAATGCAACGGGGACTCACTGTGATGATGTTGCTTGAGTGGCCAAGATATCTTTGCACACAAGTCCCTTCACAAACCACATGACTAGCACCAGAACCAACAAACCATTGTTCTACAAGTTTGGCACCTTCTCTAGCAGCAGCCTCAACAACCTGCCAAAGATATCAATCATCTCAGGGAGTTTCTGAAGGTACCTGGAGAGGTGCTGGCTTAATCGATCCAGGGTGTACCCACTTAATAATAGACAGATGATATGTTAGACCTTTATCAGCTAGCATCACAACAGGAGATACAACATATGTGCATCAAAATTTCAAAAATACATACTTTTTTTAGATAAGTTATACACGCACCCAATGGATTTTGAATCCACAACCTCACTCTCCACGCACACTTGCAATAGTGCCATTTGAGCTAGGGCTCATTGGTTCAAAAGAAAACACACTATATACCACTAAATATTCAAGTTTACCTTATTACGCAGTTCAGCTGAAATGCCTGGATCCACATACAAGGAGTGACCAGAAAGGGTTGAGCCTGTACTTCTATTCAACTCTCTTCCAGAAAACCTTGATTTTTCAATCATGTCAAATTTCTTGGCTCCATGAGTACCAACGGGCAGACAAGAATTTTCAGTGCCAGAAAACCCAGCAAGCCGATTCAACTCATCCAAGCGTATACCATTTTCTCCACAGTTCTTAACACTGTAGAGTGATTCACTCAACCTCACTGCAGAAAGCAAAACAAACCATATATGAAGTACTTAATAAGATCATATGTCAATTTTTTTCTATAGTTTTCTTAGTCTCATTATTACCATTCCTCTTGACACTATCCACAAACCACCCAAGTGTGACAACAAAGAGACCATTTTTTGATCCATGCTTCAAAGCATGCTCAAACTTACGTCCACCAAAGCTGTAATAAGCATTAAGGAGTTTTCACAAGCATTACATCAGGAAGGATATCACGTGTACATTCTAGGATCAGGAAATGATGCAAAGCCATCCCAGTAGTAGAATTGAATATTTGATATGCATCTAGTGAGTACAGATAAGATCATTCACAAACGATGCAATGAAATAAATAATGATAAAACTGAAGTTTTATTTTTTTGCTTTTTAGAAAACCTCAATGTTAACCAACTAAAGAAGACTGGGAAATTTCATCTGGGTACATTTACTTGGCGCTTATCCATGTATACTAAACAAGATGAGAGAACAACATCAATGACTAAATCTTAATCCAATGTAATTGCGGTCAGCCACTTCATATAAAACTAGTTAAACAATTTGAAAAATTAATAAAGGATATTTGAACCACCAAATGGGTACACTGAGGATGTAAATTAGCACTGTATTGGCCACCTAATCTCTCTGTCGCTTCCATCACTTGTTTCCTTGCTTCTGCCAAAACAAGAACCACAGGCATTAGCTACCTAAATAATAACAATACTACTTCCTTAGTATGAACCCCCCAAAACAAAAAGTGATGAAGCAAGATTTTCACAGAGAAGTGAGTTAGGCATAAGAAATATGTGAAAAACCATTAATAGAAATTTTTGGGACCTCAATTAGTTGTTTTCCCTCTCAAAACCATTACTTTGTAACATTGATTTATTACATATAATTGATATGTACGGTCGCAATCTTTTATAATGAGGGGAAAAGAAAAAATACAACAAAGGAAAATCTTAGATAGAGTTCCTTAGATGCTATACCATAGGTTCCCCAATTGAAGTTAGTCATATGGTTATCTTTTCTAAGGACAATTAAATTCAACTATGTAGTTTGTTGGTCAATGCAACCCCATGATTGAATATAATTTGGGGAAGCTAAGGTAGAGCTGTAACCAAGTTATACCTGTGACATGACTTCATGTATCTGAACATGGTCAATGGCCAATTTGCCTCAAAGATACTAACCAACTAAAAAAAGCAGAAAATCCCGATGCAAAACGCAACCAAAAAGATACAAACAAACAAAAAAGATACTATTTTTATTAACAGAAACATAGAACACAGAATCAGCATCCACAAAACAAACAAAAAATGAATAACCAATTAGAGAATTCATAAAACACAAATGAAATAAGTAAAAAGAAGAAGAAAAATAAAAATTTGATACCTTTAGAGAGACCAGTGACACAGATAACAAGGCCAGCAAAGGGAGAGCCTGATCTAGCAGTGAAGGTCTCAGAGGCAAGAGAAGATGAAGCAGGAGACATTGGCTCAAATGGGTGTAGACTTCTCATAGAAGACATTGGAGTTGACAAACCAATCAATAGCTTTGAACAGCCTTTACTCTCTACCACCTCTACTTTACCACCACCACCACCACCACCCATTGCCACTGCTTAATAAAAACAACCCATAAAAGCAAAATGAAGAATTTGACAAAAGAATCAAAAAAAAAAAGAAATGAGAATCTACAAAAGGAAGAAGCTTAAGACAAAGAGTGAATTTTAAGGATGTTGATGAAGTTATAATATAAAAAGGGTTAGAGAGAATTTTCTTGAAGTAAGTGCTTCTTCTCTCTGACTTTGAGTTTTGAGTTCTAATACGAGAGGTTAACTTGGGAGTTTGCTTTTTCTGTTTTCACTTTAGTTTTTTTATTTTTTATTTTTTTGGAGTCCAGAAAAAGGAAGTGAAGTAAAACGGGAAAGTTGCACTTGCATTTTGCAGAGGCAGAGGGAACCAGTTGTTCAAAAAGCTGGTTTTAAAATTTTCTTTTACTCCCATTAAGGGCTTGTATTTTGATGGAATTACCATACTGCCATTGAATGAGGTGGGCCCATTATAGGGCCTTGTTCATTTCATGCTGCTTTAATTTGTGAGTTTTTAAGAGCCAAAAAAATTGAGGCGTGTGTATGCGTGTAGTTGTGCACATCTTAAATTGCAACTTGCAAAGGTCATTATCACTCTCACGAGGAGGACCTCAAAGTAAAGTAAACATTGGTTTCTAAACTGTTCTATTATATTCCATTCTCTATCTACATTTATCTCAAAAAAATCCAATAACATAAAATAATGTACAACTTTTATCTTAATTCTCTACATAATTGGTTATGACGGGTGAGTAAAAAATAATAAACCCATATAAAAATGACAAACAATTAATTATAGTTTGTAATGTAAAATAATTATGACAAAAATTGTGACTAGAAGTATTCTTATCACACTTAATGAGTACAGGTGTTTTGATTAGACGTGTGTTCATTGTTTATGTCGATAGGGGTCCACCAAGTGAGATATCTTCTTCTTTTTTGCTGAATCACCAAGTGAGATATCATAATTGGCAGTTTGGCACTCGCACATCCAGATTGTGATTTGTGAAAGAACACAATATATATTAATTAGGTTCATCAGTTTACTCTATAATAGTACACACAAATGAAGTTGACAGGATCTGGTATATGTCAAAAATGTCTTCTCTGATTAATTTTTCATCTTTACTGTTTATTTATCCAATAATGCTACCAACACACAAGAAATTACAACTTTTTTAAAAAAAAATTATTTGAGGAGTTAATTTATGATTAGTGTAATATTATTTTTATTGAAACCACTGGTTGATTGTACACCAAGCACAATTATTACTTTAACAAATGTAACAAAATATTGTCAAATTTATTATGTATTTAGACTTTGTTACTCATTATTCCTTGGAAGTTGGAACCCAATGATAGTAATGTAATATAAACTGATTCCTCTGCCCCTCTCAATTAGGAATTCTAATTATTGAAAAAAAATACTATAATAATTTGTGTTGATCATGTACCTGGTTGATCAAGAATTTTTTCTAAGTATATCCGTCTCATGTTTGGAAGGTCTAATCATAAATAATAATAAATAAATAAATAAATAAAAGATACTAATAATAAATCATTGAAGATGTCTCTGTCTCCTTTTTCTTTTCCTTTATATATCTCATGTTAGATACATACCTGATACTGCTAAAAATATATTAAATACCAACATTTTATTCTGACAGAATAGAATGTGCTGGGAGGCAGAGAACAATTGGAGAAGGTTATCATAGTTTTGTGGTCCTTCGTTTACTTCTATGATGTGATTAATGCAAACAATTTTCATCAACAACTCCTACAAATTTGTTTAGGAATAGGTGTTGGAAGAAAAGGTGATTAAAGTTATATATATATATATATATATATATATATAAATCTAGTGAGACCATTTTTTTCACAATTTGTCAAAATGACAGAATTTTTTTTTTTTTTAATGAATAGAAGCATCGATTAAATTAAAGGAAAATATTAATTGATGCCTTATGAGCATTAGTTTAGGAACTATTTTAAGAAAATTTTTATAGGAAGAGAACAAAAGTAATTAATTGTTTTTACTAGTTTTTTATATTTTTATAAAAGTTGCGTTAAAATTTTTCTAAAATAATTTATAAGTTATGTTAACGGACACCCATTAACAACAGATTTTTTACTTTTTTTTACATTTTTTTGTCCTCTTTTGTAACTTTTTGCAGCTTCGTATTATTTTTTACACATTTTACAATTTTTTGCACTTTTTTGAATGAAAAGTACATTCTTAACCAGCACCACACTTGTGCTGATTAATATTTGCCATAATTTATTAACAATTATCCAGCATTTATTAATAAATCTTAAATTAAATAATAAAGTGGTTAAGTAATTATACCTGTGCGTGTTTTGATTGAGAGGTGGGTGAGTTTGTGGTATTAATAAGTCTGACACTTGTTCATGATTTTTATTTAAAAAAATGTATTGTAATCAAAATAGTATCACCCAACACACACGGTATTCAAGAATTGCAAGCTTCATTAGGTTTAAATTTTAATGGCGGATGAAATAGTGACCTAAATTAGGTTGATGCTTTCGTCCATAAGAATCTCTCGTGTTTGTTTATTTATTTATTTATAGATAGATATGATTTAAGTTTATGATATTTACTTCGTGATTATTTTTCTTTATCATTAAGTCAAAATATTAATTACTACTAATATGTAACCTCGTACTACCGCACGAAACTGGTCAATTGTAATAATGCTATTGGCCAATTTTTTTTTTTTTGTTTTGTTTTTGTTTTTGTGAGTTTATCACACGGATAATAAAATTAAATCAAACAATGAAAAATATATATTGCATTTTATTATTTAAGTAATGTCATTGGTCTTTTTTTTTTTTTTTTTTTTTGGTTTATCATACATAGGATAGCATTAGATAAAGCAATGAATAAAAAAAAAAGAATATTGCATTTTATTATTTAAATGATGCTACAATGAAGAAAAAAGAGAATATTTCATTTTATTATTTAAAATATATAAAGGGACATTAAAAAATAAAAACTGATCATTGAGTTTGGAATCTTCTTGGAGGTGCTAATGAAGCGCTAATGTATGATAGTGTGAAGCAAGGAAGAGTGGGATTGAACATTGTGTTTGAACCCGGCCTTGCTCTGAGAAATCCGTAAGAAGGAGGAGAGGGTAGTGTGTGGATCTAGTTGGTAAAGGTTGAGAGAGGAGGAGACAGGGGATGACGATATGGAATTAGGAGGAGATGATGTTTTACTTTTATAGTCTTTCTCGTTGGACTCCTTGGTACTGGTTGTGGAATTAGAAGAGCTTCAAACTCTATTAAGATCACCCATAAAAGTGTACAGGTGAGATGTTCTTGCTTAGACCAATAAGTATTATCATTATGATTTTTTTGGCTTCCGTATTAAATGTTAATGCATCATTTATTTTGGCACAAAAATTAGAAAATTTAGATAAGATACATGACACAAAATTGGAGTCCAATTTATAATCTCCATAAAAGTGTGCAGGTAAGATGTTCTTGCTTAAGGTAATGAGCATTATCATTGTGGTTTTCTTGGCTTCCGTGTTAAATGTTAATGCATCATTTATTTTGGCACAAAAATTAGAAAAATTAGATAAGATACATGACACAAAGTTAGAGTCAAATTTATAATCTAATTAGATTTTTTTTTTTTGAGTTTTGGTTAGGACAAGTGGCGCAAAATTGAGAATCCAATTGAAATCTAATTGGATTTTCTCTCTGCTTTACCTATTATTATATATATAGATTTGTATATTACACCAGCTAAGAGCAACCACATCAACTCATCTATAATCTTCTAAAATAAAATAATAAAATAAAAAAAATACCAATTTTACACATTCTAACTCAAAAGACACTCACATCAGGCTTTGTAAAGATGTGCAAATATACACTATAGCCGTGTAAATGAACAATAACCGTGCATATATGCACGGTTACTGTTTACCGTGTAAATGATTTTTTAATTTTTTTTCTCTCGTCTATCAAACTACAACAAACTAGCGTGGTAGAATAAGAAGGAAGAAGAAAATAACCATCCAACCACCAAACTCAGCACCACCACCAAACACCGCAACCTAACACAGAAAAATATTCCAAAATCAACAGAAAATTAACTCAAAATCAACGGAAAAGCAATTAGAAAATCCAACTCAAAATCAAGACAAACTCACTGGAAAACCTAACTCAAAATCAATCAAAACTCACCTGCAAACCCAACCCAAAAACAATCCAAACCCACCGAAAAACCCAGCCCAAACCATAATCAACAGAAAACTCATGTGAAATGCCCAACGGAGCCGGATCTGCCACCCAATCTATTGCCGTCAGGTCTTCCATTACTGCTGTCGGATCTTCCATTGCTGTCCTCAGTTGGGGGTGGGAGGTGAAGGGTCGATGGTGGAGGAGAGAGGGAGGGGCGAAGGAGAGAAGGAGAGCAAAAGCGAAAGGGAGGCCAAATCGGCTAATGGCTGAGGCGACAACGGCGGCGAGCTGGATCAACGAGTTGGGTCGGCGAGCTGGGAGTGAGTGAGGGAAAGAGAGAAATGGGTAAGTGAGCTAAAAAAGGAAAATAGATTATGAGGGAAAGAGAGAATGGGTGAGGGGAAAAGAGAAATAGGTATTAATAAATAATAATAAAAACAATAAATAATATTATTTAATTAGAATAGATTTGTAAAATAGATTAACTGATGTGGGTGTTTTGGAAATATGGTTGTATAAAATAGAAAAAAAGTAGGTTTTCAGTGTAAAATAGACAGAAATTTTTAGACAAACTGATGTGGTTGCTCTAAGGCATGTGAGAATGTTGGCATTATCACTGTTCACCCTTAGTGTGATAATCACTCCACAAATATTAAGTACTTATAGAGTGTGGGGGGAAGGATTGGGGTTCAACTCTCTAGGGGGGAGCTTTATACACATATAAATTTAGATTAGACTAGAGTAAAATTTCTATTTTATGTGTGTGTGTGTGTGTGTGTGTGTGTGTGTGTGTGTATAAAGAATGC
Source organism: Quercus gilva (assembly GCA_023621385.1). NCBI lineage: Eukaryota > Viridiplantae > Streptophyta > Magnoliopsida > Fagales > Fagaceae > Quercus > Quercus gilva. Next base: position 18,909,657 of record CM042474.1, read on the forward strand.
TGGCATGGTTGGATCCAAGAATAGCTGTGAGCAAAAGAAAAGGAACGCTGGTTGGGATCTTTGGCCCATGCTAACGGCGTGATCATCTTGGGAAAGAGTGAGATTTGCACTCGACATGGACAACTAGCACTTGCACAAAAGGGAGATAGCAATTAGCGACCCCCCATAGTCAAATGTTATAGAACACCCCTCATTAGTTGGGCTTGTGCTGGACCACTATTAAAGGCATGTGTATCACTTCTAACATCCTTGATATCCTTTTCCTTCTCCAAGGTTCCCCCCCCCCTATGTAGTAACAGAGCTGCCCTCAGTCCCACTACCTTGACATTGCGTGCTTTATCTCTCCTCCAGTAAAAGAAAAGGAACACTAGTTGAAGAAGGGATCTTTGGCCCATGCTAACGGCGTGACCATCTAGGGAAAGAGTGAGATTTGCACCTAACATGGACAACTAGCACTTGCACAAAATGGAGATAGCGACCCCCCATAGTCAAATGTTATAGAACACCCCTTATTGGCTGGGCTTGTGTTAGACCACTGTTAAAGACATGTGTATCACTCCTAACATCCCTGATATCCCTTTCCTTGTCCAAGGTTTGCCCCCCACGTAGTAACAGAGCCGCCCTCAGTCTCACTACCCTGACATTGGCATGCTTTATCTCTCCTCTAGCCACTACATAGTATAGTAGCTGATTTTAAGATTCAAATGGAGGAATCACGGTTTGACACCTATCCTTATGTACTTGGTAGCATTTCTTGGACTATAAGAGGAATATGATGCTAAACTATTAAGGCAAGAACCAAGAGAGAAAAACAAAGAGAACAGCTAGAAAGTTTGGGTAGGAAAGTGAGGTAGAGAGAAAAGTATCCTTTGGGAAGGAATATCACCATTGTACAAAACCTTCATTTTCTTAACATCATAGAAAAACAGAAGAGAGCAAGGGCCGTTCCCCTTTGCTCACCCATGGTTTTTCATCCCTTTCAAAGGATTTTCCACGTATTTCTTATGTCCTCTTTACTTTCTATATTACACTTTATCTTTCTCTTGACATCAAAGTGTTAAACTTTCATTTTTAGTGTTCTTAGGCTTTTTTCACTTAAATGTACTATTAGATCTATCACACACTCTCTTACACTACTTAATAATCTAACTTGCGTGTACACTATTAGGTAAGCAAAATTCAATTTTAAGTCCCATATTTAACCAAGAAAAAAAGTATCAATTAGCTAGTTAAAAACCTATAAACATTTTAATTTTTAAAACTTTCATTTCTCAATCTAAAACCCATAATCTTATACGGTAAGAGTTCCCTTCCCATTTTTGAAATTTGAAAAATACAGTAACACTCATGGGCACGGCCATCGGAATTGCACTTGTATAGGCATTGTTTTCACAAATGAGAATTTTTTTTTTTTTTTTTTTTTTTGAGAATCCACAAATGAGAAGTTGGCAACCTTCGGGTACCAAACTACTAGGCACATAAAGTATTATTATTATTATTTTTTGGTTGCTTAACGTCACATAAAGTATTAATAACTATCCAAGTTGACCAATATATTATATTGTGGAAAATCTATATAGTATAAAAAGATATATCTGTGCAAGGATAACATCAAAGTTGTGTTCCAAAATAAAATATCATTATGGTTGAGTACTTTAGTTGATGTCATGAGAACCAGTCTACAAGTTTATGTGAATATGAATATATAAAAATAAAAAATAAAAAACTAAAACTTTATTATATATGTTGTAGAAACTTTTGTCCAAACGCACGTCTATATATATAATAATAGGTGAAGCAGAGAGAAAATCTAATTAGATTTCAATTGGATTTTCAATTTTGCGCCACTTGTCCTAACCAAAGCTCAAAAAAAAAATCTAATTAGATTATAAATTTGACTCCAATTTTGTGTCATATATCTTATCTAAATTTTCTAATTTTTGTGCCCAAATAAATGATACATTAACATTTAACACGAAAGCTAAGAAAACCATAATGATAATGCTTATTAGCCTAAGCAAGAACATCTTACCTGCACACTTTTATGGAGATTATAAATTAGACTCCAATTTTGTGTCATGTATCTTATCTAAATTTTCTAATTTTTGTGCCCAAATAAATGATGCATTAACATTTAACACGGAAGCCAAGAAAACCACAATGATAATACTTATTGGCCTAAGAAAGAACATCTCAGCTGCACACTTTTATGGGTGATCTCAATAGAGTCTAGAGCTCTTTTAATCCCACAACCAGAACCAAGGAGTCCAACGAGAAAGACTATAAAAGTAAAATATCATCTCCTCCTAATTCCACATCGTCATCCTATGTCTCCTCTCCTCTCTCAACCTTTACCAACTAGATCCACATACTACCCTCTCCTCCTCCTTACGGATTTCTCAAAGTAAGGCCAGGTTCAAACATAATGTTCAATCTCACTCTTCTTTGCTTCACACTCTCATACATTAGCGCTTCATTGGCGCCTCCAAGAAGATTCCAAGCTCAATGATCAATTTTTATTTTTTAATGTCCCTTTATATATTTTAAATAATAAAATGCAATATTCTCTTTTTTCTTCATTGTAGCATCACTTAAATAATAAAATGCAATATTCTCTTTTTTTTATTCATTGTTTTATCTAATGCTATCATATGTATGATAAACCAAAAAAAAAAAAGACCAATAGCATTCATTAAATAATAAAATGCAATATATATTTTTCATTGTTTGATTTAATTCTATCATTCGTGTGATAAACCCACAAAAACAAAAACAAAACAAAAACAAAAAAAATTGGCCAATAGCATCATTACAATTAACCAATCTCGTGCGGTAGCACGGGGTTACATACTAGTTTAATTATAACTAGCAGCCAACCAGTGTCATGCACAAAAAAATTTTATATTAAAATTTTCAAAATTACATGTTTTAAAATTTGAATTGCACAAAACAATATTTGTTGTTTCCTACAAAGTAGAGCCCATAAATAGTTTGGATTTGGTCCCAAAATTTTTAAAAGGAGAAAAATTTTATCCTTCTGTATGGGGCTGGTTCAATTTTGGACCCTTAATGTAGGATTGGTTTGGATTTTATCTTTTAAATTTAGGATTGATTCAATTTTGGGTTTTTAAAGAAAAATAATATGTCCACAATATTTTAAAACAAATCTTAAATTGCAAGTTGTTACTGGTTGTTATTGTTGGGGAAAAAAAACAATCTTAGTGTTAGGTTCAAATTTGAACCAATAACAACTAACCACCTATGATTTTTTGTAAAAATGTTGTGGACGTAGCACCTCTCATCTTTTAAATATGTAATTGGTTCAATTTTCCTTCAAATTAAGATACATTAGTATAGTCGCATAATGACCAAATCCTAAATTTTTAAATTTTATGAAAAAATCAAACTTAAACCAAATTTTAGGGACAAAAAAGGTTAATGTACCTAAAAATCTAATTTCTTCAAAAGCGAGCATGAGAAATTTCTCAAAGACTTTGTCAGAATCAATCTAATCTTCAAAACTTAGAATCCGGTCAACATACTTCACATATTCAAGACCTATCAGCATTAATACCATAGGTCTTTAATCTAAGGGTATATGTACAATCCAAAAAATTCAAAATTCATTTTATACCTATTACATATCAAAACATAAAAAACCGGTAACATATTATATGCAAAAAGTATAATATTAAGTATCAACTTATAATAGCCACCCAACAACATCAATGGCTTTGAAAAATTTCAAGCTTCAAAGTCACAAACCTACCTCAAAGTTCACAATAATGCCTCTAAACTCAATGTCTAACCTACCAAGTTTGCAAACATATAATCCAAGTTGTCAACTATTAGAGTGTTCCATATGAAAGTACGAAATTCCAAAATTAAATCATAAAGGGAAAAAAAATTCAAAATTTAAACTTGAAAAATTCAAAATACTAAATAAATAAAAAAAGAAGTGAAATAAGGAACAAACCCTTTCTCATTCTGATTGAAGTGTTCTTTTGTCTTGTTAGGAGGCTAGCAGTTTATTTTATAGTCTTTGTATATAGCACTAAATTTTATGTTTTTGACATTCTGTTATGCTTCTTGCATTTTTTCCCCTCCCTCTCTCAATTTTTCTTCATGCTTCTTCTTCAACGCTCCTCTCTCAACATACTCTGTCTTCATATCTCTTTGTTTCTCTTTCCTTGGGCTGCCGCCACTCGCTCTCTCTCTCTCTTCCCTTTTCTCAATTGCAATCAAATAAACTAAAAGAAAAAGGTTGTGAATTAAAGAAAAGCTTCACAATTCATCTAAACCAAAAGCATAAAAGTGAAATAAGAAAGAGCAAGGGAATCAAACTTTTGAGGCTCACGGACTCTTGTTGCCACCATCACCAATCTCAAACCCTGTGACTTCTACATGGGCAAGTCACTTCCGTCAAACTTGGCATTGAAAAATCAAATTAAAAAAAAAAAATTAATAATGAGGTGGTAAATTAAAAATCAGAATTTTTGTTTTTTTATTTATTTAAATAATGTTGATGTATAAAAAGGTGGGAGCTCTAAAAAAAGTCAAAGGATTCGGTTTTATATATATACTAGCCTCTAAGCGTGCTTGTAAACGCGTGCTCAAAAGCTCTTTCTATTTTTTTGAGGTAAATGTTAATAATTTGTATTTATCATAATTTAGAAATATTTTTTTTTTAATTTTTCAAACAGATAAAAATGATAAATTTTAGAGATAAACAAAACTATAATTTCTTTTTTGAAAAAAAAAATCTTAAATTTTAGGAATTTTCTTTTGAATTTTAAATGAAATTTGTTACTTAATATTTATAATCATATTTCTAAATGAACTTAGCCTTCGTTAATGAGGGTATTTTTGAACCACATAAAAGTCCAATCGAAAGAGGAGAATCCTTTTATATATAGGGTCTGTTTGAAATTCGCTTATTTTGCTGAAACTGAAAACTTTTTATTGAAAGTACTGTAAATAAAGGTAAAAGTTAGATGAAATAATACAGTGAAACTCATAAATAGTATCAAAAAATGCAATAGGACCAATAAATATTAGCAAAAATAAGTTAAATAGTAAAATAAATTAACAAAAATAATCTTTGTCAAACGGACACATATATAGTATAGATAGATATAAATAATGAAATTATTATCTAAATTTCATGTTCAAATAAATTTTGTACTGTTTTAGCGAAAATCTTTCACTTTTTTCAATCTTTTATCGATCTTAACAAAATCATAAATTTAGAGTATGTTTTCTTTCAGGAGTAAAAACGATAGTAATGATCCATCTGAAGCCATGGAATATAAATCAAATCGAAAAGGATTCTCAACCAAAAAAAAAACCCCACAAGCAATTATTATTGTTAAAAATCTATAATTTTCTACATCAAACTGATGGTTGAGGCGAGCTGCGTGGCCTTGTGCGCAAATGTCTAGGACCACATTATTCAATTGAAAATGGCCGGGGGAGACTCATTCCTCATAACTCATTACTTAATTCATAATTTTCCTCAACCAGTAGTTTCCAAAAATAAATTCCTCAACCAGTCAAGTTTCTCCTAAAGGCCATTGTATAACTATAGTGCAAATTAAATTTTAAAAAAAATAAAATAAAAACTCATTTAAATTCCGTACAATATTTAACTTAAAAAAAAAAGAAAAAGAACTCATTAAAATTATATTTTGTATGTACTAAAAAAATTATTTGACATAGGTTATGTTTGGACGGGGTTATATTCTAACTTATTTAGTTTTTTTTTTAATTTTTTTAAAGAGAAATAATATGTCCATAACATTTTCACAACAAATCCTAAGTGGCAGGTTGTTACTGGTTGTTATTGTTAGAGCAAAAAAATAACTTAGTGTTAGGTTCAAATTTGAACAAATAACAATTAATTACTTGTGATTTGTTGTAAAAATATTGTGAACGTAGTATTTTTTTTAATACAGAATAATCTAACTTATTTAGTTAATTTGACTAATTACAATTTTTTTTAATTACAAAACTTCACCGTCTTTTAAGGTACAGGTTGTAACGTACAACTATATATATATATATATATATATATTTCAAACGGAATAAACCAATTAAAAAAAAAAACTCATCCAAATACATAATTAATAAAGTTGACGAAAGAGGTTAAACTATGTAAGATGTAAAAGCCCACCAGGAAGGTGGAATCTTTCCTGGCAGTATATCATAGTTCATAGATAAATATATTGTATTAGCATGCTCAAGCAAACCCCCCACCCCAACAAACAAACAAACAAACAAACAAACAAAAAAAAAAAAAAACAGTATATTGTGTGATATGATGTGTACTAAACTCCACCTTGTGCCCATGCCTAGTACTATCATTTTTTTTTTTTTTTTTTTTTTTTTTTTGTTCACAGTGATTTTCAAGCTCAAACAAAGGAACAAAGTCTTGATAGGTTGACCACTAAAGCAAAATTTTGTCACTTTTTATGAATGGATGGGAATGAGCAATCTTGATTTGTTTGCGAGGATTCATAAGCTTTTGTTATTATAGATTATTTTATTTTACTTAAAAAATAAATCGGGTAAAAGTACAATTGTGTTGAAAAAAAAAATTGAAACCTTTTTATATAAGCTGAATTACTACGTGGCATTCCCCATAACCCACCACTTGTCAAGATATACTGCAAAGTGTTGCTGGGACGCATCAATGGCCAAGCCACCAAAAATAAGACAAGAAAAAAATGATGATAAATAGAAAGATCGAGGGTCAGTCAATGAAGCTATCAATGTCCAAATAAAAATGCCTTGTGGTGGCAAGTGTAGGTGGAAATGAGAATCATGAAGCTGTCAACCACTTCTAGAGGTGGTAAAGCCGTGGCTAGCTACTGTGAAATTGGAGGTAAAAGTATGAGAGGATAGATAGCTATAGAGTTAGATGCAGCTTCAGCAATCAATCCCATTATATTGTACTCCCCTACAGGAATCCTCAATGGGAAACAATGGTGATTACTGAAGAAATTAAGGAATTAGCTTCTAGGAACTGTGAGTTTGGGATCAAGATTTCCTAGAGTTTATAGAGTAATTTCACCACGATGATCTTACAAGTTACAATACTAACAATTTATAGTTAGATAAATGGTTGAGATTTTATCACATCTTTAATATCTTTTTTTTTCCTTCTTTTTTATGATAATTTGATAGTTGCAATGAAAAAGTGAATCAGTTGAGTTATAAGGCTCTTGACCGTATGTTTAATATCTTAAATGGAATAGATATCAAAATAGTGTCAACCGTTAATTAGTATTTATTTAAATGTTAATAAGGTGACAAAATTTATAATAATCATTCGTTAGATTATAGATACCGGAATTTTCCTAGAAAATTCCCTAGGAACTCTAGTGAATTTCAGTGCCTTGTTTAGTTGAGATTAAAAAAGAAAAAAAAGAAAAAGAAAAAAAAAAGTAATAGCACGGCCCATGACTTAGGAAAGTGGGCCTTATCTTATTATATTGATGGACCAATCCTCACAAGGAACCTCCCTCGGCAAGTTTCCCCTTTCCAAAGCCCCGTTAAGTGGAGTGAGTGCTCATTACTCAAATTTGTATGTGTTAATGAGTCCTGAGTCCTAATTACATTTGCCTAGGTCCCTAGCAAATTATTTTTGGAGTCCACCTTAAAAAACCATTGAGATATAATCTAGTTGATCAAATTGTCAATTTTATTTAATTGTTCATAAATTGTTCCCCAAAACCCATCGATACACAGATCTAGAGTTATTCAAACCAATCAATTTCTAGTCAACAAAAAGGGCAGCCATGATGAGAATTGGTAACGAAAAAACTGTCGGTAATTAGACTAATGTCGTTCATCATCTATATATATATATAAAACCGAAGCTTTTGAAGCTCTCACAATTTTCCACATCATCACTATTTTCTTTTTCTTTTTATTTTTGATTCTTTTTATTTTAGGTTTTATATCTTATAACAATATTATTGAAAAACGTATACAAACTTGGAGGCCTATTTAAGAGCTCCATAAAACTTGATGGACAAGAAAATATATTCTAAAATAAGTCATAATTAATACCTAACCATAATAGGAACCAAATTTGACCTAAAAAAACATTAAAAGAGCCTAAAAACAAGGAAATAAATCACCTAGACCTAAAATAACGTTTTTTGCATAAAAATACTAAAATCTCTTCTCTCCTTAAAACCCTAGCAATTACCATATCAAATTTTTTATTTGCTTTCATATGTGCCTGAAATTTTCATTCTATCTTATTGTTTTATTATGTTTAGAATTGATTTTCTTATAAGGATTTGGGTTAATCTCTATATTTTGATACTGTTTTTATGAGTTTGGTTTTTGGGTTGAAATTCTAATAATTATTTTATATTGTATATGGCAGATGAAGCATCTCTATTTTTTGGAGAAAAATCAAAGTTGCAACCTATGTCTTTCAGCCCAAGGTGTGGTAAATTTTTATATGTTCTTGCTTTATTGAGAATTTTTATTTGGGTTCATGTGATTTTTTGTTTTTTTATTAAAGCTTTGATTTTTGTTGATTAATTATTTGTTTGGATTAATTTCAATTAATTATTTGTTTGGATTCAACGTAGAAGATAATGGAATTAGGTGTTATAAATTTGATAATGTTCCATGTTTTGAATTGTTTATATTATTTAGACTCCTGGTAGGACTCTCTCTTCTCTCCTTAAAACTCTAGCAATTACCATATCAAAATCCTAAACTTAACTTCACTTTAAAATTAAAAAAATAAGAAGGAGAGAGACTCAGCTTAAAAAAAAAAAAAAAAAACGTAAGTTTTGTCTTTTTTATTTGCTTTTATATGTGCCTAAAATTTTCATTCTATCTTATTGTTTTGTTATGTTTAGAATTTATTTTCTTCTAAGTATTTGGGTTAATCTCTATATTTTGATAGTGTTTTTGTGGGTTTGGTTTTTGGGTTGAAATTTCTAATAATTATTTTATATTGTATACAGCAGATGAAGCATCTCTATTTTTTGGAGAAAAATCAAAACTGCAACCTATGTCTTCCAACCCAAGATGTGATAAATTTTTATTTGGTATATTATATATGAATTTTTTGAATTTGAAGGGTTTTGTTTGGTTTTGAAGTAGAATTTGGGGATTCTATAATATGCATATTATTAACCCAATTTTCTATTTCTAAATTTCTTAGATTTTATTATATCAATCTTTTTTTCTTTTAAATTCTTGGTGGGCAAATCAGTCTCTCACTAATTATTTTACCTTAACGTAATGTTGGTTAATTGTCATTTTATTTAACTATCCCGTGCATCGCACGGGTTAGCGACTAGTTTAACTTAAAAAATATGATGTTATATATGTATATATCCTCATGATATTATACAAAATATAATTCATTCCCCACAACTATTTCGATATGTGCTACATTATAATGCTTGATGTACAAGAAAGATTTTATTATATTTCAGTTAATTTATTTTTTGATATCAATTGTATTTTTATTTTAGGAAATTTTATTTTCATTTCAAAAGTCTAGGGTACTTTTATTATTTAATAAGTAAGGTTTCCTACACCAATTAAAATTAGGGTTTTGTATTCCTGTATAAGCAAATTATTATACTCCTTTCTAATTACGATGATTTTGATGAATGACAATTTGTTTTGATTTTATGTACTGACTCCAACTAATTCTAGGCACTAACTCCTAATGGGTTTTCCTCGCTTGGTGCTAACTTCAAGCAAGTCTATGTGCTGATTTTTAGGTTCCTAACTTTTAGTTTCATATGTCTTTCAATTTTATTGTTGCAACATTCCGATTTTCATGTGTCACATTCCCATATCAACCCTTCTTTTATCACTAATCTTCATTTTGCATTATAAAATCTCAAATTTGCATTGCAATGAAGCCCCATGGCAAGAACTGTAATCCCCATTCAAAAAAATTCACTTATTGCTAGCAGTGATGTCAATTACAATCGCTTAACTTTTGTCGGTCCCAAACATGAATGGTAGTTTCATTAAGGTGATAATCACATACTATACCCTTGTGTCCATAGAGAAAATAAATCGTGCCAGGATGCAAATGAGAGTCCTAGTATTTATAGCCAAATTTGCATCCCTAGGGATTAGACAAATCTGTATGAATAGATATATCAACCCTAAAACAAACAACCTTACTCAAAACCGGTTTCTCTCTAACCCAAACAAATATAGCATTTGTGAAACAAGACCATCCACCAAGAGAAGTTATTATATTATGTATAATGTGAGAGCAATATTATGGTTTGATTAATTACCTCGCACTAATTTACTACCACACACCAACAACTTTACAAACAATCTAATTTAAATGAAAATTGCTCATATAAAAAATTGAAAAACAAATATATAATAAATAAACTCCATCTTAAAATTTAGGTAGGAAGTACTAATAGTTTATACCATCTAGAATTGCACAAAATACAACTAACTCACCTACACAAGGAAGAACTGAGGAAAAAAAAAACAAAAAACTAACACCTTGCAGCCAACACACCAAGAAATCACCCTCCATTTGTCTGTGGGATAGCCTCATAATCCCTGAACAGCCAGGAAAAAAAAAGTGAAAATCCATTAAAGCATCACTTGAAATAAAACTATTGCAATGATTATATACATAAAATTCTTCTTTCATTAATTTTTATACATTTTAGGCAAGGGAGGTGATTGTCACAATAACTTGTTTAAAGAAATTGAGCATCATGTCACATATAATAGAATGCAAAAACTGTTACCTTTTTTCCCATCAGTTGGGGCAATTCCACCTCTTGTGCCCTATCTCCCCACAGGAAAAACATCGAGTTTTAGCCCTTTTCCTACTGTCATTGTCACTGGTATATCCTGATTGCTCTCTTTCAAAAGATGCATCGCTAACATTTTTCTCTTCAGCTTTATCATGATCCATTTCTAGCATTGCACAATAGGATAAAAGTTCGTGCAATCCCCAATTCTTTTTACTGCGTTGATATTCAAGTTGTAGATACGAAAAATATGGAGGAAGAAGAGAATCCACAACCATTGTAACAAGATAAGAATCATCAGAGAAACCCATAAAATTCACAGCTCTCAACCTTGAGTAAATACCGGCCATCTTCTTAATGTGTTCAATGACACTCCCTTCACCATCAAACTTCATACTTGCTAACTTGCGATAGAGTGAATAGACCTCATCTTTCTCCATTTTCATAAATAAAGCCTCAAGAGCATCAAAAAATTGTTTGGCACTGCCAGTACTGTCATGCACAAGACCGCGAATACCAAAATCAGTCTTGGCTTTCATAATCAAAAGGCTTATGCGATTACTTTTCTCCCATGTTTCATATTCAGCTGCATCGGTTGGTTTTTCTTTGTAAAGAGCAATATCTTGGTCCAATAAACCAAGTACAATTTGCAAATCGGTTTTCCACTTTGTCCAGCTCTCAAAATTCAGATCCTCCAAAGTCTTCATGGCAGAAAAATGACTCATCATGGCTAAGGCGTGCGCTAATGTTTTGGAAGAAAGGGAAAACAAAATCAATCTCACAAATCAATAGGAATATATATACTATATACACACTTATTGTGTTTGTGGGCATCAAGGCATTCCCACAAATGTATTTTATAAAATTGATATCTTCTTGTTTCAGTTTTATTGCATTTTTAAACACCACACTTTTTTCTAGGTAAAACTTATTTCAAATAACACATTTTCAAAAAGCTGAAAAATAAATTGTATCAAAAAGACGTATATCTAAATGAAGTAAGGCTTAGGCCATCATGCATATATCAACATTAAGAGAAATCTGCACACATGCACTCACATAAAAGCCGTAATCAAACACATGTAATAGGTGTGTTTCTCAGTATAGATTTTGATAAAGAGTCCCAATTGATACTAATTAACCCCAATTGTTGCTCTAAGCCTAGGAGTTCATACTTCATGATAAACCCATAAAGCCCTTGGGGTTCAAGGTTGACTTCCTAATTCTTCTCTAATTTAGTAGTAGAAGTGCGCAAAAGTGTTTTTTTTTTTTTTTTTCAAAGGGGGAGAAAATTTTGAATTTTAAACTTTGGTCATCTCCGTTGGAATCACCAAGAGATATCAGTCGAGTTACAAGACTATTGACATAAAACTAATCTCACTAAAAAACTGTCACATTCAAAAAATTACTTCGTATCGCAGTCAAAGAGAACAAGGAAAAATAAAACATATATCAATTGCAAAACAGGAAAGCAAAACTCAAAATGACAAGAATGAAAAACAGTGACTTTGATATAAGCATAGAACAATTATTGATCAACCTGACCTGTGTTACCGTCAGGCAGCATCGAGGAACTGAGTTCTATACTGATTATCCTCTTTCCTCTTTTCTTTCAACTTCAACTCTGTAACTGTAAAAAAATAAGAAAGAGGTTTGATGATTGTAGGAGTAGAGAGTGGGGCACTGTGAGTCGTGTTAATGTGCAGTTAATATCGTATTATTTGCACCCCTAAAAAAACGGTATGGTATGGTAGTGTAACGGATATATAGGGCCACTCACTCACGTTATCCGATATCCACTCCTCAAAGAAAGCCAACTATGTGGTTTACGTAACTTCAAAATTCAAATTTCGCAGTAATGTTACGGCAATTGAGAACCAAAAACATGGGATACTCTATTTTATATGATGACAGCTTCCTTGGTTGTTTGTAACGAGGTGCGGATTTTGTAACGGAAATTGTAGTGTAGTTAAAATTGTTGTTCCACTAAGAAGAAAACAAGAAAACATTAAAAGGACCAATAATATATAGAAAATATGATTGAAACTGGTACAAAAAAAGTTTGGTAAAATTTTAATAATTAAAATCACTAGGGTGTTAGGGTTTGTCCACCAATATTATGAAGCATTCACTACCAATCCAATTTAATACACAATCGGTAAGGAAACACAAACTATCCGATTGGAAGATTTAGAAATAAGCTTTATTAATTAATAAACTCTCTTTAGTATTTTTTTTTTTTTTTTTTTTTAAGAAAATTTCAACATATGGCGTCCGCTCTTAATGATAGCTCTTAATCATTAGACGAAGACACTAATCAGTTTTTGATGTAGGCAGAGATTGAACCCCAGATCTTTTATACAACAATAAGAGACTTTACCAGTTGAGTTAACTGGAACCCACTAAAATCTTTTTAGTTGATTTTATTCATCAATTGTTCCAACAATTTAGTCTATAAAATAATAATTTTGCTAGAAAAACTCAAGAACATCGCATACCTTAAAGGCAATATTGTGACAAAAGTAATATTTAACAAGATAACTACGTTTTACTAGAGAGATTATAAAACCCTATTCTAATAATAAGAATTGAAAGAATTAGAAATTAAATATTAATCTAACAAAACAATTATGAAAAGAGAATAATTGGTTTCAATAATCAAAACTTAAAAAACATGTTTGCATTGAATAATAGACAACTTACAACTCTGGGAATTTACTCCTAACCCTAGCTTAGGTTCTTACGCTTCCAAAGAAAATAAAAACTATAAAAAATTTATAAAAAATAAGGTTTCCCAGCAGCAAAAACGTGGCTGCCCTTGTACCCCTTTAATATATATAACATTCAAAACCCTAAAAACACATGCTCCCAAAAAGGAAAATAAAAAAAGTCAACTTCCTTTTTCAACAGTAGGTCAACTTCCAGGTCAGTTTTGGCCTTGAATATTGCAGATTCTGAAGTTTTTGTAAACTACAAAGTTTTAGATCTTCAAGTCCTCTTTCGGCCGCTGCAAGAATCAAGTCAATCCAATATCGGAGTAAAAAGATATGACCAAAATACCAAAACTGGTCAGAATATTTCCATGTCAAGATTTTTTCAAACTTTAGTTCAAACAAATTTCTCTCTTTCTTTTTATGTTTCCACACATCTTTGACTCATTAAATTCTTCAAAAGACACTTCTAAATTGATCTTTCACCTTTGGATTCTCTTGGATTTATGTCTGCATGCTTAGCTCATTAGTTTTAATCTTTTACAAGCGAAAAAATATACGTAATAAGTATATTAAACTCTTATTATATTTACGTGTAAGTGTGAGAATAAACACAAATAGATGTCATAATGCCTACCAAAATTAAGATATTATTGCACTTTTAAGCTATTATCAGCGGCTCTAGTTTGAGTTTACAAAAAAGGCATACCAGGTGCATTTTGGCCTTGATTATAGCAATATCGTATATGCTATTGTAGGAAGATGTGTGTAAACACCCTATTTTACAACTTGCATTTAACCAACCGGTAGATCTTCAAATTTGTGATACAAAACAAATCTTGATGCTCTAACGATCATAATGGTATGTCATGGGTTTTGATCGGACGACCTAATCAAAAGTTATCATACAAACAATTTTCAATGATCATGGCTCACCTACACGATGGGTCCTGTCACGTCTTATCTTAAACACTTAATTTTGATTGGTTCTCACAAGAATTAATTTAAAATTAATTAAGTGTAATTTTTGATTGGATTTCATTTTTATTTCATTTTTAAAATAAAAAAAATGTTTTCCTTTAGGGCATCTTATCTGCTCTTTTGAAAAAAAAATTTGGAGATAGGAAAAATTCAAAAAAAAAAAAAAAAAGCTCAGGAACGTCATTATCTTCAGCAGCAAATTGAAACACACTTTGGACTAGATAACGTTGGAATTTGGCTTTCTCTATTTCTGATAAAGTTGTAGATAATTGAATTTCCTTTTAGAAAACACTTATCTCGAATCAATTGGAATTTTGAACGGAAAGTTATGGCCAAAATACGAAACAGGTGCAGAAGATAATACAAATTGAGCATTATCTTCACTCATCTTTCAAAATTTCAAATGGGGATCAAACTCAAATTTGTTCAAGCTTGTCTAATAGACTGATCCCTTCCTTTAGCTTCAGAAGAAAAGTTTTTTTTTTTTAAAAAATAATAAATAAATAAGATAAGAAACAGATACATCCTGGGAAAATTTTCAAAAATGCTCAAAAAACGTGATTATTTTCAGCAGCAATTTGAAACACATTTTCAGCCTAGATAACGTTGGAATTTGGCTTTCTCTATTTCTGATGAAGTTGTAGATAATTGAATTTCCTTTCAAAAAACACCCATCTTGAATCAATTGGAATTTTGAGCGGAAAATTAGAGCCAAAATACGAAGCAGATGCAGCATCATTTCAAAATTCAAATGGAGATCCAAAACCCAATCCGTTTCAGCTCATTTCTCCCCTTAGCTTCAGAAGAAAGCTAAAAACTTAACTTTAAAGCTAAGCCATCCCTCCTCCTATAAATAGAGAAGACCTCTTCCATTTTCTGGATCGGGAATTCCCTCTAGAGAGCTAGTGAGAAAGCAGAAAAGAAACGCTGTTGTGCAACCATTGTTCCTACTTTGGTTGTAGTTTAGTACTTCCTTGCTTTCTCTCTAGCCCTTTAAGTGATCACTTCCCCTTTTTTAATTTATGTTCTATGCTGGTAAGTAATTAATCATGTTCTTATCTTTCTACACATGCTTGAATAAATGTTTAACCTGTCATTATTATTTTTTTTTTGGATGAACATGCCTATATTTCTTATTATTATTTTTTTTACATGCTTAGATGAACACTTCTAGGCTAATACACAATTTTTCTCTTGAATGCTTAGATGAGCCCTTCTAGGCTAAAACACAACTTTCTCTTCAATACTTAGATGAACATGTCTAGGTAATTGTTTTACTTTTTTTAATAAAAAAAAATGCTTGAACAAACATGTCTAAGTATTTTGAGTTTCTCTAGATAAACATGTTTAGGGATTTTCCTTTACTTCTTTTCATAATTGTTTGGATGATCAAATATGCTCAAAGGTCTTATTTTTATTTGGTTCTCTCTGCAATTATGTTGATTACAAATAACATGACAACATTGTTTTCTTTTTCTCACATGCTTAGATAGACATGTCTAGGCTAGGGATTCTTTGCTTACTTTGATTTCTTGGATGAACATGCCATTGTTTTAATGTTTTCTTTACATTAAAATTATTATCTAACAAGTTTCATTTTTTTTTGTGTCTTTTTTATATTTGATTCTCTTAACACATATTTGTTTTCAATTCTTACAGATTACCATGTTTATATGACATATTGTTTGTATTTGTTTGACATGACATGACATTGGCCACCTTAACCTAGGAGACCGGTTTTACCGGGCGAGATGGGTGCTTAATCCCTTCCCATCTCGTAAATTAGCCTCCGAACCAAGATCAAGGGTTCTAGACTATGCTTTTGCACATGTAATTTTACATTTTTTTTAGAATGTAACTAGGAAATAAAGCAATGTAATTTACTTTTCTAAGATTGTATCTAGGACAAAAAGCATTGTAAATCTTTGTTACAAAATTTGATGTAAATTGCAATATATATTAATACAAAAGAATTATTTTTTTTATTGAAGGTTTTCTTATTTTCCCTTTTAAATTAAATAAGTGGCGACTCCATGTAAAACCCTCGATCTAGGGGGGAGTACATTTCACAATGTGAAGAGTTCTTGTTGCAACTACAGCACTTTGTTTTAGAGGGAGATAGTTTGGATTACCATGGTTGTGTCTAATAAGCTGCAATCATCAGTTTTTGTTGACAAGTTGTGAAGTTTCTGATTTTGTTATTTATCAAAGAGAAAAAAATGTGTTTTCCAATGGGATTACTACAAGTCTACAACCATGGTTGTATTTAGTTCGCTGCAATTTTAAGTTCTTGTTGTTCCATGATTTGGCCGTCAGGGCCAAAAAAAAAAAAAAAAAAAAAAGAAAAAAAGAAAGAAAGAAAGAAGGGGTAGAACTTGGGCAGTAAAACAGTATTTTAAGTCTTATTATTTAAACATTAACTAGCATAAGAGCATTCACATCAATCCGTTTAAATTTTCTGTCTGTTTTACATGAAAAAACTTACCTTTTCTATTTTACACATCCACTATTACAAAACACCTACATTAGTTTATCTATTCTACACATTTATTCAATAAAATATTCAATCTTTTTACATTTTTTATTATTTCCTTCCCTTTCCTCTCTCCTCTTTGGAACCCTCTCACAGACCCAACACAAACCCAAAATCACCCACACCCAGCCGCTAGCCACCGTCTTCTCCGTCGAGCTACAGCCACCGCAACTGGGACAGCAAGAAAAGTCTCTGTGAGGCCAAGTTGAAGAGGTTCAGACCAAAATGAAACAAGTGTTTGTTGAATGCCTCTAAGAGGGATAGAACAGATAATTGCCCACTAGATGGGGCGAAGATATTCGTCAAGGAGTTTTGCGACAAAGTAGAGGATGAAAATGGTGAAAGCGAGGCCTGCGTGAGCCATAGCGATGTAGAGGGCAAGATGGACTTGTGGATCACCTGAGAGAGAATTTTGATCTAGGTTTGGTTTTAGTGGTGGCGCGTGAGTTGGTGGGGGTGGTGGTGGTGGTGTTGGAGAAGGTTTGAGGTTTGAGGCGGATCGGAACATGTCTTGCCATGCTAGGGTCGGTGATGATGACGATGAATTTGAGTTTTTGGATTCTGGGTCTGTGTATGGAACTAGCTCCATTTGTTTCAATTTTTGATGCAAGAGACAGTTGTGTTTTATGTTGTTTGTGTTTGTGATCAAATAGAACTAACCCGTCGGAATCACCGGCAAGTTCAACAGCAAGTTGAGATGATCAGAGAGGTAGATCGGCGAGTTCAACAGCAGAGTTGAGATGAGAGAAACAAAGAGCAGTGATGAAATGAGAAATAGAGAGTTGAGATGAAAGTCAGAGGTAGGAGAGAGAAAAAAATAATAAAAAAGTCAAATACACTAGCTATAATGCCTATGTAAATTTACACGGGTACTGTAACTCGTTAATAATTTTAGACAAGTTTACACATTTTTAAACGGACTGATGTGGGTGTTTTTTGCTTCAAAATGTGTAAAATTTGTACTTTCTTCTATTTTAGAAGACTATAAATGGACTAATGTGAATGCTCTAAGGTTCTCTGTTCTGTGAATTTCTAAGTAAAAAAGAGGTGGCAATGTGTTTTAATCTCCGGACTTATATACACAATATCATCTTCTTATAAAATTGGCCACTTGCATTTTTTTGTCCTATGTTTTGTAGGATCTACCATCTATAATTGCAAAAGTTATCTCTTGTACCCGTTTTATGTAACTAGCCTCTCACAAACACGTGGCCTACACAAGTTTGAGATCAATATCCTTGTAAGAGGCCTGCTCTAATGAGTATAAGTAACTTCCTCACATATGGAGTGGGTTTCACATTTGTGGGATCCACCCTATGTTAGAGAATTGTTACATATGCCCTTTAGAGCATTCTCATCAACAATTGTAAAAAATTTAGTATTTACAATTTCAAAACACTACTTTTACAACTTTAACACCTCCTTTTACAATATACCAAATATCAAACATTTTATTTTTTTTTTTACAACTTCATTTAAATATTCTTTCTTTAATATTTTTATTCATTTTTTTATTATCTCTCACTCTCACTCTGTCTCTCTCTCTCTCTCTCTCCCATTGTCTCTCCATCTTTCTCAACCCACGGCATAACCCACACCCACAGCACGCCACTGCCAGCCACCACTGCAGCCAGCCTCACCCCAATACCAACAACCACAACAGCCACCACAAAACCCACCACTACCCATACCCAACTTAACCGAACCAAACCCATGACCCATCACCATCCACGGCCAAAAACCCATCACCACCAATTCCCTCTCATTTCCATCCACACCTAAATTCTCAAGGGAATGAATTGGGCTTTGCTCTTTCAATGGACTTTCCGAGTTTTCTACATCGAATTCTCAAAACCCATCATTAATATCTTCACCCCCACTATATTTCTCATCACATTCAACATCAGCTCCACCCAGGGACGGAACCAAGATTTGAACCTAGGGGGGGCCAAAGCATGAACCAAAAAAATTTCAAGTGACATGGTTTATTAAAAAAAAAAAATCATGGTAGACAAAACAATTGCACTTTATTACCATAAATATTTAAGTCAAGAAGGATATAATATGAACAAAAAAAGTTGAAAGTTACAATATGATATTCTAACCTTTTTGAAGAAGAATTAAAAAAGAAGAGGAATTCGGATCTCCAAATTTTGGATAATTGGAATTAATATGTTGATTTTATCACGTTAACTAACTCACCAATATAATAAACCCATACTTTTGGATGCAACTAAAAATCACACTAATGAAGTTTTCAAAACTTTGTTTGAGGATTTTAAAAAATTGGGATATTAATATTAAGAGTTGGCAATGCTACATCATCAATATTGGTTTCTATGGGAATTTTGCATTTTATCTTTTGAAAAAAATTTAAATATTGTAATTGACTTTCCCATAATTTATAAATCAATTAAAAAGTTATATAAATTATTGTCACCCTCGTAAGGGATTTTTTTTTTCTATGAGATTTTTTTGGTTATGAGTTATTGAATTATGATATTAGTGATTTGTGGATTTTTTGTTGTGTTATATTTGGACTATGGATGGGCCATGGGTCCAAAGAAAAGGTTAAGTGATCAGTTTCTTTTGCGCTATTTGGACAAATCCAAAATTTTGAGGGAGGCCAACTATAAACTTTAAAATATGGGCGTACAAATAAAATAGCTAATTTGGAAGAGGGGGGGGCCTTGCCCTTTAGTGGGTCCGTCCCTGGCTCCACCATTACCATTACCACCACTACCACCACCACCACCAATACCAACAATACCACATTCATTAGCCTTGGAAACCCAATTGGATCAAACCCTTTTCGCAGAAAGACCTCGCCTTTTGGAATTTTTAACCTTCCAGCTCCCAATTGCAACAGAATCCAAGTTCCCCCCACACTCATCCACATCTAAATTATCATGCAATTCACCACCACCACCACTAGAAGAGCTTAAATGCAATAAAGTTCGAGTCTTTGAAGCTTTACCTGAGATGGGGTTGTTGGAATTAGAGTTGGAATTGGAGTTCAAGTTTATGGGGTCCTTCATAGTGAGCTTCCAGTGCTTGTTGTTGCTATTGTTGTCGTTGGTGTTGGTGTTGGTGTTGGTGTTGGTGTTGGTGTTGTTATAGGTGTGATTGTGTGTGGTGCGGTGCACGTGGGAATCGTAGGGTTGGTCTCCACCAATGTCGCCTAATCGGACGCTGGGTCTGCGCTGGCACTTGGATCCGATGATGGTGGTGGTGGTATTGGAGGAAGTGAGGACCAGAGGGGTGTTGGGTCCTCCGAGTTGGGTTTCGTCCGAGAGGGAGGCAGAGACGTCGAGCATAGGGGGAGAGAGAGCAGAGAAATGGTTGGCTCAGAGCAAGAATGAGAGACAGGGAAGAAACGGAAATGAGAAAGAAATAATAAGAAGAAAAGAAAGTGGGCCCCACCTAAATAAAAAAATAATATAAGTTTTACAATTAGTGAACAGTGCGGTCTCAAATTTGAGATTGCACTGTTCATCAATGCCAAATATTATGGCATTTAAAACACTTGATGGAGGTGATTTTTTAGAGCATTAGCATTGAGAAATTCCAATTCTACTCTATTTTACCATTCCAAAAAGCCACTTTATCATTATACCATACCATTTTACAATACCTCCAACATCCTAAAACTCTATTTTTATTAAAATATTATTTCTTTCCAACCGTCACTTTTTTTCAGACTTGGCATGATTCCAATGACTCCACCATCACCAATCACCACACCACCACCACCACCACCACACCACACCACACCACCACCTCCACGGCTCCACCATCATCAATCACCATACCACCACCACCACACCACCACCAAAATGCTTCAACCTCTCATCATACACATTACACAATTAGAAAACCCAAACATATTTCAGCAGGCCCGCAGCCATTGATGAACGCAGAGGAACTCATGAACCTAGACACCGCTAATCAACCCCGATCCCAACAGGAAAAAAAAAAAAAAAAATCACCAGACCAACCCCGATCAAAACCCAGACAATGCCGCCACTGCCGCCGCTAGATCAACGTTATCTCCATCGTTGATCAACCCATATCAACCACCAAAATCCCATTGGAAAAAAAACCCAGACACCGTCGATCAACCTCGAAAAAAAAAAAAAAAAAAAAAAAAAAAAAACCCAGATCAACCTTGATCAAAACCCAAACACTGCCGCCGCTAGATCAATGTTTCCTCCATCGTTGATCAACCCAGATCAACCACCAATATCCCATCGGAACAAAAACCCAGACACCGCCGATTAACCCCGATCACAACAGGAAAAAAAAAAAAAAAAAAATCCCATATCAATCCCGATCAAAACCCAGACACCGCTGCCACTGCCGCCGCTAGATCAACATTTCCTCCATCGTTGATCAACCCAAATCAACGTTTCCTCCACTGTGATGTGTGATGTTGATGTTGGGAGGAGGATGATGTTTGGGTTTGAAGAGAGGAAAGGGCATATGAGAAAGAGAGAAGGAAGAGAGAGAAGAGAATAGAAATAATGAGGGAGGAGAGAGAAATTTCAGGAGAAAAGTAGCTTAAAATATTATTATTATTTTTACAATACTGCTACAGTGCAATTCTATCTTTAAAATTGCACTGTAGCAGTATTGCAAAAAAAATTGCAATACTTGAGTTTAGAATTCTTTGATGCAGAGCACTTTGGGGTTGCAAATGCCAAATTCTCCTTACATTTGGCATTTGCATTCCCTAATGCTAATGCTTTAAGTTCGGTGTGTCAAATGCCAAATATTTGGCATTTGAGACACTTGATGGGAATGCTCTTATGCAATATCCTTTTCATGGAGCTAGCACAAGTTACTTTCCAACAAATGGAATCGATAATGAATATTTTAGTAGAATTGACAAATATAAAAAAGTATGATGTAGGTTATATTTGAAATGTGGTCCCTAAAATTTGGAGGCAGGTTCAGGGGAAAGGATTTTAAGAGCACTCACCACTCACGTATGGGTTTACAAATACTCTTTAGGCTAAATTGTTGAGTAGCAAAAAAAAAAAAAAAAAAAAAAAAATGCTCCACATCTAACTTTGTAGGGAGCAACTCACCTCCAATTAGAAATCTCCTATTTTCTCAAATTTTTAAATAAGTGAGTGACATGTGAAAAAAAAAAAAAAAACCAACAATTAGAAAATAAGTAACGTGTGCTTTCAAAAACAGAAGCAAAAGCAAATATCTTTTGCGATAAAAAGCATGGTTTTAAAAACCAAATCGGACATCAAACCGTTTTTTTGAAAATTTTCGGTTCAACCCCGGTTTTTATCCGATTTTTGACTGGTTTTGGGGGTTTTAACCAGATCGAACTGGCTCCCAATTCCTGGTTGAACCGGTCGGACAGGCCGGTCCGGTCCAATTTTTAAAACAGTGATAAAAAGTGGAGGAAGAAGGTTGGGACTCCGTCGGACTCAAAGAGATGAGGTAGCGGCGGGAGAGAAGTAACCGTCATAGCCATTGTTGGCGAACGACACCTTATTGAGGTAGCACCAACGAGTAGCAGCGCGTGTAGCACGTGGATCAACAATCGAAAACTCCAAGTAGCGCGTGGCGGTGTATAAGACAAAAGATGGAAACCAAATTCCTAGGTTTTGCATATCAAAGGCTGACAAAGAGATCTATGGTGTTGATTTTCGCGAAGGGATTGACAAAATCTCATAGATCTAAAGGGAGGCTTGAATTGCTTGATGGTTTTGTACCTGCGTAAGGGTTGTGGCTCTTGATGGCGGCAAGGTAGCAGCGGAGAGGGATTGGTGAGACCTTGTGGAGGTGGTGAAGGCAACGACAGATTGTTCTTGGGTTGAAAGGTGGTTTTTCATGTTTGGATCTAGATTGCAGACTTGGCAGCGTCATGGGTCATAGTGGCAGATTTGTGTTTTTTGGTGGATTTCTGGTGGGTGGTGGTAGGTGGTTTTCAGCTAAGCTACAGATCAATTTGGCTCAAGAGATAGTGAAGGGGAGAGGCAAGAGAGAGATGAGAAATTGTTGGCCTTTTCTAATTGTTGCATCATTTTTTTTTTCACATGTCACTCATCTATTTGAAAATGGGAGGAAACAAAAGATTTCTAAACTGGATGTGAGCTGATCCCAACGTTGTATTGACTTTGTATTATTGTTCAAAATTTTACACAAAAAAAAAAAACTACAGTGCTTATTAGCAAAATATCCACACATTTATAAGCAAGTGTGCCTGAATTATAAAAAGTGATCTATCCATGGTTTTAAAAACTAAACCGGACATCAAACAGTTTTTTTGAAAATTTTCGGTTCAACCCCAGTTTTTATCTGGTTTTTGACTAGTTTTTCGGTTTTTGACCGTTTGTTGACCGGTTTTGGGGATTTTAACCGGATCGGACTGGCTCCCAGTTGAACCGATCAGACTAGCCGGTCCAATTTTTAAAACAGTGGATCTATCTTCTTCCAACATGATATTGCAATTGAAAAAACCATCTATATGTAGTTTTAGTTACGTAACTTTTTAAAGAATTATATGACTAGTTTAAATAATACGCATGAATAATTTGATAAATTGTCACATAATAAGTTGGAAGAAATCCCTTCAAACTAGTTTAAAGCTAAAATTTGTCGTGATGCAGCCCTTCACAATAACACATGGGTCTCACTTGGAACCCATCAAATGTGAGAGGGTGTTGTTTATAACGGTCTAATTAGATATTTTCTTCTTAATCACACAAATGCAAAAGCATTTACAATTAAAACCCATATGGACTTACAATTTTCACAACAATTAAGTTTGACAAGTTTTAGTTTTTATTAATTTTAATTGTGGTGATTGAAGAGACCACAAAAGACATTATTGCCACTGGACTATCACTTGTACACCCCACTATCACTGTTCAAGAATAGAATCAATAGATCAATAACTATCAAATATAGAACTTTGGTTACAAGACCATCCGGTACAAGATACATTACACGCGCAGTTTGTTGAAAATCCAAGCTAACACAGATTTGAAAAAATCTCAACCATCTTGAATTCAAACCTATTGTATCAAGGCACTGCCCTTTGGACGGGTAGGGGTTATGAAAAAGAAGCTTATCTGCAAGTATTTCACTCATTTACTATTCACTAGTCTACGCTTGCCAAACCAAGTCAAGTAATCGAACTGTTGAAGCTAATACAGATTAGAAAACCTCAACCATCAAATATGTCTTCATTGCAAGAGGGATTTGAAAAGGGCACTCAGATTTGGTTTTGAACAAGAAGACTATCGATACATGCACTCATTTACTACTCACTATGCTTGGTAAATGCAAATCATACAATCTAAATTGTTCCATAACATGCTAGAAAGAGTAAGGTTGAGTGCATCTAGTCTTCAAGTTAAAGACCTGGATCTAATAGTTCAGCTAGGCAATTGAACTTGCCACTGACGACTCAAAACTAAAATACGGCAAAGGGATTAGCCACTGGAAAGATGATATCATGCCCTGATCAAAAGCTCATACACATTACTGTCATAGTTCCCACTGACATGATTCACCACCAACAAAATTTTGCAACTTCCTAAGAAATCAATCCGTTTAAAAACCACAACCACATTCCGCTGTTTCTCTACTAGAGTACACTGATCGCAGCTGGCTTGCATGCCTTGAATCAGTGTGAATTGCAGCCTTTATTTCGTGAACAGACATTCTCCTGCCAGAGAGCACACATACACATCAAGGTCCCTGGTAAATAAATCAGCTCTACTGTCTGGTAGATGCAATATCCAATAGGTTGAACTGATGCACATAAAATTAATAGTAAATATAGTCCCTTAAATAGTCCGTTTGACAAACTTGGTTTTGCTTCCAACTTTTTGCTTTTTGTCTCACATTTTTCCAAATAAACAACAAAATGAGCTTCTTCCTTCTTCTTTTTTGAAGCTGACTTTTTATCTTTTTTGTCCCACCTTTAGCAAATAGATGCCAAACTCACTCCAAATACCATATTGAAATTTGATAACCAAACAAACTATGAAAGATTTAACATTGAAATTCTCAAGAGAAAAAAATAATAATAATAATTGCTTAAGCATGAGAAAATATATAGTCTTACCTAATAAAAAGCATAGGTATGATCTTACACTTGCAAACACGTAAAGCCAGTATCGCTGAAAAACCATTCTTGAAAAAGGCCCCATCTCAGGAAATCAGTAATGGGAAACAGTACGGTAAGAAAATGGTATTTAAATATCAATTTGGATTTCTCACTGCAAACAGACCACATTAAAATTAAATGCAGAGAGATAATACGCTCCTCGTGGATAGAAAACACTGTTATAACCAGAAACATAGCATAACAAAGCACCCATGCAGTTCACAAAATTTGGATAATGGTGCCATACAGGTCAAAGTTCACAAATTTCATCTCATCAGAACATAATTTTTTTGAACCACTTTATAATTTACATTAAGAGATACACACACATACATAAACAAAGATGAAGTGACACAGTTGAGGGTAAAATCCATCCACCAATCTCATGCCTATCAGCAATAATGAAATCTACATATTTGTAGTGAGAACCACCACATTTCTGAAAGTGGCCAGATTAAGCTCACAAATGAAACCTCTTGCATCCAGAACTACAGAAGAGGGATGTTCACTAATCACTAGTATCATCAACAGTGAAAGAGTGTAAAAACTCTTACCTTGTTTCCTATCAGTTTGGGCATTCCCACCTCTTGTGCCCCATCTCCCCACAGGAAAAACATTGAATTTTAGCCCTTTTCCTACGGTCATTGTTACTTGGACATCCTGATTGCTCTCTTTCATAAAACGCATCTCTAACATCATTCTCTTCAATTTCAATTTCATGATGTAATTTTTCTGCTTCTGCACACTTGGATAAAAGTTCGCCCAATCCCCAATCATTGTTTTTAGGATCGTATGCAAGTTTCAGAGACATAAACTGTAGAGGAAGAGATTTGACAGCTAATTTAACAAGATAAGAATCAGAAAGATCTGTATAATCCACAGCTCTCAACCTTGAGAAAATACTGGACATTTTCATAATATGTTCACAGACGCTCCCTTCACCGTCATATTTCATCTTCAGTAACTTGTCATACAGGGAATAGGCTTCTTCTTTCTCCATTTTAATAAATATATCCTCAAGAGCAGCAAAAAATTGTTTGGCATTGCCAGTACTGTCATGCACAAGACCGCGAATACCATCATAAGTCTTGGCTTTCATAATCAAAAGGCTTAAGCGATTACTTTTCTCCCATCTTTCAAATTCAGATGCCTCGGTTGGTTTGTCTTTGTAAAGAGCAATATCTAGGTCTAACAAACCAAGGAGAATTTGCAAATCAGTTTTCCACTCCATCCAGCTCTCAAAATCCAGATCCTTTAACGTCTTCATAGCAGACAGTTGACTCATCATTGCTAAAGCATTAGTTACTGTTTTGAAAAAACAAGAAAACAAAATCAAACTCACACACCAATAGGTATATACACGCTTATTTCAACTAAGTGCATGTGTGTGTGCATGTGGGTATCAAGGCATTCCAACAAATGTCTTTTTATAAAATGATATATGTTTGTTTCAGCTAGCCGTTAGAAACAGCAAAATGTAATGATATGTCTACAACATTTTTATAACATTTTTACAACAAATCTTAAGTGGCAGGTTGTTACTAGTTGTTATTGTTGGAGTAAAAAAATAATCTTAGTGTTAGTTTCAAATTTGATCCAATAATAACTAACCACCTGTGATTTGTTGTAAAAATGTTATAAAATTGTTGTAGACGTAGCATTTCTCTTATTATTATTATTATTTTTTTCTAAAGTATAACTTTTTCAAACACCACATTTTCAAAATATTAACATGAGAAATAAGTTGAATCAACAGTCACACACACACACACACACATATATATATATATCGCATTTAATTAACATGTGTTTCTCCATTTCAAATGTGTGCTTCCTAGTGTTTTCAATGGAAGCATCTACGGTTCAAATCCCTCCTCCCACAACTACTGAATTATCAAAAAAACCAAATTATGTTTACTCAGCCTTAGTCCCAAATTTGTTGTATCCTCATTCTTCAACAAATTAGTCAAGGTTAGTCACATGTATAAGGTATTATTTAATTTATTTATTAACCCTAATTGTTGGTCTAAAGCCGGACTGAGCCCAGGACTCAATACTTCATAATAAACCCATAAAGCTCTAATTTTGATGGTTGGGGTTTAGGGTTGACTTCTCTTCTCTAATTTAGTAGTAGAAGTGTGTGTATATATATATCATTCATTTAAAAAAAAAAAAAAATTTAAAATAAATTGTCAAAAATTTTCACTTTTTTTTTTTTTAATTCGTTTTTTAAAATAGATGATTAATAATTAGAGCATTGAAAACTTTTTATGAGAAATTAAAAAAAAAAAATTGTCAAAAAAGATTTTTTTTTTTCTTAAAATTGATGATT
Organism: Quercus gilva; assembly: GCA_023621385.1. Taxonomy (NCBI): domain Eukaryota; kingdom Viridiplantae; phylum Streptophyta; class Magnoliopsida; order Fagales; family Fagaceae; genus Quercus; species Quercus gilva. The sequence continues at coordinate 18,937,135 of CM042474.1, forward strand.
AATATATGATTAATTATTAGGGCATACATTATCCAGACTTTTATATATATACATATATATTGAACCGCAGTCAAGACAAACAAAGAAAAATCAAAAACAAAAATTAAAGAGCAAAGCAAAAGGAAAAACCCAATAACGATAATTATGAAAATACGGCATATATAGAACAATTATTGATGAACTAGACTCAGACTGACCTGCGTCACTGTCAGGATCAGGCAGCATGGACTGGGTTCCAGCTTCCTTAGTCTTAGTAAAACCCATCTTTTAATCTTAATTTCCCTATAAATTTACTGAATTTCCTCTTTCCTTTCGACTTTCAACTCTCCTTCTCGGGGAATCTGGGTAACTAACCATAAATATCAAACTTTATGGTTAGTTAGCCCGGTTGAAAAAGTATATACCATACTAGCATCTCGAGCATAAAAGGCTCGATTTTGGGCATATAAATCGAGTTTTTGGGACTCGATTTTCATGGGTTGATCTGGCCTTTTTTTTCACGTGGCAACCACGTGGAAATCGAGTCTCAAAGACTCGATTTCTAAACCAAAAAAATTTCAAAAAATCTTAAGTCCCAGACGCGCTCAACTCACCAGATCAGAGAAGAGAGAGAGAAAGACCAGATCTGCGATAGAGAAATATCAGTTCAGTTCAGATCAAATCAAAGGGAGAGATAGATCAGATCAGAGAGAAAGAGGCCGCGCGGCGGCCTGGGTCGCTCGCGGCTTGGGCTCGCGCGGCGGCTTGGGTCGCTCGCGGCCTGGGCTCGCGCGCGGCCTGGGTTGCTCGCGGCCTGGGTCGCGCCGCTGCCTGGCCCTGTGTCGCGCCGGCCTCGGTCGCCGCTTCCTGGGGCTTTCTTTTCTTCTTCAGCTTGTTTTTTTTTTTTTTTTTTTTTTTGCTCTGATTTCTGATTTCTGATTTCTTCCTCTGCTGTGTTGCGGTGATACTATATATATGGGTTGTAAATCGAGTATAAGAGACTCGATTTTCATGTGGACACACGTGGAAAAAATGCCAACTCAGACCCGATCAAAATATGAAAATCGACCCTCAAACACTCGATTTATACCCCTAAATCGAGCCTCTTAGACTCGAGATACTAGAAAAAAAAATAGTTTGAAACTAGTAACTACTAACTACATAGTTTGAATTTTATGGCTATTTTCCCATTTCGTCCGTCCTTCTCCGTTAAATAAAAGTAAGAGGATTTACACTTATATGAACGTAGGAGTAGGAGTAGGAGTAGGAGTAGGAGTAGACGGGTAGTAGTATGATACTGCCAAGTGTTCTTCTAAACAACGTGTAAGCATAAGAATTCATCCAAAAGAATGTGGGCCCATGCATTTGTTGGACCTACGGTTTATGATCAGTGGCCCACTCTATATAAAAGGGTAGGGTTAATTGTTTATTTGCAGACTCTGCAGTTTGAGTGTGTGTGAGAGATTGAGAGCATGTATAAATAGGGTATTTGACCTAAAATTTACCCTAAATATATTAAATGTGCCTTTGAATATTCGATTATAAGCTAATTTTTTACTTTTTTTTAATGTACGATTTTTGAATTCTACACTATTTTTTTGTCTCAACATTATTTTTAATGATTTAGTTTTATTTTTTAAATTTCACTTTTTCAAAGTATAAGTATATTTCAACACACTTTCGCAAAAAAAGTAATTAGCAAACATTTTTACACACGGTAGAAAATTAGATACAACTTTTTAAAGCATTAATTTTTATCCATTTTAAATCGCTACAGTAACCTTTGAGAATAAATATACATTGTAGCAACAACTATATCTTAAGCACTATTATTTTATATATTTTTTATTCAATCCCAATTATTTTAATCTCATTAAAAGCAGAGAGTATGTAATCTAGGATGTATTTTTAAAGTGATAATATAAAAATAAAAATAAAAAATTCATAAAGAGAAGAGAGTATGTAATTTAGGGTGTGTTATTTAAAGTGATAATATAAAGTTTTAAAAATATTCAAATAATGTGGTAATAGAATAGAGAATGAAATGTAGGGTGTATTATTTAAATGACAAGGTAAAATAGATTAAGTAGCTTTTTGAGAATGCTTTTAACCAAGAGTCTTGTAACTTAATTGGTTGACATCAACTTCTATTAAAATTTACAATCATTCATTCAATTATCAATATCGGACTTCTCCTAGGTTGTGCTTGGAAACTTGGATTTGAATTTTAAATTAATAGATTTGAAATGTCTTGATTTCAAATCTATTGATTTTAGGAGTTATTTCAAATCTAAGTATTTAAAGGTTTAAAATCCTTGACAAATTTGTCAAATTCAAATCCTTGACATTTTTTAAACTGTCTAAACAAGATATTTGGATTCCAATCACCCAAATCCAAATCTAAATCCAAATCCCCGAATCATGTCATCTAAACACACCACTATTGAATTTCAGGGCCTTGTTCAGTTGGGAAAAAAAAAAAAAAAAAAAGAAAAGAGTAAAAGACAAAAACATGCAATAGCATGGCCCATGAGCTAAGAAAGTGGTCCTCTCTTATTATGTCAATGGATAAATCCTTACATGGAAAAAATACATCATATTTCCGTAACATGAGCCCTCCCCCGCACAAGGGACCTCCCTAGGCAGGTTTCCAAAGCCTTGTTTTGTGATGTCGATACTTTTGCAGTGGGGTGAGTGCTTGTTACTCAATTTTACCGAGATATATAATCTAGTTGATCAATTTTTCTATTTTATTTAATTTTCATATACTGTTCCCCAAAACCCATCGATGCATAAGGTTATTCAAACCAATCAATTTCTAGTCAGCAAAAAGGGTAGCCATGGTGAGAACTAATTAAGAACGCAAAAGCTATTGGTAGTTATACTAATGTCATTCATAATTGAACGAATATGATGTTATTTATCCTCACAATATTATTAAAAAAAAATGATATTATACAACACATGAATTCATTCCCCATATCTCTTTCGATACGTGGTACATTATGTTGCGAGATGTACAAGAAGGATTTTATTTTAATTCAATCTATTTATTTTTGGATATCAATTGCATTTGTATTTTAGGCCCTTGTTTTTTCATTCTGAAGTCTAAAGTATTTTTTTCATGTAATAAGTAAAGTTTTCTACACCAATTAATTAGGGATTAGTATTCTTGTATAAGCAAACTATAAATTGTATCCTAAGTACTGACTTCTAGTAGTTTTTTCCTCACTTGGTGCTAACTCCAAGCCTAGGTGTTGACTTCTAGGTTCCTAACCTTTATTTTCCCTATGTCTTTCAATTTTATTGTTGCAAAATTCTGATTGTCCTGTGTCACATTCCCATATCAACCCTTCTTTATCACTAATCTTCGTTTTGCATTGTAAAATCTCAAATTTATTGAATTAACAAGACATGTTAGTCTCATCTGACTTTTTCTTTCGAACCAAAAAATGTAGAAACCTTATACAAGACAGGAACAAAAGTGTCGCTTCAAAGATGGAGCAATGAGGCCCCATAGCAAGAACTATAGTCCCCATTACATAAAATTTCACTTATTGCCAGCAGTGAATTCAATTACAATCACTTAACTTTTGTTGGTCCCAAATGCAAATGGTAGTCCCATTTGGGTGATAATCACAGACTATATAGCATTGTGTCCATAGAGAATAAATTGTGTCAAGAAGCAAATGAGAGTCCTTGGCAAATTTGCACCCCTTGGGAATAGACAAATCTGTATGAACAGATACATCAACCCCAAAATTTACAACCTTACACAAAACCAATTTCTCCCTACGCAAACAAAAACAGGGTCGGTGAAACAAGACTATCCACCAAGAGAGGTTATTGTATGTGAGAGCCATATGATGGTGTGATCACCTATTACTACCACACACTAACAACTTTATGATCAATCTAATTTAGATGAAAATTGCTCATAGAAAAAATTAAAAATCAAATAGATATAATTAAACTCCATCTTATAATTTAGGTAGGAATTACTAATAGTTTATACCATCTAGAATTGAACAAAATACAACTAACTCACCTACACAAGGAAGAACTGACAGAAAATTAATAAAACTATCACCTTACAGCCAACATTCCAAGAAATCTCCCTTCATTTGTCTGTGAGATAGCCTCATATTCCCTGAACAGCCAGGAAAAAAATGTGAAATCCATTAAAGCCTCATTTGAAATAAAACTACTGCAATGATTATATACAACCAATCCTTCTTTCATTTTTATACATTTTAAGAGAGCTAGGTGATTGTTAGAATAACTTATTTAAAGAAAGAAACCCATTTACTCGGGCTTTGTAATATGGGAAGCCAATATGAGATTCCATTACCAGAGAAAATATAATCACCCAAGAAATTAATCAAATACATGTCACACATGACAGAATGTAAAAACTCTTACCTTTTTTACCATCAGTTGGGGCAGTCCCTCCTCTTGTGGCCTATCTCCCCACAGGAAAAACATCGAGTTTTAGCACTTTTCTTACAGTCATTGTCAATTGTATATCCTGATTTCTCTCTTTCAAAAGATGCATCACTAACATCATTATCTTCAACTTCATTAAATAATTTTTCTGCTGCTGCACACCTGGATATAAGTTCGTCCAATCCAAAATTCTTATTTTGACGATCGTATGCAGATTGCAGAGGCCAAAACCGTCGAGGAAGAGAATTGACAGCCTTTTCAACAAGAAAAGAATCATCAGAGAGGCCCATAAAATTCACAGCTCTCAGCCTTGAGTAAATACTGGCCATCTTCATAATGTGTTCACAGACACTCCCTTCACCATCAAATTTCATCCTCACTAACTTGCGAAACAGTGAACAAGCCTCATCTCTCTCCATTTTCATAAATAAGGCCTCAAGAGCATCAAAAAATTGGTTGGCATTGCCAGTACTGTCATGCACCAGACCACGAATACCACAATCAGTCTTGGCTTTCATAATCAAAATGCTTAAGCGATTACTTTTCTCCCATCTTTCATATTCAGATACATCGGTTGGTTTTTCTTTGTAAAGAGCAATATCTAGGTCCCACAAACGAAGGAAAATTTGCAAATCGGTTTTCCACTCTGTCCAGCTCTCAAAATTCAGATCCTTTAAAGTCTTCATGGCTGAAAAATGATGCATCATTGCTAAGCCGTCCATTACTATTTTGGAAAAAATGGAAAACAAAATCAATAGATATATACTATATACACATTTATTGTGCTTGTGGGCATCAAGGCATTCCAACAAATGTCTTTTATAAATTGATATCCGCTTGTTTCAGTTCTGTTGCTTTTTCAGAAAACTGCAAAATTTTTCCGGGTATAACTCTTTTTTCAAATAACACATTTTAAAAAACGCTCAAAATTAAATTGTATCAAACAAACACATATCTAACCGATGTAAGGTTTAGGCCATCATGTATACATCAAAATTAAGAGAAATCTGCACATATGCCCCAACATAAAAGCCGTAATCAAAAAACATCTAATCGGTGTGTTTCTCAGTATAGTTGTTGATGAAGTCCCAAATCACAATTGTTACTAATTAACCCTAATTGTTAGTCTAATGGACTAAGCCTAGGAGTTATAAAGTCCTGATTTTGATTGTTGGGGTTCAAGGTTGACTTCCTAATTATTCTCAAATTTAGTTGTAGAAGTGCACAAAGTTTTTTTTTTTTTTTGGTTACTGGGAGAGAAATTTGAACCTTCAACGTCTTCGTGGGAATAAACGAGAAATATCAGTTAAATTACAAAGTTCTTGACATAAATAATAATCTCACTAAAAACAATAATGACATTCAAAAAATTACTTTGAAGTGCAGTCAAAGTGAACAAGGAAAAATCAAACACATATCAATTGCAAAACAGGAAAGCAAAACCCATAATGACAAGAATTAAAACAGTAACTTTGATATAAGCATAGAACAATTATTGATCAACCTGACCTGTGTTACTGTCAGGCAGCGTCGACAAACTGAGTTATAAACTGATTTTCCTCTTTTCTCTTTCCTCTTTCCTCTTTCAACTTTTCAACTTCGACTCTGTAACTGTAAAAATAAGAAAGAGGTTTGATGCATGTAGGTAGCAGTTTTAGAGAGAAGTTGTGCTAAGACCACCCAAAATAGCACTACTTTGTGTCACAATTCACCACATTGTGAGTTGTGACTGGTATATGAGTGTTTGTGGGCCATGTGAAGACACCATTATCAATTACAATTTGTCATGTGGCGAGTTGTGGCACAAGATTATGCCATTTTTGGTGGTCTCAGCATTTTCCTTTGGAAAGTGGGGCACTGCATGGCATCCTCGTAAATATCATACTATTTTTGCACCAAAAAGTACATAAAATAATATATTTGAATTTTTTTTCTACCATTAAAAAAAATAATAATAATAAGTTAAGAAACTACAACTATGGACACAATAAAAATGCAACAGCAAAAAAATTGAGTTGAATTAAATTGTTAATAGAGTAATGCTATGACACAATAAAAATTATAATATTAAGAAAACTTCTTTTTAATAGAGTTATAAGGACCAGATTTGAATCCCTAGCCTAAAAGGTAGATGGACTTAGGCCCAAAAAACCCAAAACAATAAATTTATAGAGAATGGGTTGAAAAACTAGGCTTTAATGAGTCAGACAAACACTAAAGTAGATTCAGATGACAAGAGAGTAAAAATAGACAGGTTTATGCTGAAGAAAATCGTCATCGGCAAAGTCCGAGGAGATTTATTCTTATATATTTCTTTCAAGTTTGATTACAAAGTTACTTCTTGATGCTACAGTGTTTTTCTCTAGTTTCTCGATCCCCTTCTCCCACAGCCTCTTCCTTCTTTTATACTCTCTTCTCCTTTCATCTTTTTCCTCCACGTGCATGCCAAATGGATGGTGTTGATACTTGTCCCATCAGCACCTCCCATAAGTCTTCATGTAGTAGCTGTAAAGTTGAAAATCATTGTTCAGGTATCACTTCCACATTAATGCGGCCAGAGAGTTAGCTGCAGTGCATTTAATACAATGGTAACAGCTTTCTCCTTAGATATTTTAGGACTTCTCCCTGTCCTATGTTTTTGTAATACCTATCCATACCAACTGAATTTCCTAGAACGTTCCCATGAACTGCAGACCACTTCTTCTGACCTCAACATTGATTAGCCGAGTAGGCATTCATCCTTGAACCACCCTCCTGGGCCATTATGACCAAAACTAACTTCTTCATTTACTAACACGTACTCCCTTAACAATGTCTACTCTTGCTCGGACAACCCCTTGTCCTCGGATTGAGCCTTAGGCCTAACATCTACATAGATGATGAGCTCTTGGCCCAATACCCCTACAAGAGTAATGTTATAGACATAATAAAAATATTGCAACAACAAAAATTAAAGTTGAGTTTGATTTATTTATTTTTTATAGAGAGTTTCAATCTATAGCGTTCTCTTCTGATGATAATTTTTTATCATCAGACCAAGACACCAATTGGTTTTTGGTGTAAGTGAGAATTAAATATCAAATTTTTTATTCAACCATCAGAGACTTTACCAATTGAGCTAACTGGAGAGTTGAATTTTCATTTTAATAGAAAGAAATTTTAAAACTTCATATATTTGTGTGTGTGTGTGTGTGTGTGTGTGTGTGTGTGTTTCTTTTTTTGTTTGTAATGTCAAAATATTTAAGTTCTCTTTTTATATAATTTTGTATAATTTAAGTATTTTATTTGCATCAGATTATGCAAAAATTCCTGTCCATATTAAAATAAAAACTTTTTTTAATAAAAAATTTACATAACCACTTTTTAAAAACATTTACATTAGGCTATCTATTTTACACTATATTTTATTAAAATATTATTTCTCTCTCTCTCTTAAAAAAATGCATATGAATAGCAATTGTGTATATTTGCACAATAACTATAACTACAAAATTCCTTTTGCACAATAATACATAAGCTTATGTGCGTGATTTTTAGGGTTAGTTGTGCAAAATTTGGCTAAATGTCATTTTACACAGACTTATGTGAATGCTCTTAATGACCACCCTAAAAAATTCTTAGAGCCACCACACCTTGTAGTTTGACATAACTCAGAGTCTCAGACATGTGGCAAGTGGTGATTATATTACTTTTCACCAAGTATAGTGGTGGACTATGTGAAAGTGATATAATTTAATCACACATTGACAAATGTGCAAATTGTGTCAAAGTGTGTAGGCTAGTGTGTGGTCCTATACTTTTGAGTAAACCACTCTCTTACATTATCCATCCCCGAAGAGAATGGTTACATACACCCGATACACAATAGATTAAAAAGAAGGATAAAGAAAAAAAGAAAGAAAGAAATGATACATAATATTATTTTCCGATAAAATTGGCCACTCGTATTTTTTTGGCCTATGTCTGTAGGATCCAAGGTTTGTAATTGCAAAAATTATCTCTTGTACCTGCTCTATGCAACAAGACTCTCATTAACATGTGGTCTGCACAAGTGTAAGACCCATATCCTTGTGAGAGGTCCGCTTTATATGGTGTAATGGGCATATATAACTCCCTCTCACATGGGGTGGGTTCCACCCTTGTGGAAAGCCAATCAACAACAATCCCATAAATGCCTATGCCTATCCTCTATTAACATCTTGAGGCATCATGTGACACAAACAATTCCTTAGATGCTTGTGTTTTTGTTGAAGCTAATCAAAACTAGTGTAACGACAATGACCATTTTGACATAAACTTAAAAATATAAGGACTAAAATGGTACATCTTACATGATCATCATTCATTAGGGTTTTTGAGCTCAAATCTCTCGCAAGTCATGTTCTTGATCTTGAACCTTAGTACATACCATATGGCAGATTCCAAACATATAGCAGTGAAATTTATTGTCTTGGCTTATACTTAATTAATGTTTTAGGATGCAAAAATATCAACTCATTTTGCTTGAATTACAAAAAGTTTTTTTTGTGTGACTAGCATATAAAGCGACAAGAAAAAAAAAATTTTCAAACTAGTTTAGATCTATTTTCTTCCATTTCATTATGTAGTTATTAAAGAGATCATTCGTGTATAGTTTTAGTCACATGATTTTTTTAATAAGTCATATGACTTGTTTAGATAATACAAATAGATAGTTTTATACATAGCCACATGGTATATGGGAAAAGATACCTCCTCACAATCACATATGGATCTCATATGGAACCCATCAAGCAAGGATGGATCCAAGATTTCAAGTTAGGGGGGCTAGAATATGAGCAAAAAAAAAACTCTAAATAGGCATTCATATAGTATTAACAAACTATAAATATACAAAATTAATGTTTCTTAATACAATAAGATGCAATCATCTAGCAACACAGACCAAAAAAAAAAAAACACACACACACACACAATACAATATTGTTTTTTAATACTAGGTTGGCTAGGATTTTTTTTTTGGTTGAAGTTATTGTTTTTGTTTAGTTTTTGGGTTTGATAATTACTAGTTGGACTAGGCTAGCTAGGCTAATTGGAGAGGAAGGGGGCCTAAGGTTTTGGAAGAGAAGAGTCCAACTACAAAAATGATAAATATAACCAATAAAAAAAATCTCTTTAAGCCAAGGGGGCTTGGGCCCCCTTGGGTCCGTACCTGGCATCAAGTGTAAGAAGGTGCTGCATATAAACTTCACACAAGATATTTTCTTCTGAATTACACAAATGCAGAAGCATTTACAATTGAAACCGACATGGAGGAATGGCACACTATAGTGTCCGTTTGGAACAACTTATTTAGGTAAAACTAAAAATTTCTTGTTGAAAGTGTAAAAAAAAAAATGTTAAAAACTAAGCTGAATAGTAAAGTGGGATACATGAATAGTAGCAAAAATAAGCTGAAAGTTAAGAGTTAAGTTGCATTTGGATGAAAGCTACACTCTCTGTGATACAACTAGGATCTATTCATTAAGCTAATGTGAAATCATCCTAAGAAATTCAAGTACGGGTGAAAACACAATAATTGAGTTAACAAGTTTTTACTGGTTCTAAATGAACTCATCATTGATATCACATTTTTATGTACCAATGACAACTTGCTGCTTTGGAAGTTGTAAATTTTTTTGTGAAATATTTTATAGCTCTAGACTTGTTTTTCTTTACTTGGGATAGGTATATAGTGAAGAAAAAGAAAGTGGAGTTTGAACCATAGACATAAGATATCACAAAAGATATCATTACAACTAAACTATCACTTGATACATTTAGAGAATAAATTTGTTAAGTTATGATTTTTCTCATAACATTAGTGTTGGCTTATTCCATTACAAAAAGTATTGTAATTGCATAAATTTGTTTCCTTGTATTTTTGTGGGATTTATTTGTAGTGGGTTTAGTATTAAATGGTGGAGATTTGATCAAGACAGCAAAAAGTCACATGAGGAGCACATGCCAGAAGTTGAAGAGTCAAGTGCCAGCTGTGGAAGTTAAAGAGTCATGTGCTAGCTGTTTTCACAACTCAGTCAACTTGCAAGTGACCCGCGAGTGACCTGCGAATTTCACTGGTTAAAGGATTTTTGAGTGTGACCTATTTGCCCATCACCTATACTATATATATCCTTATTACCCATAGAAATGGCAAGGAGCCTATTGAGAGAAAAACCCTAAGAAAGGTTTCTACAACACACCCACCCTATTAGAGAGAGAGAGCTAGTCATTCTTAGAGAGAAATCTTTGTAGTATCTTTTTCTTCCCTCTCCCGTTGTTATACCCATTGAGAAAAGATTTATACCCAAACACGACCCACACCCATTTAGAGTATTGGGAGTGTTTTTGGAGCTTGGGAAGCATTGGAAGATGCCAAGGATAGCGGATGCAATGGGCTTATTGCGGAATCCGGAAAACTAAAGAAGACACGATTAGGCTTAACCTTGTTGGAGCAAGAAGCTTGGAGGGCTTAGGTGCATCGGGTAGATTAGGCTTGGAGGGTCTATTGCTATTCATGTATCCCAACTTTATTCTCTAGTGGATCATTTTACCGCTTGGAGGGCGGCGGAGAGGTTTTTCGCTGAATTCTTCAGTTTCTTCTTCGATAACACGTGTCAGTGTTATCCTTGTGTTTGCATATTTCTCCCCTTACTCTTTAACCATTAATTGCTGCTGTGTTTGTAATTAATTATGTGTTAAAGTAGTTTTCCAAATTGGGTATTACTTATATTTCATATTCCGCACATATATTGTTTGAATATAAGCTTGCATTGGTACTTTTGTAATTGGAAGTCTAAACATTAATTAGTGTTTTACACACTAATTGAACTTTCAAAATCAACTATCAAATATAGAACTTTGGTTACAAGACTATCGAGGACATGATACATTAAAAGCAAAGTTTGTTGAACAGTCGAAGCTAACACAGATTGTAAAAAATCTCAGCCATTTTAAATTCAAACCTGCTGTATCAAGGCATTGCCCTTTGGACGGGTAGGGTTTATGAACAAGAACAAGAAGATTATCTGCAAGTATTTAACACTCATTTAGTGTTGGAGTATTTTTATAAAAAAAATTGTTGTACACCATGTCATGAGTTGGCAAAGTCAATATTTTGATTAGTAAACTTTTTCAATCGTTAATGGCACTCTTAAAACTATCATTTTTAATATTTCCTTATTAAACGTTTCTTGCCAAAACATTTTTGAAGCCTTAACCTTAGTAAGGTTACTAATCTATTACTATTAGGCTACTTACTGTGGATATTTGTAATATCTAATTCCATTAAACATGATTTTAAAGTGGCATGATTTCTTAGTCTGTATTCAGCCAATTTGTCCCGTCGTTAAAAAGGGAAAGTTTTCCGATTCACCTTTGTCATGGAAAAAAAAATTGTGTTCAAGAAAGTACTATTTGAGAGTTTGAGAACTTCTTATTCTACAAGTGGTGTAAACTTGTCACGATATATAGGGTCCGTTTGGATAGAACTTATTTTGCTGAAACTGAAAACTGAAAACACTGTTAGCAAATAAGTAAAAAAACATAGATGATTATTTTTTTTATACGGGTACTGTAGCTCAGCTGAAAGTTGCGTTTTTACTTCCTTTTTTTTTTTTTTTTTTTTTTTTTTTTTCACTCCTCACCCAGTGCCTGTGTCTTCGAGAAGAGAGTCCACGCCCACCTACATTAGTCCGACGCCAGCAAAGAGCCGAGGAAGACAGCCCAGTCCAACGCCGGCAAAGATTGGGTTCCCTCGGTGGTGGTGGATGGGTTAATTGGTTCCGGGTTGTTTTAATGGGTTTGATTTGCATTTGCTTGGTGGATGGGTTGATCGGTTCCATTTGCTGGGTTTGATTGTTTGATGGGTTTGATTTTTTTTCACATGGGTTTGATTCATATGGTTTTGATTTCACTATTTTGATCTTCTTAGTTAATGGGTTTGCTGGGTCTTAAGAAGATGAATAGTCATGTTCTTCCCGGAATGGGTTTGCTCGGTTTGCTGGGTTTGATTCATGGGTTTGATGGGTTTGCTCTAGCCAGTTTCATCAGTGGCGGGCGGTGCCTGTATAGCCTTAAAAAGAACCCAATCCGACGTCGGCAAACCTTCTTGGATGATCCTTTGCTATTTCGGTGCGCATTGAAGAAAAAAGCTAATGTTTTTTCTTCTTGATTCTCATTCCTGTGTTTTAGCTATTTTCATCTCAGCGTTTTTCTTTTTGTCTACTGTAGCATGGGTCCCAGCACATTTTCAGCGCAAACGCAAAACGCAATTACAAAACGCGAATCCAAACACATACATAGTTTGGTGGCTAGGCTTGTTATATCCTGGGAGCGGCACGCAAAATTGTTTAGTTTATTACACTGGAAAACTCAATAAACGGCGTGTATCATCTCAAGAGAGCAACTTAGTCCGCACCTCAACTCCTTCACCTCAAACTCATAGAATTGATGATCATTATTTTATTATGTTATGAGATGATTTTGAAGCATCAGCAAAGTAATATTTTTTAATTTATTCTTTAAATTTGTGGTGAAATACAATTTTAGTAAAATATCATTATCTAAATTATTATCCTGTAAATAATGAATTACAATTTATTTATAGGTCATATTAATGGATGTTTTTAGAGTAATTATTAGTAAGACAAAACTTAGGTACAGTACTTTAAATGCTATTTTTTAAATTCCCCTTTTAAAATTCAGCTATGAGGCTACTTAACTAAAAAATACACTTCTATTCCATGAGAAAAAATCTACATGGCAAAATCTTAAAAGGGGATCCTAAGGAACAACACCTAAATACTGTACCTAAGTCTTGCTCTTATTAATAAACCATTATAGAAAAATTTTGAGAACACTTTCATGGGAAATACAAAAAACTATCAACCACATTTATTGTTTTATCATTCTCCCAGTAAAATATTTATAAAAATAGTTCCTAAACCATTGGTTAACATTTTCCATTATTTATTAAATATTTATGTTCTTAGGAACAACATATATACTATTAACTACGCTTGCCAAATCAAGTCATATAATCGAACAGTTGAAGCTAATACAGATTAGAAACCTCAACCTTTTTCTTTTTTTTAGTGGTCCTATTTTATAGCAAAAAAAAAAAAGTGTTTTTATTTTATATATATAATTTTTATTTTGAGAATTTAATTTATAAGTGGATAAAGAAATTTAAAAATCAACAGAAGAGTGTCCTTATTTATTAGGCAATGTTTTAGTGAAAGTTAGAATTGTATTTTTATCGGATTATTTAGTTTTATCTCTACTTAAACATAGGGATACATGAGCATTTTTGAACAAAAAAAATAAGGATCCCAAACAGGAGAAATCCTTTAAATAGTAGTATAGATATCTTTCGAATATCATGCCCTGAGCAACAGCTCGTACACATTACTGTCATAGTCCCCACTAACACGCTTCAACATTTCAAAAATTTTGCGACTTCCTAAGAAATCAATCCGTTTGAAAACCACATAACCACATTCCGCTGTTTCTATATTGGAGTACACTGATCGCAGCTTGTTTGCACGCCTTGAATCAGTGTGAATTGCAGCCTCTATTTCGTCAACACACATGTTCTCCTGCAGAAGAGCAAACATACACATCAAGGTCCCTGGTAAATAAATCAGCTCCACTTTCTAGTAAATGCAATAGCCAATAGGTTGTATTGACGAACATAAACGTAAAAAGTGATTAAACTAATAGCCCCCTTTAAGCTTCAAAAACATCCATCACAATTATACATAAATGTTTTCTGTTGAATTTGTTCTTGATGCAATAACACATGTCACAATGGTGATAAAAATATTTGTCTAATTAATAGCAAATGAAGATGGAAAAATCCGCGCGCATTTATGACAGGCTACCTTCATGACGGGCCATAATCTTGACGGGTCAGAACCTTGATGGGCCAGATTTGCATGGGCCAGTTGAGTCGTGAGGTCCACGGCTGGAACCCTAGCGCCACTAAGATTTTGTATGGTATGCACAATAATGACTTCTCTCCACAAGGAAAAACCTTGTCCATCAAGTCTAGGATTCTGTGAAGAAGAACCCTAGAAGGAAACGATTCCGCAATTTACGCAGCGAAGGATTCCTATATGGAAAAGACTTCTACTCCAAGAAAGGGAGTTCAACCCTCTACTACTATAAAAGCCCCGATACTCTCACAAATCAAGGTACGCATAATTTACCCTCTCTAGCACTCTAGAGTTGTGAGAATATTTCTGACTTAACCTTCGGAGGGTATTCGGCCGGCACCACACCGGTGCTCTTCGCAAGGTTTTCTCTTCTTTTTGTTGTGTAGGTTTACATTCGAGTGCGTAGGAATTGTGCAACTCACTGGTGAGATTTTCGGCATCATCAGCAAATATAGGCCCTTCTAGTCCGTTTGACAAAATTGGTTTCGCTTCCAACTTTTTGTCTCACATTTTTCTAAATAAACAACAAAATTAACTTTTTTTTTTAATTTATATATATATATATATATATATATATATATATATAAAATAAAACTAACATTTATCTTTTTTATCCCATATACTTTAGCAAATAAACTATCAAAAACTATAGGATGCCAATCTCATTCCAAATACCATATTGAAATTTGATAACCGAACCAACTATGAAAGATATAACATTGAAAATCTCATGACAAAAAGAAAATTAATTATTACTTAAGCATGAGAAAATATATATAGACGGACACGGGAAGGCATGTCTTACCTGATAAAATTCATAGATATGATCTAACACTTGCATACTCGTAAAGCCGTTATTGCTGAAAAACGTTCTTGAAGAAGGCCCCATCTCACCAAATCGGTCAATGGGAAACAGTATGGTAAGAAAATGGTATTTAAATATCAATTCGGATTTCTCACTGCAATCAAGCCACATAAAAGTTAAATGCTGTGAGATAATACTCTCCTCATGGATAGAAAACTCTGTTACAAGTTATAACCAAAAACATAGCATAACAAGCACACATGCGGATCATAAAATTCGTATAATGGTACCATATGAACAAACTTCACATATTCTCATCAGATCATAAGAACATAAATTTGATGGGATGTTGCCACATTGAAGTATTTTATCAAGTCTAGCGCATAGGGCACTGATACCCAAGCCGAACTCAATTTGGTGAATCACTTTATAATTTACATGCAGCGACATACACACACATGTTTTTAAATTACCGATTTAAGCTACTAGGGAAATGGAAAATTTAATTATTTAACTACATATATACATCTAACACTCCCTCTCACGCATATAGACTCAAACTCCATTTTCAATAGATAAAGCCCAACATGTGGGATTTTAAATAAGAGGTAAAGTGAAGGAAACAATAATCATACTCAAGACCTCTTTTTCTGATATTATGTCAAATTTACTGATTCTGCCAAAAGTTTAAACCATTATAAAATGATAAATTTAATTATTTAATCTCGTACTTAATTCTAACGCATGTAAACAAAGATGAAGTGATACAATGGTGGGTAAAATCCATCCATCAATCTCACGCCTATCAGCAAAGATCAAATCCACATATTAGCAGTGAGAGAGGGAGAACAACAACCGTTCTGTAAGTGGCTGGGTTAAGTGCACAAATGAAGCTCCTGAAACCCCTTTTGCATCTCGGAATACAGATGAGGGAGATTCACTAGTACAACCAACATTGAAAGAGAATGTGAAAATTGAAGCAGTTGAAGTTGGCTCAGATATTGACCAGCAGATTGAATCCAAAAGGCTGATTGGAGTTATTGGACGTATTAGGGTTTGACAGACCTGTAATAACAACAGAATTCACAATTAAATGACTTCACAGCAACACAAGTCAAAATCCGTTGATGCAGTGTTCGTTATTAAACAGAAACATTCAAGATTGACTACAAAAATGTCCAGCATTTCTGAACTTCAGTGAAGGTCAAGCAATCATGCAAAGACCTTCCATTGGGGATTTACTACTTACTAAAAAAGAAACACTTGCAATTTCTCAGGTCAAAAATTACTGACTGTACAAAATTTCAAACAGTCAACTATGTTCAACTATCATAAACCACCCTTCATGTTTCTTCTAAATGTGTGTGTGAGTACATGAGTGTGTGTGCTCGCGCATGTGTGCATAGTATCTTGCAATCTAGTGCCAGATGTAGGTTCGCTAAAAAATTCTTGCAGCAGAGTAAGTAAATTGTTTTTCTTTTGAGCATTAACAAAAGTAAATTGTATTTCTCTTACCTCTAGAGTTTATATGTATTATAATCCAGCTTAAATTATATGCATAGTTAGCTTTCTGAATTTAATGAAGCAAAGTATGGAGTCTTAATTCTAAACGACAAAGTCCTGGATGAGATGATTGACCTCTTACCTGCATACGACGATTACGGCGATTCCTTACCCCAATTTTAGCGTATTTCACAATGTGTTGCCTTTCATTGAGGCTTGCTTTATTTCTAAACTCTGATCATCTTCAGGGACGTTTTGCTCATTTGTTTCCTAGGAAATGCCAATAATAACAATATTAAATATATATGTATTGTATTTAAGTTACACCAGGTGTTTTTATATATTGAGTATAATATTGTTATTTAAACTAGTGTAACTTAAACTTAACCTAATGTAACATTCAAAGTTTGACGTAATGTAACTCTAAACAATGTTGCACCATATAATACCTTGTTAAAAACATCATTAAACTTAGTATAAAAACATTACATCATTCCTCATCATTCTCCATGCATTGTTATTTAACTTGAACCTAACTCATTCCTAAAGTTACACCAGGTGTAACATTCAAAGTTAGATCTTCCTCAACATCATTCCCCAACCTTTCTTTTCCTGCTAGCAAGATTTGAACATTAAACGTAGTTCAACATCACCCCACCCATTAATCACCCTGAGGTTTGGGGCAGAAAGAGAAAGACACTAAATGAAACATAATATTTCTGTATTCAATGTTTCATTCATACCAATATGTGCAAAGGAATAGAAATAGCATTTAATTCATAGTACTGAAATTAAAGAATCAATAATTTACCTTCCCTGCAATGCCATTTTGTGAATCTTCAAGCATCATACCAACCTGCCTAGCCAAGTCAGCAGACATGTGAACAAGCCGTTGTACGTATTTCTCCTTCGCTATTTTCAGAACCCACAGGGGCTGAGACACATCATAAATTAGATGAACTTCATTTTGATAAAAATTAATGTTTTCCACATTGCAGACAATGTCACCAATAGTACAAAGGTTACGATACATAAATTTGAAGACAACCAAAATTTAGTAAAGTGAGACATGCCAACCGTCTGAGAATTGGAACTTTCATGACAAATAATATCCATTCTCTGTAAAACTAGAGATAAGAATATTCATTCACATAAACATAGAATGCAAAGCAAAGGGACTCACTGTGATGATGTTACTAGAGTGGCCAAGATATCTTTGGACAGAAGTCCCTTCACAAACCACATGACTAGCACTGGAACCAACAAACCATTGTTCTAGAAGTTTGGCACCTTCTCTAGCAACAGTGTCAACGACCTACCAAAGATATCAATCATCTCAGAGAGTTTCTCAAGATACCCGGAGAGATGCGGGCCTAGCCAACGCAGGGTGTACCCACTTAATAATAAATAGACATAAAATTTAAAACTTTCTAACAGCTAGCTAGATAGCACCACAACATGTATAACACGTTTGAATCAAAATTTCGAGAGAACATATTTTGTTTTTATTGATTAGTTATACACGCATCCAATGAGTTTTAGATCCAAAACGTCACCCTCCACCGACATTTTTGAGAGAGCAAGGGCCAGCTCTAGGTGTAGGCCACTTAGGCCATGGCCTAGCACCCACTACTAGAGAAATGCCCCAAAATGTGAGGGCCAATAAGTGATTTTTTTTTTTTTTTATATAAAAAATGTAAGTTGAACATTTTTTTTCCTTCCACTTTTAAGAAGAGCAAATGCTAGCGTTACTACAATTTTTACTACATGAAACTTATAAACTAATTTGTTACCAATTATCAAAACACATTTCAAATATTTATTTATTAAGTAGTTGAAATCCTCTAATCACATACATTGTCACATAATTTTATAGGTTTTATGTAGTAAAATATGTAGTACGTTTAACATTTTCCTTAATAAAACCCAAAAATTTGATTGATGGTAGAAATAAAACAAATATTATTACAGATGTCTTTCCAAATGTTGTGGCACCAATCATAAGAAGTTATTTAATTATTTTCACCATGCTAAAACATTATAAAATAAAAAGTAACTCAATTATTTATTTGTTATTATATTGTTGTACTGCCTTCAATCACATTCTTTCTCATATTATTTTGTAAGTTTTTTATAGTAAAATTTGTAGTACTTTTATCATTTTCTTTTTAAAAAAAAAGGTAAAAAGGTCTGGTTAATATATATCCTTAAAGCGTGTATTAACTATCCATTTTTTGAAACTGTTTATGGAGATTTGAAAAAATTGTTAAAAAAGTTAATTATTTTTTCATTTTTTTCATAACAAGTTTCCTTAAATGGTATTTTAATGTATGCCCTAAGGGCATACGTTAGTAAAACCTAAAAGAAATTATAGATTAATAGAAATCCAACCAAATCACCATTGAGTATATGGAAAATGTTAATATTACTACAAAATACTCACAAATTAATACAACAAGAATAGACTAGGGTGCTACTTAAATAATATAATAAATAGATGCTTGAATCAATTCTTTCTAATGAGTAATGCTCTAAACACAAACTATTTTATAACATTGTTACAAATTGCTGACGTAACTTTAGCAATTTCCAAATACTTATTGGTAAGTAAAAATATGATATTAGTTATAAGTCTATATTAAAACTAGTAAGAATTTATCACATTAATAGTTTGTAAAATATTACAAAATAGTTTGTGACTATAGAATTACTCTATTTTGATTGGTGACACAAAACCCTATTTGATAAAATATGTAATATCCTAATATCAGTCAAATGCATTATTTAAAGTTTTCAGCTAAGGCCTCAAATTGTATTGGGCAGCCCTAGAGAGGAGGAAGTGTCACTTGAACCGGGCTCATTGGTTCAAGGAAAAATACAAAATATTCAAGTATACCTTATTACGCAGTTCAGCTGAAATGTCTGGATCGATATACTCGGAGTGGCCAGAAAGGGTTGATGCTGTACCTCTACAAAACTCTCTTCCAAAACACCTTGCTTTTTTAATAATGTCAAATCTCTTGGCTCCATGAGTAACAACGGTAAAACAAGAATTTTCAGTACCAGAAAACCCAGTAAGCCGATTCAACTCATCCAACTGCGTACCATTCTCTTCACGGTTCTGAACACTGTAGAGTGATTCACTCAGCCTCACTGCAGCAGGAAAAAAAAAACTATATTTGAAGTACTTAATAAGAACATATATATCAATTCTGTTCTAGAGTTTTCTCAGTCTCATAACCTTTACTCCTGACACTATCCACAAACCACCCAAATGTGACAACAAAGAGACCATTTTTTGATCCATGCTTCAAAGCATGCTCAAACTTACGTCCACCAAAGCCGTAGTAAGCATTAAGGAGTTTACACAAGCATTACAGATCAGGAAGGATATATATCACATGTACATATGCTAGGATCAGGAAATGATGCAAAACCATTACAGTAATAGAATTTGATATTTGATATGCATCTAGCTATATATTACAAAAAGAAGATCAACCATGCTAAATACAAGGAAAACAATGATGATCAAACTGAATTTTTTTTTTTTTTTTTAGAAAGTTTCCCTGTAAATCCAACTAATGGAGATTAGGAAATTTCATATGTGGATTAGAGAACAGGATGGCAGAACAATATCAATGACTAAATCTTAATCCCATCTTATTGGGGTGGCCACTTCAATATAAGACCATTTAAACAATTTGAAAAACTCATTAAAGGATATTTGAACCACCAAATGGGTACACTGAGGATGTAAATTAGTGCTGTACTGGCCACCTAATCTCTCCGTTGCCTCCATCACTTGTTCCGTTGCTTCTGCCAAAACAAGAACCACAAACATTAGCTATCTGAATACTAACAATTCTACTTGGTGATGAGGCAAGATTTTCACATAATCATATGTGAAAAACCATTAATAAAAAATATTAACTTGTAACATTGCTTTGTTACAAATAATTCAATGTACAGTCCTCGTATCAATATTTTATAATGAGCGCGAAAAAACAAAGGCAAAACTTCAGATGTGCCTTAAGTTTTCCAATTGAAGTTAGCCATATGGTTGTATTGACCAATGTAGCAAAAGCGACTATATTTTTTTTGAAGATAAGTAAATTCAACAATGTAATTTATTGGTCAATGCAATACATGGTTAAATTTAATTTGGGAAACCTAAGGTAGAGCTGTAACTTTGTTTGACTAAAATATCCTTGAATTGTCCCAAATTACTAAAATAGCCTCATAAGATCAAAAATAACAAAAATACCCCCTGAAACATAAAATGATCAAAATAAATCTAAGATGCTTAAAATAACCCAATTATCCTTGTGGGATCCACTTAGTTGTGAGTGTGAGGAAATATACATCCGAAACAGGCTATATTTTTCCGATTTCATGCATCTAAACACGAGCATTGACCTATTTGACTCAAAGATGTTAGGACCACCTAAGAGCATTCTCATCAAAGATTGTAAAAAATTTAGCATTTAGCATCTTAAAATGCTACTTTATCAATTTTAACAACTCAATTTACAATATACCTAACATTAGAGATTCTAGATTTTTTACCACTTCATTTAGATATTCTTTTTTTATTATTTCTTTATTCTTCAATATATATTTCTTTCTCTCTCTTCCTCTCTGTCACTCTCAACCCAACAAACCTATATCCACCACCATTAGAAAAAAAAACACCAGCCACCCATACCCACTTATCTATCCAAGAAACTCACACTCTTCCATCTCAACCCAGCAAATCACACCCACACCCACAACAATCACTACCACCATCACCATTACCCACAACCATAACCACAACCACCAAAATCACAAGCCCAAAACCACAACAGCATCCATCCATCAGAAAAACAAAAACAAAAACATCAAAAATATGCACGGCAACACTGAACGACAATCAAACAAAAACAACAACACGAAGGAAAACCAACATTGAACACAAACCCAAACCCACAATGATAATCAACACACAGCAAAACACCCAACGACAAGCAACACACAAAGGAAAAATCTTCGAACGGAGTCAATCCGAGAGCAGGATCTGCATGCCGATCTCCACACCGATGCTGATTTGGAGCAGGAAAAAAAGAAGAAGCTTGATGTGAGAAATCCACACCGGTGCTGATTTGGAGCAGGAAAAAAAAATTAAAATAAAAAGAAGAAGAAGAAGAAGCTTGATGTGAGAAAGAGGGAGACGGAATGATTTGGAGCAAAAAAAAAAAAAAAGCTTGATGTGAGAAAGAGAGAGACGAAGAGGCAGAGAAAAAGAGAGAGAGAAAGGGGGGTAATTCTTACATGCTCTGAGAGCAATGCTCCCTCTTCTCCCGTGGGGCCCATCTCATGTAAGAGGAGGGAGCATTGCTACCGGAGTACGTAAGTTTTTTCCGAGAAAGAGTGGAGAGAATGAGAGATTAGAGGAAAGAAAAAATATTAAAAAATTATACCATCTTGCTACAGTGGCTCTCATTTTTTAGAGTACACTGTAGCAAGATGTCAAAATTAATAGCATTTAACATTCTTGATGAAGTGTGCTTTTTACAAATTTGATGTTAAAAAAGTATTTAGCATTCTTGATGAGAATGCACTAAAAAAAACAGAAAAAGCCAATGCAGGACGCAACAAAGAGAGATACAAACAAAAAAGACTTTTTTATGCGAAGAAACACATAGCACAGAATCAACATTCCCTAAAAAGAAGAGAAAAAACGAAAAACGAAATAGAATTCATATAACACAAATGAAATTGGTAAAGAAGAAGGATGACACAGTTTGTTACACACAGCCCAAATGCACTAAATACGTGAAATTGAAAATGTGGCTTAAATTACATTTTCGATATATTTTTGCAGTGTGTTAAACACACTGGGTGCACTAGTTTTTTTTTTTTTTTTTTTTTCCCAAAGAAGAAGGTCTAAATTGGATACCTTTAGAGAGACCAGTGACACTGATAACAAGGCCTGCAAAGGGAGCGGTTGATCGAGCGGTGACTGGCTCAGACGGAAGAGAGGACGAAGCAGGAGACATTGGCTCAAGTGACTGTATACTTCTTATAGAAGACAATGGAGATGAGACCCCAACCACTGGCTTCGAACACCCTTTACTCTGTACCACCTCAACTTTACCACCACCAACATCATCCATAGCCAACAACTGATTCAGCTTGAAGGTGAAGTGGTGGAATAAGTTATAAGCATAACATAGTTAAGAACAAATTGAAGAAATGGACAAAAGAATCAAAATATATAAAAATCTACAGAATGTAAAAGGCAAGGCTGGTGAAAGAGTGAAGTTTTGAGGATGTTGGTGAGTTTATAGTATAAAAAGTACTCCGAGAAAATAGTGACTTCTGTTGAAGGACGTTAGTCCTTAAACTCAGACTGACTGAGTTTTGTCAAAGGGTCTACCACTGCTGGACCAAATTAGGCAGTCGAACTTAAATTCTAACTAATAGAGATGTTTTATAATTAAACTCCAAATACTAGTCAATAGATTAAAAAAAATTAGTAATACAATGGACACAACAAAATGTTACAATAATTTCACAACATTCTTAAATTAACATATCAACTCACATGTGGGCTCACCACAATCTCTAATTAAATTTTATGCTATGCCAATTTAGAAATGTTGTGAAATTTTTGTGTCGCTAGCATTATTCAAAAGAATAATATACTACATCCATAACATTTTCACTATAAATCCTTGGTGGCTATTTGTTATTAATATGTAAAAAAATGATATCAGTAGTGGACCCAAATTAGAACTAATAAACAGATTACCACCTAGAATTTGTTATAAATTTTTTATGGAAAAATATTGTGATGTATCATTACTCAATTGATTATGAAAGACAAAAAGGGAGGATTGCAAAATGTAGGAGTACCAATGTCCACTCATTTCTTTGTTTTTAATTTATTATTATTATTATTATTATTATTATTATTATTATTTGAATCTTTGTAGCTTAAAAAATCAAGTTTTTTGAAAAATTAATTAAACAAACCACAGATCTTGGACTCGGAAGTTTGGTTATGTGTGGGGAAGGTGTTAGGCACCTCACAACGCCTATCCGAAGATGATACCTCATTTTAATTTATTTCAAATGTTAACTTTTTATGAAAAAATAGACTACTTGGCATTTTGATTTTTTGGAAAGGTTTTTGCAAGCAATATACATACACACACACACACACACACACACATGTGAGTACATATTTACATATAGCTAGTGCATGAATTTTAACTACAACAAAATATACAATCAAAACATGTAAGATATATACACAAGTAACATGTGAAAAAACATACAAGTATACTATACAATAAAATGTGAATATTTATTTATTATATAGCTAGCATGTGAATACTAAAAACTATACAAAAGCAATTACAACATAATAAAAAGAAAGGGTTGAAAGAATAGCACCTTATTGTCATCCACCATTTTCTCATTTTTTATCCATGCAAAAAGATGGACAAAAAGAAACTTGTTAGTGTCAAGAATTGTTAGGGACAATGTAAGCTTATAGGATGTTCAAATACTCAATAACATGAGCCTTGAAAACAAATCCACAAACTACCACTACTCTAAAAAGAAGCTTGAAAAGAAAAGTTACAACGTTAACTTTATTATTGAAAAACACATTTTTCTTAGAAAACAATTTTTTTTTACGTGGTAAAAGTGTTTCATGAAAACATTTTCTCTTTTGAAAACTTCTTTTTGAAAACATGTATTTTTGAAGGAAGCAATTTTTTGAAAAACGTTCTTAAAAAAAAGGCATATTTAAAAAGTGCCTTTGAAAACATTTTTTTTTGAAAGGAAGCATTTTTGAAAACACTTTAGAAAAACATCTTTGAAAACATTTGAAAACCCTTTTTTTTTTTTTTTGCATGTTTCGGCCTTCTTTCTGTTAAAAGAAAACAGATTTTTTATTTTTTTTTAAAGGGGCTTCGGAATAATGAAAAGACAGATTTTTTAGTTTTGAAAAACAGTTTTGAAAAAAGGCATATTTTTATTCCCTTAGAAAAACAAGTTTTATAAATATTTAAAAAAAAAAAAAAACAGTTTTATAAAGAAAAGCAGTTTTGGGAAAAACAGATTTTTTTAATCTTTAAAATAGTTTTTTGGAAAAGATATATATATATATATATATTTTTTTTTTTTTAAAGTTTAGGTTCCCCCTTAAAAAAAAAAAAAAAAGATTTTTAATTTGAAAAAAACTTTCTTTCTTTCTTTCTTTTTTTTTTCTTTTTTTTTTTTTAAAGAACAATTAAGAAAAGGGTTTTTGTTTTGAAGACAAAAGACATTTTAAATTTTTTTTTCTTTTTTAGAAAACCTTATCTTTAGAGAAAGAGATGAAAAAAAAGATAAAAAAGTAAGAATATGTTTGGTAACTGTTTTTTTCTCTTATTTTCTATTTTCAAAAACAATTTTTTATTTTTAAGACTAAAAAACTTGTTTGATTACTCAAAATGGACAGAAAATAAAAATTGTTATCAAAACTCAATTTGTAAAGAAAATTGAAAACATGCAAAATACTATTTTCAGTTTCTAATTTTCAAAAGTCAATGAAAATGCGCATTTATTTAATGAATTTGTCTCATTTAATGAGTTCGCATTAGAATTCAAAACCTAGTAACAACATATTTCAATATTTTCTATTTTTTTCTTCAAAAAACTTTTTTTTTTTTTAATTTCAACTAACCAAACATGTTTTTTATTTTAAAAATACAAGAAAATTATTTTTTCTTTATATTCCCCAAAATAAGTTTTTGAAAATAAAAAACAAAAACTATTACCAAACATAACCTAAACAATTTCTTAGAATAGGGTGTAGGGGAAATTTTTTACCCAAGCATATTTATTTTATGGCACATTATTAACAAGAAAAGTAAAGGGACAACAAAAATAAAGTGCAGAAAAATAAATTACTTGAAAAGTAAAGAGCTTGAAATTTAAATGACATAAAAGTAAAGAACTTGGAATTTGAAAGGCATAAACTGATAAAAGTAAAGACTTAGAATATTGTAAAGATTGATTAAAATGATTTTTTTTCCCTCTTAAATAGATTTTAATCTCTTTCAAGCCTAACGGATCCTTCAAAATAAAGAAATGAGAGTTCTAAGCCGTCACCATTTTTATGAGACATAGTCATATTGTGCTCTAATGGAGGTTTAATTAAAAACCATTTAAGAGAGATAGTAGAAAATCTTTTTTTTTTTTTTTTTTGGTGTCTAGGTATAGTATACATACATACATACATACATATAGAAGTGCAATAAAATAAAAAGGGGAGTGGGAATATGCAAGAAATTAAATGGGATGACAAGAAATTAAAAAACACTAATAAAATCCCTAGCTGCCTAGGTGGGATAGGACTTCTTCCCCCTAAGGGTACTTCTCATATGTAGCCTAGGAGTATGTAGCCTAGGAGATGGTCCAATACCCGTCTAGGATAACCCACACAATAATAATAACCAACAACAATCATATGAACATTGAAATAAAGGGTTAGATATAAACACAATATGTACAAGAAAATAGTAAAGATAAAGCAACTAGTACACAAACAAAGTAAAGAAAAGATTTTTTTTATATATATGAAAGGATGATTATAATAGTAAATGGAGTGAGATAGGTTTAGTTATTAAGAAACTAACCCATCCCAGAAGCCTTACCCACAAAGATTACAATAAAGAAAAATGATGAGGCTTTTTTGTGTAGGGTTTCCTAGAGGGAGAGAATTTTGTTTTTGATTTTCTAAGGCTATTTTTCCAGAATTTCCTCACTTTTTCTGATTTTTCCTCACTTTTTCCCTCTATTTCTCTATTTTTTCCACTATTTTTTCTCATGATTTTTCACAAAAATTGGGGGGGAGGGGGGGGGGGGGGAAGGGTATATCCTGATACACCAATGCTAGCCTTCCCCTCTTATCCGCCACGTTAGCAACCTCTTCGTCTTTTCTAATTTCTGGCCCAATCTTCACGCGGCTGTTTGGAGGCCTTTCCAAGTTCCATTTTCTTCAAATTTTATATTCATAGAAATCTCTAGATGTGTAGTTTCCAATTGTCCTAGCCTTGTTTGATTTGGAGCTACAATCGCTAAGATATTATGCTCGAAAGGAAGGTTATTCAAAGCTGAAAAATTCTGGACGTTTTTTCTTGAAAAATTCATATCTTCCAACCCGAAGTAGATATCATCAAGCCCTTTTGGTGAAAAATAGCTAAGACCTTGTTCTTCAAGACGGTCTAGCCCGATCGTTCCAGTTCTTGCCCAAACAGTACAATTTATTGCGTGAAGTAAAGTAAAAAAACTGTCAGTTTTCCTGAAAAATACAATGAAGAATTTATTAGAGTTTCGGTATTTTTGTGATATCTCATCCGTTTTAATTTTGATTTTGGCCAATAAGCTATCGTTTCAAAGGGAAAAATATGCCCTACAAGATGGTCCAAAATTCAACACGGTCCAACGGTCGGATCAAATATTCAATTTTTTGACCATACCCAATTAGGGTTTTGGTCATATTTGCTGTAAAATGGATTTTTCAAATGTTGTGACTTTTTGATTCACCGTTCAAACATGTTGTATTTATTTTTACCCTTTTTGGCTTTGAAATTCATGATTTTGCACATTTTCTAATATTCTTGATTTTTTGGGCCTTTGTTTTGACGCGTGAATTGGGGCAGGACAAAATGCGGTATCCACACATCTCACTACCTTGCTTTTAAAAAATGTGTAAGATTCAAAATTTATTTCTCTATTATTTTAAGTATTTAAACTTTAGAAGGACAATAAGTAATAATTTTTAAATTATTTTGTTTATAATATGGGACCCATTGAAATGCTATGAGAAAAAAATAGGATAAGGGAAAAAAAAAAAAGTACCGTGAATAGTAAAAAGGTGAAAACAAAGAAAAACAATTTAGAGTAAGTGTTATTTTATTTTATTTTATTTTATTATTTATATGCAAGTGAGGGCAAAGTAGCTTCACTTTTCAAGGAATAACAATTTAGAGTATTCCTATGTTTTCTTCAAAATATATATGTGTGTGTGTGCGCGCACGCTTTTATATATATTTTTGTGTGTGTGTGCGCATTTTACTTTAGCAAAGATTGCTTTATTTATATGGGTTCTAGAGTTAGCTCAATTAGTAAAAAAGTCTTTGATGGTTAAATAAGAAATCTGAGATTCAATCCCCGCCTATACCAAAAATCGATTGGTGTCTTGATTTGATGAGAAAGAGCATGATCATCCGGACACTGTAGGTTAAAACTCTATAAAATAAATAAATAACACACTGTACATTTTATTCTACATTTTTCTAACACTAATTTATTAACCCTAATTTTTGGTGTAACAGACAAAAAATACTTAGGTACTCAGAGAGTATAGCGAAATGATGCTCTCTACTCTCACATCTATGGCAGACCCTACTATGAATAATGAATGTGAGAAGAGATAGCACCATTCATTGTCAAGGGCGGAGCTAGCTAGGGGGGCCATAGCCCCCTAACTTTTCAAAAATCTCATTTATAATTAGGGGTGTCAATGTTGGACCCAACCCGCGAACACGACACGAACCCGACACTGGTTTTTGCAGGTTAGGGTTGGGCCTTAATGGGTTTGGATCATAAATAGGTCGACTCAAAAGCGACACAATAAGAAACGTGTCATAAACGGGTCAATCCGCGTAACCCGCAATAGACATATTTGACACGCCAATTTATTTGTGTCAACCCGAAATGACCCACTTAACACCACCCATTTAACTTGTATAACAAATAAATATTCATTTTATTTTAGATTTATCAAATACCTTTTATATCCAACATATATTTTGAATTTAAAAAGGAAAGTGAGTAATTACAAAAACTTACAAGGATATAATGGGAAATTGAAACTTTACAAATCCTAGATCTCTAAGCCCTTCAAACCCTAAATCTCTAAACCATCTTATAAATATCTATTTTTTTTTTTTAAATTTCAGCCGTAATACTTACTTTACTATCTTATAATCTCATGCCCCAATCTTGAACTCAAATTCTCAAACTAGTTATTGCTCTCTCTCTCTCCTCTCTCTCTCTCTCTCTCTCTCTCTCATGTGTTTAGTGAGTTTTAAAATTAAAGAAAACCGTTTTCTTGGTGTTTTAAAATTCTATAGTAATTTTTTCTACATAATGTTTTTGTTCTATAAACTTTAGTCTACTGTTTGCTCCAATTCTTTCAATATTGACACTTAGCATTTGATGAGTTCCAAGGATATTATATTTTTGTTGAACTATGTTATTTTATTTTTGTTAAACTATGTTATTTTGAATTTAGGTTGAAGTGTATGAACTTCTTTTGGAGTGTAAAGAACTTATTTCTAGATGAATGTTATATTTTTGTTGAACTATATTATTTTGAATGTAAGATGAAGACTTGAAGTGTATGCACTGCTTTTAAAATGTAAAAAAAAAAAATTTATTTCTAGATGGATATTATATTTAATATTATGCAAGTTGAAATGGGTTGTGTTACATTCGTGTCAACCCAACATGACTCATTTATTAAGCGTGTCAAATGGGTTGGGTCAGGTCAACCCGCCTTATTAACACGTCGGGTTAGGGTTGAAGGATCATGACACAATTATTAAATGGGTCGGGTTAGGGTTGAGCCATTTCGTTGAATACTCCTATCTCGACACGACACGAACCCGACACGCTAACCCGAATTGACACTCCTATTTATAATAGTGATAAAATGGAAAGAAATGATAAAATTTATGGAAAATTACCGCCCCCTAACTTAATTCATGGGCCTATAATCTTCCCAAATCCAAGTACAAAATATCTATAACAAATTCCCAAATCTAAATCCACAAAAAAAAAAAAAAAAAAAAGAAAAGAAAGAAAAAAAAACTAACTCAGTAATATAAGGAAAAAGAATCCCTTCTAAATTAGTATTCCTCTTCTATGTAAGGATTGGGGCCTCACAAATATAGATCTGCTCTTACTTGAAAAAAAAATAAAAAATAAAAAATAAAATAAAATAAAATAAAAGTGTGTTTGGTTTAAGAGTTGTGTTTAGTTGTTTATGACTTCACTGCCATATACATGTTTATGACTTCACTGCTATATACATGGCACGTAGGTCAGTAGATAATCTTTGTAATTCGTTGATATATTTTATTATGCTTATTATATGTAAAATAAACAAGTGGTAAATAGATAGCCTCTTCAAAAAATCAACAATTTATATTTTATTTTTAAATTTTACAATAGTAGCTAACATGTGGTTTTATTTTATGTTTATATTTGTTAAGAATGGTTTCCAAAATTAAATTAAGTTATTGTTATATATTATATAATTATATTTAATTGATCAAGATTGTTTTATAGAGACAAATTTACACTTCAATTATTTGGTTTAATTTGCCTAATTGCACATAAAGAGATTACTAAAAAAAATTAGTTTAAAATCAATTCTAAATTGCCAAAAGCTTTATAGTTTCACTAACATCTCATGGTTCTTTAAACATAGATAACTTATGAAATTTTGCTTCGTTATTTAAATGTTTTTAATACTTAACTTGGCCTTTTTAGGAAAAATTTCTGACTCTGCTACTGTTCACTGTGCTCTAAGAATACCTAAAAACAATTACTTGTAACAGACTGACTAATTTTGATGGGGGGGGGGGGGGGGGGGGTTAGGATTAACTTCCTAATTCTTTTCTAATTTAGTGATAGAAGTGTACAAATGTAATCAGAGTATCATTGTATCATTCTTCTCCAAAAAAAAAAAAAAAAAAAAGAGGTATATATCAAGTATCACACTCACACTATAAAAAAATGAAAATTTTTCTTCACACTTTCGTCAGGATGACGAAAGCAAGGAAAAAAAAAATCAAACACAAAAATTAATTGCTGAACATAACGATATAAATGAAAATCACTGTATGCTGGTAATACATTGTAACATAATACAATTATTGGATCAAGTAGACTGTCCTGTGTAATACCGACGGAGGGGGAGGGCTGGCTCTGGGCTGGCTCTAGGATGGCCCACTTCATGGTATCTTCTAAATTTTGATTAATGCTCAAATATTATAAGACTGGGTCTTTTTAGATACTGCTTATTACTGAAAATTGAAAACTAAAACATTGTAGCAAAATAATTTATAAATATATAAATAGTATCGTGAGACCCAATTTTAAAGAAATATCTGCTGAAATCCATACTGGCGAGTCCTATGAACAGTGCACGGGACCCACACAAAAAAAGGCAAACGCGCAAGTCCCCTGTTTTCAGTGCAATCCAAACATACACTATAATGTACTGTTCAAAGTTTTGTTTTTACTTGCTGATTGAAATGAATAAAGAGAGTAGTGAAATTCCGTACGAAAGTTGCAGAAAAATGGAATCACATATTCACATGTGCTGTGTCCGCTATCAAGATGAGGAGAAAATCTACCCTGTTTTCGTTGCATACTTTCTCTCCCTCACATGAGGGTGGACCCCATACTTGTGGGGTACACCCTCATGTGAAGGAAAGGAAGTATGCAACGGAAACACAGTATACCCCTCAAAAATGAGAGAGATATGAATTATGACCATGAAATATAAGGAGAGAGAAAGTGAATTTGGCACCCATGGTACCACATTTGGTGGGGGATAGGAGAGAGAGTTGATGGAATTTTACTTAAAAGGAGTATTCAGGAGAAACAAGTTTAATACATCTACAAATTAACAAATACTATATAAGTATAACAAAAATTAATTATAAGACGTGACAAGTTTTTTACTAGATTATGTTTTCCAAGTACCTCACCATCATTTGTGCTTGCTTATCTTTGCAGGAGATATTTTGGAGCCTTATTATAATCTTTGTTGGATACAATTCAGACCTTGAGCAAAAATAGGCCTTTTACACTTCACCGATAGCCTTTGGGCCATATTCCAAGCCCAAAGTCAAGTCTTGGCCTTGGCTTCCAAAATATCATATTGGTGACAAACAAAAATGCCCCCGACACTCACCACCTCGATTTGAATTAACAAATTTATCACATTGTTTGTACATTTTTCAACATAAAATATTTTGGTAATAAACTTCTCTGAAGCCTCCAATTTTTGTTTTATCAAACAAGCAATTTGCATATCTACAGAAATAATTAATAAAATTAATAATAATATCCTCCTCCAATTATTACATTCATAACTCCATAAACATTGGTATCAACCCGCTCCAAAACTTGAGAATAGTGTTGATCTCTTTTAGTCATTTTTCCTTCGGTGCAACTTTCACATGTTCGATAATATTCTAATGTGACATCATTTAACAAAAACTCATCTTAATTATTTTTCCAACTTTTGTTTACTAACATATCCCAATTTTAAGTGCCAAAAATAAGTTGTATTATCTTTCACAAAAACGTGAACGTTACACACAATATTGCCTTACAAATGGACTTGAAATTATTTTGAAATCCATGTAGTACTACTACATCGTTTTTCTTCGTCAAGAACCGTTCATTTCCTAAATAAAAATCATAACTAAGTTTTTCTAGTATATAAACTTATAATAAATTTATCCTAAAACTAAATTAAAATTAGTTTCATTATTTAGCTTTTTTTTTCAAAAAATTTCAATACCTTCAATTTTGACACTTTCTTCCTTTCCCATATAAATTTAATTTATACAATCATTTATTTTCGGTGGCTCCTTAAACCTCTGCAAGATATATATTAAAAGTATGAGCAATAACACTTGAATTGGCTCACCAAAATCCAAGCTTAATAATAGTGGTATTAATTTCCTTGAAAATTAGATTGCGAAAAACCTTTAGGTTGATGCTCACGGGATCTCTAAACAAAATTACATTCAGAACTTCTATGTTATGGTTCCTTGCAATGATCGCAAAAGATTTGTTTTGTTTTCAGTCCTCTTGTTACTTTTTCAATCACTTTTGTGACTTTTGAATTTTGAATTTTCTTTTCTTCTTAAACTTTTTGCTTCCTTCAAGAACAAACTCCTTTTGTTCAACAATGTTAACTGAAAAATTGTTAACTCTCAATTTTGCGTTCACTTGAGTCATGAACTTAGATAAGAGGCCATCAAGTGTAGGAATTTTTGTCTTATCATCTATTGGTCTTCCTTGAAGGGCTAATTCATCAGTTAAGGCAATCATATTAATCACATGTTGACGAGCATCTTCTCCTTCTGATAATTTAGTCCTAATAAAATTTTCCCATGCCTTCCACATGGGCACTAGACTTTTTTCCAAACTTCACTTCCAGGCTATCATCTATGGATTTAGCACAAGGGGAATTCATATAGCTAACCATCAATGAATCAATCATATATCCCAGCATGCAAATTTTCATTTTGTTATCTTCCTCAATCCGTTTATTATAGGAGATTTTATCAGACTCAACCAATTCCTCATTGGATTTAGGTGGACGCTTTGATTTAAAAGAACTATAATCATAAAACTGTATGTACAAATCAACCCTATATTTCCACCCTACATAATTGGGTTCCAAAAGTGTACAATTTTTCATGATATTAGCCATATTCAAAGAACCAGGGAGTTTAGTTTACCATCTCTTTGTAAAACGCAACACATATAATATGTAATACCCGGGTAAAAAAAGGACTTAACAAGAGGGGTATTTAAATAAACCTTTTTGTGGGGCCAATTTTTATAATTTATATTACTAAGGGAGTTTTTAGAAAATTAGGTTGAAATCCTAACTATATACAAGTTAATTAAGTTAGCGTATAACTATAGATTTTTTTGAAGAAGGACTTGTATATTCAAGTAAAGAAAGATTGACAACACACTTGAGGTAAGAGTATAAGAAATCTTATTTTTCGTCAAATCTAAGTTTTATATGAAATCAAAATATTTTTTATGTGGATATTTTTATCTAGTAATGAGACTATCTAAATATCTAACGAGTATTATGACATAAACAAAGAAGGGATTAAATTATATTTTTGGTAATTTAGACGCAATACCTGTATTGTCTCGGTAATTAGTTTTTTTTTTTTTTTTTTTCCCGCGCCTACTGTTGCGGCATGTGTGTACCGAACGCTCCTAAAAAAAAAAAAAAATGTTATACCGAAGTGTTCAGATGTAACCCAAAAAAAAGAAAAAGTACACACGCATAGAAGAAGATGAGTGGTGCCCTTTACAAATTGACTTTTGACCTTATATGGCTAATAGTATGGCTTTATATGAAATTAAAATACTTTTTATGTGAATATTTTTATCTAATAATGAGACTAACTAAATATCTAATGAGTTTTATGATATAAACGCAGGAGGGATTAAATTATATTTTCGGTAACTTAGACGCAATACCTGTATTGTCTCGGTAATTAGTTTTTTTTTTTTTTCCCTGTGCCTACTGTTGCGTCATGCGTGTAACTGTTAAGTGTAAATAGAAGTTGCAGAAGGTTAGGCATGGTGATTCCGGTTGCACAGGTTTTTGCATTAATAAGTTGTGCCGAAGTGTTCAGATGTAACCAAAAAAAGAAAAGAAAAAGGTACACACGTATTGAAGAAGATGAGTGGTGTCCTTTACAAATTGACCTTTGACCCTATATGGCTATATGTTTAATGTATTTTATAGGCTTTATTCTTAGGGAACTATTAGTGGCAGAAAAAAATATTATGACTGTGGATTTTTGGAGTGAGAAGCAGTGGACTATTTTAGGCTTAGTAAAGAGATAGAATTTATATATATATATTGATGATTATGTAATATAGTTGTTGTTAGGTTTTAAGGTCTTAGGATTTTATGTATTTAGAACCTAATTTGTAATGTTGGCAAACCATGATCAAAACAATGTGTTTAGTCTTGTTTAGGCTTGCTCAAAGTTGGTTTAATTTTGTAAAGTTGGAATCGAGAGACTGCAGAAGCATTGGAGCTTCTCGGCCTGGCTCGATCGATCGAAGGTAATTCTCGATCGATCGAAAATCGGCCCAGATGCGTTTTTCTGCAGAATTCCAACTCAGCCCTAACTCTTTAAACGTCTAGGTTTTTATGTTTTTGCCCTAGGTATATAAGGCAAACCCTAGCTACGTTTTTCAGAGTTGCACAAGTTGTGTTGTTGCTCATATATTGCGGTTTTGTGTAAATCTCTTGTGAGATCTAGAGGAGCTTTCCTTTACACATAACTTAGGGTTTTCAAGATTGAGATTCTTCTACATCTTGATGATCAACTTGGTTGCTGCCATTGGAACTTAAAGATTAACAAGTGAGGAGCTTGTACCAGATTGAAGGAAGACAAAAGAAAGAAGTAGTCCGTGGATTCGGAGCCTGCGCGTGGTCGTGTCAGGAAGTTACTACTGGTGGGTAGCATTAGGAAGTCAAGCGGGGTTGCTTGTAAGTCCTTTTGTAATAATTTCAATTCTTTCTTAGTGGATTCCGTTTTGCCTTGAGGATCGGTGGGTAAAATCCTCCCCAGGTTTTTTACCGGTTTGGTTTTCCTGGGTGATCATATCACTGTGTTATTTACTTTCCGCTGCTTTATATGTTTACATGCATGATATGATTTTGTAATTGTTTTAACCTAGAATTGCTTAATTTGACTAAGTAAAAACTTGGCTAATTAATCTAGGCTACGCAATTTGTTTGTGGTTTAAGGGGTCAAAACCCTGTCAAGTGGTATCAGAGCAGGTTGCTCTTTTGTTTGAGATTTTCATCTCTGAGCTGATCCTTGACCCCTGCTGTCATGGAGCATGGACACTCTTTGTTTGTTCCTCCACATTTTGATGGGAACAATTATGCCTACTGGAAAGTAAGGATGAAAGCATTCCTGAAATCCATTGATGAGAGAGTTTGGAACTCTGTGGAATATGGTTGGGAGAAGCCCACTACTCCTGTGAGTGAGTGGCAAACTTCTCAAAAAGAAGCAGCTGCATTTAATAGCAAAGCTATGAATGCCATTTTTAATGCTGTTTCAATGGAGGAATTTAAGAGGATCTCTAATGTTGAGGTTGCTCATACTGCTTGGAAAATCCTCCAAACTGTGCATGAGGGCACAAAGGCTGTTAAAATAAATAAATTGCAGCAATTAACTTCTAGGTTTGAAAGCATTAGAATGTCTGATGATGAAACCTTTGATGAGTTTTATGCTAAACTCAATGACATTGTTAATTCTGCTTATAATTTGGGTGAAGTCTATGATCAACCTAAAGTTGTTAGGAAGATACTTAGATCCTTAACTGAAGACTTTAGACCCAAAGTGACAGCCATTACTGAAAGTAAGGATGTTGACTCCATCCCTGTGGATGAGCTTGTAGGATCTCTTCAGTCCTATGAGTCTGACCTTCCCAAGACTGCCAAATCCAAATCAATGGCTCTTAAGTCTGTTGATGATGTTGAAGCTGGTGGATTTGATGATGAGCTCTCTCCCACGGAGATAGCTTACCTTGCCAAGAACTTTAGAAATTTTCTTAGAAATACAAACAGGAAGGCAAGGAATACCAACACTACTGAACCTAGAAACTTTAGGAAGAATGATCCCACTAAGGTTAACAATTTTGAAAAACCTAGAGAACAAGTAGGTCAATCTTCTAATAACTCTTTGGGTCCTCAGTGTTATGGTTGTCAAGGGTATGGTCATGTCAAATCTGAATGTCCTACTTTCTTGAGGAATAAGGGTAAAGCTATGGCTGCAACCCTTAGTGATAATGAGGTTTCTGATAATGAGTCCGGTTGTGACGAGGATGGAAACTTCATTGCTTTCACTGCTACTGCTGAAGTTGATGAAAGCTTATCTGCTGAGGAGAACCCTGCTGATGGGGAACTCTCTGAAGATGCAGATCTTCAAGAGGCCTATAACAAACTTTGCAAAATTGCTGCAAAGGATGCTATGAAAGTTGATCTTGGCCTGAAGAAAATTGATGCTCTTGAGCTTGAAAAGAAGAACTTGCTTGTAAAACTTTTTGATGCTAATGATCTTTTGAACAATGTTAAATCTGAAAATATGCTTTTGCTTGATAAAGTTAGAACTTTGGAACATGATTTATCTGTTGCTAGATCTGCTAGTTCTAAACTTGATCACATGCTGAATGTTCAAA
This sequence comes from Quercus gilva, assembly GCA_023621385.1. Lineage (NCBI taxonomy): Eukaryota > Viridiplantae > Streptophyta > Magnoliopsida > Fagales > Fagaceae > Quercus > Quercus gilva. The sequence continues at coordinate 18,973,915 of CM042474.1, forward strand.
AGTATCCTTCTGATAAAGCTGGGTTAGGATATGTTGAAAGCATCTTTAATTCTGGACCCCATTCTACTGTCTTTGTTCCTTCTTCTTCTTCTTCTGAACCTCTTGTGAGTGAGGTTGTGAGTGAAACCATTAAACCCCCTGTGTGTGAGGTTGTTAAACCTGTAGGAGTTTCACCACCAAAGAAGATTAGGGTAGACTTAAAAGAATCCAAACCTAAGGAGCCTACCAAACCTAAGGACAAGATGCATGGTAAACCTGCTTGGGTTTGTCATTATTGTGGTAAGTCTGGACATATTCGTCCTAACTGTTACAAGCTTCAAGCTGATAAGAGAGCAAAAAGACCAAAAGTGCATGTGCCTCAAGCACAAGATCCTATGGCACTAATTGGTGAATTGGTAAAGGCGTTAAACCTTTATTCCAATTCTGGAGTTGGGAATCACTCTAATGTGAATAAGAACTCCAATGCTCGGGGTGCATCTAAAAAGTTTTGGATGCAAAAGACTCGAACTAACTGAGTCTTTCTGACATGGTCCTTGTGCTTTATTACTCTATTCTGTTGTGACCATTGTTATTTGGTTTTTGTGTTTTTCTTTTGTTCTAGGACTTGCATTGCATTACATACATGCATTTCATTCTAGGATTTATTTGTTTTCTCTTTTAATAATAATAAAAAAAAAAAAAAAAAAAAAAAAGGGAAAGCAAAATCTTTGTTGAACACTATTTTTCTTGATTTCTTGAAAACAAGGTTGGTCATTCTTTTTACACATGTCATGTCTAGTGTACCTTGTTTAACTTGGATGAGCTTATTTACTGCACTTAACTAGTTGAAACTTTGTAGTGCATGTTGTGTGGGAAAGATGTGTGTGGTTCTTAATCACTTTGCCTTAATCATGAAGTCACTTGTTTTTGACTGTCGGACTTGATCCTTTTGAGAAAGGCATAAATAACCATCTCACCACTGTTCACTAGCCAATCATGAACACCTTAGTGCATATCATAAGATTTTGTGCTCAAGAAAATGTAGCACATGCACAAAAGAACATAAGGTGTAGCCTCAAATTAAATTAAATTAAAAACTGGTGTGTACTATTTGGCTTGATGCCAATTCACTTAATTCAAACCGGTGTGTACTATTAGGCTGAATGCCAACTCATATATAAATAAGAGGCAATAATGCAAGAAACTTACATGATTGCAAGCTTTTGTTCTAGGAGATGTGGGAGTTATAGGATGTAACTCTTTTGGTGATAGTCTCTTTTAATTCTATGTGATGAATTGTGTAGACTTTGTGCTTGATTTCTATTCACATATCACCTCACATGTATCTCAAGTCTTTGCTAGTTTCACACACTTCACAAGTTACTCTTTGTTAAACACTGTACATGTTAGTGTGTGTGTCCTTGGTCTGACCAACCAAGTTTAAAAATATCTTGAGATTTGTGCACAACATTCTTGCTGCTTGAGAAAATTAATTTGGAAGAAAATTAAAACTTGTGTTTGAGAAAATTGGATTTAAAATTTTGGGTTTTTGAAGATGCATTCCATTTCATACTCATGCATTTTGTTTTCATGTTTCAAGTGCTTTGAGGAGTTGTTTCAAAATTGGGTTTGCAATTTTTCAAAAGTATGTTTTTCCCCAAAATTTAGTGTGCCTCTGCCTATTTCGATCGATCGAGTGTATTCTTCGATCAATCGAAAAAGTGCTTCAGAATGTGCAAAATTGACTGTCACATTCGATCGATCGAATGTAATTTTCGATCGATCGAACATCGTGAATATGCTTTTTAAAAAGAGGATTTCTGACTTTTCAAAGAACTATTCAAAATCTTTTTCAAAGTCTTTTTTCTCTCTCCGACTAGGCAGCCCAAAATCCTTCAATTTTTGTCGTTTTCCTCCGAACTTTTTACATAATCTCTCTCTTCTCAAGCAGGTATGTCATTTTTACCCTTCCTTTTCAACTTATTTTCAAGTTTTCATGCATTTTTCATGCATTTTATAGGGAGAATTTCGGAACTTTTCTTTTTGAGATTGTTGTTGATTCGGACCATTATATTTGCAATTGATCATTGGGTTTTGTTGGGGACACCCTCTAGACATGTTCTTGAATGATTAATTTGATCAATTTTGTGTTTTGTGAAAAAACTTAAATTTCTAGGGTTTATAATTGATCCGAATTGGGGCTTTTTGTGCAATTGGGTTTAATTGATGAAATTGGTTTGTGTAATTGATGCAATTAGTTATTATAAATTGTTTGCCATAGTTTATAATGATTGGTTCATCAATTTGGTACAAAAATTTTCAATTTTTCTCAAATTTTTAGGGTTTTTGTTAAGAAACTCTATGTTCAAGCCAATTTTATGAATTAGAACTTCAATTGATCCTGATTACTGCATTAGTTCATGCATCATAACATTGTTAATGTTCATGCATCATATAGAATTTCAATTTTATATTTTTTGTGTGCTAACTTGCAGTCTGCCCTTGGTTTTTGTGTGTTTGTTCTTTTTGGTTTTCTCTTTGTGTCTCTGTCTTTTCCTTAGCACCATGCCTAGGAAAACTAAAGCTCGTAGGACCCTTCCCACTCCTACTCCTTCCCCTCCCTCCTTTAATAGTGAGCGGTTCCCTAGTGAGAAAAACCAAGAACTTTATGACACTTTAAACATTAAGAGGAAGATATGGGCTGAGCGGTCTGTCTCTTTAGATGAGCTTGATCCTGCCATTAGGGCAAATTTTGAGCGTAGGGGTTGGCTTCCCTTGTTTGCTGTGTCTGACCCTCCTCCTCCTGCTACCTTGATTCGAGAGTTCTATTCGAACATCTCGATCCGCGTCTATGATTCCAACACCCTTGTTCGGAGTTGGATACGAGGCGTAGAGTACTCCATTACTCCTCAGGTAGTGGCTGATGCTCTTGAGGTACCTTTAGTTAGGGATCCTGTCTATCCCTATGCTGAGTCACCCGAGTTGAGTGATGTCATATCTTACATCACTGGGTCATCTATCCAGTGGGGTTCTGATCCTCGGATCACTTCTGCTGAGCTTCCTGAGACTACCTATCTTTTCTCTAGGATAGCATGTCACTCACTCTGGCCCATTTCTCATCTGCACACCATTCCTCTTGAGATGTGTGTTTTTCTGTACGCTCTTGTTACAGATGCTCCTATGAGTTTTCCTCATCTTTTTCTTCGTTCTTTGAACGAAGTTTATAGGAGTTCATCTACTGCTCATGCTCTCGTTCATCCTATTTTCATTCATAGGATTTTATTGTATCTAGGTTTAGAGGACTTCCCTGCTTCTGAGCCTGTTCATGTCATCGGTCCTATTGGTGCGTCTTTCCTTAGACAAAGGGCTGCTCATCTTCGAGCTGGTTCTAAACACCCTAGGTCTGATCCCTCTTCTAGCGCTCCTCCTCCTCCCTCATCTTCTACAGGTCTTGCTGGTGAGGATACTCCTGATCCAGTTGGTGATGATGCTGCTGCTGCTGCTGTTCCTCCACCTCCTGCGGCCGACTTTGATGTTCGTCGTACTTTGGAGATTGTCATGACCGTTCAGGCGGCTCATGGTCAGATTTTGGTGGACTTGCTGGATGAGATGCGTGCTCTACGAGCTGACCTTGCACGTCTTCATTCACCTTCACCACCACCTTTTGATGGCGACTTTTGACTGCCCTTTGGCATTCCGTCACAAAAAGGGGGAGTGATTTTGACTTGTAGAGGAGATTTTGTAGTTAGGGGGAGACATATAGTTAGGGGGAGACATATGTTTAGCATGGGATATTTTTGTGGAGTTTAGTAGATTGTATCTAGGTGCTTCACTTTGTATATCATTTTTGAGGATATTCATGTTAGGGGGAGTAACATTGATATAGTAACATTGATTGATTTATTGATATACATGTTTTCTTTTGATTCTTGTTGACTTATGATTCATTGCTTATTGATTTATATTCATGAGTTGATTCATTGATATATATCTTTATTTTGAGTTGTGTGAATCTTACAAGAATATTATACCTGTTTATATACTATTTTCTGCCACACATGCGTTTATGTGTTTGTTGAGTATTTCAGGAATATACAGGTTGATTCAACAAAGCTGCTGTCTACACTTGCAACCGATGGATAGTAGTTAGGTTGAACTGAGCATTATTTTGTAAAGGGCTTTTATACTTGTACACTTTGAGCTTTTAATTTGTGTTTTGTCACGGATTGCCAAAGGGGGAGTTTGTTAGGTTTTAAGGTCTTAGGATTTTATGTATTTAGAACCTAATTTGTAATGTTGGCAAACCATGATCAAAACAATGTGTTTAGTCTTGTTTAGGCTTGCTCAAAGTTGGTTTAATTTTGTAAAGTTGGAATCGAGAGACTGCAGAAGCATTGGAGCTTCTCGGCCTGGCTCGATCGATCGAATGTAATTCTCGATCGATCGAAAATCGGCCCAGATGCGTTTTTCTGCAGAATTCCAACTCAGCCCTAACTCTTTAAACGTCTAGATTTTTATGTTTTTGCCCTAGGTATATAAGGCAAACCCTAGCTACGTTTTTCAGAGTTGCACAAGTTGTGTTGTTGCTCATATATTGCGGTTTTGTGTAAATCTCTTGTGAGATCTAGAGGAGCTTTCCTTTACACATAACTTAGGGTTTTCAAGATTGAGATTCTTCTACATCTTGATGATCAACTTGGTTGCTGCCATTGGAACTTAAAGATTAACAAGTGAGGAGCTTGTACCAGATTGAAGGAAGACAAAAGAAAGAAGTAGTCCGTGGATTCGGAGCCTGCGCGTGGTCGTGTCAGGAAGTTACTACTGGTGGGTAGCATTAGGAAGTCAAGCGGGGTTGCTTGTAAGTCCTTTTGTAACAACTTCAATTCTTTCTTAGTGGATTCCGTTTTGCCTTGAGGATCGGTGGGTAAAATCCTCCCCAGGTTTTTTACCGGTTTGGTTTTCCTGGGTGATCATATCACTGTGTTATTTACTTTCCGCTGCTTTATATGTTTACATGCATGATATGATTTTGTAATTGTTTTAACCTAGAATTGCTTAATTTGACTAAGTAAAAACTTGGCTAATTAATCTAGGCTACGCAATTTGTTTGTGGTTTAAGGGGTCAAAACCCTGTTAGTTGTGGGTTCGAAGAGTTTGACAATCCTGACTCATTTTACATCAAGCCCAAGGCCCGCGACGAGGAGGAAGAAATGTCCGAGAACGAACGAAGGGAGTCCGAAGTGTCAAGAAACATCGCCGAAGACAATCCTCTCCTCGGCTAGCCGAGATCATAGAAGGGAAGAGCAGCGCGCCACCAAAGGCAACCTCCCAAAGCATACCAAGAAAAAGACAAGTATGATGGGTCAGCCATTGAAGCATGGCGGATGAGCAATTCAAGGAAAAATTGTCACCTCCACATGAAATGCCCACAACTAACATTCTGACCGCATTGATGAGGAAATGACCCCTGAACAGTGCTACCTCGGTTACTGCAACTCACAGAACGCTAAAGAGAGTGTCTGATGGGACATGCACTCAAATATAGGCTTGGATGATCAACAAGTGGAAAGCCAAGATCGTTTAAAGATGACTATATAATAGGAGAAACCCACCACAAAGAAGAGAGAGACGATACTCTAACAATCTCAAGAACTCCTATAATCAAAATCATTCAATAGAACAAAACTCCTCGGATTGTACTGAAAACAACTTTTCTTTGATAAACTCAGTTCATCTCTGTTTGATTGTCATGAACACCATACTAACTGTTGTCCATGCGCTAAAGCCTAGTTCTTAAATCCATTCTCTACAAATTTATTGTATTGGGCTAGTTGGGCCTCAGCCCACTCATCCAATAGGAGAAGTACTCAAACCCAGTCCCTACAATTGACGCCATCTATGGGGAGAACTTGTGTGATAGCGAGTGCAACGGTTAGTTAAGGTGGGATTAGGCCCCCATCAGCAAAAGTCCCTGGGGAAAACCATTATGGTGGCTAGTTTACTGTGTGAGTAAGACACTACAAGGGTCACAGTTTAAGGGGATTTTGACATCAGGTACATGCCTCGTACCTTTGTCAAGGGCCAGGTCCTCGTGAATCTGGTGGCCGAGTTCGCTGGACCTCCGTTGGAGGAAGTGGCAGCAACACAGAGCGATTCAAGGGGGCTCCGCGGCGGGGCTAGTTCTGGAAGGTACATATAGATACCTTATAATCTATTGAAGTGGTTAAACGGAACCTTAGCTATGACGGGTCCTCGAACCTCCTGCTTTGGGGGAATTAACACACACTGACAATTATCTAACGAATTAGACAGAACCAAGGTCTTGTATGGCTCCTTGGACCACAAACCTATGGGGAAACTAATAACTTTTAACAATTATCCAAAGTATTAGATAGAACCAAGGTCTTGCATGGTCATCGGACTCAAACCTATAGGGAAACTAATAACTCTGGACAATTATCTAAAGTATTAGACAAAACCAAGATCTTGCATGACTCCTCGGACCACAAACCTATTGGGAAACTAATGACTTTTGACAATTATCTAAGTATTAGACCGAACCGAGGTTTTGCATGGCTCCTCGGACCATAACCCTTGAGGGGATTAACTACTTCAAGCATCTATCTGAGTGATGAGCAAAATCTAAGAAGAGTCCAGCTCCTCGGATTGCCTACCCTCTCCTCACTCAACAAAGATGTAAATAAACACAAGTCCATGAGCATCACTTAAGGTGTTCCAAGTACGTTCAAAAAAAGGGAGGGGCAAAGTGCATAAATGAGATTACTCCATTGTCAAGTAAAGCATGAGTTAAGGTTTGCATTGTGGGTTTAACATTTTTTGTTACCCATTCAATAAAAGAACCTTAGCTATGTCAGGTCCCTCGAACCTCCTGCTAAATGCTTAAACAGAACCTAAGACATGCCTGGGTCCTCAGACCGGGCACTTGGGGGAAGCCAACGCTATGACATCATTATAAATGTCAAACAGAGCCTTAATACACGATGGCCCCTCAGATCACTTACTTTAAATTCAACATTCTTTGATGGTTGCACAATTTGCGGTATAGAGCACACGGTTATTTTCTTGATTACTTCTATATAGTTAACTTGTTTAAAGTTAGCAGCCGGATGCTATCGTCGGTTTTCTTAAAGTCAGGGTGACAAATTTTTGTTACCGCCGACAGCATCAATTCTAAGTCCCATTGGAGGGAAAAATAACAACACACCCATTAATGAAATAGTTATTGCAGAGAAAGAAAAGATTCATAAAGTAAAAAGTGCAGCCCTTTTTATTAAATAAAGGAAAGGTACATCATATATAAAGTGGCTTAAGCAGGCTTGTTTTAAAGTTAACTATAAAAAGATAAAGCCCATAGGAATGGTAGATTCACAATCTTGTTCTAGCAGCAATCGAGCCAGCATGGGTGGTACTGGCGATGAGAAAAAAGAAGAGGCGGAAATGCTAGATGGACCCCTTTTCTCCTAGCTGTAAGATGTTCTGCTATCAAGGTTGATAAACAAGAAACCTGTTTATTCTTTCTTGCTCGGTTCAAAGGTAGGAACATCTTTGGCCTTTACTTTCTTTGCCTCAATTGCGTCATCCAGGATTTGGGCGACATCCTTGATTTCTGAGGGAGGCTTAGTTTCCTTGCCTTTGCCTTTATCCTTAGCCATCTCATTCCCTAGGCATTGATCACAATCTTGGCAAAGTCCTTAGGAATGCCTGAAGGATTGAGAACTTGAGATTCTTGCAGAACTCAAGGATCTGTAAATGAAAAAGAACGGTCTCCCCAGGGTGCCTTATATAGAAGGCGAAAACTAGTGGAAATTAATTCGCACGAGATTTAAAGAAAGAGTTACAGGTGAAATAAATCCCGCCCAATTTCCAAAGAAATCCTCAACCGTTGGGTCTGCGCCGTTTCATAAGGATATTAATGAGGGCACGCCTCGTATATCGAAGCACCAAGAATGTGCCTTGGACAAGTGAAGAGACTCTGGTACTGACGAAGGACAATACTTGACAAGCCGTGACAAGGGCCCGAGGACATCAAAATCCTCCTCTCCGTCCGAGGACTTGGACAGCAGGATTTTGAGGGGCTATTGTAGGGCCGAAGAGTTTGGCAACCCTGGCCCATTTTACACTAAGCCCAAGGCCTGCGCTGAGGAGGAAGAAATGTCCGAGGACATATGAAGGGAGTCTGAAGTGTCAAGAAACATCGCCGAGGATGATCCTGTCCTCAGCTAGTCGAGATCATAGAAGGAAAGAGCAGCGCACCACCAAAGGCAGCCTCCCAAAGCATCCCAAGAAAAAGACAAGTATGATGGGTCAGCCATGGAAGCATGGCGGATGAGTAATTCAAGGAGAAATTATCACATCCACATTAAATGCCCACAACTAACATTTTGGCCGCATTCATGAGGAAATAACCCCTGAACAGTGCTACCTCGGTTACCGTAACTCATAGAACGCCAGAGAGAGTGTCTGATGGGACAGGCACTTAAATATAGGCTTGGATGATCAACAAGTGGAAGGCCAAGATCGTCTAAAAAGGACTAGATAATAAGAGAAACCCACCACAGAGAAGAGAGAGATGGTACTGTAACAATCTCAAGAACTCTTGTAATCAGAATCATTCAATAGAACAAAGCTCTTCGGATTGTGCCGAGAACTACTTTTCTTTGATAAACTCAGTTCATCTCTGTTTGATTGTCATGAACACCATACTAACTGTTGTCCACGCGTTAAAGCCTAGTTCTTAAACCCATTCTCTACAAATTTATTGTATTGAGCTAGTTGGGCCTGAGCCCACTCATCCAATAGGAGAAGTGCTCAAACCCAATCCCTACAATAGTATTAGTCCCTTATGATGCTATTTTTGTCGAGTTAATAATAAAAAATTATTGGATATTTTTAGCAGTTTCTCTTCTGGTCGGGTACTATTATAAGTTTTTTTTAAATTATTTGATTGTTTAGTAAATGGTACCTAAAAATTGTTTTAAGTAATATTTAAAAATGTTAGGTTTTTAGACCCCTGTAAACTAGATTGTTTAACCTAATTAATTAACCAAGTGAATACTTAGGTTTATTATTCAGATTTAGGTTAAAACAATAAAGTCATATCATGTAAAGCAGTGAAAAAGTAAATAACACAACAATATGATAATCTAGGAAAACCAAATCGGTAAAAAACCTGGGGAAGATTTAACCTAACTATTCTCAAGGTAAAAAGCAAATCCACTAGAAAGAATTGAAATTTACAATAAGATTTAGACCACTAACATCCTATTGCTACTACACGTAGAACTTACTATCATGACCTCATGATAGCTCCAAGTCCACGGACTACTTCTTTCCTTGGCCTTTGCAACATAAGCACTCACACTTGCGACTATCAACACAAACTCTCCTATTTGTGACTCTAAGACCACCTTTGAAGGTTTAGATCTTCAACTATTGTTGATCTTGATGCAACAACTTTAGATCTACCAGTTCTAAAGATATGAGAGTGATATCTGGTAGTAACTTTGATAGAGGAAGGCACAAAACCTTTTAGATCTCACAAAAACACCTCCAAAGTCATAATAAAACATGTTTAGGGTTTCCTCTATATACTAGAAGAAGTAGATCTGAAACCCTAGTCCTTTTTGGGCTTGAACTGCTGTTAGGCCGAACTTAAAATTTTGCAGATATGTGTTTCGATCGGTCGAGCCTGTCTTTCGATATGTTGAACCAAGCAAATTTCGAATTCTCTTTTCTGTAGCTTACTTGTTCTTGGATCTTGACTTATATCACCTTGAGCATTGTCTAATAATACCTATAGACTCTAAGATCTATATCTAGACAAATTTGTATTCACGACTTGCCAATTGTTCTAAACTTTTAGAACCTAACAAAGAATTTTAGAGGAAGTGTTAGGGAGAAGTTTTTTTGTGGTTAGCTAGTTGAGGTACATAACCTTAGTTAGGGAGAAGTGTTAGGGAGAAGTTTTATTTTTGCTTATATTACTATATTTTAACTACTGAAAATTGTTTATAATTGTTACAATTTTTATTTCAATTGTTAGCTACATTGATTTGAAATAAAGAATAAAGAATCTTCATAAATTTATTTAAGTACTACATATATATATGATTTTATATATGTATTTGAATGAGATATATTTTTGTTTGAACTATGATTTGATATATATGATTTTGGACAATTTGACTATGTTTTGGCTCTGATACCCAGCCAATGGAAGTTATTCATTGGTATCGAAACTAGTTCTATCTGGAGCATCACGAGGCTATTGTGTTTTCGGACCTAACTAATTGGGGATATACATTAGCACAGAACTAGTTTCATCTGAATCTGATGCCTAGTCACAGGGATATACAGGGATATAGCATGACCATAGTTATATAAGATTGTTAAGAATATGAATTATGTTTGAATATATGAACTATTCTAAGTCTATGAAACTTCTTATGTTTATTTTGAAATCCATTGTATATTATAATTTTTGATATATGTAAAATATTTGATCTTATGTAAAATGTATTATTTTGTCAATCTATATGCTTGTTTCAACTAGTTAGGATTTGGTTACTTATTGAGTTGTCAACTCACCCCCCTTTTCCCCTCTAGTTTCATATTATAAAGAATAGCAAGTTTTGGGACTTTTGTTGAAGGTGTACGCTTGAAAGGAGATTAGGAATTTTTGAAATAAGATGATCTTGTAATAATTAGTATATCTTTTATTTAACGATCATGAGGTTTGGATTTTTGTTTCTGTTGGTACTTTAGAGATCTTTTGACAATTGCATTATTGAGGATGATTGTGGAATTATTGATGAAATTTTCTTTGAGGATTTTAGTTGCTAAGAAGGCCTTGCACATTTATAAAGTGAAAACTTTATAAGCGTACGACCGTTGTCACAAAAGAGTATCAAGTGCTTCGAAGAATCATCTATCAACATTGTCAAGTAGCACACTTGATTCTTACTTAAAGGCAACAAGAGGTTCAGCTGAACTTACTTTCTAAACACTAGGGGAAAGCTGCCACCATACTATTCTATTGCTGGATCTAGATTATCTCCATCAATACTGGTATTTCCTATCTTACTGTTGGAACTCATGCTAGCCTTACTTTCTTAGAAGTTGCCAATATTATTTCCTTCATAGACAAAGGCATGGAGATCAAATACTCTTAATCATCATCATCTACTCAATAGTCATTACATTCAGCAAATCAAAAAGTCATCCAGAATGATGAATCACCTATTCAAATCAAGAAAATATTACCCTAGTAGTAAATTGACACACACCCAGCAGCTTGCCTGGGCAGACAGAACAAACTCCAGCTACTCATGTTTAGAACTCTAGTAGATCCATCAATCTATACAACTGCCTTCAGCAGACAGGCTTACTAATCTAGTATGCTCAATCAAGAAATCATCATACAAGATCATGACCACAAGTATCTACACTATTTCAAGCAGCAAAGTGCCAATTTCACTGCTGAATCTGTCAAGGTACTCCTCAGTTGCTAATTTATGCTTATCCAAGGCCTCTCTACACTTGGGGGCTTGATCTTATTGATCCAAAGGTTCCATCTCTGGGGGCTACAATTGGATATTTATCACAACAAAGTACAACCCTATCAATTGAGACATTTCTACTATACAAGTCTATCGGTCCAACAGCGACCAACTCCTTTCAAGAACACATTACTTATCAATTCAACACTCTCACAAAATTACAAGCAACAATGGAACTCTATCCATTGAAGCAGTATAATATCAAGCCGTGGCAATCCCACGCACCCTCTTCAAAGCCGTGGTAGTCCAACGCACTACACTATTAGAATCATGGCGGTCTTATGCATCACACTGCTAGAATCTTTGCAATGTCATCATCAAAGTTGTAGTGATCTTACACTTAGGGGCTTGGCCTCTCATTATTATAACAATTTATTTGAGAAGACTACACATAGATCTACATGAAGACCAATCACTCCACTAATTAAATCAAGGCTACTGCTCCAGCAATGGAACTTTCTGCTACATTGAATCTCTACATGTCGAGTAACACCTATTTTATTACTCCAGCCGTACAATCAGATCTAGCAATATGATCATCACTTACGATTCTATCAATACAATAATGATCATGCATCCAATCCTACAAGTGGCCATTCAATCTCTATGCTTCCTAAAGAAACTCTTCCAACAAGGACAAAATCTCAATGGGAAGCTCATATTATCTTGGCCATCTCTATCAAATTTCTTCAAGAATTGACTATAATCAGCAATATCAGCAAAATATCCATCTGCTATGATATCCAACTACATTCTAGACTACTCTAACAATAAACTCAGTATTCAAACTTTCAGCAGCAACAACTTCAATCGGTTGAATCAAAAGCGATATCCTCTCCAACCGTAACATTGAAAGTCGTGCTCATACTATCTCTGAGTGGACCAACCATGGTCATAAATACAAGAATGAAGTCAACTCCAAATGCATCGACTTCAACGAACTCAATCATAATCAAAGCAGCAAAACATCCAGCTACAATCCTGACCAGCTACAATATCACCTTACTGCCCTCAATCCAGTAGCACCACATCTAGCTGCAATCTTGACCAACTACAACATTACCTTACTGCCCTTAATCCAGCAACACCAAATCTAGTTGCAATCCTGACCAGCTGCAACATTACCTTGCTGCCTTCAATCCAGCAGCATCATTTCTAGCAGTTAACAATCTCAGACTGGCTCATCTAAAAAAGTCTTCAAGCAAACCCATTACTCGTGCATGCCCTTGCAGTACAAGCCCATGCACTCGGGGGGGCTAAATGTTGAGGACTCTTTTTTCACCCCACATGGCACTACTTCATTGGCAACCCATGCCACATCAACATATTATTGATTTTTTGGGTAAATCTTTTTAAATCCCAAAATAAGCTTATATCTCATGGATTGGGCTCACATGGCCCACGAGATCCTTTCTTCAAGATGCGGATTCATGGTCAACATTTCCTCTTCATTAATTGGGATCATAACCCCACGACATCATCAACATCAACATATGGATCGAGCTCAAGCAATGAATCAAATCTCATGGCCTATATTACCTCTCTCACACTCATGAAAAACGACTTCTCCAACAAAAGCCCATATTTACACAAAATGACAATAAAACCCAAGGTATGTCATCTCGTCTTCGACTTATGATCCAAGCTCATGAGTCTCTTTGGGGAAACTTTGGGAGTCATGGTTTGGAGGGCCAAGAGGTATGTTCAGCAAAGCTCCAGCGGTTTAAAGTTGATAAAAGAAACATGTTACTTGGCGTGTTTTCTCTAACTCCCTGAACTCTGATGAGTCCGTGTATAGTGGGTAACATATGATAAGCATCTCTTATCACATAGCATTAAAAAAGATAAAACTCTTCATTGCTCTTTTCCTAAAACTTAATAAACACTCCAAAACTCCAGCCATCTAAATGCTGACCAAATAACTATTTATTAAATCTCCAGCTGTTCCTATACAAATTTGAAAACCCAATTATATTATTCTACATAAACTATATTACTACTTTCAACTAAAATCCAACTCAAACACATGGCCTAATTTAATTGGTTATCTTTAATCTCCAAACATATAAAATATTCATGATGTCTTTAATACCCAGCTGTCATCTGCCATAATCAGACCAAATATTACCTGGCCAATTGCTAGAGCAGAGCATTAAATGCTCTTCTTGCTCACCAAGATTAAGTCACAACACAATGAGATCTTGATTAGATCTCTAAAGTTGCATTAACTATCAATCAATTATTCTATTACTTACTAAAAATGTATTGTAATAGAATCTTGGACCAAAAATATAAACACCCAAAAAAGGAAACCTTTCCAGCAGAACACCAGCAGTGTGTTCAGCACTTGACACTTGGCTGAAAGTGACATCACTAGCCATTTAATGCTAATATCCTAGTAGCAGGCTACTATACCCAAAATAGCAAGATATTCTTAAAAGAAATCTTACCATTTTTAGCCAAAGCCATGAAATAAATGCTGAATATTCTCTCTAGCAGCCTGATATCATCCAGCTGATCTCATCTACTACTGCCCTGAGCAACAGCTGTCTTATGATAGTTGTGACAGTTTTTTCTGACAGCTGGGATAACTTTTTCAGAACAGCTATGATAGCTAACCCAGCACCCATAACATTACTAAATTTTCCTCGTTTGGCTAAAAACCAAAACCAACTAAAGAAACTATCTTTTTCTTGCTAAAATACTTTTCTTTTCTGCTGCTTTTTCTTTTAGCAGTTATTATCCAAAATAGCAAGAACACTTTAAAGCTGAGCATATCATTTTAGGCTAAATCCTAGGAATGATTTTCTAAGGATTTTCTGAAGATTGGGATAGATTTTGGCAGAGATTATTTGCTATAAACCCCCCTTAAACTCAGCTATAAATAGAGCCCTTCATCAATACCTCAAGACACACCAATAGAGAAGAACAACTCTCTCATAAACTTCTATATTTTCCCTCTCCCTTTAATCATCTTCTTAAGCTCTTAATGAAGTTTTGAACTTCTGGGTTTTTAGTTTCCAAATTAGGAACTAAACTCTTTAGCCCTTAACTCATAATTGCCCTTATCCATCTTCCAGCAGAAAATCTCAGCAGCATTGCTAAACACACTACAACACCATTACTCTCTAATACTCATTCTCCCACTCTCCAGATTCAGAAAATACATCTATCTTGCTACCCATATCTCTAAACATCTCTTTCTCCATTTCTCATACACACTTACTACACCATTACATATAACAAACCACAACTCTTTTAAACTCCACTCTCATACTCTCTCACCCTGAAATTCTACTGTCTTGCTGCCCATAAACACATCTCAATACTCTTCTCCACCTCACTTATAAAAGCCCTTCTCATGGAAGGCATAAACTTCTAATGCTAAAGCCCTTCTCCTAGAAGACACCAAAATCTCATTTCAAAGTCCTTCTCATGGAAGGCACAAATTTATCTTACATTAAGCCCTCCTCTTAGAAGGCACAAATATTTCTTATAAAAGCCCTTCTCATGGAAGGCACAAACCTATCTTACAAAAGCCTTTCTCATGGAAGGCAATATTATTCATAGCTTCAACTAAAAGAGCATGATCAAAGGGGAAACTCAGTTAAGTGTATGATAAAGGGATAAACTTGATCAGCCTCTACACACAGCTGGATATACTTTTTCTCCTTCCAGTTGCACTCATTTCCCCCTTCAATCTTAAAGCCTCTCTATCGCTAGAGTCATTCCGCTAGAATGCTATCAACTCACTAATGTTGTACAGCTGGGGCTACAAATCATACAAAGATAAGTGACTCTACTTTCATATCTTTAAATTTACATCATTAAGTACATAATTACTTCACTTTTAAATACATATTACTTTATTTCAACTATTATTACAACTATTAATCAAAGCTATTATATCAAACACTTATTATTTATTTATTCAACCATTATCATGACTACGTGGCCCAATGTTGAGTTCTGGATGCAACTCCCCAAACACAACCCGAGCCTAGCAAGGTCACCCCTCCAACAGACAACACGTGGCCGAGCACCGAAAAAAGGCCCCCGAACACTATATCAATAACTATTTATTATATTCTTTTTTTTTTTGAATTAACTATTTATTATATTCTTAGCACATAACACAACAATATCACATATGTCAACAAGGAAATATTTAACCATATATATATAAAGATAAAAACAAGTCATCATAAATATAAGCAGAGCCTACTTGCTTGTGACTGTTGGAATTTTACTTAGGGAGTAATTCAGGAGAAACAAATTTAATACATCTAGAAATTAACAAATACTATATAAGCATATAAGAAAAATCAATTATAAGGTGTGAGAAGTTTCTTACTAGATTATGTTTTTCAATGACCTTATAAGCAATCAGGATGCTCTCCCCTGTTGGTCAGGATTAACAAGAGTTTTATTTTCTCTTTCACACCCCCTTACAAGTGTGGCCTTGACAATATTTATAATATTCAAAAAGGACATGATCGGCCAAAAACTCATTTCTATCGTAATAACAATTCATGTAACAGATATATTACATTCATTAATAAACAACTTCATTAATTAGATTTGTATGGCATACGGTCAGAAACCACTTTCATTAGGCCCCAATTAGGGAAGGCTTATGAACAATATCACTCTTGGGCTTATCCCCTCATGTTCGGCCCATGAGTGGCCCAAGAACCTTAGCCTGTTGATCGATATCTTGGTATCTAAATACACCTTGGTTATCCCATGGTCGACTAGGGCACTGACGATGTTCGGTTAATCCTTGGCTGACTATAAGTGCCCTGGGAGATTGTGTTACCGACCAAGTTTTGGTGGCTAGCACCAGTTCCAACATGATAACTCTCATTCCCAACGAAATTTATTGTTGGTCAGGAATAATTAATTAATTTGGGCCTCACTCGTACGAATGGAGTCAGACAGTAATCATAGTTCCACCGCTAACCTCAAGCTATAAAGAGAAAAAGGAACAATGAGATAAAGGTGGGAAAATTGTATGTAAGATTGCGAATGAACTGAGCACGCCCCAGAAAGTGTTCCTGTGTGTATTATGTTCTTGAGCTTGCCTAGGGACTACCTTTAGTAGGATACCTAATACCCACTATACAAATAAATTGTGAGCCTAAACTCTAGACCTAGTAGAATTAAGGGCTTTGGGTACGTACAATTGGCGCCGTCTGTGAGAATCTCCTACGTACTGATTAATGTCTAATGTTTCCGAACACGAGCATCGTGATAGGAGGGATTAGGAGTTAGAACACTTGCATAGAATGGTAAGGGACTTGGAGTTAGAAGTACGAGGTAGACGCCAATGAAGAAACCGTGATGAGCATGCCGAAGTTTTATAAGTGTGGGGGGTATTCATGGGGAAGCATCCCGCTAGTCTGGTTCCCATCGGTTTAGAGATCGGTCTTAGGACTACATTGACAGAGACTCAGCTTCACCTGAGAGGCGGAGGCCATGGAATGCCGCGCTACACGCCATAAGTTAAGCATTACGCAGAGTAGCACTGTCTTCGTTCTTGGAAAAATCGACAAGCACCGATGTCGAGCAGATTTACCAGAGCCCAATTTATTTCTTATGATGGGAAAATAGACCCGGTTGAACATGTAAGCCATTATATTCAAATGATGTCTCTGCATAGTCAAAATGATGCATTGATGTGTAAGGTGTTTCCCTTTAGTCTTGGGCCCACTGCTCTGAGGTGGTTCAACGGGTTGAGGAAGAGCTCGATTCATAGTTTTGGAGAGTTGATTTGAGTTCGGGGTCCGGTTTATGACATGTAGCTAGGTACCGTAACTGGTAGATGCGTTGCTATCTATGAAGATGGGGGCTAGGGAAACTCTTTGGAGTTACACTAGCAGGTATTGGGAATTATACAACGAGATCAAAAGGGTAACGAAAATGTTACTGCAAGCACTTTTAGGTTGGGCTTGCCTGAGGATTCTGAGTTGCGAAAGTCATTGACGACGAGACCTTTTGAGGATATAAGGCAACTTATGAGGCGTATTGAGGAGTATAAGAGGTTAGAAGATGATCAACAGCAAAGTAAGGGGAAGGTGTTAGCCACGATGCCGTATTCAAAAGAGTCTCGACATGGGGGTTTTCAACTAAGATCCAGGAGGGATTTAAGGATCCAAAAGTCCAGTGCTCAGGCCGGGGAAGTAAATGTGATGTTTAAGGAGCCTGTACACAAGATTCTGGAGCGGATAAAGAATGAGCCATACTTTTAGTGGCTAAGTAAGATAGGGGGTGACTCGTCCAGAAGAAATCAAAATTTGTATTGTACTTACCACTGGGACAAGGGGCACACCTCCAAGCAATGTAGGATTTTAAAGGACCATTTGGAGCAATTGGCAAGATTAGGGCATTTGAAAGAGTTCGTTGTAGAGCCCAAGAGTGGTGACACTAGGCAAACTATAAGATCTCGGGGGAACACTCTCCCACCCTCGTTGGGCATGATAGAAGTTATCCATGCTACTTTAATAAGTACTTTAGTGACCCAAAGAAAAGGGGTGTTGATCGTGGTGCCAGCGGAAAGTCACCAAGAAGAACAACCACCAGGAAAAAGGATGAAGTATGCTCGGGAGCCTATCACTTTTAACGATGGGGATTTGGAAGGAATAACTCAGCCTCATGATGATGCGTTGGTAATTATAGCTCGGATAAACGGCTTCATAGTAAAGAGAGTATTAGTGAACCAAGGAAGTAGGGCCGAAGTAATGTATCTTGACCTATTTAAGGGGCTGGGTCTGAAGCATGAAGATTTATCCAAGTATGAGACACCTCTAGTGGGATTTGACCGTCGAATGGTGGTCCCTAAAGGGCAGATCTCACTTCCCGTGAATATGGAAGGAAAGGAGGTAATGGTGAATTTCATAGTAGTTAGCTCATTTTCACCTTATATGGAAATTCTCGATAGGCCATGGATTCATGCAATGGGAGCAGTCCCATCCACTTTGTATGTTAAAGTCAAGTTTCACATTGATCACGGTATTGCGACAGTGAGGGAAAATCAACAAGTAGTAAGGCAGTGCTTAGTGGCTGCTGTAAACCAAGAAATAAAGAAGAAAGATTCTGCCGAGGATGTTCCTTTGTAGCAATTACAGGAGCGCCGAGGATCTTATCAAATTAAGTATATTACCAGATGAGAATAGAAGTTTTCAAATAGGAGCAAGTATGCCACATGAGGATCGGGTAAAAGTGTTGTTGTTATTAGTGCAAAGTCTAGATGTTTTTGCTTGGAGTTTGTATGAGGCTCCTGGGGTGGATCCAAAGTTCATAACCCACCGACTTAATGTGGACCCATTGTATCCACCTAAAAAGCAAAAACCGAAGAGGTCGGCTAGGGAGCATGTTGAAGCTATCAAACAGGAAATGAAGAAGTTGAAGGAAGTATGGGCGATAAAGGAAGTCTTTTTCCCTAAATGGCCGGCCAATACCGTGGTCGTGAAGAAGAAGAATGACCAGTGGAGGGTGTGTGTGGATTTTACCAACTTGAACCGGGCCTGCCCAAAGGATCCCTTCCCTGTGCCGAAGATAGATCAATTAGTGGATGCCACATTTGGACACCTTCACATGAGTTTTCTAGACGCTTTTCAGGGCTATCATTAGATTGTGAAAGTTCAAAAAGGGGTATATAACACCCTTGAACGATTGGATCCCAAATACAAAAATACCAATTCAAGCTTTATATCAAACAAATAATGTGCAGAACATGATAACAAGCTTATAACAGAATTGATAACTAATCTAAGCCAAATATAAACACATCCACAGCAGTAAATATAAGGCAAAGATAAAGGGAAGGAAGATGCAAACACATGAACAACACACGATGTGTTATCGAAGAGGAAACCGAAGCCCTCGACGTAAAACCTCTCCGCCGCCCTCTAAGCGGTCAATAATCCACTAGAAAATGTAGTTGGGATACATGAACAGCAATAGACCCTCCAAGCCTAATCTACCCAGGTACCTAAGCCCTCCAAGCTTCTTGATCCAATAAGGTTGCGCCGAACCTTTTTCTTTTCTAGCTTACCGGATTTCGCTACTAGACCATAGCATCAACCAATGTAGATTGGTTCCTTCTTAACTGCTTCCCAACAGTACCAAATAGACCTTCTCACAGACGTGGGTGTGGTGAAATAAGGATTTAGCTAAAGGCCTCTCAAGGGTATGTCAATGGAGAGGAAGAGAGAAGAGGAATTTGTAGAGTCTCTAAGGTTAAGATTGTGGATGAATCAATCTTGTATTTCTCTAGAGTTTCTCTCACAAAATTCTCTCTAGAAGCACTCTCAATATGGTGGGTTTAAGGGTATATATATAGTAGGGTGAGAAAGGAATGCAAAACGTCAGTTTTTGCCAAACAGGGCATTTTGGCGACTTGACCTTGCGATTGGGTTAAGTCGCGAGCTCAAGCCGCGAGCCAACGGCCTGGCCAGCCTGAGACTTTTGTCCTGTAGTGCTACAGCTGGCGCGACTCTTCAGCTTCTGGCATGCTTGGCACATGTGCAGGCATTTGGCGACTTGCAAGCCGCGATGCACCCGCGAGATCCAATCGCGAGACTCTGTTTTCTTACACACTCTTGAGCATTTCTTCACATCTTCTCACACACTACCCTTACAATTTTCCCACCTAAATATAGGGCTACTAAGTGCTAAATTACAAGCAAATTGGCACAGAATAAAGCCAACAAGATGGTTGATTAAATTCAACCTTATAGATTGCTTTGGCTATAGAGGATCAAGAGAAAACGTCGTTTATTTCTCCTGAAGCCAATTATTATTACATGGTAATGCCATTCGAATTGAAAAATGCTAGGGGCCACTTACCAAAGGATGATGACTAGGATATTTAGAGAAAAGATCGGAAATACAGTGGAAATTTACATTGATGATATGGTGGTAAAGAGCAAGGAGGATCAGGGGCATGTTAGTGACCTTGCAGATATTTTTGAAGTGCTTAGGAAGCATAGGTTGTGTCTTAATGCCGATAAGTGTGTTTTCGGTGTCAGGGCTGGCAAGTTCCTTGGCTATGATTACCTACTGAGGAATCAAAGTGAATCCTGATCAAAAAAGCGCTATTGAGCTGCTTAAGCCCCTAAGCAATCCGAAGGAAGTATAAGTTTTGACTGGTATATTGGCAGCATTAAACAAGTTTGTTTCTAAATCCACTGATCGGTGCTGACCATTCTACCAATTATTGAGGAAATGGAGGGGTTTTCAGTGTAACCAAGAATGTGAGAAGGCTTTTTAGGATTTGAAAAACTATCTAGTACGTGCACCGATATTGTCTGCCCCAGAAGCAGGTGAAGATTTGTTCATGTATCTGTCAGTGTCCGAGCATGCAACGAGCGCGGTATTACTAAGAGATCAAGGGGTACAAAAGCCCATCTATTATCTTAGTAAAACATTGGTTGATGTAGAGACAAGGTATTTACCCTTGGAGAAATTGGCGTTGGCATTGGTGCATGTGACCAGAAAGCTACCCCACTACTTCTAAGCCCATACGGTATATATGCTAACCGAGTATCCATTACAGTGCTTACTGAAAAGATTTGATTTTACAGGCTGTATAGCGAAATGGGGACTACGCTTGGTTCATTTGATATATGTTATAGATCTAGGAGTTTGGTCAAAGGACAGGTTCTAACCAACTTCGTTGCAGAGTTTACTCCCCGAAGAGAAGCTGAGATTATGTGTCATGTGGAAGCTCAGCTGTGGAAGGTGTTTGTGGACGGTGCATCCAGCGCTATGGGGGCAGGGGCAGAAGTTGTGCTAGTAACACCGGAGGGAATAAGGGTAGAGCATTCATTCCGGTTGGGCTTTAGAGCATCATATAATAAAGTCGAGTACGAAGCACTTCTGGTCGGATTAAGGACAACACTCAGTCTCGAAGCACAGAAGTTAGAAATATTCTCTGATTCTCGGTTGGTTGTCAGTCAAATGGAAGGTAGTTTTGAAGCCAAGGATCCTTGGATGGCTAGTTATTTGAAGTTAGTCAAGCAAACAATGGGTCAGTTTCAAACAGCGAGAATAATTTAGATTTCCCAAGGAAAAAATAGACATGATTCCTTAGCAACGTTGGCATTGTTGCTAACCGAGGAAATATTTCAGTTAATCAAAGTGGAAGTGGTAAGGGAACACAGTATAACTGTGAAAGTAAATGTTTCCGTTATTTTGACACCCGAGTCATGTTAGATGGACCCAATCATTAAATTTCTAGCTGAAAACTGGCTACCGAGTGAGGCAAAAGAAGCCGAGAAAGTACGTAGAACTTTTGCTCGGTTTTGGATGTTTGAGGATCGAAAGTTGTATCAAAGATCTTTTGAGGGTTCGTACTTGTTGTGCCTCCACCCTAGCAAATTCGACGAACTCCTGACCGAGCTACATGAAAAGGTTTATGGCTGTCATGTGGAAGGACGATCCTTGGCTCAAGCAATGACTCAAGGGTTTTGGTATCCCCAAATGCAAAAGGACGTTGCTAAGTATGTTCAAAAGTATGAGCAATGTCAAAAGCACGCCCTGCTGATACATCAGCCTGTAGGAAGCCTAAATCCAATTAGCAATTCTTGGTCGTTCACACAATGGGGGCTAGATATAATCGATCCATTTCCCTAAGCTATTGGGAACCAAAGATTTGTGTTAGTGGCAGTGGATTATTTTACCAAATGGGTTAAGGCTGAGGCGATAGCCAATATTCAGGATATGGACGTGAAGAAATTCGTGTGTAAAAATATAGTGACTTGATTTGGGGTGCCAAAATCTCTTGTATCAGATAATGGTTTATAGTTTGATAGCAAGACTTTTCACAAGTACTGTAGTGATCTCGGCATTAAGAATATATATTCCACCTTAGCATATCCCCAAAGCAACAGTCAGGCTAAAGCCACGAATAAGGTAATTGTTAACAGGTTAAAGAAGAGGATGGAAGGAACTAAGGGAAGATGGACCAAGGAATTGCCAAATGTTTTATGGGCATACCGAACAACCCCGAGAAGGTCAACAAGTGAGACTCCTTACTCCTTAACATATGAAGCAGAAGCTATTATCCCGATGGAAATAAGCTTGTGTAGTGTGTGGGTTTCGAATTTTTTGCCAGCCAATAATTCAAGCTTGATGTTGGATCAATTGGATTTATTGGAAGAGCATCGAGAAGCGGCAATGGTTCGCCTGGCCGACTATCAGCACAAGCTTGCTCGACGGTATAACCAAGGTGTGAAGATAAGGGATTTTATGGCTGGAGACTTAGTATTACGAAAGGTAATGGGAAGTGCCTGAGACGTTAATGCTGGGAAGTTGGCACCAAATTAGGAAAGGCCATACAGAGTCACCGCTATAGCAAGCGTAGGGGCATAATTTGCCCGTTTGGATAGCACTGAATTCTGCGGCACATTTTGTGAGTTACGTTTTCTCCCTTTTTTTTTTTTTGGTCAGTGCGTGAACAGTAACATCACATGATGTTACTGTGCAGGGTACAAAAAATATTGTTCACGTACTGTTCATGCATTTAAAAATATTAAAAATGGGTCCCACAATTTCACACATTTAAAAATTATTTTGCTATAGTGTTTTCAGTTTTCAGTTTTCAGCAAAATAAGTGTTATCCAAACGGACCCAATATCTCAAGGACATGGAAGAGAGACCCCTTCCTCAGCCCTGGAACATTCAGAATTTAAGGAAGTTCTATCATTAACTATGTAAAGCATGTGTTATGTACAGTATAATGGTACTATGTATGAAATGCTATGTGGATAAGGAGGTATATGTACATTATGTGAAAAGTTGTCGGTCCAGCACCACCCCTTCTATCATTTCTCTAAGGACAAAAGCTTGGCTCGGTTCGATCCCAATCACCGACCAAGTAGAAACCTATCTATTTCTCTAAGGACAAAAGCTTGGCTCGGTTCGATCCCAGTCATCGTCCAAGTGGAAACCTATCATTTCTCTAAGGACAGAAACTATGTTTGGTTTGATCCTGGTCACCGACCAAGTGGAAACCTCACATTTCTTTCGCTAAGGACAAAAGCTTGGTTCGGTTTGATCCCATTCAATGATCAAGGGGAAACTTGATATTCATTTCCCTACGGATAGAAGTTCGGTTTGGGTTAATCTTGTTTCACATGCATCGCACCAGTTGTGTTTAAAGCAGGAATCCTACACATGCTATAATGAGACCGTGCAAATAGAATAGGAAAGAAGTTTAGATAAACAAAATACAATAAAGGGGTAATTATACTAAACACACCTATGGTTTGGCCCGAAATCACTTTGTCTACCTGTGGTTTAAAAAGTGTCACTTTGCCCACCTGAGGTATGTTATGTTTGTTTTTCGTAACCCACCTCTATTAAAATCAGGGGTAAATAGGTATTTTTTCTCAAATTTTATGTCTCTCTCCTCCCAAAACAAAAAATAGCACAAAAATGCAAGAGAAACAAGATCAAAAGGGAGGGTTTTGTGAAAATTAATATCTGGACCCTATATTCA
Source organism: Quercus gilva (assembly GCA_023621385.1). NCBI lineage: Eukaryota > Viridiplantae > Streptophyta > Magnoliopsida > Fagales > Fagaceae > Quercus > Quercus gilva. Next base: position 18,997,978 of record CM042474.1, read on the forward strand.
AAACTCCTAATTTCACCTCTCCCTGTATTCAAAACTCCTGTATTTGGACCGTATATTATAAATACCCCCTCTATTTTCACCTCTCCTTTCACAGACATGTCCCCACAAAGAACAACCTCCATCTTCTTCTTGGAGAAACAAAAGCTATTTTTAGCACCAGGTTAGCTTGTTTCGAGTAAGTGACCTTATGGAGCACTGTGTATTTGTGTATTGTTAGTTTGTGCAACGCATGGTCCTCAAGACCATTACACATATTTATCACTTCCTACACTTCTTCGTTTAGTAGAGCTTGGTACAACTTTCCATTTGATTTATGAATTTCATCAACATCATTTTCTGTATAGGATCTCCTTCAGCGATGTAAGCTGCACTAATCCCACAAATGAGATGAGAAAATCATGTATATATATAATATATTTGATTGAGACAGGTCATAGTCTATTGTTCAGTTGATTAAAGGGCAATATTGTATTATTCGGTTATTTGTGTAGGTTGATCTGGGTTTTATTTTTTTGGGTATGTTCTTCATGTTCAAATTTATGTGAATTGAGAGAGAGACCAATACCACTTTTTGATCTTGTTTCTCTTGCATTTTGTGCTATTTTTGTTTTGGGAGGGGAGAGACATAAAATTTGAGCAAAAATACCTATTTACCCCTGATTTTAACAAAGGTGAGTTACGGAAAACAAACGGAACATATCTCAGGTGGGTAAACTGACACTTTTTAAACCACGGTTAGACAAAGTGATTTCGGGCCAAACCACAGGTGGTTTTAGTGTAATTACCCCTACAATAAACCACACTAATGATACGAGTTTCATAAACACAAAATAGCGTCAACTCAGTCAACCAAAGAGAAATTGTCTTGTCGCCACATCCAGTGACCATAAGTAAATGAACCAGGGATTAAAAAAAAAAAAACAAAAATAGAACAACAACATAAATGAAAAAAACATAGTAAGATTCTTTAAGCAACAAGGTCTTGAGATGGGTTTGGTCGAGTATGGTCAACATTCACTGGTGGCTGATCGGTGGGAAATTGCTGAATGGCACTCTAAACGGCATTTGGGTTGTTGGTAATCTCCAAGTCGACCAACTTGACATGCGAGTCAATCGCTTACACCAACTCCCTTATGCTCTCAATCTCTTCATCATCACCCTCGGTGGGGTTTTGGACTGGGGGAGAAGGCTTAAGATAAGGAACTTGGTCAGGATTTTTGAGGGGAAAGTCCTCAGGCACGCCTGCGGCTGCCAGTGCCGCCATCCAGCCTTCGCCAAATCCATACTTCCATGATTGGAACATGATAGGTTCGGCTGAATTCTCAGCATCCGCAAAACCTACGTTATACCATTTGTCTTCACTGGCCTCCAGAGCAGCTTTTAGCTTGATGATTTCCTTATCCTTAACCACCGGCCAATCGAAGCTTTATTTCCTCTAGCTTAGTAGCAATCTCTATCCTTTTCTGCTCGGCCAACGCTTGGGCCCTCTCGACTGCTCTAGCCTGCTCCTTGGCATTCTCAGCTGTTGTGTCCTTCTCCTTTTTCGTAGCCTCGGCCACCTCCTTTAGCGCCTTCTCCTTGTCTACCTCCTCCGTTGCACCCCTTAGTCGATCTTCCATCATATATGCCAACTGCGCAGCTTGGCATAGCAGAAAAAGTTTACATCAAAGGATAATCAAAAGAGGAGAAGGAATGTACATAAGTAAATAGTAGTAAAAGCTGAGTATTATTGCAATGGTGTACGTCATCCATGATTAAAGTAATGTACGTCATCCAGTAATTGCAGGGTTTGCCCGAGACTCCGGGCAATCCTACCACCTTCTCTAGAAGCCCAATTCTTAAGGCTGGACATGGTAGGAAGAGGCTTGTTTCCAAGCATGAAGGTTGTCTGCCACCCAGCAACAGGAAGAGTGGAGGAAGAGGCCACGTTGGACCCCACTTGTGTAGGAGGCTATGTACTGGTGACCGGCTCTCTAATCGTTACCCCTGCAGTATTGGGAGTGGGCGAAGTTTGAGGGGGTACTTCCTTTGGCCTTCTAAGGGCCTGATTGGTAGTGTGGGCCTTTTTTGACTTTCAGGGGGGGGGGGGGGGAGGAGGAGGAGGAGCTTGTTGCCCCGTGAGTTGTCTACCGGGTAGGAAACACTCGGCTGTCATATTACGACATACCACCATGGGGTCGCTAAAGTCTTCTGCTTCGGCTTCTGAAGAATAGATGGACTCGGCCTCAACCTGTTCGAATATGCAGGCTACTGGGGGCTGCTCTATTGGAATATGTTCAGCACGACCATGGAAGACGATATCGGCAGTTCCATCTCTCACCGGTACTAAAGAGCTTACCCTGATCAGCCGTGGACTGAGATCTCGTGCTTCACCTACCGTTAACCCTGAAGGGAAAAAATTTCAGTGTCGGATGTCTATATAAGACAACAAGGGGCTGCCAACGGTTAGGGCTTGTCTAGGGTCTTGATAGCTTGTATAAACAAGTGTACACCCTAGAATAAGGTGGGAAGCACGTACCTGGTCGTCGTAGTGCATGAATATTTCTGACCTCAGCACAAAGTTAAGGTCCCTTACATACATGACATTGATGTCCGGTTTAAATTTTTGGCCCTCTGCATTGCCATAAGTAGAAGTTAGAACAAATAATAACAACAATTACAAATAAAATACAGAAGTATGGTTTAAAAAAATAAAATAAGAATAATAATACTAATAATAATAACTAATATTATGGCATTGACATTAGGCATGTGAGCTCATTGGCAAGCCAATTACCGCTCACCCGGACAAACTCTCCGGCCAAGTTCCTGTTAGAATCGGGGAGGCATGATATTAATCTCAACTAAGTATCTCTGACTTTAAGGTAATACCCCGACATTTGTTTGCTGCACATACTATACATGTAATTGATGTCATATTGGTCTAAATGAAAATCGTACAATTGGCTTAACCAACTGACACAACTCACAACTCTGTAGAAATTTGGTGGAAGCTGGTTGGGACATAAACCATAAAACCTAAGTGTTCTAAGTATTAAGGGGTCTACGGGAAACCTCACCCCACCTTCTAAAATGGACATTAATGGAAAAAACACTATTTGAGGACGTCGCTCAATGGCAATGTTATCTTTGTGGCAGTACGCCACTTCTACATCAGGGGGAATGACAAACCTAGCCCTAAAACTAGCTAAGGCAGCCTTAGTTCTAAGAAGATGAGAGAAACCCATTTTCTAAAAACTAGAATAAATAAGGAAATTAAACAAAGGAGTAAACAAGACAGGAACTTACTGTGGGTTCTAGGAAGTAATCTTTCGGTGGGAAGTTATATGCTTAGTAGGAGGAGATTATACACTCAGGAAGGAGGAACTAAGAAAGATGAAGAAAAGAAAAAATCTAAAGGGAAGGAGGTTATTATTTATAAGGGAAGAGTAGTTAATGCAAAGGAGCGGGAAAAGTCATTTCGAATTACCCTTTGTAACTCCCACACACATGGCCTCGATTCTTGAACCGTCAGGTTATGATTTTTGTTGGATGTGACAGGTTGTCCAAACAGCTTTTCCAAAAAAAAAATAATTTAATAACGGTCCTATCATTCATTAATGACTGACGATTCGCTTCCCCAAGAAACGGTTCGTAAACTTGATGTCAGTCCTTGATTCGTCCTTGATTGCCATGCACGAATCAATGAGGGCTATTGTACGGCATACAGTCAGAAGCCACCTTTATTATGTCCCAGTTAGGGAAGACCCATGAACAATATCACTCTTGGGCTTATCCCCTCATGTTTAGCCCATTAGTGGCCTAAGAACCTTAACCTGTTGATCGGTATCTTGGTATCTAAATACACCTTGGTTATCGGTTAATCCTCGCTGATTATAAGTGCCTTGGGAGATTGAGTTGCCGACCAAGTTTTAGTGGCTAGCACTAGTTCCAACGTGATAACTCTCATTCCCAATGAAATTTATTGTTGGTCAGGAATAATTAACTTGGGCCCCACCTGCACGAGTGGAGTCAGACAGTAATCATAGTTCCACCACTAGCCTCAAGCTATAAAGAGCAGAAGGAACAATAAGATAGGGGTGGGAAAATTGTATGTAAGATTGAAAGTGTAACTGAGCACGCCCCAAAAAGTGTTCCTGTGTGTATTCTGTTCCAAAGCCCGCCAAGGAACTACCCTTAGTAGGATACCCAATACCCACTGTACAAATAAATTGTGAGCCTAAACTTTAGACCCAGTAGAATTAGGGGCTTTGGGTATGCACAAGATTCATTAATGAAGACGTTCATTAACATGTCATTACTTTTGTAACTCCATACTAACGCATGGATTCATCTATTGTTCATATCTGGAATCACTATAATGACAACACCTTGTTGAGGACTCTTTTTTCGGCCCACATGGCATTACTTCATCGGCAACCTATGCCACATCAACATATTATTGATTTTTTGGGTAAATCTCTTTAAAGTCCAAAATAAGCTCATATCTCATTCAACTACATGGATTAAGCTCACATGGCCCACGAGATCCTTACTTCAAGAGTTAGATTCATAGTACATATTTCCTCTTCATCAATTGGGATCATAACCCCACAACATCATCAACGTTAACATATGAATCAGGTTTAAGCAATGAATCAAAACTCACGACCCATATTACCTCTCTTACACTCATGGTAAGCAGCTTCTTTAACAAGAGCCCATATTTACACAAAATGACAACAAAACCTGAGGTACATCATCTCATCTTCAGCTTATGATCCAAGCTCATAAGTCTCTTTGGGGAAACTTTAGGAGTCGTGGTTTGGAGGGCCAAAAGGTATGTTCAGTAAAGCTCCAGCGATTTAAAGTTGATAAAAGAAACATGTTGCTTGGCGTGTCTTCTTCAACTCCCTGAACTCTGGCGAGTCTGTGTGTAGCGGGTAACATATGGTCAACATTTCTCATCACATAGCACTTTAGATGATAAAATTCCCCATTGCTCTTTTCCTAAAAACTTAATATTCATCATGTGACAAATACTCAATATCCCCAGACATCTGAATGCCGAGAAAATAACTATTCATTCAATCCCCAGCTGTTGCTACACAAATTTAGAAACTTCATTATATTATTCTACATAAACTACATTACTACTTTCAGCTAAAATCCAACTCAAACACATGGCCTAATTTGATTGGCTATCTTTAATCTCCAACTATATACAAAATATTCATGATATCTTTAATACCCAGCTGCTGTCTGTCACAATCAGACCATATATTTCTTTGCTAGTTGCTAGAGCAGAGCATTGAATACTCTTCTTGCTCACCAAGAATATGTCACAACACAATCAAACCTTGACTAAATCTCTAAAACTTCATTAACTTTCAACCAATCCTTCTATTACTTACTAGAAATGTGTTGTAATGGAACCTTGGACCAAAAACACAAACACCCGAAAAAGGAAACATTTCTAGCAGAATCCCAATAGTGTATTCAGCACTTGATACCTGGTTGGCAGCAATATCACTAGCCATTTAATTTTGAAATCCCAGCAGCCAACTGCTATACCCAAAATGGCAAGATACCCTTGAAAGAGATCTTACCATTTTCAGCCAAATTCATGAATAAATGCTTAATGTCCTCTCCAGCAGTCTGAAATCACTTAGCTGACCTCGTTTGCTTCTGCCCAAAGCAACAGCTGTCTTATGACAGCTGTGACAGCTGTCTCATGATAGCTGTCACAGCTGTCTCATGATAGCTGTCACAGCTTTTCTTGACATTTCTTGACAGCTGGGACAGCTTTTTTAGAACAGTGTAACAGCTAACCTAGCAACCTTAGCATTATTGATTTTTCACATTTGGCTAAAACCAAAACCAACTAAAGTAACTATCTTTTTCTTGCCAATATACCTTCATTTTCTGCTGCTCTTTCCCCAACAACTCTTACCCAAAACAACAAGAACACCTTAAACCTAAACATACCATTTTTGGCCTAATATTAGGATGGATTTTCTGAAAATTCATTGCTATTTGGGACAAATTTTGGTTGAGATTATTTGCTAAAATACCCCCTTAAACTCAGCTCTAAGGGGAACCCTTCATCAACACCTCAAAGGGGGGACACCAATAGGGGAGAACAACTCTCTCATGAACCAATCTATTCTCTCTCCCTCTAATTATCTTCTTAAGCTCTTAATGAAGTTTTGAGCTTCTGAGTTTTTAGTTTCCAAATGAGGAACTAAACTCTTCAGCCTTTAGCTCATAAATGCCCTTCATAAGCCTTTATACGCTTCTCTAGCAGAAAATCCCAATAGAAAATCCCAGTAGCATTGCTAAACACACTACAACACTATTACCCCTCTTATACTCATTCTCTTACTCTCTATATTCAGAAAATACATCTATCTTACTGCTCCTATCTCCAAATACTTAAATACATCTCCATACTCTTCTTTTACAAAATCTTTCCTCTTGGAAAGCAATTTCTACAACTTCTCCAACGGTTATAATCTCATATTTTTAATATCTTTAACCTCCATATCTCTCATACTTCCACATATCATACATATTACAAATATTACATCCCACAAAACATCTATATCTTTTACCATCTCCACACTTCTTAAGAGACATCAAACACTCATAGTAAAAGCCCTTTTCATGGAAGGCATAAACTTCTAATGCTAAAGCCCTTCTCCTAGAAGGCACCAAGATCTCATATCAAAGCCCTTCTCATGGAAGGTACAAATCCATCTTACATAAAGCCCTTCTCTTAGAAGGCACAAATACTCTACACAAAAGCTCTTTTCATGGAAGGTAACACTATTCATAACTTCACAACAACTAAAAGAGTACTGTCAAGGGAAAAACTCATTTAAGTGAATGATAAGGGGGGCAAGCTTAACCAGCCCCTACACACAGCTGGGTATACTCTCTCTCCCTCCAGTTGCACCCATTTTTCCCCTTCAATCTTGAAGTCATCATGGCAAACTGTCTTTTTACCGCTGGAGTCATTCTATTGGAATCCTATCAACTCACTGACGCTATACAGCTAGGGCTACAAACTATACAAAGATAAGTGACTTTGCTTCCATATCTTTAAATTTACATCATTGAATACATGATTACTTCACATTTAAATACATATTACTTTATTCCAACTACTATTATAACTATTAACCAAGGCTTAAACTCATTTAAATGCATGATAAGAGAAACAAGCTTAACTAGCCTCTACCGCTGGCATTCTATTGAAATCCTATCAGCTCACTGATGCTACATAGTTGGAGCTATAAACCATACAAAGATAAGTGACTTTGCTTCCATATCTTTAAATTTACATCATTGAGTACATTATCACTTTACCTCTAAATAAATACTACTTTATTTCAACTTTACAACTACTAATTAAAGCTATCATATCAAATGCATATCATATATTTGTTCGACCATTATCATGATTTTTAGACTTTGACTTTAATGGTTTTGTAGGCTTAAAAATACGCCAGTAGCCATTGGACCACGTGGCCCAATGTTGAGTTCCGGACGCAACTCTCCAAACAAAACCTGGGCCTAGCAAGGTCATCCCTCCAATGGACTACACATGGTTGGGCAACCAAAAAAGTTCGAGTTCAAGTTACTGGTAATGACACAATAGATTTATTAAAGCTAACACTCAACGTGCATAAATCTCATTATGGAAAGACTACCGAGATTATTATGTACTAACCATCGAAAGACTAGCCCTTATTGTCTTTCATAGTCTAAGCAATTTTAACTTGCACCTCTTTTCCATCATAGTCCGACAATGTACCTATCATAATAGGCTACATCATGATGATTGGTTAAGTCAAGGAGTATAATGAATGCATTTATAATCTTAGCCTACTAAATCAAGTAGACATATTTCAATATACCCAATATTTTACATCATAAAAATATTGCATAATTTCACAAGAAATTTTGAATAATTACTTGTTGATAATAGAGATATAAAAAAATATCATGTTGGGCCACATCTATATATATATATATATAAAACTGAAACTTCTGAAACTCCCACAATTTTTCACGTCAGCACAATATTTAAATAAAATTATCATTTATTTAAATAAAATTATTTTTGTTTAGTCCAAACTTAATAAGTGAAACTCTATCTTTCTAACAAGTCTAAATTAAACTCAAACTCATCATTATCATTAATATTTAAATAAAATTATCATTTTATTTAAATAAAATTATTTTTGTTTAGTCCAAATTTAACAAGGATTGAAATTCTATCTCTCTAACAAGTCCAACTAAAACTCAAGTTTATCATTATCATTTTTTTAAAATATTAAAATAAAATTATTTTTGTATCGAAACTTCTGAAACTCCCATAAGTTTCCATACCAGCACAATATTTAAATAAAATTATCATATATTTAAATAAAATTATTTTTGTTTAGTCCAAACTTAACAAGAAGAGAAACTCTATCTTTCTAACAAATCTAAATTAAACTCAAACTCATCATTATTATTAATATTTAAATAAAATTATTATTTTATTTAAATAAAATTATTTTTGTTTAGTCCAAACTTGACAAAGATTGAAATTCTATCTCTTTAACAATTCCAACTAAAACTAAAACTCATCATTATCATTTTTTTAAAACAAAATAATTTTTTTTAATCCAAACATAAGGAGTGATATTTTATCTCTCTAACAAGTCAAACTTTAACTCAAATTCAAATATTGATAATTTATCTCTAAATTTGTGAGGTTAATCATGAACACTATAAAAGTAAAGTAAATCCCAATATTCTAACAAGAGTCTCTGTTTCACACCAAATTTGAAACTCTTTTTTATTTTTTGGGAACTTCAATTGCCAAGTTTGGCGCTTTTTTTTTTTTTTTTTTTTTTTTTTTATTCTATTGCTGTACTAGATCATAAAATTAAAAACTTTGGAATTTTGTTTGGCAGGAGTCAAACCTCCACTACAAATAAGGACGTCGTTTCCTCCACCAAAAAAAAAAAAAAAACTTTTAAATGTCCATTTTAGCTACTGGTTATAAATGGAAATCTATTGGATTTAAAATAGGTGGTGTTTGATAAAAAAGAATCCAGATTAATCCTAGTATTCAAATTCTTGGAAATATGATACTTTAATAAAAATCTTAAAAATGTGAGAAGCTTGTATTTGGTTTCTTTCAAAGAATTTTATAAGATTTAATTATTTTTCTCAAAATACCATTTGATTTGATAAATATAACATTAGGTCTTTTTTTATTATAAAAAAATCCTCCTCCAAATAAATCTATAGTATAAACTATAAATCAAGGAAACAAAATATAAACTATAAATCATGAAATATTCAATAAAACTATAATATAACATTTTTTTTAATGACATGTATAATAAAAATAATTATTTAATTGTCAATTTATAATAATAATTATTTTAATTTTATTTCTATTGGTTAAAGGGTATGGAAAATGGTAAAATTGTCCATTTATACAAAATGTAACTTTATCCATGCATGAGAATATAAATACTTGCATTTTTTTAAAGGGAATTCATATTCCCACAAAAAGGTCATTAAGAGGAAATGAAATACTTTTGACATCTAATTCCTCTGTGTTATTTGCAATCAAACTCGAGAATCTTTCAACATTTCCAAGAATCCTAAAACATTACTCCATACCAAACGCCACCTAGTGCAGTAAAAATACATATTTACCCTATTTTTAATAGAGGTAGGTTACAAGATACAAACAAAGTGAATCTTAAGTTGGTAAAGTGGCATTTTTTAAGCTATGGATAGACAATGTGAATTTGGGCTTAACCATAGGTGGGTAACTGTAACTACCCATTTCTCTTTTTACTCTTATACCATACCTAGTTCACCAATTCAAAATAAATTCAGTACATATATTGGTAAAAATAGATAATTTATATAAATGACTAATAGATTTTTTATATTATTCTTATTACTCTTATAATATTAGTATCTCATTAAATTAAAGCATATGCAAGAAATATATTTCTAGAAATAGATAAATAAAAACCTTCATTTTCCAAAATTAATTTTTTTTTTATAAAAAAATTATGCACACTATATTTTTATTATTCTACGTTTAAAACAAATGACAAATGTAGATTTTGTAGTACGTTAAGAGTTAAAGATCTTTATTGCATTTGTCATATAAGAAAAACAAGGTTTTTTTAATAGTTTATGTTATTTTTATATTTTTCTTATATTGACTTGTTTATATGTTTAGGCATATAAAGTGAAGTTTATTATTTGAATTATCTAAAATTGATTAAATTTTATACGTTTGATGATTTTTATAACTATTATTAATTTAATATACTCTAACTATTTAATCTCTAATTAATTTGACAACAAATCGTGTTCTGAGGTGTTTAAAGAATGAGTAATGGTACAGACACAAACTATTTTACAACATTTTTACAAACTGCTGATGTGACTTTAGTAATTTTCAAATAATTATTGGTAAACATAAATGTGATGTTAGTAGTGGACCCATGTTAGAACTAATAAGAATTTGTCATATCAATAGTTTGTAAAAATGTTGTAAAATAATTTGTGACTATAGCATTACTCTTAAAGAATATTAATCCTAATCAGTAATATTTAAAAGATAGTTCATAGTTTAAACATGACTGTATAAAAAAATAATTGTTTTAACTTAGCCTCCTTAATAAAAATTTCTAGTTCCGTATCTGTTCCAACGTCCTCAGTCTTAGTAAAACCATCTTTCCCTATAAATTTACTGAGACGAACGAGTAATTTACTGTATTTTCTCTTTAATCTTTTCTTTTAACTCTGTATCTTTTTTTTTTTTTTTTGGATACGATTTAACTCTGTATCTATAAGCATAAGAAAGAGGTTTTATGAAGGTAGGAGCATGTAGTATGAGTATGACACTGTGAAGCATTCTTCTAAACGTGTTAATGTGCAGTAAATATGTTTTGAGCACATGAAATGGATCACTAACAAATTGTGGGCTTACGCATTTGTTGGATCCATGGTTTATGAGTGGCCCGCTCCATAGTAGGGATAAATATCTTATGATAAAATTTTGGTTCAGTTTCTTATATGCAGTCCAATTGATTATTATTTTATTTTATTTTATTTTTGGAAAACATTATAGATTTTGTTCAATCCTAATTCTAAGGGTTGGATAAGTGGTTTCTAAAAAATATAGATTTTGTTCATAAGGTTAAAGTGATTTGTATATTATCTGCTATAATAGCAATAAAACAAGAGGATATCATTAACATTACGACTTAGCCTGTGAGACTAACAATACATCCCATGCATGCCTATATCTAGGCACAGAAAACAAACTCCCATGAGCAATAGTTTGTTAAAAACAATTGTGTCTCATTAAAAAAAAAATTCAATATAGGGGTTTAATAGCGGTTTTGTCATAAAATGATTTAATTCATTTCTCTCTATGTTATTCTAAAACAATTATTTATCTTCAATTTCTTTCCACTCTTCTAATTTAAAACATCCAAATAAGTTTACGTAATTATATTTCATCGCTTTCTTTTCCATTACTCAAATACATTTCATTTCGTTAATTTATGAACTCTCAAACAAAGTGTAAGAAACATTATAAAATGATCAGGAGACAAAAATCCTTACTGACCTTGAAACACAAATGGGACGAGACTTGTACAAAGACAAGATGATTGAGAAAACCAACAATAACCTCTTTCTTTGATTGAGGTCATGAGGAGATTTGAAATGGTTATGAACAAATCATTGAGCAAACACTTGGAGGGAGGCAAAGGTTTTGGCTTGAAACTTTCCTGCGAAATTTGTTTGAGACACAAGTGACTCGATGATATGCCGATATGGTATTTCTAGTTGCATTGCATTCAATTATTTTTTGAAAAGATAACACTATTTATGCTTCATTGTCAATAAAATGTTTGAATTTAATTGGGTAGCATCCATAGACAATAGTGCTTAAGATTAATGCTACATGTCCCAATACAATTGGTGAATAAGTATTTTTTGATAAACAGTTTGTGAATAAGGAAGAAGTTAAATTAAATTAAATACATGCCAAATTGTATACAAATATTGCTCCCTAGTTTCTACCGTTTCCTCTAGTCTACTAGTATGGAGTACCCAAGTCCTGACATATCGTGAGAGTTAGCTCAATTGGTATTGGTTTGATGATTAATACAATTGGTGAATAAGAATTTTTTGAAAAACAATTTGTGAATATGGAAAAAGTTGAATTAAATTAAATACATGCCAAATCGTATACAAATATTGCTTCCTAGTTTTTACCTTTTCCTCTGTTCTACTAATGTAGAGTTCCCAAGTTTTGACATATTGTGAGTTCTAATTAGTTCAATTGGTATTAATCTAATGATAAAAAGTAATGATTGGAAGCAAGTATCATGGGTTGAAATTTAAAAAAAAAAAGGGTAAATTGAAAATTACACCACTAAAATTTTAGGGGTGTTTAGATTTTACATCCTGAGATTTTACCCAAGTCCTGACATATCGTGAGAGTTAGCTCAATTGGTATTGGTTTGATGATTAATACAATTGGTGAATAAGAATTTTTTGAAAAACAATTTGTGAATATGGAAAAAGTTAAATTAAATTAAATACATGCATACAAATATTGCTTCCTAGTTTTTACCTTTTCCTCTGCTCTACTAATGTAGAGTTCCCAAGTTTTGACATATTGTGAGTTCTAATTAGTTCAATTGGTATTAATCTAATGATAAAGAGTAATGATCGGAAGCAAATATCATGGGTTGAAATTAAAAAAAAAAAGGGTAAATTGAAAATTACACCACTAAAATTTTAGGGGTGTTTAGATTTTACATCCTGAGATTTCATAATTTGGATTTCATCTTCTAAAGTTTGGAGGTGTTAGGATTTTACGCCCTAATATTTCATAATTTGGATTTTATCCCATAAATTTTATGGGTGTTTAGATTTTACTCCCTAAAATTTGTGGTTATTTGAAATTTACACCCCCAAACTTTAAGGAGTAAAATCCAAACACCCTAAATTTTAGAAGGTAAAATCCAAATTCTAAACTTTAGAATGTAAAATCCAAATATTCCCAAACTTTAAGTGATAAATTCCAAAATTTAAAATTTTATCATGTAAAATCTAAACATTTCTAAACTTTAGGGGGTCAAATCTAAATTCTGAAAGGTTAAAGTACAAAATTCAATCACTCTCAAACTTTAGAGAATAAATTTCAAATTATAAAATTTTAAAGTATAAAATTCAAATACGTCCGAATTTTAAAGTGTAATTTGTAATTTACTGTTAAAAAAAGAAAAAAAGAAAAAAAGAAAGAAAGAAGGAATAGACATGTTATTTTGAAACCTTTGTTTGACCCATTTGTCCATTTCCCTCCACATCCTCTGCCCCGAAATCAAATTCAAAGGAAAAAAAAAAAGCAGCAGGAGCGGCGCGGTGTGAATGGGATTTCAGTCTCAGTCTCAGAGCTTGTTGAGCTCCCCAATGTTAGACGATGACGACGATTTCCAGATCCCTCTGAGTCTCACCCAAGCATCCTTACGGAAACCTCTCAAGCCCACCAATTCCAGTTCCACGCGCCGCCCATCCAAGAAGCCGAAGCGCTCCGGCGAAGAGAATGTAAATGTGCCGGGACCCACAGCCACTCAATCTCAGAAATCTCAACTCCGTGATTTTGAATCCTCGGATTTGATTGGCTGCTGCAGCTTGGATTCGATTCGGTCCAGCATCGTCGATTGCACAGATTCTACGGTCACAGGTGAGAAGAAGGGATTGATGAAAATCAGTGGCGGTTACCTCTGCAATTCGATAGAGTCTAGGTTATTGAACTCTGCTGTGGACAATGTCGTCGGCGGCTCCGAGAATGAGATGGGTGAGGAGCTCGATTTGTTGCTCAATTTGTGTTCCGATTCTCAACTAGAAGAAGATTTGGTTCGATGTCCACTATGTGGGATTGACATCTCCGACATGAGTAACCAACAACGCCAAATACACACCAATCAGTGTCTTGACAAAGACCAAACTCAACCTCAACTTCAACAACATGTAATAAGTTTGAACTCTCTTTTTTTTTTTTTTTTTCTCTTACGTGTTTGTTTATATTTTGAATGCTAATATATGGGCTATTTTATTCAGGTTGTTCTTCCGGGTGATGACGATAAAAGTGAACCTCAAATTGCTCGGCAAGTTGCTGATGTTTCTACTGTTCTCGTGTGGCTGCGCAGCCTCGGTTTAGAGAGATATGAAGATGTTTTTGTTCGAGAAGAGATCGATTGGGACGCCCTACAGTGGCTCACAGAAGAGGTGTGTGCTTCCCTTCCTTCATAATCAACTCTAATGTATCGTTAAAGTAATTGCTTTTAGTCCCCCCATGAACGATTTTAGTCTCTGAAGTTTAAAGTGATCACTTTTAGTCCCTTACATGACGCAGCCAAAATATTTTAGTCACTAACAAACTTAAAGCTATTGCTTTTAGTCCCTGTGAAGGGATGAGCTAAACCCATGAGCGATTTTAGTATCTGAAGTTTAGTCCTTTAGATGACGCGACCAAAATATATTATTAGAATTCAGTTTACAAGAAAGATGAAAACAAGCATATGGTTAAATATAGGTTGGGATATAAAAAAATTTCCCTTCCCCTCTTCTAGATGAAAAGGATTGTTTGTGCTGCTGGCCAACTATGTGGACATGAATTTGATATGATAAACATTTTACATAGAGTGATGATTGAACTATAATCATAATGAATTTCTTTGTTAGAATTCAAACAATGTGTCTTGTTTGGGTATAAGTGTATATTTTGTCAGAATTCAAACAACTCATATTTGCTCTCTTTATGTTATGGTGCTGTTGTTTTTGGTACTTCATCTTGTGGCTTGTTTGTTTATGCAATGAATTTCATCTGATTTTTCCCCTCTTTTCTGTTTCAAAGGATCTGTTCAGCATAGGTATCACTGCACTTGGTCCTAGGAAGAAGATTGCACATGCTCTTAGTGAACTTAGAAAAGGAAGTGCCCATTTGTCTGAAACACATACTGATATTCATGCCAGTTCTGAACCTCAAAGGCACAGCACCCATGGGGTTGAAATGCACAATGATGCTTCTGAAGGAACAGTTGATGAAACTAATAAAGTAGCTACAAACAAGTTGATTACAGATTATTTTCCGGGCTCTGCTAGTGACAGGAAAAAAGTCACTACCTCTGGGGGACAGAGTCGGGTAGAAACAAGAAGCTCCAATTCTGGGCGTAAACGTGCCATGTCAAAAAATAATGTTGCAAATGGAAAATTCAAGGATGTTCCCTCGTGGTGTTGCATACCAGGAACATCATTTCGAGTGGTAAATGGCCTTTCAATTAATTATAAATATTGTCATTTTGATTTGTCACTTTTGCAGTCTTGATTGCTCCCTGCACTGGACTATAATGAAAATAAATTATATTGATAACGATGATAGTAAAGAGTTTCCTCTTATGTAATTATTTTGTATTCATTGTGTGCATTGATCATGGTCATGTTGTTACATGGACATTTGTAAAACTTAATCATAAATGCTGGCTGGCCATTGAGCCAGCAACATGTATTCAGTACTCTAGTCACTTTCATATTCCTTGCTGTAAAGCAGACATGGGGTTGGTGTAGTTCTACCCCCTGCATGAAATGTGACGACAATAAATCTGGTTAAGTACAATGACTTTCTCTTTCTTTATGTGGAACGCTTCCAATATGTACTTGCTCTTGAAATTTAAGAGAATTTTAGGCTTTATTTGCACTTCTTTGATAATTATCACAGAGTTTGTGTTGCTAATTCTGTTCTGATTGGCATTTACAGGATGCTTTTCGACATCTTAGAGGAGATTGTTCCCATTGGTTTCTCACTCACTTTCATATGGACCGTAAGTTCAATAACAATTCTTTTTTGTTAAAGTTTGTTAGTCTGAGAGCAAATGTTTAATATGCATTTGTCATGTCAGTTGTTTATAGCAATCCCACATAGATCATTTATTATTGCTTCTAGAGTTGCTTTCTGCTTAATACAAATTGTTTTGCAATATTTTAACATGTTACTTTATATAAGGAATATTTACTCTGAAACTAAATTTAATGTTTCCTTGATTATTACTTATTCAATTAAGTTTCAGTCCCCTCTCTGCAGGTTTCCCACTGGATAATTAGATATAGATTCCCTTGCACAGTACTAGTTTTATGCAGACTGCAGACTAAATATGGAAATTCTATTAGCAGTGACTTGATTTCATACTGTGACAAATTTTCCTGAGTAGGCCATGCACGTAAACATTTTTGAGAAGAATTTTCATAGAAGTGGCAGTTTACATACATTTGGGAAGGGTATTTTATACTCTTGAAGCATCACCTTCTCTTGTTTAGATCACCTTAAGAATGTAATTTACTGATGTGCCCATGAAATTTAATGGAATTCTTTCATAGTTAGGCAACATTAGATGCACTCACATAGCATTACAGAAACACGTGGTACTCTGTTGCATGAATCATTTTCTTAAAATATAGGCCCACTGTGATTATGTTTTGTTGTATTGAGGATCAAGGAATTACAGTCGTATTTCATTGTCCAAATGAATGCCTGAGGCTGGGTTGTTGCAATCATTCAGAAGTCAAGATTGTTGGTTTATAATTCATTAATTATAGACTTTTGGTTTTATACCATTACTTTTTTTTTTTCTGCAGATTATCAAGGTCTTACAAGGTCCTTCTGTCATGGAAAGATTTATTGCTCCTCCATAACGGCTAGTCTTGTAAATATGAAGATTGGGATCCCATGGGATAGATTGCAAGTTTTACCCCTCAACCAAAAGATCAATATTGCTGGTATTGATGTGACCTGCTTGGATGCAAACCACTGCCCTGGTTCAATAATGATCCTTTTTGAACCACCCAATGGTAAGGTGTGGTCCAGACTGACTTCCTAATACACTGTACCCTAATTTCCATTATTGGCCTACCATTGATTTTAAAGCTGATCCAGGTTCCCTTGCATCTAGGCTATTCTGCATACAGGGGATTTTCGCTTTAGTCAGGATATGGCAAGCATCTCTGTTTTGCAAACATGTCCTATTCATACTCTTATCCTAGACACCACTTACTGTAATCCCCAGGTGAGTCTACGTAAACAGTTGAATTATCTCTTATCAAATCTCTGGGCTTTAAACAAGTTGGGCTGAGTAAAACTCCCTTTTGCTTGGCTTGGTTAAAGCTCACCACAATCATGTTAATGTAATTGGATGAGAATTATGCTTAAAGCTTGTAGTCCAAGTTTTTTAATGTGTAAGAGCATTTACACTGGCTTATTAATGTGCTGATATTTTTTAGATGACACTTGTAGGTTTAATTTCAGCCCTCTCAAGCTCAACTAGGATAGTTCAGTGAACTTGGCTTGAGGCTTGAGCTGGTCTCTTAGATAGATGAATTAATATGGATCATTGGCAATTTGCATACCTTCTAAAACTTTGTAATTTTTTGCTGAGTTCAAATTTCTGTATTGTTTTAGTGCATTGCTGGAGACATGGGCATTATGTGGTCATTGGTCAGTGCATTAGCGTTGGAAACCTAGTATTCTATTTTCTTGCAATATATGCATTGATATGGTAGATTCATTTATGTAATTTTATAATTTAATATTTATGACATTTACCTTAAAAAATATTGCCTAATTGTTGCCAATGAGTTCTAGCTCAAATAGCTCCCCTTTTCCTTGTAAGATCTAGGTGAAAGGCAGGGTATTGAGTTCAAGACTTACTGGTGTGTGTGAGTTAACTGATCAATAGAAAATATTTCCAAAGTTGCAATTCATAATTGTAAAAGTTTACATTGCAGGATATCCATGTATTTACTTGTAAGTTGTAACTTCACATATATGCACCTTTGGCACTCTAAGACAAATTAATACCAAAATATTAAGTTGTTCCCTTTACTTCCAGTGTAATAGAGATTTTTCCCCATTAAAAATGGTCAAATTACTTTATTATTTTGGTCACTGCTCACTATTCTATCTGGACCATACTCATGAAGTGTGCTGTTCATGATTTCTTGCAGTACGACTTTCCAAAGCAAGAGGCCGTAATACAGTTTGTAGTTGATGCCATTCAAGCTGAAGCTTTCAACCCTAAAACTCTTTTTTTGATTGGAAGCTATACAATTGGTAGAGTTCATCACTCTCTCTCCCTCTCTCCCCCCACCCTCCCTCCCCTTCTTTCCATTGGTCTCCATAGTAGACTAACACATTGAAGTAAATCCTTCCAAGATTCTGGTTAAAGGAAGTTTTATGTGAACAAATTCAATTTGTTGTTCTGAACTTAAGCTTACATCTTTATATGCTTATATACCTTTTCTTTTATTTGGTTACCCAGTCTTCTCCTCTCCACCCCCTTCAGATTTCTGTATTTATCTATTTATTTATATTTCTGCTGACAAGAGTACTTTCCCTTTAACAGGAAAGGAGCGGCTGTTCTTGGAGGTTGCACGTGTGCTTCGTAAAAAGGTTTATGTCACTGCAGCAAAGCTGCATATATTAAGATGCTTAGGGTTCCCTGAGGAGGATATGCGGTGGTTTACATTAAATGAACAAGAAAGCCACATTCATGTTGTGCCTATGTGGACAATTGCAAGCTTCAAACGTCTGAAGCATATTTCCAATCAATATGTGGTGCGCTCAAGATTATTACCCCTTTCTTTTAAGACATGAATACAGATGTACACACACACACACACTCATATGTAAGCATGTATGCTTTATGACTCTCTCTCTGTCCCTCAAGTTTAGATGTTTGTGACAAATTTCTCTAGGCTACCAGCTATAGGCAATATGACCATTTTAAAGGACTGACTATATAAATTCATATACTATAATTGCATTTTTAATACTGAATCTCACTTTGTTTCATGAAATGGACATTCATCAATATCATTTGTATGCTGATTGTCCAGGGTCGATTCAGTCTTATAGTTGCTTTCTCTCCCACTGGGTGGACATTTGGTAAAGGAAAGAAGAAATCTCCGGGAAGAAGGTCACAGCAGGGTACCATTATAAGGTGATGCAATCTCCTCAACTTTAAAGACCTTTTGAAAACTATCTGGTGCTTAATTACTTCATAAGTTCTGGCCCAGTTCCATGAAATATGCAATCACTGATGGATAGAGTGGGGCTGAACATGTGCTGCTAAAGTGTTTCTTCTCCATAGCCCTAGCCCCCAAACTTCATAATAAATATTTTATGCAAAAGGAATTGACATAGTCTTTACTAATGCTGGTATGCATATTCTATTTTAACCTGTTTTTAAGGGCTTAGTGGCAGAACATTCTGGCCACTTTGGCTTGTATACAACGTATAGTATGTATCTGATGCTGGTCATGGTCCTATATAAAGCAATACAGTTATCAAAATTTCAGTGGTTTGCATTTTCTTTTTCTCCTGGATAAATCTTCCCCAACTATGTTATAGTTAAAGCACAAACTTCCTGTAATTCCTATACCGTCGTGGTCCTTGTTTTACAGACCTCAGAAGTCACAACAATTAACAATAAGGTGAAAGGTAAGGTTGTGGGTTCAAGGTCCACTAGGTGTGTGTGTAACACTAACTGTAACTTACCAATAAAAAAAAGAACTTACAACCACATTTGACAAGTTTGGCAAACTAGTAAAATACTCATTCCCTGGGATTGTCATTGTAGGTTTGTAGCTCAAAATTTATGTTTACATGCATATGAGTATTTGAGGACTGATTTATAAAAATAGAACACGACTAATTTGACTTGAGGATTGATTTTATATTTAGTTAAACAGGGACTAATTGGAGATTGTTATGTTGTTTTCCAGGTATGAAGTGCCATATAGCGAGCATTGCAGCTTTACAGAACTGAAAGATTTTGTAAAGCTTGTATCTCCCATAAATGTAATACCAAGTGTAAATAATGACGGGTCAGATTCTGCCAATGCGATGATCTCCCTCTTATTATCTTGATTTGTACAATACAGGCTTCCTTTAAGTTCACCATTCCAAGGCCTTAAAAAAAAGAGTTAACGTTGCAACATATGCCTTGTAATAAACTTGTAATGGCACAAACTTGTTATCATTAAATCGATCACTATGAGGCCAAAGAGAAGCAATTCTTATCACTTAGAGCTGACTTGCAGTGTTGATTTAGGCCTAAAAAGATGGAGCAAGAAATCTGATCATGCATTTTTTACCATATATATAGACTTGTGCATGACTGTTCGGAAAAAAACAAGGGTTGTGCAGCACAATGGATGCAGTCCATTCCATCCTCTTGTTCTTCCTCCCAACTGCTCATTTAAAACTAAGTGGGACAAGTTTAGAATACTTTCTGCTGTTTCTTCCATCCTACGACTAGGATTTTGATCATTTGAAGCCAAAGCGCCACTCCAACTCTTCGCTACTCTTGATGCACTATAAATTGGAACTTGATTTTTGGAAACTCCTGACCCAATTTCTTTTCTTGATGCAAAATTTGGTTGAACTTTGTTACTCTTCATTAATGAGAAGATTGGTTACGGAGAAAAAAGAAAATTTCTCTACCAATCTATGATCCATGATCCTTCAATGGATATTTCTATATATCTGGAAATTTTAAAAATCATCATATAATAATCTAGAAATTGGATTATAAAGAAAAAAAAATACCAAGTCTATACACAAAGTATAGTCTATTTTTGCACTTAGAAGGAAAAAAAAAAAAAAAAAATCCATGGCCAATCCATTGTCTCCACCCCATAGGAACTATGAGATCACCCCAAGGATGCCTTTGGTATGTAGGAGTTGTGGACCAACTATAGAACCTTGTTCAACCCCAATTTATTACTTCATCTCTACCAATAATGCCTACGCCCTCAACTTGTTCTTAAAAATTTTTAGATTTGATTTGATTTTTTTTTTTTTTTTTTTAGTTCTTTAAAAATGGATTCACTTGAACCCACTTGTTGGAGGTTAGGGGTTGGGATGTAAATAGTATATGACCTGATTCTCAAAATTCTACATTGATATAACATGGTGTTTTTTCCATCAAAAAAAAGAAAAAAAAATTGGATATGTGTCCAAGTCCAATGGAGAGACGAGGTGACCTGAAATAGAGATAAATAATTGTTCCAATGGAACCTTCATATCTACCTCTAACAGATATTGGTCGTTGATACATAATTCAAGCCATTAATATTAATTTCTAATAGGCCCTATATTTGATTTTATGTTTCTTTAATGGAGGTAAAGTAAATTCTACTGTATAGCCGTATGCAATGCACAAAAGATGGTGATAATACGTTTGCTTTGTGGTAGATGGAGCAAGTGAAGGACAAAAAGCACGACTCGTTTATTATCCGACGGTCTACAACAATTCAAAGGATAGGATTGTCTACAATTTTCTTCAAAATTGGAAATCCCAACTCCATTAATCTTTATCCAGTAGAGCATTAATATGGCTGATGTTAAGACACATTGCATGTTCTTTAATGGAACAAAACAGAGCCATGGAGATCACAAAGTGGGGCTCGTAGGTGGTAACTGGTAAGCAACAAACCGCACTCGCTCCTGGCCATTCATGAATGAGAGGTGATCCAATCTTGATCTATTAAGTCAGCAAAAACTCATGCGCACAACTATGCACACGCTTCAGTCCAAGGATGAAGCAAAGTGGGTCCAGTGTTCTGTTGCACTTAAACGCACATGTTTAACAGTGGACATTGGTGTCATCGGAAATATCCAAACCTTTTTCTCTACGACGATGCTCAATACCACGCGCTCTGAATCAGCTTGTAGTTTCAATTTCAATGCCAAAAAGCTAAGTAAAAAACAAAAAAAAAAAAAAAATCAGAGCGTGAAGGGCCGTGGATTTGGATGAAAACAATAAGCGGCGTAGTTGACGTCTGAGTCTTTGGGCCGTAGATTTCGGTTATGAAAAAAAAACCAGAGAGAATGATTGCAACCTTTACTTAAGAAATTATTAGGTTTACGAAGGACAGATGAAATGGTTATCCTTGATTATCTCATCTAATAAAACATGGTTATTTATGCAAATATAACACCACTGAGTAATCTTTTATTTTTTTTATTTCTTGTGCTGATTAAGAATTAAGCTCACTTACACATTTGCATAAGTGACATTAATTCATTAACTGAGAAGACCATTTCAACACTCCTTTTGTGGACCCAATAATTTCTTCCTTTACACACTAAATTTTACCGTGATTATATGTGGCAAAAGGCAAATTGTGGTAACGTTTATAGTTACAAACATTTTTATAGCGTTTATACAAACTATTGGAGTAGCAAATTCTTATTGATATTCGTACACACCACATTAGCAATTTGTAAAAATTTTGTAGTTTTAGCATTTTTAACCTTTTAAAGGACATAAAAAATTATCTAAAACAAAATATACAAGCCCAAAAAAATTAGCCCAACAACAAAAATTACCAATAATAAAACTAAAAAAATTAAGCCCAATCAATCTATTTTACCCGAAACAAACAACTTGGCTATTTAAAAAATTTCAAACAAAAATCCTTAGTAATAAAACAGTAAACTCAAAGGCCGGAGTCGCCGCACACAGCTAGCAAAAGAGTTGCCCTCCCTAACTCCAAGTCCTGGCTCCGTCCCTGTGGGTGTCCAAAGTGTAATCCTATGTCTCACACAATGTAATTATATTGAGGAATTCTTTTGGGGTGACTTCAAGATATTTGTTTTGAGTTTGAGCCTGATATTTCATGAGATGAGACTTTAAGAAACACTAAACCAACCTTTGAGGCTTGTTTACAATAATTTGTAAGGAGATAAAAGAGACACATTAATGGAATCAATGAGAATCTTATACATGTTAAGGACAAGTTGAGAAGAAATGAGAGAATACAATATCGGAAATTCAACTAATAACTGAAGCAAAAAATTACGGGGTTCCTCAAGTTATTATAAAAAAATAATAATAATAATAATATTCACAATTAGGGAAAATGGGAGAGTTATAGATCATAAATAATGTTTAGGTAATAGTGGATTTTTCCACAATGGTATTTCAGTGCGGTAATCTATGTATTTTCCTATAAGTACCACAAGTTTTATCATGTATATCTAACTTACAAAATGATATGTTACTAATTATATAGAAACAATTTAAATATTTAGTTATGTAATGGTTAAAGTCTACCAATTTGTACTTTTAACATTTTTCGTTTTAAAGGGCTCAAGCATGTGATACCTAAAATTATTTGGATTGAATATAATATGTATATTGTACGGGCGTATAGGGAATTCTACATCCGATTGAATAGGATATGTATATTGTACGGGCTCATACTGAATTCTACATTAAATACTTATTTGGTCGAACTGGACTATATAATCAGACCCAAAAAAAAAAAAAAAAAAACTAAACTGAATACACGTAAAGTAAAACTCTTATTAAACTCAGGAAAATTGAATACACGTAAAGTAGACAACTTATAAAGTCCAAGGCCAGCTACAAACAAAAAGTTGGCCATTGACCAAATCTACGAACGCACGAAGCTAAGGAAAAGACACCTGTAAATATAAAAGATTAAAACCGGCCATAGACTAATGCTATGAGAAACTTGACTACTCCTTCACCAAAAAAAAAAAAAACTTGACTCCTCGTTTTTGTTATAGCTATCACGAGATTCCAGAAAAGGAGTCTGCTCTGCGGCCTATCATAAAAAATCTTTATTCTAACATCAACAGTGTTAAAGTTTTTTTTTTTTTGATAGGCAGGGTTAAAGTTTTCATTGAAGGCACGTGATGATACTTCCAAGCAACCTAGTTAATTAGTGGCGTTTTTTGGGCATGCATAATATATAATAATATGACATGACAAGATT
The DNA here is from genome assembly GCA_023621385.1 of Quercus gilva. Taxonomy (NCBI): domain Eukaryota; kingdom Viridiplantae; phylum Streptophyta; class Magnoliopsida; order Fagales; family Fagaceae; genus Quercus; species Quercus gilva. The sequence goes on from CM042474.1 coordinate 19,021,873, forward strand.
GTTAAAGAGATCGAGGATGAAGCTTTGTGATAATTTAGGTTTGTCGTGTTACATATGCATTATTTTTAATTAGCGATGATGATGCATAAATGATGAGGTAATATATGATAACAAGAGTTGTATAAGGTGACGCAAGGGCTGATTTCTCATTTTTCGATCTGACAGGTGTGATATATGATGAGACTTGTAGTAGTCTACAAAACTGTTCATGTATATAATATATAAGGACAAACATTGCTCCGCGGTGAAGACCGCAGTCCTCGTTGACAAAACTATTCTCATGTCAACGTGTATCTAATGGCGCGTGACACCCTTCTGTTTCATTAAACATGCATGCCATTTCATTCTTAAAAACAAAAAACAAAAACACATAAAAATATGTAAGTTAAAAGCTACTCAGAGAACTCACATTCTTGAATGTATAATAAAAAAAATATGTAAAATTTATACAATTTTATTTAAATCTAATCAGTGAGTGTATAATTATGTAAACTTACAAATTTATTACAATAATTGTGTTAATTTACAATGACATTATTATTTTGTATTTAGTTTTTTTTATTATTTCTCTATGTATCTCGATATAAAAAAAGATAATAAATGATGATTGTTATGTGTAAAAAAAAAAAAACAATTAAAAAAAATCAAGATAAACCCTCGCTCATATAGTGTTTGGGAGGAGTATACTAAATCATTTATTTAAAAGAATAATGATAACAATGTAAATATTGTCTTTTTCCACTTATTGTTAAAGAAAATTTTACCTATTTAAAAGGACAAGAATATGCTCATATTGTTTTTGGGAGGAGGATAGTACTCAATCATTTATTTAAATAAAGAGTAATGATAACATACAATGTGTTTCTCCACTTATATATATATATATATATTGTTAATGAAAAATTTCCCTATTTAAAAGGACAAGACAATCTAGAAATTTTTCGTGCATGTTACAGTTGTTTCTCATTATAACGTGCATGTCACGGGTACCTTTAGACTCCAAGAAAAGAAAGTCCCTCTCGCTCATATCCACACTAGACTAGTTACCCCAGCTGGTATGTACCTTTACTACTTATAAGCCATTTCATGAGTTGACTCTAAATTTTACGCGTTCTTGCTTAATATATGTCGGGAAAAAATAGTGTGTTTTTGTTTGCCATGAAGTAAAGAAATTAAAATTGTGCATATCTGCGTGTATAAATAATAAAATTGAAGTGCTAAAGTGGCACAAGTACAACCAAAGCAGACAGGCTGTACTGTGTGTACTGCTTGCGGTCAAAGTGCGAACGATGAAAGGACTGATATGAGGTCAAAGGAGAGAGAGAGGGAGAGAGAGAGGATTGGTGATTCGTCACTGCTTACGGAAGTTTTTTTTTTTTTTTTTTTTTTTGAAATATGTGTAATTCTTGTGTTACACCAAAAGACACAACATTGGCCACAACTCACTCATATGGCGAAGGGGTGTTTCCACATGAACACATCATCACCTTTTCACCAACCACAACTCACTACATAGGCGAGTTGTGGCCAATATTGTGTCTTTTGGTGTGGCACAAGAATTTTTCTTGAAATATTTTTAATGGACTATTTAAAATAAATTTTGATATTATTTTTATGACAAATATAAAAAGTTGTCAAAAAATTAGTTTTTTTTTTCTCATAAAATGTTTTTAAAAATAATTTTTAAATCAATATCCTTAAGATATCCATTAACTTTTCCTATATAATTATTTTGAAGTATAATTTTAGTCTGGTGCCCGTAAAAAGAATTATCAACTATGAATATCCCAATTTTATTGGAAGACTAGCTTATCTCTTTTGTTTGTCCAAGTGATAAATGGCAATCTTTAATTTACCAATATGACATCAATTGATTTATTTGGTTTTATTAATTTAATAACACAAAATTTAGGATTGGTAACTAAATTTTGATGGGACAATTTGTAATTGGCTAAAAAAAATTCACTTCCTATAAGAATACAAGTAAATATATGAAGCATAAGATTGATAAAATCAAAGAAAATTTAATACAAGGTCGTACCAAATGCACAAAGGTGGAATTGTGAGAGGTAATTAGTAAGCAACCTTAGTCCCAAACTAAAAAAAATTTAATATTACATATATATTATTGTGTAAATGGTTATAGCGAAGTTGAGTGCCTTTATGCAGGTCTTGATAAATCAATTCACTGCATAGTAGATGTGAATAATGAAAATATGGAAAAATGGATAATAAGAAGGACATCAATGTAGTGATGGCCACTGATCCTTTGATACTTAATTCAATGAAATTTTATGCCATATGGTAGCATCCCATCAGGTCCCCTACATAGAAAGCATTGGACCTAAGCCTCTTATTATTATTATTATTATTATTTTGAAATGGTTACAAACTAATTAACGTAACAATAAATGCAATTAGTGTCACATGAACAATATAAAAACAAAAATATCTTCTTCTTTTTCTTTTTTTTTTTGTATTGTGTTTAGAATTTTACATATCAATTCATAAGTTTATGTTAAAATATTTGTTGTAGTTATAACATCACTTTACAAGTAACTCCAACAATATATAACAACAATTAGCAAACAATTAATAACCTTTGATAATTGTTAGACATATTTATATAAAATTATGAGTGCTTTAATTACACACCAGTGTCTACGGTATGTATGCATCACGTCAATTAAAATCGTAAGTTCAAGACATAATTTTAATTAAATTGTGAAATTATGGCCCCGTTTGGTAGAGTATCTTAAATACATATTTTCAGTTTTTAAACAACACTACACTCATTTTTTCACACTTTTTCACTCACAGATATTTCAAAAAAATACAAATAACATTACTCAAACTCCTCTACTAAGGGTCCGTTTGGATACAACTGAAAACTGAAAACTGAAAACTGAAACTGAAAAATGAAAAATACTGTAGCAAAATAATTTTTAAATGTGTGAATAGTATCGTAGGACCTATTTTTAATGAAAAAGTTGATAAAAAGTTAAATTTATGGGTCCGTGAACAGTAATTTTTGTGCTGAAAAGTCAAACTTTACTGCTACTGTTCAATGAACAGTAGCCACTACAGTATTGCTACAGTAAAAATATGACTGAAAACACGTTGAAAAAAAAAAAAAAAAAAAAAAAAAAAAAAAAAAGGATGAAAGCGCCGACACAAACACAAAAAAATGCAAGGCAAACGTACACTAAATATGCCCTATGTTTTTGAGACATGATTTCACAATTTCAAATTTATAAGACACAATTTCAAAATTTCCAGGTACTGACTGTACTGTACGTGCAACAAACAATTTTTCTAAAATTATTAGAAATGTTAATTCTAAGTCCAATGACAAGACCATGAACACTAAACTAACATGTAATAAAAAATGATAACATGTCACTCTCGTACATGTCCCGTCTAGAATACTATACCGAAGCACTCTCTTGCCTTTTTGTGGCTCAAAGACAACTGCGATCGGTTTTGCGGGCTCAAAGCCTTCTTTGATCTATTGATTTGATTGATCAATCAAATCAATAGATCAAAGAAGGAGCATAATCTGTGGCTTAATTAATTGTCACCAAGATAAACCATCAATCATGCCAACCCATGGTTAAAAAGAAGAGGCGCAAAGTCCTGTCTATGAGTCTATCTTGATATAAACAGTAAACTCCTTTCGCATTGGATTGATGACCTACCCCTGCTTGTACTTCAGCACTTAACAAAGATTATGCAAGTTATATTAAAAATTGTAGAGTACACACTTTATAAATGTAACCAGAATCATCTGGAAAAAAGAAGAAGGAAAGGTTTGCTATTTTTGCTAGCTAGCTTAGCCACTATATGCATTGGATATTGATGATCTACACCTTGTACTTCAGCTCTGACAACAAAGACGATACAACTTACATTAGCAATTGTAGAACACACAGTTTATATATAACCAGAATCATCTGTAAAAAAAGGGAAAGGTTTGCTATTTTTGCTAGCTAGCTTAGCCACTATATTAAGGATATCCTACTGGTCGGAAGTGAGATTGCAAATCTGAGTATAAGGAAGATGGCACAACAACAAAAAACCAGGCCATTTTCCACTTGGAATGGGAAGGAACTCTCCGGCCTAATAAACTTACAAAGCGAAGAATAATTGGCAAACGAGTCTGCTCGAGTTGGATAAGATTTCAGAAATTCTAGCTAGAAATTCCAAAGGAAAGATTGCTGAGAAAATGCCTCAGCACCATTTTCATCCCCATTATCTTCAACAGGTCCTGGAAGTACTGGAGGATACAACATTTCCCCTGAATGCAAACTTTCCAGCCCGGAAAAAGGCCCAAAATCAGAGCTAATACCCATGTCATTGGAATCTAACATGCTCAAGAATGACCAATCCATGGCCTCATTGTTGCTATCCACATGGACTGTCCCAACAGATACAGATGAAGTAGAGGGCGTGTAGCATTGATCCACGATCATATGTGAACTAGATTCACCCAAAAAATCATTGTCTTTTGGTGGGTGCGAGTCCTTATCATCATCATCATTAGCAAACCTGGCAGCAAGCACTCGAATTTCTTGTGGACTAAGAGTTTGCCTGCCATTAGCATCGATATTAATCTCCGGAGGAGTGTCTGGGAAATTGAACTTAGCATCTGGACCACGTAGACAAAAAAGGGCTGCATCGAATGCCCGTGCTGCCTTTTCAGGCGTGTCGTATGAGCCTAACCATATTCGCTCCCGGCTATTCGGAAGCCGAATTTCAGACACCCATTTCCCCCATTTTCGCCTTCTTACGCCTTTGTATTTGGTGTCACTTTGCTCCGAAGGTTGTTGCACTTCCCTGCTAGAGCTACTACTTGTTGTTATTGTCGTTGGCTCTAACATTTTTTTTTTTGTGCAATAAAACCCAGTGCTAAGGTTGTACAACTCTGCTATATGGAAAAGAGAGAGCGATATCAATTGGTGGGGGCGAACAGGTCTGGTTTTTGGAATGCGTTGGATAATAAAAGTGGCGGCTCTATATAGTACTATATATAGGGTAAGTAATGCATAGTGGTTTTACTATATTTTGGAGTTGTAGAGAAATAGGAGTAGAATTTCGAATGTCCAAACGACAAACGTGTTTGGTCCGAGTAAGCGGACACGTGGCAGTGAGAGACGCGGTAGGGCCATTAAGACTCTGAGGAGAATAGGAACACGTGAAAGTGTTTCTGATAGATGTCATATTTCTTTTTCTCTAACTCGTGTGTTAAATGTCGATTTTGGTGGACCACACCAGGTCACTGGAGCTTTCCCTGGCCAACCCCAGAGGATTCAATAGTACTCTCACCAATGGGGCGTCCAAAACACTTATAATCCTTACCTTACAAGTTAGAAAATAAGCATAGGGTTAAGAGGATTATCCAAAAAAAAGAAGCAGAGGCTTAAGACACTTAGTGCCCGTTTGTTTAAGTTTTTAGAAGCTGGGAGGCGCTTTTTGAAATTAAATAAATAAAATGTGCATTTGGTAAATTTTAAAAGTTGTTTTTTTTCTAAAAAAACTACGTTTTTATTTGTGAAGGAAAAACACATTTTGCGAAAGCAACCTTGAGTTTTATTGCAAAAAAGTGCAATGCGTTTCATGTTACTGTTGCGCAAATTTCCCAAATTGAATACTAGTTTTTCTTAAAAACCCAATTTTATCCCTTTGTTTATAACACAATTTTACAAAGGACCCCAATATTTTCACAATACTTTATATATACATTGTCTTTTTTGGTAATTTACCACTTAAACCACCACTTTTATAAGTGTTAGTCAAACACTCAGTTTTTTCAAAAAGCAATTTTTAACAGTTTTTATCAAACACTCAACTTTTAAAAAAAATATTTTTTCATACCGCGCTTTTTGAAAACTTAACTTTTTCAAAAAATCCAGTTTTAAAAAACTGAACCAAACTCAGTCTTTAGAGTGAAAATTCGTTATGGAAGGGAATATTGGCAATGATATTATGCATTGAGACTGACAACAACAGTGGACCGGGATTGTAATAGTCGTACTATTTGTGTTCGGTCTCTATTATCTCATTAGGAGGTAGTCCCATGAGCCAAAAGTAACCTTAAAAAAGAAATGATATAATCCTAACCGGTGGTAGAGCTAGAAAATTTTCTCAAGGAGGGCTAACCCAAATGTATCATTGTATTCTAGTAACTTTAACTTATATATAAATGAGTATGACTTTATTTTTGGAAAATAGCAAAAATCTTTTGCTAAAGAGATTTACTTATATATTTTTATTAACTTATACTCTAAATGCTCTTAAAATTAAAATAAAGTAGACAACAATAAATTAAAGAGCATTTGTACTTTTTTTTTTAAATGAAAGGGGGCCATCACCTAAAATTTACTTAGTATTTTAAAATTTTAACATTAAATAGAGGGGGAGGGGGCATTTTTGGAAAATCCAAGGGGGGCCATGGCCCCTTAACCCCCCCCCCCCCCTCCCTCCGCCTATGGTCCTAACATGTTGCACATGTTGCGTAAGGGTATAAATACCCCCCTCCATCAGCTTAAAGTGGTATGCATAAACTCAAAACCTCCTCTTATCATTTCTCTTCCCCCCCCCCCCCCCACCCCCTCCAATGTAGTACCATGTTTCTCATGAGGACTTAAATAGTACTTAGTTTCAGTAGAGTTTCATCTCTCACCAATCCATAATCTATAAGCCCTTAAACTATCTAGTGTTGGTTTTACGACTGCTTACACTTATGATGTGTTTGGTTCGGTAAAAAATATGTTCTGACTGTAAAATATTTTCAAGTGAAAATATTTTCCAGAAAAGCACTCCCAATAACTAAAAAGTGTATCATACCTAAATCTAACTGGGGTTCGCAGTGGTGGAAATTATTTTTTGGTGTTTGGTTGCGTTCCTCAAAATACTTCAGAAAATATTTTCAAGTGTTTGGTTGCGTTCTTGAAAATACTATGGAAAACATATTTTTTACTACTTTCTCACATTTTCTCATCTCCCAAGCACATACAATATAAAAAGGGAAAATTTTAGATTAAAAAAAAAACCATGATCGGGGACAAGTGGTGGTGGTAGCCACTAGCCACCGGCGGTGTGGTTGGCCATTGAAGACCGGAGATGCTAGTAGGGGATGGTGGTTGGATGGTAGACAATAGGGGATAAGGGGCAGAGGTTCAGTTGATAAGTTTTGGATGAAACAAAAAATAGTTTATAGAAAATGAAAGCATAAATTAATTTCTACCACAAAGCATAAACCAAATTTATGGCTAACTATAGTGGTGGCTCTAAGAATTTTTTTTAGTGTGGTTACTAAAAAAACTTAAATTATACAAAATTTAATAAAGAGTAATAAAGTAAGAGAATTGAAATGATAATAGAGAAGAGAAAGTAAAACGGATGATATTTCCTATAACTACAAGCTAAGTGAGTCGCTATGAAGAGTAAAATTATTATGACTGCAAAGCTAAAAAGAACATAACTGTCAGTACTATCAAGGAGAACTCATACTAGCTACAAAATTTTTCTTGAGTCCTTCTTTCAAGGAAAAATGAAATTAGAGATTATTTTTATGTAATAGGTTGAAAGTGTTACAAATTTGAATGATTATTTTTCTTTTTGAATATTCTTTTATAATTATTTTTTGTTCAAGTTTTGTTTTTGTTAGGGTTATTATTGTTGTTATTTGGGCATTTTTTTGTTGTTGTTGTTGTTGTTATTTAAGGTTTTTTTTTTTTTTGATGGTTTAAGGGGTTAAAGATTATGTTTAAGGGGCTAGAATTATTTTTGGAGTAATGCTACATCTACAACATTTTAAAAAAAAATCTTACACAACAATTTGTTATTAGTGGGTTAGAATTAGGAACCAATCTCCACTTATCACATAAGATTTTGTTGTGAAATTATTGTAAAAATATTGTGAATGTTGCATTACTTTTATATTTGTTGAACCTAAATTCTGGTAATTCTCAAGTGAGAGTGTTAAATATTTTCATTAGGGTGGTCAAAATAGGTTAGTTTAGTGTGTGTGTGTGTGTGTGTGTGTGTGTGTATATTGTAAGTACATATATACATTTTTTGGCAAATCAAGGTAGTCATGTGACCATCCTAAGTTACAAGTGAAGCCGCCCATGGTTAACTGGAAAACAATTTCCGGTTGACCAACATTTTCTATCACCCCAAACACCTATAAATGTACGTAGAAAATATTTTTTGAAAATCAATTTCTGTCGAACTAAAATTTGTCTTAATTTTGTTTAATTATATAGTTTAAAGAGCTTATCAAACAAAGAATTGAAAAAAAAAATAGAAGTAGCTATTGATTTAGTGGTAAGATTAGCTAGGTTGAATTATGGTTGAACTATGATGTTATGAATAATAAATATATTTTATTAAACTTATTAACATGTGAACATAAATATATATTTCATTTTGAAAAAATTAGGATAGCATTATAAAGATTTATATAAAGTCAATTGTCATGTAAACTGCCCATGTATAAAAAAAAAAAAAAAGTGTTCACATTTTTTTTATTGCTTTATCAAGGCATGATTACTTTTGTTGTGAAAAAAATGCTTAATTACTGGGTGGAGTAAGGCCACCTTATATGAAGCGCGTGCCGTGGAGTTGTTAATTCTCTTCCTAATGCTAAAGTGGGTTGCAACTTTTTTTTTTTCTTGAGAAGCAAGTGGGTTGCAACTTGGTTTGGCTTATATCCGACCAAAAAAAAAAAAAATCCGACCAAAAAAGCAAAAGGGTTAAACTTTTTATATTTGTTAATTCTATGGATATAAGTCCACTTTGGCTTAAGTGTCCGTTTGGGTTGGACTGAAAAGCTGAAACGCGCGTTTTTGCGTTTCAGCATTTTTTTTTTTTTTTTTTTCATTTCACGGGTTTCAGTCTTTTTTTTTTTTTTTTTTTTTACTGTTTATGTACTGTTGCGGTTACTGTTCAATAAACAGTAACCACAATAGTTGACTTTTCAGCACAAATTTTATTATTCATGGTACCACAAATTTTACTTTTTAACAATTTTTTCATTAAAAGTGGGTTCCATGATATTATTTATACATTTAAAAATTATTTGCTACAGTGTTTTTCAGTTTTCAGTTTACTACAGTGATTGAATTCCGAGTTAAGTTGCGGTGCGTTTTCTCAACTGCATTCTCATGTTTTTTTTTTTTTTTTTTTTCCGGAGTTATTGCCTTTTGGGAGACAAAATTTACTGTATATGAACAGTGCAACACTGTTTACATACTATTCATATACTGTTCATATATTAAAAAATATTAAAAATGAATTCCATGATACTATTCACACATTTAAAAATTATTTTGTTACAATGTTTTCAGCAACAATTAGTTTTCAATAACTTTTAGCAATAATAAGTTGTATCCAAACAAACCTTAGTTATCGCCATGCGGGGTCCAAGCAACGAGATATTACATTATAAAATTTATGATCACAATTTTTTGTGGCTTAACTTTAACGTGGTTATTTATGAAAATATATATATATATATATATTTAATGTGGTTATTCAGCAATTTTTTTTTTAACTTGATAAATTATAAATGATAAAAAAAAATGAGTTTATATAACAGTGACAAATTATCAATTATATAATCTACTACATAAAATAATTGTAAAAAATAATATAATAAATGTCGTAATTTGAAATCTTAGAATAACTCATATTACATTACATAGCATGTGTTTCCATGAAATTACTCTCTCACAATTATTTTCTGTATAAAACAAACTTTTATTCCAAAAGAGATTTTTTTATTATTTGGTTTTGCCTTTCATTTTTGCGCGTTGGATTTTAGATTTCAGAATTTAACATGCTTCCAGAACACTAGTCCTACAGTCCTACTCCTATATTTGACTCGGGCCCTGAATCAACCAATAAAAACTAAAAACTGATGGAACTGAAACAGTGCTCGTTGAAAGTCGGCAGTCGGCACTTGACCAACTTCCCCTGTATTCCTGGTTTTCTCATACTCGAATCTCGAATTATTCAGTATAAAAAAAAAAAAAAAAATTACTAATGCATGTTCTTAAGACATATGTTAATAAACTATTTTAGAAAATATTTTAATGAAAAATGAAAAAATAACTAAATTTTTTGATAGCTTTTTTAATTTTTCTTAAAAAATTTTCAAAAATAGATAATTAATATATATTTTAAGGACATACATTATTCAGACAAAAAAAAAAAAAAAAAAAAAAAAAACTCTCCTAAAAAAGAATGCCCTTACACATAAATCTTCGACCTCTTTTTTATTAAGTAGAAAGAGAACAATGATTTGAAGTACTTTTTGGCCTAACTATATATTCATCATGAGTTAACAAGATGTCATAGTTTGCAGCAGGTGAACTTAGTCGCAAATGGATATTGGATTATTGGGGGTACAAAGAATTAGTGACGATTAAAAGCAGTTTAAAGTGCCATTTATCTGTTCTTCAAAAAGTGGAAGGAAATTTTGGTCACAATATAACAAAATCATTTGGACTAATAAGCATAGTGCATGTCCCCTAATGATCATGACTCATGAGCAATGGCCAGCCCTTGTTTCGTTTGCATTCGCTAGTTGCCAGTTAATAAGCAAATTCTTTGATGAGTCTAATATTCTAACATCATTTCTGCTTCGACTTTCTTCGACACGGAGAGAATATTCATATTCAATATGTTGACTTTAGGTTCTCATAAAATAATAATTGACTTCATCATCAAGAAGAATTAATATTATATAATTCTTAGTTCAACAAATTGACTCCACTATTATATTGGCTCTCTGTCTCTCTCTCTCTCTCTCTCTCTTACACAGAAGGAACAGAGATTTTAGCAAAAAAATATACACATAAATATATGTTGGTAAATATGACTAACTCTAGCTAAAGGAACTATGTATTCTAATGCCTAGTGGGTTATACGCGTTACTCAAATTTAGACTATTTTTCTGTTATTTGGTGGGTAGGTGGGTATTATATAAGTACTCAATTTAGACTTGTAATCCAAGGATATGACTCTTGTTAAAAGATGATTTTTATTATCGCTTGAATAAGATTCACGTTTTGCCTATTTAGTAATCTATTTCCCTGGTTTTTATTTTGTCCAATACATCTTCTTTCATGGTCATAATTTTCAAAATGAGGACAACCAGCTAGGTGAACAAACCATGGAAAAAATACTACGTGTGGACCAGCAATATAACCACATTTTATTAAACGATAAACGATCTCTCAACCTGTCAACCAATTAATATCGAGTTCACATTCTAATATTAGAAGAAAACCATGGAAGAAGAAGAAATTTCAAAGCTAAAGATGCTGCCTGCCCTGTCCTAGTTTAAGTAGATGATAAAAAGATAAGTGCATGTGGGTTGTAAGAAAAAGCGACCGACCTTGACCAACCAAAACCATTTGTCTGTTGCCAATTTGTCTTGGTGTCAACTCGCAAAGGATCTGGTTAATATATGCCCTAATTTTAAGGAATTTTTTAAGAGAAGCTGAAAAGATTGTAAAAAAAGTTAATCACTTTTTTATTTTTCCATAAAAAATTTTCTTAAATTGTTTGCTAGTGTGTACTACACGTTAGTAATTAAAATCCATTCATAAAATTTTTTAAGGGTTTTAATTTGTGTAGGTATCATGATTTTCCACGTTGAAGTCAACTGAAATAGATTATGAAAAAAAAAGTCAACTGAAATAAATAAATGAGTTAAATTGCAAATTCCTTCAAGTTTGGAGTAATTTTGATATTTTTCCCTTCAAATTTTTTTTGGAATGGCTTAAAAAAAGAACTTTTTTTTTTTTTTTTTTTTTTTTTCATGTTTACACACATTTTGTTAAACTCAAATTTACCAATTATAATGTGTGTGTATCTTCCATCTCTACCTTCTTCACTCTAGACTCCAAAGGCCATTGTGTACGGGACACGTTGCCATTGAATTGCTCATTCGGCACCTTCACTCCACCCGATTTGTTCATAGTTTCTTCATCTCTGCATCAAGTCGTTAACGTCCGACCTACACCCAGCTCCATCTCTAATATTTGGCATCTCTAACTTAAACTCTTTTTCTTTTTATTTTTTTTGGGATCTCTCAAAATCTCTTAGTACGTAATAGTAATTAATTATATAATTATTTGATTATATCTCTCCCTCCTTTGTTCATTTTTTAATTAAAAAAATGAACTATGACACTGATTCTCTCCCTTAAGTAATGTTGAGTTTGTTTTTATAGTAAAGTTGATGAATAATTTATATAGTTGTGTATTTGCGTGGGGAGGGGCATAGTTTCGGTGGTGAGTTGCTGGATAATTAATAAAGCTTTGTTTATTTATTTATTTTTTTGAGGAACAAAGCTGTGTTTATTTTGTCTTTTAGTTTAGAACCTTTATACAAAGTAACAAAAGAGACAAAGACTATTGGAAATGGACACAAATAAAAATGCCACACCCCATTGTTGACTGCTAATTAATTAATGGTCAACCGCATATAGACACAATTAATTAATACCACATAATGAGAACCAAGAAATTTTGAGCTAATACATTTATAAAGAGCGTCATTATTGATGGAGGCATACAGCTATAATGCTATTTTTACCCCCTTAAACTACAAAATATTGTGCACATTAGACATTGGTGGTGCCATAGCCAAAAAGATTTGGCTACATGCTAGAATAAGCAGGTACTAGTACCTGTTTAATGTAGCAAGAAGCCAAATTCCTTTAATGTTTTTTTAATGTTTTTTTATTCTTTTCTTCACTTTTTTTTTCAACTCATCTCTCTCTCCCATTACTCCCATCATATCTCCTCTCTTTCTCATCCCTCTCTGCCCCAACTTTGCCTGCCCCAACTTTGCCTACCCAAGCCCCAAGCCACTGTTGCCACCTATCTCTCTTCTCTCTTTGCTGTGATTGGGTTTTTTTGTGTGTTTTTTCATATGGGTTTGGTGGCTATGGTGGTAGTGGTTGATTTTGGCTATGGTAGTAGTGGTGGATGATTTTGGCAGTGGGTTTGTGGATTTTGGTTATGGTGGTGGTGGATGATTTTGGCTTTGGCAATGAGTTTTGTGGATTTTGGCTATGGGTTTCGTGGTTTATGGTTGTGGTTGTGGTTGTGGTTGTGGTGGCTGGTGCTGATGGGGTTGTGATTGTGATTGTGGTTGTGGTTTTGTTTTTGTTTTTTTGTTTTGTTTTTGTTTTTTTTTGTTTTTTTTTTTTTTTTTTGCGTTGTGTTGTGGTTGCCTGAGTAGAATGGTGGTTGTGGCCATGGTCGTTGGTGGAGGTGGTTGTGGCTGTGGCCATGGTTTTTTTATTTTATTTTTATTTTATTTTGTTGTATTGTTTATGTTATTTTATTGTGTTGAAAGCTAAAATAAAACCATTGATGTTGGGTATTTTGTAAAATGAGAAGGTAAAATAGATAAAATAGTTTTTGGCAGAGCCAAATAGTTAAAATTATGGCTCCACCAAATAGTGATTGTTGGTGGGTTGGAATCATTATTTTTTAACTTAAAGTATGGTTAATAGGTGCTTTTAGCGCATTTGTTAGTGAATCATTTTAGGAAAATTTTTATATCACTTTAATGGGAAACATAAAAAACTATAAAAAAATTTAATTGTTTTTATTTTTTTTCCCCATAAAAAGTGTTGGGGGGGGGGGGGGGGGTGGGTGAACTCAATTCCTGGCTGAGGCCCAAAGGGCTTGGAAGATCATACTTGAAAAGATGGGCTAGGCCCGTCTCCATGAATAATAAAGGGAAACATCCCAAGACGATTCCCGCGGAGTTATAAGTATGCCACCAATACCGAAACTCCTATCTGAGGTTATAAGCATGGGTGACCCTATGGTAGACTGAGGAAGGACCATGGGGAACTAATCCCCCCCTTTTTAGCCGAGATGCCACTCTCACTAGGTGCACCTCGGGAAACCTCCTAAAGGGATAAGAATCACAGAGGCTGTAGCCTCCGCATTGATGAGAGGTTCTCTACCTAATCTCTTCCACATTAAATACATATAGGACAACCTGAATAGTACAGACACCCCCCCCCCCCCCCCCCCCAAAAGTCCTGTTTCATGATGAAATGGGGGGAGAACCAATGGAAGATGGGACGAATATCCCAAAAAATCCAGTTGGGAGCAGGCCAGCTAGAGAAATAAGGGAAGAAAAAATGCTTATAAAAAGGGGAGGAGGTTGCAACAGATAAGGGGGATTGAGAAATATTAAGAAGAAGCCCTAGAAAAGAGAGAAGGAGAGAGTCATGCTGTATTTTTCTTTTCTTGCTTACTCCCCACACCTCTGGAAAGTGATTTGTATATAATAAAACATCTCATCTTTATTCCTACTTTCTTCGTCAGTTGTTTGAGTTTCTCATTGTGGAATTTCTACCTCGATTTTTTGATAAATTAATTGTGTAAGTCAGTTACTTAGGCCTTATACCAAATTTCTGTTTGTGTTTGAGTTTCCGACCCCTACAAAAAGTTTATAAAAATATTTCATAAATCAATGTTCTAAAAGCATTCATTAACTTTTTCCTTTTAACTTAGGGGTCCTATTAATCGGTGTCTTAATAGAATTTGTTAATAGGCTATCTTAAGATACCACTTTTTGAGAAATATAAAAAGTTTTCAAAAAAATGTTTTACTTTTCTCATAAAATGTTTCTAAAAATATTCATAAGCTAATGCCTTTAGGGCATTCATTAATTTTTCCCTTAACTTAATAGCTTAATCTTCTTCTCAAAAAAAGAAAAAAGAAAAAAAGAGCTTCATCTTTAGTTCTTTTTGTCTAATTGTCCTCACATGGGTATTTATTTATTACGGCTTTGGTTTTATTTTTATTTTTTATTTTTTTTTAAATTTTTTTACTTGGTGACTATAATTAGTTTTTTGTCGGAAGGTTATCGAATATATACTGAGATAATAAATATCACTTTTATTTGATTCGTAGATTATTGGAAAATCAATTACATTAACTTTTAGAATGGAATTAATCATATTTTGATATAAGAGATTTAAATGAAGGGTGAATCCCATTTTGATAGATAATTGTGTTACAATGTACTAGGAAGCCGTTTGTTTTTTATTTTTTTAAAAATATTTTTTATTATCTAATATTTTAATTATTATTATTTTATTAATACATTGATAATTGGAGCTTGGGCCTTGGAGGGTGACAAAATTTAATCCCTACTGCTAGATGAGCTACAAGGCTCTTCGAATGAAATCCCAGTTGTTTTGTGTTTTCAATTGTTGAAAATTTATTATTAGTTAGGAAGTTAGTTTGAATTTTCCTAAA
Organism: Quercus gilva; assembly: GCA_023621385.1. Classification (NCBI taxonomy): domain Eukaryota; kingdom Viridiplantae; phylum Streptophyta; class Magnoliopsida; order Fagales; family Fagaceae; genus Quercus; species Quercus gilva. The sequence continues at coordinate 19,037,181 of CM042474.1, forward strand.
AAAAAAAATCATACTTCAGCCTCCTCAACTGAAATCCTAGTTTCATCCCTATATCATACTATTCAATTTAATATCCAAATTAACAAACTGATAAGTAACCATCCACTCTAAAATTAAGCATTTATATCCTAAACTACAAAACTCATGCAATCAACACTTTTTTTTTTTTTTTAGAAGAATGCAATTAACACCTTGGTTTGAAATGAATATACCTCTAATCTATTAATTTAGATACTAACTTGGGTGAAAATAGCGAAATACTACGTTTTGGCAAAATTTGTGGAAAACTAGCATTGTTTCAAAAATATTTAGCAATCTACCACTTTTTTAGTACTCGAGTTCCACAAAATCGAGTTCTAAATGGTACTCGAGTTCAGTAAATTTGAGTTCTTAGTGAGTCGCTAGCGTGCACTGCTGACCTAGAATTTGTGTAATTAAAAAAAATAATGTAATACTCGTATTATTGAAATCGAGTATCTCTTTATAGTACTCGAGCTTAGTGCAGTCGAGTACCTTGTTTTTTTTTTTTTTTTTTTTTTTTTTTCTTTCTACTTTTTGTTTATGTTGGAATGACTTGAATAGTCAAACTTAGAGGGTGTTTGGTACATGTACTTAAAAATATGTGTTTTGTTATTTGAAAATATGTGTGAAAATACGTATGAATGAAAAATTGTGTGGAAATACATGTAATGTTATTTAAAAATTGAAAACATATGTTTGAGTTGCCATACCAAACGGGGCCTTAGTGGCTTGACATTAGCCAACAAACCATTAAATTGCTTGCATGCCCATGTCAGGAAAATGCAAGATATTCAAGAAGTTTCATGCGTGATGAAATGCAAGAGCTTACATTAAATGTTCTTCATGAATTATCAAAGAAGATGGCCAGGAACAACACCTGACATGCAAACCAAATTCATGCTTCTTTTCTTTTGGCCGAAATGGATGACACTTTGGCCATAAATGGTTGCCATTTTCTTTGGCTTGACAAGTTTCATGAAAGTGCTGAAGCTTTGGAGAAATAGGCAACCTTAGTTTGGTGGACACAACAATCACAAGAGGAAGAAGCAAACAAAGAAAGCCAATGAGTTAGATATGTGTCAAGGATGAGAATGGCATATAGCATATATAGTCGTATATATAGATAGAGTCAACACAGTAGTTGTGCGGAAAACAAGTCAGCATTTCCTAAGTAAAAGTTTTGTACGAAACAAAAAGTAGAAAAAGGAAAAAAAAAAAAGAAAAAAGGAAAAAAGAAAAGAAAAAACAAGGTACTCGATTGTATGAAGCTCGAGTACTACAAAGAAACTTGATTTCAGTAATATCGAGTTCCACATTATTTTTTTAATTACACAAATTCCAAGTCAGTAATGCCACGTTGGTGACTCACTAAGAATTTGAGTTCACTGAACTCGAGTACTATTTAGAACTCGATTTTGTGGAACTCGAGTACTAAAAAAGTGATAGATTGCTAAATATTTCCGAAACATTACTAGTTTGCCACAAATTTTGCCAAAACGTGGTATTTGGCTATTTTCACCTACTAACTTGGCTGATTGATGTTAGAGTACACATTACAAATATTTTCAAAGTTTAGAATGGAAAGATGCAACTAATCTGTGATCTTATTATTACAAATATATATTGTTTTTGGCTGAAGATTTATTATACTGTTTTATTTTCTTGGTCACTCCTAGTCTCTGGAGATTATAATGTTCCATCAGATTGACAAACTTAATGGGCTTTCTCTATACAGGCCTGGGTCAAGCATTAGTGTTCTTTATAGCTGGGCTGGACTAGCACCATAACCCAGGCCCAAAGATAGACTAACGTGGCGCAATGGTCAGTGTGGCCAGTCTTGTTTTTTTTTTTTTGAAACACCCAACGGCCAACTCTACGTTCTATTTACAATTTCAAATTCTCGTTTAGGCATTTTCACAAACACCTTGTGCTCAACACGTTCACACCTTAATCAATGGCCACCACCCGCCGAGTTTTCAAACTCGCTCAAATGAATAACACGTCGAGCAAAGCCACTGAGCATCTCGACCCACATTTTAGCTTCTACGTCAGTACGTGGTCGAAGAATCAGCACCGATTTATGACGAGCAGCAAGCGAGTACAAGACAGAAGCAAGAACAAGCGAATACACGACCTGGAAATCGCGAAGGAGAAGTGGAAGATCGCGAACAGGGTCATCTTCTTGATGGAGACTCTGAAGAACGAGCCTGAGATGGTCATGCCAGTTCGTTCACTGGAACAGAACCGCAAGCAAATGAGTCTCCCGAAACCCCACAGTATCTCCGACTTGCTTCGCAAATGTCCGAAACTTTTCGAACTCTACAAGGACAAAAACGGCGTGTTGTGGTGTGGAATGACAAAGAAAGCCGAGGACTTGGTCGAAGAGGAACAGAGAATTATCGAGGAAAACGAAGACAAGGTTGCAGAGTATGTTACAAGGTTTCTAATGATGTCTGTGGATAAACGACTTCGTTTAGATAAGATTGCGCATTTTCGACGAGACTTTGGATTGCCTATTGATTTTAGGACCAATTGGGTGCACAAATATCCTCAGTACTTTAAGGTTGTGAAGCGTGATGAGGATGATGAGATTGGGTTTTTGGAACTTGTTTCTTGGAACCCAGCTTGGGCTATTACTGAGTTGGAAAAGAGAGCAATGGGAATGGGTGTGAATGAGGTTCATGAAGATCATAGTATTAATCATAACCCGGGATTGCTTTCGCTTCCTTTTCCTTTGAAATTCCCTTCTACTTACAAGAAAGTTTATAGATATGGAGGAAAGATTGAGCATTTTCAGAAGAGGTCATATTTGTCTCCTTACACGGATGCCCGGGGACTCAAGGCTGGTTCACTAGAGTTTGATAAGAGGGCGGTTGCAGTTATGCACGAGTTGCTAAGCTTCACCATTGAGAAGAGATTGGTTACTGATCACCTTACTCATTTTCGGTGGGAGCTCGTGATGCCCCAGAAGTTAATGAGACTTCTTTTGAAGCATTTTGGGATTTTCTATGTGTCGGAAAGGGGGAAGAGGTTTAGTGTGTTCTTGACAGAAGCTTATGAAGGTTCGGAGCTGATTGAGAAAGGGCCTTTGGTGCTTTGGAAGGAGAAAGTCCTGAGTCTTGCCGGTTACAGAGGAAAGAAGAAGAAGATTGAAACTTATAGTGATGTGTCAGATATAGAAGATGATGGTTTGTCTGAGGACGAACACATTAGAGTGCAACTTGGGCAAGAGGATACCATGGGTAGTTTGGAGGATACTTTACTTAGAGACAATGATGAGATGGAGATTGGAGAGGTTTGCAATGCTTACGAGGATGCTGAAGCATCTTGAGGTCAATGCCTTTTTATTTACAATTAATCTGTACAAGAAAATCATGTTTGTTGATGGATTTCTATAAATCTCATCCTCTAATTTAAAATGCAATATTTCTTCATAAATTACGAGGAACATCTTATGATACATATTGTGGCAAAGTTTTAAAAATCTTTGAAAGTAACACACCAAATGAAGATGCATGCTGTATAGAAAGTAACAGGAAACCAGATGTCAATAAAACAAGCTATTTTATTGAAAAAAAATAAAAATAAATGCAGAATTTTATGTCATTCAATGAAAGCATGACCTATACTGATTTACACCATCTTACATGTTGCTCTAGTCTTGTATTTGTGTTCAGAGATTTAGGTAATGCCTTTTCCAAAAGAAATTCTATAAAATTGCGAAAATGGGATTTCTGGTTTTAATCTCATGCATACTTTTTCTTCATTCATATTGGATATGAATGTGATGGGACTGGCTATAGCTTAAGAGCAAAATGATTTATTTCCAGAAAAAAAGAATTCATTCTTTTTAGTAGATTTTGTTTTCCAACATGTACTTTGATCCAAGTCGCACTGGAATATGGACAGCTACATGTGTTGCATTGATGGTTATTGTAACTAAAGTAGGGAAGTAATTCAGTCATCTGTGAGGCTTGTGGATGCCTAAAACTAAAGGTTGGTAAGCTTAAGTGGTTTTCATATAAGATCTAGATAGTGTCAGCAAAGGAGAGGTCAAGCCTACGTATTATGGGGTTTATGTTGCTTGTTTCTTAGATGGAAATGGGTATTTCTCTTTTTGTATAGTACTGATACTCTTCATGTACTTGAAATCAGATTTTCACAGTGTTAATATATTTCTCATAACGCCTTGGCTAAAAAAAGCATTCTCATTTTTATACTTTTATAAGTTCCATCTGTTTGGTTGAAGAACAAATAAATCTACTTTATCAAATCATCATAATAATGTTGCAAAAAGAGTCTAATTAACTGTATTTGTAATAATTTGATACTGATGAACTTACAATAGCTTGCAGTTTGTGATTTGACTCGCAAGGAAGTTTTGGTTCTGAACTTCAAATCTAAGACAGCAGCTTCAAGATCTAGTTTGTCACTTAGATAAGAAGATTTAATTCTTCCATTGATGGAGGCATTGTTGCAGGTCAACCAATTCAGATGACATGATAAAATCAATGGCCAGAATTAGCTGTAGCAGTTTGCCGGATCACCAGAATTCAAAGAATTCGTTGCTCCACATTTTTCATTTTGAAAATCAAAAACAGAATTTCCCCAAGCATACAGCAACAATAAAAACCTTTGACACTGTAAGTTGGATTTTTTTCTACTCCATGCCAAAGCTTAATTGTGTCTGAACACATACCACCAGTATGGAGGCAATTCGTTTTCTTCTGCTAGTGTTTTTATCTCAATTAATTTATTCAAATGCTGAAGAAGCTTTCGATGTTCAGCAACACCTCTCTATCATGACCAGGTCCCCCTCTTTCTCTCACATCCGCTGAATCATCCATTAATTGCTAAGAAATGAGATTGGAAATTTAATTTTAATATTTTAGGTTTTATACTTTTTATTTCGTTTTGTTACGGAACTTTAATTTTATTCTGCGGTTAATTACTGATCAGTTGTAGAATTTTGACATATCTAGTTGTACATAAAAACAGATCCCTTAATTTTACTTCCCTGTTTGGCTTCCGAGAACACTGAGGAAAAGAATAGAATGTTAGAATTCTTGTTTTTTTATTTTCTATTGTTGTAGAGTCTGAGAGAATTGAAAAAAGAAAAAGAAAAAAAGAACTCATTTTTTAGGGTAATATGATTTGCTTTTCCATTTATGTAATCATAGTCATAGAAAAATATCCTTGTTGGACATTTTAATGTAACATGAATTGATTTTCCATATGTAGTAACATGGTAGTGTTGTGCAAAAGACAAGAGCATATGATTGAGTTTATGGTGTTGTTTAATTAATGGATATGTTTCTTGAAATTTCCGTGCAGCTACAGTGTCGTGAAAGGAGTTGCTGATAATTTCTTTGTAGCTTCCAATATTTCAGATGGGTGTACTCCTAACCACATAAATCTTGTGGTAATTTTACTTAACAGTTTTAGATTACCAAGAATGAGGATCTTGTAGTGTTCTTAGGGTAATTCCACCATAGAGTTCTTGAAATCCTATCTATATATTTTGAAATGAGGGGATTCCATTAATTCACATCATTGACATTTTATCAAACAATGCCTATTACCATTTTGGTATCTATTTAACTTATTGATGACATGGAAGAATCAATCCATTCATTTCAAAATGGATGGATAGAATTTTAGGAATTCCATGGTGGAGTTATTCTAAGAATGCTAGAGGATCATAATCCAATTGCCAAAAATCTTGTCATTTATTCATAGTTTTCACCTTTGAAGTGAGGTAGATGCTCATTATATAGATTATTGCATTAGATATAATGTCAAACTTGAAGGCTTTGTACATAGCAAAGAGTGTTAGACGGAGAAAGCGGAGAAGAGTTGATCTTGTTGATGCGAGGGACAAAAGGGAGAGGGAAAGAAAAAAAGAATGGAGTAGAATATTTTATGAGAAAGCTCCATTTGAGGGAGGTTGTACAGCTTCGATTAGCCTGCTATAGTATACAATATAATTTGCGGACAGTTTTTTAATGTCAGGTGACATGATGAAATGTTCACATGTGCTCTTTAGCATTATTCTATTATCTTGCTGTGATCGTCTTGTAATGACTTGATACTCTTTCAGTGCTGCAAATAGTTAGGGCCACAATCAAAGCTGATTTATTTTTTTTGTAAACCAAAAAACACCTAATACAGCTGTTATTGTCAGGCAAGGCATGGAACTCGTTCTCCTACTAAGAGATGGATAAAAGAATTGGACAACTTGGCAGCTCAGCTGGAAGCACTTCTAAGAGATGCAGAAGAACAGAAATTGTCTTTGGAAAGGTTCCTTCCTGGTTAACAGGATGGATATCTCCTTGGAAAGGAAAGTTGAAGGGAGCGAGGGAGAGGATAAACTGTATGATCTTCAAATCAGCATTAGTGAAAAATTCCTGGTGTCTGTTTATGCAATAAGGGCAACTCAGGTAAGCTGTGTTTAAGTTCTCTTTCATTCAATTGTGTAATAAATGCATTCTATTGAAATGTTTGCTCAAGCTTTTGCGGTGAGACTGGGAAATTGATGGCAAGTTATTCTATCTGCTGGTTTATTATTCTTTCTCATTTTGGAGTTCTGCTTATGGAACTTTTGGGTGTCTTACTGAATACCCAATAATTTCTTTTTTGGGATGAGATGCTAAACTGGTCAAGGTTGATTGCATCATTTTGGCTGTGATTATGGTCTAGGATTCTTCTCTTTTCCTCTGGTTAGGGCCTATGAACTTATGTATCTTTGTCTAGGTTTGTCAGGCATCATCAAGTGCTATGGTATTTGGAATGGGGCTTTTTAGTGGGACAGAAAGTCTTGGACCAGGATGTCATTGACCTTTTGCTGTTACTAGTGAAACAACTAAGCATAATGGTTTCTATGATTTTTACTGTAGCATAAATTATGACTGCTTAAACTTAATATGATGTACAGGGAAATGCCTATGATTCATTAAGTTGGTCAGATATTCATTCTTGATAAGGCCATCATATTTTTCTGAACTCAAAACACATTAGGTCTTGTTATGCTAGAAGCATTCATTTGTGCACCACCCTTTTTAGTCTATAGAAGAACACACAAAGGTAGCATTTGTTTGCATTGGTTTTTGTAATTTACAATGGACTCCGCCTTTTGGTAATAAAATATTTTCCTTTATCGCCTTTATCTGCATTTGTATTTGCCTTTATCTTGTATTTACTCTGATTGGGCTGATTGGTATTTACTCAGCCCCGTAAGTGTGGAGGGTGAGGTAATGCATTATACATGTATGGGTGCATTGTATTTACCTATCAATAACCCCTGAAAAAAAGGAGACTAAATCATGGATTTTTGGGTGGTGTAGCTATGTTACAGTACTTGTTAACTTACATATATTGATGCAGGATTTCAGGAAAAAGCTGGAGTCTGCTGTTGGTAAGCTCAAGGAGCCTATCTTTGATGGACAGTTTACGGGCTTCTCTTTAGGTTCTACTTCTAGTGCTTCGATGATGGTGTCTCATCTCCTATTTGTGGATGACACTCTTATTTTTTGTGATGCTAATCCTAATCAATTAGCTAATTTAAGGGAGATTTTGAATAGATTTGAGGACGTTTTAGGGTTAAAAATTAATTTGGGGAAATCAGAGTTGGTTCCAGTTGGAGAGGTACACAATTTGGATGTGTTGGTGGGGTTGTTGGGTTGTAGGCATTCTTCTCTTCCTTTGAAATATTTGGGGCTTCCTTTGGGCGCCAAATTCAAGGAGGTATCAATATGGAATCCTATTTTAGAGAAGATGGAACGAAGACTAGCAGGTTGAAAGAGGCTTTATTTATCTAAAGGAGGTAGGGTCACTCTTATTAAAAGAACCTTATCCTCTTTACCTACTTATTTCCTTTCCATTCTTCCTATACTTGGGAAGGTTGTTAATTGTATGGAGAAACTACAAAGAGATTTTCTTTGGAGTGGTATTAATGGTGATTCTAAATTTCACTTGGTGAAATGGGCTAAGCTTTGCAAGCCAATGCAGGTTGGGGGGGCTAGGTATCAGACGATTGAGAAGTTTTAACACTGCTTTGTTGGGCAAGTGGTTGTGGAGGTATGGTTTAGAGACAGATGCGCTATGGAGGAGGGTCATAGAGGCGAAATATGAGAATGTTTGGGGTGGTTGGTGCACGAAAAAGGTGACTAGTCCGTATGGTGTTAGTCTTTGGAGGTTTATTAGAAGTAGCTGGTTGAACTTCTCTAAACTGTTAAGGTATGATGTGGGTGATGGTACTAGAGTGAAGTTTTGGAAGCATGTGTGGTGTGGAGATTGTCCCCTCAAAGAGGCTTTTCTAGAACTTTACGGTTTTAGCAGGGCAAGGGATTCTTTAGTGGCAGAGGTTATGGGCTGGTCTGGTGGGCAGCTACATTGGAATTTTCATTTTCGTCGTTCATCGCAAGATTGGGAGGAAGAATCTTTTGATCGGTTCATGGAAATTGTTTATTCTTCGAAAGTGCGGGAGGTTGGCCCTGGTAAGGTTTGTTGAAGCTAGCTAGGAGTGGAGGGTTTGAGGTTAGTAGTTTTTATATTTCTTTCTACCCTCCTTCCCTTTCTTTCCCTTGGAAGTTGGTGTAGCAATCAAAGGTTCCTCCTAGGGTGGCTTTCTTTTCATGGTCAGCTTCTTTCGGTAAGATTCTTATAACTGATAACCTTCGCAAAAGGCGTATTGTTGTTCTTGATTGGTGTCACATGTGTAAGAGGTGTGGAGAGTCGGTGGATCATCTTCTGCTTCATTGTCCCTTAGCTTGTGAGTTGTGGTCGTTGGTGTTTTGTTTGTTTGGGCTGCATTGGGTTATGCCACTTAAGGTTATTGAGGTGTTTGAATCTTGACAAGGTAAATTTGGGTGGCATCGCAATATAGATCTTTGGAGACTTGTGCCGCACTGTTTAATGTGGTGTATTTGGAGGGAAAGAAATGCTCACTGTTTTGAAGGATGTGAACAGTCCTTGTTAGAGATTAAGTTACACACACTCCTTGTTTGGAGTGTGGCCCTATCGCTTTTTTCTTTTTTCTTTTTCTCTCCTTCTGTTTCTTGATCATTGTAATTTTGGTTCTTGATTTTTGCCTCCACAGTACATCTCCAATGTACTCGGGTTGGCTATTTTTTTCTTAATAAAAGTTTCATTATCTAAAAAAAAAAAAAAAAGTTGTTACATGCTGAAATTTACAGGGCAGGATTCTTCTTCTCTCTAGTTTTTATGCAAACAGGCAATCAATTTCTTCCTTTCTGTTTTTTGACCAAAATAATTCTGGTTATTGCGTATGTCTGGAATAAATTATGTTGTTGATCAATTGAGATTCTCCTCTTTTGCAATTGTCTCACTGGTTTCCCAATTTGGCAGGAAGCATCTTTGTTGGACATAACTGATGAAGCTTGTAGTCTTTTCACCCCTTCTGAGGTACATGAGATTGATATTTGAATAATCTGATGTGATTAAATATTTCATTCTTGTTTTGTGTGATTGTTGTCCTGATATGCCATGTGCAACTTCTAGTCTACACCTTAATGAGAAAATAAATTTAGATTTGCAATTTTACCAACTATTATTAAGATGAGTTAATAGTAATTCAAATTGCATTTATAATGAATCATTGTTATTTTTAGGATGTTGATGTCTTTGTTATTTGGTTGGAAAAGTAAGAGTGTACACAGTTTTTTTTTTTTTTTTTGGTTGATGGTGATTTCCACCAACCTTCTCAAATACCACACGCACACACACACCCTCAAATCTACCTCTGACACTCCCGTAACCAAGTCACCCTAAAATCTACTTGAAAATCTTCACCAACAGGACCCCCTTGTACCATTTGGTTCCCAACGAGACTCAGTTCTCACTTCAACCAGATTTAATCTCTGTTACCTCAGCCCTACGAAACCCTCCAAGCCCACCCATTCCACATCTGCTTGTCAATCCACTTGAATTGGGCCTAACTCATTCTCTCCCTTTTATTAGCCCATTTAACCCAGAGCCTTCTGCCAGACAACCTACATCAACCCAAAAAAATATTTTAACTGGGTCACTGTTATCAACATGCCTGAAAAGCCCACCCACGGCCCTATCCCCATCAGCCCATTCATACCTGACCTTGGCTCCCTCCAAATTCAAATACCCATGGAAGAAACCTCAAGCTTGAAATGCAAATGGGATCCAATCTCTGAGGAAAACTACCATAAGAAATTGAAGCTCAAGCTCCTTCCAACCTAGAGCTACCACAAAACTACCCAATCCTATTTCACCCAGGAACCTCTCCCACCCCAAAGATTCCCAAATTAAAGTTAAAGAAACTTGCAAGAGTTAAATCTCTTACCCAAACAAGTGCTTTCACAAGAAACTCTTTTGGGCAGAGGAGGTGGGCCTTTCCAAGCCCCCTCCTCTTTCACGAGGATCCTTGCTTGGAATTGCCATGGGTTTGCCCTTGCCACAGCAATTCACTCTTTGAAGATGCATCACCTAAATGTGTCTTCCTAAAATAATATTAATAAAGTTAGCCCAATTTTTGTCAAAATTTGGCTTTGTTAACATCATTTACCAGATTTCTGTTAGAAAGGCAGGTGGATTCTGCTTTGCCTGTAAAAATAGTGCGGAAGTAGAATTAGTATCACAAAACACCAACATTAATGCTCTCATCTTCTCAGAGCCCCTAAATACCCCCTGGATACTTTCACTTGTTAGCCCTTAAGGCCACTTTCTGAGACAATCTTGAGCAAGCTGTCAATCTTTTGCTGGAGGTCTGAATGGCTTTATCATCAACAACAGATTGATCAACCTAGGCTTTCAGAGCAACAAATTCACTTGGACTAATAAATGTCCATTTGGAGCCACCATCAAAGAACATTTAGACATAGCAATTGCCAATGAGAGTTGGCGTTGTCTTTTTCCCAATGCCAACCTTAAAAACTACCCCATCACTGGCTCAGATCATGCTCCTATAATCCTATGCACAATGGGCGAAACCCATATCTATCCAAAACCCTTCAGATTTGAGTCCGTGTGGACAAGGGACCCATCAAGCTTTGCTGTCATCAAAGGGGCTTGGATCAAACGTTTCCATGGATCCCTTACTCACTGCTTGTCCCAGAAAATAAGAGAAGCCAAGTTCTTACACAAAAAATGGAACAAAGATGTCTTTGGGAACATTTGTTACAAGATCAAATCCATCACCAATTAAATAAACAAAATCCAAGCAAGCCTACTCTGCCTTGAACAACAACACTGGAGAGAAATTACTGCAAGAACTCAACAAATGCATGATTAAAGAAGATATGCACTAGAGAAAAAAAATTGTGAATTCAATGGCTCACCTCCTCCAACCTAAACACCAGGTACTTCCACCTAAAATCCTAAGAAGAAGCAATGCTATTGATTTCCCTCCCTAGGTCCTTTCTTGGGATGATGATGCTGATGGGCTGGTTCCCCCATTGCCCCTACCCTCTTTGGGCCCCCCTTAATAAAATTTCTCTCTATTATCTACCCAAAAAAAAAAAAAAAAACCATTAGATAATTCTGTTGATTTTGGAAGTTTATTTCGGGGTGTTCATCATTATCTTCCCCTTAAACCATTTCTCTACTAGTTTGCTTCTTTATTTGGGCCATATGTTGTGTCAATTAAAATGACGAAAAAAATCATTTTTCTAGAAAGGCAGAGATACTGGTATATTGTATAATCAATTTCATGCTTTGGACATATCTTGAGTCTTGAGAAGTATGTCCCTTCATCCTATTTTTAGTTTTTACTTTTTACTGTTCAAAATTTTCATTCTTCCTACCCAACGTACAACAGATGCACAAGTTAAGAAGCAAAGACAACGTGATATGGGGCATGGCAATGCTTACAAAATTAGGACAAACATGGCATGGCAATGACAGTTAATTAATAATGAAATATTTTTAAGTATATTTTAACATTATCTTACTAACTATTCAGCAAAAACAATAGAATAACTTATCAACTACATATATATATATATACACACACACACCAAAAAGAAAAGAGAAGAAAACAAGAAGAAGAAGCATTCACTGTTCTATATAGAAAGAAACATTTAACAAAAACTTATTAACTTCATAACTTAAAAAAGAAAAAGGAGAGAAACAGTGGTTAAATTGGTGGAGAGAGCTCCAAAAGAAAACATAGAATTGTAAAGGCTGGAGGCGAGAAACTCACCTTACTGGCAGACGCAATGAGGTTCAAGTGGCATCATTGGAGTTGGAGATTTTGGTCTGACTGAGACCAAGTAGTGAGTGAGGATGGTACAAACTACAAATCAGAGAGAGAGAGAGAGAGAGAGTGTGTGAAATATTGAGTATATTGTTTAGACTTTAGAGCTATTCAAGGTCCGTCAATGGTTGTGATGGTGGTTGGTAAACAATTCATTGTTGTATCATGACCCGTCGTTTTAGTGTCCCAACTGTCTTTTCTTTCGTGACCATGGATGGATACGCAGTCCCTTTTACCATGTTCTTGCTTCTTTTAGGTTGCAACTTGCAAGTCTATCTTACTATATTATGTCATTTATGTGTTCATTTACAAAAGATTTGTGGACGTGCAATAATTTAGACTTCTTCGGTTCTGTTTGCTCCAATGGATTTTATTTCTCTCGCCACCTTGTAGTGTAGGATCCCCACTGTCAACTTTGTCCATGATCACTGCTAGGTGGAGTCTTCAAACTTCTGTTGCTAATGAAGATCTTCTGCTACAATAATTTAGAATTTATGGAAATAATTTGAGTGGAAGTTGTTTTAATAGTTTCTATCATTCATTGTGTTCATTCCTTCCTGAGTGGATACAAAATTCTTTTTCCTCTGGCGATTATTCTTTGCAACTTTCATTAAAAAAAATGGTGTACTTACTACTTACATTTTAAACCTTATATACTTTAGTGATGGTTTCATATTAAATTTTATACTTTCAAAAATTTTAAATTAAATTCTAAATTTCAAAATTGTTACAAATTAAACCCTATAATTTCGATAGTTTAACTTGAATTATTTTAAAATTATATTAATTTAAATGCCTAGTCAAACCTGAAAATCAAATCTAGAGTTTAATTTGAAACATTTCCTAAATATAAAGATTTAAAACGTAATTTAACGTTGTTTATGTAAAGAGGTTGGACCACATTATCTATTTTCTTGCCAAAGGTGAGCCCAGCCTGAACAATTGGTTGGGCTTCCATCTGCTCTGCTAATCTGGATCTAGAGAGTCCCCTTACTTTGATGCAGGTGCTTTCATGTTTGTGTAAGTTGGCTGTGCAGTAGCAGCAGACAATGGGAGTGACTTGTACCTAATTAGATAGAGTTATGCTAGGGACAAGAAGTTGTCACAACAGTTGACGGGCTAGTCTCTCATACATCATAATAAATAATAAAATATTAGACTAGAACCCACCACGGTTAAAAACAAAGGTGTTGTGAAAATATTGGTGTTGTGAAAATATTGTAAGATTTTGTTATGTCCATAAAATTTTTCAATTAGATAAGATATTAGTTAGTTAATACAGCTTAGACCAAAAGGAATTAGGCTGGTCTTGAGCCAATCAAGTGGCTGCTAAGTTCAAAACAGTTTGTATAAATTCCAATTAGTATCTCAATTGTAACTAGTTTTTGCATGTGAATGAAATAAGCTTGGGAGTTTTTCTTGAAAACTTCGTATTCTTGCGTAATCACTTAACAATTTGTTCTAAGCAACTCAAGTTCCATTTAGTTCTAATTGATATAACATCTCATCCCCTTTCCTGCATCATTTATACTTCGTCCTTAGTAATGGAGACTGGACAGGGGAGTAAAAAACCATTGTAGTACTAGTAGACATGATATGTCGATGATAGTAGTGCACACCATGATACATACCACACATCTTTAATGGGCTCTCAAGGAGTAAGAAAATTTGAGATTTAGGGTGTATTTGTTTAGAGGTGAAATAGGAAGGATGAAAAACTTTGGAGCGAAAATAGGAAGAAAATTTTTTTTAGGGTGTATTTGGTTGAGTGGAGAGGAAAGAAAATAAATAGTAGAATTTAGATGTTCTCTCTTGAGTCACCAAAAAGTTTTTTCTCCAAAATGGAGAGAAAACTAAGAAGAAGAAACTTATGAAATGAACTTCTAAAAATACTCTTAAAATTTACCTTCTCCAAGTCTCTAATTTGTTGGCTTTTTATTTTTTTTCTTTTCTTTTTTTCATCTTTGACACTGACGTGTTGACTTCTTTATTTTCTCCTTGTCACTGATGTGATGGTTTTTAATTTTTTATTATTTTTTTCTTCTTTTCTTTTGTCTTAACGTAGCTTCTTTCCTTTTCTTCTTTTTATTTTCTTTGATTTTTCTTGATGTGTAGCTTTCATATTATTATTATTATTATTTTTTGTGCCCATATATTTATTTTCTCATTAATTTTAGTAGGCCAGCCTTTATTGACTTCCCATACTTAATTGGTTTCGTGGTCAATTTTATGGTAGACCACGTGGGGGCTGTTTTGTGATTCAATGAGCTGACATTTGCTCGTTAATCATCTTACAGAATACAGACAGATACCAATTAACACGAGGAATGACTGATTTACCTGTCAGAATTAACGCTGGAACTGGAGAGAGAGAGAGAGAGAGAGAGAGAGAGAGAGAGAGAAATTAGCCAAAGCACCTAAGAATTAACATGGTTCACCACCGCATAATTTAATGCAATAGTTACTTTATAAGTATAAATATTTGAAGGAGTGAAGCTATAAATTTTTTTTTAGAGGGGCCAAGTTACAACTCTAATATATTTATTAAGACAACCCCACATACACATATGTATACACTTTTTTATTACATATACACTTTTTTATTTGATAAGTTATATACACATACCAAACAACAACAAAAAGAGTTTAGTAATTTTAATCAAAATTATGTTTGGTGGCGATATTATATAAAATAAAATTCATTTTTACTATTTTTATAGTGAAATTCTTAAAAAATTTCATTTTCGATACAAATTATCAAATTTTATACTATAGTAAGTAAAAAATCTTTCAATTGAATTAATGAAATTTTCAAAAACACGAATAATCCAAAACTTGGAAGAATAAGTTAGGTTTCAAACATATTTGAAGCTATTTTGCTCTAACCCATTATATAGTAACTAAAGAGACATTTCATGTATAGTTTTAGTGACATTATTTTGTTAATAAGTTAATGAATTGTTAATTGCCACATAGCTGGTTGAAAAAGATATAGATTCAAATATGTTTGGTGCCAAACTTTATCAAATATTTAACAGATATAAGAGCATATTTTACAATAAAAAATAGAATTGTGAAAAATAATGTTATGTCTCTATAATTATTAGACTAAATTTTTTTTTTCAAGAGCATCATTGGACTAAATCAAATATTGGAGGGAAGGGGGAACTCTTATTTTTTAGACTAAATTTTGAAAACATTAAAATAATTATATATATATATATATATATGGCCCCCCCACCCTTACACATAGCTATGCCCTTGAGTGCTTGTGAGGTGTGAGGGGTAAAAGTTGGAGTTCAAATCTCCAGGAGAGAGTTTTATACACATATACACTTATATTAGAGTAGAGTAGAATTCTATCTTGTAAAAAAAAAAAAAAAAAATGTTCAACCACGGTTTATATATTCATAATAGAAAGCATTTTCAGCGGCTTTATCTTTATTGTATGGAACTGTGTATTATAAATTTATAATAAGCCCATTAAATACCATATATATGGTAGGCTGCATATTAAACCAAGCAAAGTTTGAACTTCGAACACCTTTTATTTTGTAATTGAAGTCATGGCTTTACAAGTTGTTAGTCATTTAATTCGGGCATGCATGAAAAAAAGTTCGTCATGAATTTATCTAACCAAATTTGACATTAGTGCAACTAACTAAAAATTTCACATTAATGTCCAACCGAAATTGCCTGGTGGATCCAAGAAGAAGAAAAATGTAGGTGTCTGACGAGGTTGTGGTGGCAGAGTTACGAGGCTCAGAGTGTTGACAGAGATTTTGAAGGAGCCTATGAAGACTATTAATAGCGTTTGTACTTTGTAGGAGAGAGAGAGATGGATGGTGGGAAAATTATCATTTATATTCATGAAAAATGTTAAAAAATGTCATAAGGCATTGATTTATTAATTATTTTTAAAAATATGTTATAAGAAAATGATAAAATAATTAATTTTGTTGATAACTTTTTATATTTTTTTTATAAAAGTGGTTTTAAAACTTTCTTAATATAGTTTATTAACAATTATTCTAGGAATATCCGTTATCATGACTCGAGTGTGAAACGCCCTTCTCGCTGACATGATATTTGGGTTCGACGGCCAACATACAAAATATCGCAGATCTACATTGTTTCTTTTTTTTTGAGAGGGTTTTAACTTATGATGTTAATTCTTAATAATAGTTCTTTATCATCAGACTAAAGACACCAATTGATTTTTGGTATAGTCAATGATTGAATTCTAAATCTCTTATTTAACAATCAGAGATTTTATCAATTAAGTTTCTAAAACCACATATTTACATAGTTTTTAGAGACATTTGTTTATATTTTATAAAATTTAATTAATTTTGTTGAGCAATTACTGCTCATTGAAAAGGGGAAATTTTGTTGGCAGATGAGCAATTAATACCCTTTTATTGATAACTTTTTATATTTTTTTTATAAAAGTGATGTTAAAACTTTCTTAATATAGTTTATTAACAATTATCCTAGGAGTATCTATTATCATGACTCGAGTGTGAAACGCCCTTCTCGCTGACATGATATTTGGGCTCGGCAGCCGACATACAAAATATCATAGATCTACATTGTTTCTTTTTTTTTA
The DNA here is from genome assembly GCA_023621385.1 of Quercus gilva. NCBI lineage: Eukaryota > Viridiplantae > Streptophyta > Magnoliopsida > Fagales > Fagaceae > Quercus > Quercus gilva. Next base: position 19,054,055 of record CM042474.1, read on the forward strand.
GAGGGTTTTAACTTATGATGTTAATTCTTAATAATAGTTCTTTATCATCAGACTAAAGACACCAATTGATTTTTGGTATAGACAATGATTAAATTCTAAATCTCTGATTTAACGATCAGAGATTTTATCAATTAAGTTTCTAAAACCACATATTTACATAGTTTTTAGAGACATTTGTTTATATTTTATAAAATTTAATTAATTTTGTTGAGCAATTACTGCTCATTGAAAAGGGGAAATTTTGTTGGCAGATGAGCAATTAATACCCTTTTGTTGTGTTCGCCGCCGCCACCCCCCCCCCCCCCCCCCCCCCCTCAAAAAAAAGAAAAAAAAATCTTCCGCACAATAGCTTTCACCCGAAAAGAAAATAAAAACTGGAGTAGGACTGTGGAGTTATAGTTTAGTGATACTGGAGATAAGTTCCCTACTTTGAAGTGATCAAATCAAAGTCTCATTCCTTTCAAAGGATTAACTATAGTAGCACCTTGCAAAGAAACTTACCCATCATAATTGCACGGAACAATTATGATCGTTGCATGCAGTCTGATCTTCGTTATGAAAATACATAAACACTAACAAATTATGAGATACAATTATCAACTTGATCAGGCTTTGAGTCGTTTGGGTAATTGTCTTAATCAGTGGGAAATCGGTTGAATTGTAGATTCAATCAAGATTTAAATAAAAATTATGAATGGTTTATAAAAAGTCTAAACAAATATATTAAAAATTGATAAATAAATTTTAAAAATTCAAAAAATGCAAAATATTCACAATATTATAATGATTTACTTAACACAATATTAGTTATTGAGTACTCTTTGTGTAAGGTAAACATAGAGAGTTCCATAATTTTTGTCTAAAATTTTTTTCAATGATAAAATCCTTAAGCTTGCATAAAAATATATGGAGTCAACAAATGCGTATATGATGAATCATAAAAAGAATATTGAGGTTAATTTATTAAGGAAATAATCCAAAGTTTCTAAACAAATAGGAAATGATCGAAAAAAAAAATTATATAAGAAAAATTAGACATATGTGAAAACGGCCAATACAAGGTAGAAATAATTCATTAAGAAAAAAAATATTATGAATAAGGTAAAAAATTTTGAAATGAAAATAATTTAAACCATTTTAATTATATATATTTTTTCATAATAAATTCATAAAAATAATTTAAACCATTTTGAAATATTATATATATATATATATATATATTTTAATAATAAATTCATATAGATTAAGAGATACAATTATGAAAATAAATGGAATAAAAAAAATCATGGAAGTTATTGTAATAATTTGATTTCTTTCTAAAAGACCAAAATGCCAAATTATTTATAATTTCAATTTAGAAATATGCAAAAAATATTTGGAGTATATGAAAAAATCCGAATGATTTTAAGGAACGACCCTTCAAGGTTTGAATGGGTTACAAAAAAATCCATCGAATTTGATGGATTAGACAGCATCAGCATCATTTATTAAATAGTTTTTTATTTTATTTTATTTTATTTTTTTATAGAGAAACTAGAAACAAAATTTATTAAATAGTCTAATTACAAACTTGAATCAATCTAAGTGTGTGTTTGGCAAAAATTAAAAAGTCAACTTATTTTATTATTTAACTTATTTTTTCTACTATTTATAGACTTCACTGCACTTTTTGGTACTATTTATGAGTTTTACTATACTATTACAGTTAACTTTTACGTTTTTTATAGGAATTTCAGCAAAAAATTTTTAATTTCAATAAAATAAACAGATCCCAGACCCTAAGTATACTGATCAGCAGTGAAGTTGATTTGAGTTTAACAACTATGTTTTTAGCAACATGTTTTCTTAGTCAAGATGTTATAAATATATATAGAGTTGGTTAGATCAAAATTTATACCTTACCTATCTAACAATTCAACAAATGACATTGTCATTTTTTTCACGGCATTATTTGCTGTATCTACATCTACAACATGATAAGGTAGGTCCCCCTATACCGTGTGTTGAGATATATGTGAATAGTGAAAGTAATGAAACAAAGGCTGGTGTCTAGCTAGCTTGTTTAATCCATTACACAGCAAAGCTGGTGCCTAGTGATCCCTCAACTACCCCCATGTCTTTGTTGTTTCTACTCTTTTAATTTCACAAGAAACGCAACAAAGGGTGACTTCAAAACTTCGAACATGACATAAGAAAAGAGAGCCAATTCTTTTTTTCCTCTGACTTTTCAATTCATACACCCACTCTCAATCAATGAAGAATTTAATGCAGTTAAAAGCACCTCAACTACATCCACATCTAGCCGGTGCTAGCATTTACTAATCTCAACCAACTTTTGTGATTATATATACGTAAGTGTATATATCCTATGCCCTCACAACTCAAATCAATACTAATCCCCGTACCAAAAACATGGCTAATGAACAGGATCTCTTATCCACAGAGATTGTCAACCGAGGGATTGAGTCTTCTGGACCCAATGCTGGCTCTCTAACATTCTCAGTAAGGGTCCGAAGAAGGCTACCAGACTTTCTTCAATCAGTTAACCTCAAGTATGTGAAACTAGGGTACCATTATCTCATAAACCATGGCATATATTTGGCCACCATACCTGTGCTTGTCCTTGTGTTTAGTGCAGAGGTGGGGAGTCTTAGCAGAGAAGAGCTATGGAGGAAGCTGTGGGAAGATGCACGCTATGATCTTGCCACTGTGCTTGGTTTCTTTGGTGTGTTTGTGTTCACACTTTCTGTCTACTTTATGTCAAGGCCAAGATCCATTTACCTTGTCGATTTTGCGTGCTATCAGCCTCACGATGATCTTAAGGTAATGAGTTGATCCTTAAGTAAAGTAAGATAAGCATGCATTAACTCTTTATATGCATATACTATATACCTATCTTTCAATATTTCACATAAAAGTAAGACTCTTTCATGGTTTGCTCATTTATACACATCTGTATATTATACCATCTCTTTCACTTTCTCACATAAAAGTAAGTCTTCTTCACGGTTTCACATAAGGGTATGGATGGTCTTATTCAGGAGACTAGAGTCCACTTTTATGTGAGAGAATGGTGTAATACATTAAATTAGCTAGATAAGTTCACTTAATTGATTGGAGATTATCAATGAATGGAACTAGACTTGCAAAAAAAAAAGGTTATGATTGTTTATTTGAAAAACAGACCAAACTCAAGCCCTAAGAAGCACAAATACAAGTACGGGAATGGTACTATACAAGATATGATGATGTGACAATTCCTAACATATTAGGATATGATCTAACAAGAAAACATGTATTAATTAATTATTAAATATATTTTTATTATTGTTAAGCAGTATTCATTTTTCATATATTCACGAGTTTGGGCTATCTATCATTATCAGCGGGTTGGATTAGGACCATATTAGGCTACATCACTGTTGTATTCGAGACACATCAGCAGATAAGAAAAAAAAAACTTGGGACCCACATACAAGAGTATCCCAAAGGTATTTGGTATTGATTTGCATCAAGTACGAGTACATGAACAAAATTGGAGTACTCATGCTTCTTAGCTCAAGCCAAAGTTTATGCTTGACCATTAAACAAAAGTTAAGCTTAATTATAATAATATGTTGATGAATATGAGACTCGATTTAATTATATATAATATTATATTTTTATATGTATACTTGTTTAAAAATATACTTATAAAGATTAGAAATTGAATTAAGATTAGATTGTATAAGTTTATAAATAAGTTTATACGATCAAATTATAATTTTATTTTATCAATATTAAAAACAATCCATCCGTGATAAAAATTCTTAGATTTGTAAAGGGATAAACAATTTTAGTCATGGTTTTACTATATAGAGAAATAAGATAAGTTAATTAAGTAACTCATGAACAAGCTTGGACTTGTTCAACAAGGAAATTAATCAATTTTGAACACTTAATCTTATTTGGTGATGAGTTCGAGTTTGGTTAAATAAAATAAAATGAATAATCTTAAACTTTTAATACTTAGCTTGCTTGGACTCGACTTGGCTTGTTTACAACATATTAAATTTTTAGTTTTTCTACTTGTTGTGGCAATAGTTGGGTTTAAGTTACATTTTTTGTAATTTTTGTCAATTTTGTATTACTCAATAACTTTTGGTTGAGTGTGCTTTCGGACAAATTTATTGTTGGATTATATTATCTTTTTATACATACATGCAAAATATTAGTATTACTAGAGATTAATAATTATGAAATATACAAAATATTTATGTTTTAATTTTTTTGAACTTTAAAATCATATATAATACAAGTATTTATGAAACAAATAATAAATAACATTGGAGATGAAATTTGATGTGAGTTAAAAACATAGATATCATTAAGCAAAAGTTAAGATACAAGATTTAAAACCAAGTAAAAGTTATTCCTTGATATGATCCCATGACAAATTGATTTCAAACTCCTTTTTTAAGATACAAGATTTTAAAAGAAGAGCAACTCATATCTAGGGGTGTGCAGCCAACTCGCCACCTTGCTAAAACCGACCCGACCTAACCCAACCCGCTGGGTTGTGTTAGTTTTTAGGGCTTGGTGGGTTGGGTTAGGTTACAAATTTTTTTTTGATAGCGGGTCGAGTTAAGGTTCGGGTCATAAAATTTCAAACCTGTCAAACCTGACTTGATCCATCTATATTTAATATATATTTAAAATATATTATATAATTAATAAATTTTTTAAAATAACATGCTCTTCCTTCTATCTTATATAAAACCCAATTGTATATTAGTTCGTATATTAATGTATATATTGTTTATCAACTCAGGTGGCAGGTGTGTTATATATTTTTTTGCTCAATTTAATAATAATAGTAATAAAAAAAAAATTGTCCGACCCATAGGTTCAATCCGACCCAACCTGACTCATGTGGGTTAGGTAGAATGTGTTTCAACCCACCATGGCGGGTCAGATAAAAAAATCTCCTTAATCCGACCTATGCTCATCCCTACGTATCAATTTGATAATCTGGAAAATTTCATTTCATGCAGGTGACCAAGGAGGAGTTCATTGAGCTGGCACGAAAATCAGGCAAGTTTGACGAGGCAAGCCTGCAATTCCAGAAGAGGATTCTAAAGTCATCTGGCATAGGTGATGAAACCTACGTCCCAAAATCAGTGATCATGTCCACCGAAAACTGTGCAACTATGAAAGAAGGTCGTGCTGAGGCCTCAACAGTGATATTTGGAGCCCTTGACGAGCTGTTTGAGAAAACCAAGGTGCGTCCAAAGGATATAGGAGTCCTAGTAGTGAACTGCAGCATCTTCAACCCTACCCCATCACTCTCTGCAATGATCATAAACCACTATAAAATGAGGGGTAACATACTGAGCTACAACCTTGGTGGCATGGGGTGCAGTGCTGGGATTATAGCTGTGGACTTGGCTAAAGATATGCTTCAATCAAACCCAAATAACTGTGCTGTTGTGGTGAGCACTGAGAGTGTAGGGTATAATTGGTACCCAGGGCGTGATAGGTCCATGCTCATTCCCAATTGTTTTTTCCGTATGGGATGCTCCGCGGTGCTCCTCTCCAACCGTGGCCGTGACTACCGCCGTGCCAAGTACCGCCTTGAACATATTGTTCGCACCCATAAAGGAGCTGATAACCGGAGTTTCAGGTTTGCTTTTCTTGCTTTTATTTAATTTCAGTCTTAATTATTTTTTTAATAATTCGATAATTGGAAAATGATGATTTAAGTCTTAGAAATTTCATTAGAACTACAAGAAAATATCAGTTAAACTGCAAACCTTTTGACAATTAATTTCGTCATCATGATTTGGTTATGAAACCATACCATAATATAACCTTGGAAGTTTGGTTAGAAACACAAGTTGTCTTTGTTGTTCATCATAGCTTGTTTAGTGGGCTGAGAATATAACCCTAGACTTATTGTTTGTCAATTTTTACTCATTTACTTAGAAGAATTTTTACTCAATTGACTTTGTATTTATTAATACTTATTAAATTAATATATGTTTCAAAATTTTTGGCATATTGTTGAGAGTTTTATAGAGTCTAGTAAAATATATAAAACGAAAGTTGGTTTATTTTTTAGTTGGCTTGCCACCAAAACTTTTGAGACTTCATCATATTTCTCAATCTCAGTCAATTTTTTTTTTTTTTTTTAATGAATACAGTAAAGATTTCTAAGTTTTTTCCCATAGAATTTTAGGTGGTTTGATCAATTCTCCTCTCTCTTCTGCTCTGCCTGATGGCCCTCTCATATTCCTCTACCCAAAATCCACCCTAGGCCTAAACACTGCAACAATGGCAGTCATTGACTTTATGGTTGATACTTTCTTTTGTTATTGATACATATAATTTTGAAAACCCACTGTATGTTAATTTGATTTCTATTACCACATGTCAATAAAAACCAACTACAACTCATTGTTTTATTACAGTAAACCAACATAATGCTAAACAAATTTTGTTTAAATTATGTTCAATCTTTTTAAAGTAAATTCTAATTTGGTTATATTAAATTTTTTCTACAAATTATCTTATTTAACTAACAAATATTTATCTCTTCCCCCCCCCCCCAAAAAAAAAAAACTTATAAATATTTTTCAATTAACTTTTTCGTGTATTGCATAAGTTAGCAATTTTTAATAAAATATAAAATAAAAGTCATTAATTTTTCATTGACTTCTTCTAATGTTTTGTCACCTATTCATTTCGTAAAGCTTAATTTATAAATGAAGTCAATTTATATTTTTTGATATAAATTTTTAAAGCATTATTTTCTTAAGGTACAGTCTAATCAAACCAAATTTATTTTTATTTCACAAAATAAGTTATTTTGAGTAAAAGTGCCCTAAATCCCTTCTCAAAAAGTACAAGAGAACACACTAAAAAAAAAAAAAAAAGGGTTGCAATATGTACTTAAAAAATTAAAAGAGTTCTTTTTATTTTGGTCATAATTTTCTCCTTGATGCAAATATTTGTCATCAAAATTCACAATTAATACATAATATACATTCGTTCAAAAGTATAAAAAGTGACGGATGGACCTTAAATAAAGGCCATAAATGTGCATACCCAACTTTCAGCGGTATCGGGGCAGGCTTTTGGGTTGACCCTTTATTAAAATTGTACCGCAGGCCGAACCCATTCTAGCCTTGACAGTGTATCGTAGACTCAGGTCCAAATGATCGGAAAGCATATGTGGGCCAGGAACTAGAGCCCACTTAAAAGTATCAACTAATTTGAGGCCTACAAAAGAAGGGACTTAGGGAGGTTGACATTCTTGTTTGAAGTGTCAATTTCATTGTACAATTCAATAATTTAGGGCCACTTAGCCAAAATGCTATGTGCTAATAATTCAATAGTTGGGGTTGGTGATTTGAATTAGAAATGTCGATTAAACTATAAGATTTTTGGCAACATTATATATTATTTGAATGAAAATTATTATATTACTTATCTATTTTGTTAAGAAAAATTATGATAAGATCTAATAAGAAGGTGAAATACTATAAGAGTTATTGTGCATCAATCACAACTTGACACTTTAGCATGTTGTGAAATTGAGTTTGAATTAAGTATGTACTTAGAGATATTGTTATTAGACATATGAAATAATTCTCATTGATTTTGTTAAAGCATAATTGCTGATTTCATAATATTTAAATATCTTGTATAGTAATTAACAATTTAATATTTTAAGAAGTTTAAAGTAAAAGTCAAGTATAGTATCTTAGGTACAGCACGTTAGGTTGTTGATTAAATAATCAAAACAAATATGCAATATTGCAACAGGTGTGTTTACCAGGAGGAAGACGAACAAAAATTTAAGGGGCTAAAGGTGAGCAAAGACCTAATGGAAATTGGTGGTGATGCTCTCAAAACCAACATCACCACACTTGGACCTTTGGTGCTACCCTTATCAGAGCAGCTCCTCTTCTTCGGCACATTGGTTTGGAGGCACTTATTTGGTGGTAAAACTGGACCTGGTTTACACCCTTCATCATCACCATCATCCAAGAAGCCATACATTCCTGACTATAAGTTGGCATTCGAGCACTTTTGCGTGCACTCGGCGAGTAACACCGTGCTAGATGAGCTACAAAGAAACCTTGAGCTGAGTGACAAGAACATAGAACCTTCAAGGATGACATTGCACCGCTTTGGTAACACTTCAAGCAGCAGTATATGGTACGAGTTGGCTTATTTGGAGGCTAAAGAGAGGGTGAGAAGAGGAGACAGGGTTTGGCAACTAGCATTTGGGTCTGGCTTCAAGTGCAACAGTGTGGTTTGGAGGGCCATGCGTCGTGTTAGGAAGCCTACTAGGAATCCCTGGCTCGATTGCATTGACAGATACCCTGTGAATCTCTCTCCGTAGGGTTAATTAATAATTAAGGCTGGCAATCAGCAAGGTATTGCTACTAATGCTTCATTTGGATTATGTTAATTCAGAAGTTTGATGGATTAATTAGTACTTTACTCCAATGGTTTGCATTTTTTTTTCCCTTTTCGAAATGAAATATTGGCAAGTTGGCATATATGCTTTTGCTACGAACCTTACTTTGTTGAACTATAGTAATAGCTATTTATGGTGTCAATTTATTTTTTTTTGTTGGATTCATAATTGATCTCAAAATTTCGGGATAAAACTTGATTCATAATTGATCTCGAAATTTTGAGATAAGACTTAGTTGTTTTATATATCCTCAATTGTCATTGTTACTATTGTGGTCCCAATCCCACACTTCTTGATAATTTAAGTTAGACTAAAGGACAGGGTTCAACCTTCACACGATTACTCTTTCTGGAAAAAAAAAAAAAAAAAAAAAAAAAACCTTTCACACAATAACCATTAATAATTTACTATTATTTTTAAATGATATTAGGGATATTACAAATGTTACTTCATAAGTTTTATAAGTTGATGTATCATTAACCATTAAACAACAGTAATTTAAATATTATTTTTTATGTTTTTTTTTTAACACAATGTCAATTTATAAGTCTTTTATTGTAAAACTAGTAGTAGTTTTAGTTTTTATTTATTTATTTATTTAAATTTCTTTTGCTTGAATGCATTATGAAGTTACTCAATAATGATTGGTGATAATATATCACTGGAAAAACTATCATTTTCTCTAATTAATATTATTAAATGTAAGACCCATTATAGAGTCAAGATTTTAGTTTAGGAGTATAATTAAAGACGATTAATGAAAGCAAACTAATTCTAAAATTATTAATAGATAAAAATATTAAATAAACTAACAATTAAACAGAAATGTAATCCGCATTCAAAATATGATATAAATATTTACTTAGTTGTTCAAAATATAATTTTTCATATTTTGAAACCGAGAGTATGATTTTTTTTTTTTTTTTTTTCCGTTTCTAATAGTGATAACTATATCTTTCTTCGTGTTGCAACCAAATAATCATAATTTCATTCATTTTCCTTTTGTTTAGTAGTCTATTTTTAACAATATTTATTGTATAATCGACCTTTTAACTTTAGCAAAGAAAGGATTCGGTATGGTTAGAAAGATAAGACGAAAGTTGAGATTAGGACAAAGATATGACGTAAGAAAGAGAAATAGAAGTGGTTGAGTTTGGCATAGTTAGAAATTATTTAATATAAATAAGGAAAAGAACAAAAAATAAAGGTGTCAGAGAGAAGAAAAATGAATAAGGAAAGGATTGGCCATAGTCAGAAAGAATAGAATACAAAACCTCTTGCCAGTGAAACCATCTTTAAGGACTTTCTTTGTAATAACTTGGATTTTTCTTTGTAATAACTTAGTGTGTGTGGGATGAAAGGATTATATATGCTTGAGACAAGAACGTACACAAGATTTCAAGCTGGGGGGCCAAAGATAAGTGAAATTTTTTTTTTTTTCAAATATGCATCCATATAGTATTAATAAACTATCAATTAAGACAAATACCCAATAGTAGTTGATTTTTTCATAATCTACAAATAAAATAAGAATCACATATATTATCTCATAAACGATTGTTGTTACTAACTAAAGACAAATACTAGAATCTAGGTAATATGCATGATGCATTTAATTATAAATTTAGTAATTCTCACTTCTTTTCAATTTATAAATTTATCTAATTTAGCATTATAAGTTAACAATAGGCGCAAGTGAATCACTGGTATTTTCTTAAATTTGTGTGACAATTTTTTATATTATATGATTTGTTTTTGTCTTTTGTCTTTAGTCTTTGGTCTTTGCCTTTATTTATCTTTGTCTTTGCCTTTATTTAACTCTTTGTCTTTGTCTTCTAGCAACAAAAAACTTTTCCAAAATTTACCATTTTTTTTTTGTCACTTGTCCTTATTATTGCCCAACTACCAGTCAACAAAGAACAAATAGTCAAACACCATACTAATATATTCTCTAATATCTCCAAACTCTACTCTCTCTCCCTCTCTATCGCTCTTATCTATATAATATAAGAGAGAGAGTCACAAATATAGAGTGACAGAGAATCACAAAGCCAAAAAACCAAAAAAAAAAAAAAAAAAAAAAAAAACACCACAAGCACAGATTCAATTCACAATCACCAACTCAGTTCATCACTCATTAATAAAAACACAAAGACCACAAGCACAGATTGTTAGAATTTGAGATTCAAAAATATTATATTAGATTTTGAAGGAAATGATAGATTAAATACTTATGAACTGTGAAGGTTGGAGCAATGAGGCTGGGTTGGGCAGATTGAGCAACCGACGGCAAGATGGGTCTCGCGTGGGCCATGGCAGCGTTGGTGTGGCCGTTTCCTGTTTGGGTATGAGACGCCGATAGTTGACAGGGATAGGTCTGCTGTTTGCGACTCTGCGAGATGGGTGGCAAGATGGGTCTCTCTCTCGGTGGTGGTGGCGTGAGCAGCGGCGTGAATCTCTCCAAGTCTCACCTCTCACTCTCTGTCTTGCCTCTCTCTTTTCTTTTTTCTTTTTTTCCTTCGTTTTTCACTTTTTTGCTTGTTCCGTTTGGTTTTGCCGTTTTGGATTGCTGGGTTTTCTTTTCTCTCTCTCTTTTTTTTTTTTTTTTTTAAGTTTTACCTACTAAATTTTTTTTTTTGGGCCCAGGGGGGCTCAGGCCCCCATAGGCCCCCACCTGGGTTTGTCCCTAGCTTGAGAGAATAATTAAATATTCAAAGAGGTCTGAATACCCTCATTTCGAAATATTAAAAAAATTAAGTAATAGAAATAAAGTTTTTTTTTTTTTTTTTTTTTTTTTGATGAAGAGATGAGGATCTTGTCTAAGAAATATGATTCCAAATCCTTTTCCACATTCAATCAAATTCACACATCTTATTAATTTATCAATTCAACTCTTTTATTGAGAACAAACTAAAATACAACAAATCAAAAGTAAGAAATCAAAACCTATTTCTAGACATGCATAGAATCTAAAATTTACTCAAGAACAACACATCATAAAACAAAGCAAGTTCATTGATTCACATATCTATTAACTTTTTCATTTAAAACTTTACTCAAAACAAATAGAATACAATGAATTAAAACTAAGTAAATCAAAAACAATTCCTAAGTTTGCAAATGATTTAAATCTACTTAAGAACAACAAAAACACAAAACAAAAGCATGTTCAATTATCCAAGCTAGGAAAAGTCATGGAGAGGGACTTACCTTACTTGAAAATCATAGGTTTGATTCTTTTCTAATCAGCCCCTCAGTGGCTACACAATAATATTCAATGAGATAGCATGGGGAATTGAAGAAAGTTCATAGAACTTGATGAACACAACTCAAAGAAGAAAATACTTCAAAGACCTTTTGAAAACAAAATTGAAAACCATTTGTTGCCCAAAGTGACTCCTGGAGAGGTTTTGCAAATGAAATACATGGTTGTATGAAGAATTTAGAAAGATAAAAGATTTAATATGAAGAACATAGAAAAATACTCTTTCTCTAAAAAGTTTTCTTGAAATGTTTTGAAAGATGATTGAAAATGATTTTTTCCCTAATAACTAATAGAGAGAAGTTTTGAAGAGTGGAAAATCATGCAAAGTGCTGGAGTGTGAAAATATTGAAAGAAAAAAATCGTAAGAGTACTGGTGAAAAAGAATCTCTCTCTAGAAGTGATTTGCAATGGAGGTATAATATAGGTATTTATAGGGTTCTAGAACTTCTTAGAGGTTTGGACAGTGCCCACGGAAGATTGAAGTGTTTTGGGCTAAAATATGGAAGTTTAAGGTGTTAGGGATGAAGTTGGATATGCAGCCCTAAAGCTTGCATACGTTGTCTCGCCTATAACCTTAATTTCCTCAGAGCACTATTCCCTTGACTTAAAAAGGTCATAAGTTACTCATTTTAAATCCAAATTGGGAAAGGAAAAATTTATCCATTTTGAATAATGACATTTCTACTTTCCAATGAAAAAACCTCATTAAAAAAGTCTTTTTGGTTCAAAAGATATCGACAAACGAGTGAGTAAAGGTTATTTTCAACATCATTTTCAAAGCAATTTTGAGCACTTTTAGTTATGATTACGTCCGAAACATATATCAAGCTCCACATTGGGACCGAGGACTAAAAATTATTAACCGGTATTGATGATGTGAAAATTGTCAGTAGTTGTCCAGATGGAGTTGAATCCTTGTCACTATACCTACAAATGTAGTGTAAGGCTTTCCTTTCTCTTCTCTTTCTTCTTCACTTTTTCTTTTCCTCTGCCATTATTACTTAGTGCCTTTCCTTCGTGAACCACTCCCTTGCAGCTCCTTTGAGAATGGTGGGGAATGAACGGCATAGTATTTCGTCAGGGGGCTATTGAAGGCCTAGGGTCGTCTTGAAAGTGTTGAGGTGGTCTAGGGGGTCCTTCAGCCCGTTAAACGGTTCAAGTTGAGGCAGGCGAAATTTTGACGGCACTAGGCATTCCAGGACTACCACCGTGAAAGCTAAATCCATCGTCCTGACCATTCTATCCAAGCTTCGATTTGTTTTCCCTTTAATGGCGTTCCTTAGCTCATCCATCTCTTTTCTCATTACCCGAAGAAGATCCGAGCTTGGTCCATCTGGAGTGGCTAGTCTTGACAGTCACTCCTTCTATGACTATCTCCATCGTCCTCCTGATTGGACCTAGACTGGTTCTCCTCTTGTTGAAACCGCAGCCTCATCTCCTGGTTCTGTTTGGTGAGTTCTTCCACACTAGCTATAAGTGTTTGGATTTGCAAGGTTAATGCTGCAGAATCTTGGTTGGACTCCATCTGAATTTGGAAATTGACTAGAACGACGCTTTCGAACCCAAGTGCGAAAATGTCGTCCCCACAGATGGCGCCAAACTGATGATGTAAAAATCGTTAGTAGTCGTCTAAATGGAGTTGAATCCTTGTCACTATACCTGCACATATAGTGTAAGGTTTTCCTTAAGTGGTCATCGATGTGGTGCCTACCACAACGCCTCTGATGCCAAAGTCAGTGTATAGAAGCTTTTGGGGAAATAAGAAAGTTTAGAATATCAAAATTACTTATGCTTGTGTATTTTAAGTGTGTGTGTCCTTGGTCCGGTTTTGTTGAGTGTGTATATATAGTTTCGTAGTTTCTAGCCGTTGGGGCTTTAATTATGGCTTTAGTGCTCCTTCCATAACGCCTCAAGACTTGTTAATGCGAGTTTTGAAGAGCTATCAACGGTTTGACAGCTAATTGGTAACGGTTTAAGGCATTGAAACTTCTCATTAATGGTTTGCTTTTCCTTGTCCATGTCGTGGCTAGGTAGACGGAGGTATTTGATGAGGTCGTCTGGGCAAGAGAGTTCGTTGATCGCATCAGGTACAACTTGGGGTATCTACACCAACCTCAATTACTGACCAGTAATCAAAGGGCTATTCCAAGTGCTGATATGCACTTGAGCCCAATTCCCTCCAACTTTCAAAATTTTGAGATATCTTTGAAACTCCAGCTTGCATTGCTTGACCTTATCAAAATATGTGCGTAAGAATTAGGCTAGGAAGAGTTTCAAACTCATCCTAACTCAAACCCAATGCCCTTTACTCTCTCTTTAAATAGGGGAGCTTCCCTCATTTGCAAATCACCAATCACTATGGTGAATGTTGATTATTTCTGTCAATTCACGACTTTCTCAATAGTAACACACTCAAAGGAAGCCCATTGATTGTCTGAAGAATTCGAAGAAAATTTCAAGATTTACCATTACTTTTCCAAAATATTTGAAGAACACCTTCAAATGAACTTCAAAGAAAGGAGGTGTTGTCCAATTAATCCAAGGAGGTGCCCCCATTCAAGATCCAATCCATGGAGGTGCTACCCAAATCACCCTGTTCAAAACCAAGGAGTTAAATCATCTCAAAGTGTTGCCCAATTTTCGAGCTTGAAGGAAGAATGTGTTGTACATCATCCAAAGCCTCGAGAACATTCAAATTCAACCTTGACTCCAACATTGCATGTAGGTATAAATCTCTAAATTAAGTGGTTTAGATCCTCAAATCTTGAATCTCTAAACCATGCTCAATTTAGTAAATCAGAAAATTTGACTATGGTTCATGTAGTTTTCAATAAACATTAAAATTTCCAATTTTATTAGTTTTAAAAACCGGATCAGTGATTGGTTCCTAGTTTTTTTTTTTTTTTTTTTTACAAGATAAAAATTTTACTCTAGCCTAATCTAAGTTTATACATGTGTACGTGAAGCTTTTTCCTGGAGACTTGAACCCTAATCCTTGCCCCCCACACCCCCACAAGTATTTATACTTGTGGAGTGACCATCGTACCAAAGGTGTACGGTGTAACGGTGGTTCTTAGTTAATTAGATTCAATTGGGCGGTCTTTCCAAATTTTAAAACCATGATCATTACTATTAACCGAAATGCAATTCATCATTGGGCCAAGACTTGTTTATTTGGCATGCATTTTAGTGCAAGTAGGAATTATAAACTACAAAATTCATTTGAACTTGTGGTGACACTTGACATCTTCTTCTTCTTTTTCTTTCTCTTCTATTTTTTTTATTCTCTCTAACATATTTTTACCAAAAAAGAAAAAACTGCGATATGAATTTTAAAACTATATGAACTTACTACCAGGTGAGAACTTAGAAAAACTTCCCCGAATTAATTATATGCAGAACTAACCCTTGCCAGATTCCAAATGAAACTTCTTCCGAGTCAAACACTTGTTTAATTTTGTTTTAGGAATTAAAGAATGAATCAAATGGGAAATTAAATTTCATCACTAAGAATTTAAAAATGTATTGACCGAAAGGTGGTCTTCACTAGACAGAGAGTGAAACGGTTGTTGAGGATGAAAACTTATTTCATTTTCTAATGAAAATTCAAAGACACGAGACAATTTGTCGTGGGGAGAAATTTTCTTAATTAGCCTTGACTCAATGAGCTTCAGCAACAAAAAAAAGACATCAAAGTCTACGTTAATTGAATTACTTACCACCTAGCTTTGCCCAGTGCCAAACATTCCATATGGTTACACTTGCACCTTCTAAGAATGATCGGGTTGGCTTTTCTATTTGTATTTGGCCTCCTTTTGCTTTTGGCAAAGAATTTGATACTCACTTTGATAGGGAGAGGCACTAAAAGGAGGCCATTTTGCTATCATTTCTTCCATCAATAGGAAAATTTTCTCCGCACAATAAAAAGACAAAGAAAACATCACGTAACAAAAATCAAATATCAAAGAAGAAAAACTCATTTAGTCATTGTCTCCAAGTGCACTCTCACCCTCAATATCATCTTGGTTGCTTGGTAGGATACGATTGCTGGGGACACTTAACAAAAAGCATTATCAAAAATTTGCATGCATGTTCTCTTGTCTTCTGCTTGTTAAAATAAAAGGACTTCTAAGTCTTTGCTGGTCAATTCATGATCATGTGGCGCCATTACAGAACCAATAATTCCATTGATCAGCACATTGATCATGGACTTGATTAATTATTACACTCTTTAATTAGTGAATGTATGTTCTTTTTATAAACGATGTATGAATGAAGTTCAATAGATATTACTATTCTACTTAAGTCAACTTTCCAAAAGTTAAAAAAAAAAAAAAGAAATGGTCATACTTATACCAAGAAAAATTCATTTCTATATTAGAGTTGTATTGTGAAATGTCGGATTTTGTGATACCAAATGCGACTCATCCTCTCTCTTTTTTTTTTTCTTTTTCTTTTTTTTGGGGTGAATGTGTCATCTCATTTGTATGATAGAGACAAAGACAAATGCCGAGAGAGGTAGGAACAATAGGATACAGCTGGCTTGTTCTCAAGGATAGGGAAGTTTGTCATAACTCACATGGGCTAAACAATTTTTTTCCAAATTTTGTGAGCAACATACGATCCAAGTAATTTCCCTCCATACATCCTTGTTAAAGATCATATATAAATTGGAAGACAAGGCGGCTATATTGAACAAAAAAGTAGTTGGCTAGCTCTTTTATTCTATTTGGCTCCTCTCCTGAAACTTCCTATTATCCAGCTACTGACAATGGGTTAGTCTAGGCTGCTGATAATGTAGTTTATGAATGCTTATATGCATGGAGCAATGCTAGGACCGCATAAATTTATACAATTTTTGTTAAAATTTGTCATTTGGTGAGTTGTGAGTGGTAGATGTGTGGACCCAGATCCAGATCCACTACCACACATCTATTACTTACAACTCGCTACATGATGAGTTGTGGAAAAAATTGTGTAAGTTTATGTGGTCTTAGTATTTTTCTATGCATAATATAATTGAGTATAAAAATAAAATAAAAAAACTATTTATAATGATAATAACTTATATGCTGAATATTTAAAAGAGAGATAAAAAAAATTATAGTAATTAACTTTCTATTACTTGAACTAACAAGACACCTTTACCAGGCGTTTGAATGTGTTTATTTATATTTTAAAAATAAAGGTGTATAAAAATATAACTGTATAATAATAACTTTAAAAAGTTAAATATAAGCTGGCAATAAAAATAAACTGAAATTTTAAACTAAAACACACCAAATTATTTCTCAATGTATATTTGGATTAAATTTTTGTTAAAAAAATTATTTTCTTATTTATTACTAAAAAAATTAGTAAAAATGCAATTTTTAAAAGAAATAAAATTTAAAAACAATGTACATAAAAAAAGTAAATAGATTAAATATAATTTAGAAACATTTCTCTTACGTTTTTCCCAAACTTCTATACAATCAATCAAGCATAGACATTAGACATATTGTATACAAAATAATGTAACACAAAACGCCCAAATCTATAATCTACAATATATATTAAATTGAAAATGTTTTACTTTTGGTAAACTTTATAATATTTTGTTACATCAACTTTTTAGGCCTCGTAAATTTACACATTATTACTCTAATATATATATTTCTTGATTGAATTTAAATTTCGTTCTATATTTGAAGTCTCCATTAGACACTTGATATATTATATTTTCTTTTAATATTAGAATATATAGTTTTATATACAAACACAATTAAAATAAATGTTTATTAGGTACTATCATAATTATCAAAATTCATATATAGGCAAAAAAGAAGAAAAAATTGTATTTCACAGATTACCACCTAATGTGTGTCAATATATATATATATATATATATATATTTATTTATTTATTTATTTTTATTAAATTATTCAGTCAAGCATTTCCCATAAAAGATACATTTAAAAGATTTTCAACAAATTGTTTTTGATAAAAACAAAAGGGCCGTAGTATTTTTAATCCTATAAATTGTCCAGTCTCATGCATTCTCCTTAAAATAAGGATAAAAGTACTATCAAAATATTTTAGCATTATTAGATTAGTCTTTTGCATTCATTTGGATGAACTTTTTATTGAAAATTTAATTGTTTATTTGTTGAAAGTTGACAAGTAAAATATTAAAAAAAAAAGTTTGGTTTTAAAAATAAAAAATGTTTTCATAATATTTTCACAATAAATCTTCAATTGCAGATTGTTATTGACTGTTACTGATAGACAAATAGCTACTTTTAATTTTTAATTCAAATTAGAACCAATAATAAATTACCACCTAAGATTTGTTGTGAAAATATTGTTGACGTAACACTTCTTTTTAAAAATATGTACATAAACTAATTAATAAGTTAATAAATAAAACTAATCCAAACATACTATAGCAGTATATATTCTTTCCAAGTTCTTTGGCCTTCGGGAAAGAAAAAGCTAGGATGACAATATCATCTACGTCAACCCAATAATAGGTAATCCAAAATTCACCTATCCTTGAACCAAAAGGAGGGGAAAAAAAATCTCTCTGCATGCTTTGAGTTAGCAAATTGTTTGTTGTGTTTTTTTAATCATAGAGACAATGACTACTTCTTTTTATATATATATATATATATATATTTTTTTTGGGTAAAAGAGACAATGACTTCGCTGTCTCTTTATGGCTGCGCTCTACATGTATTTCAGTAAAGGTCTAATCTTGTTGAGTTTCTTCCAAATTCAAATGGACTTCTTTCTGTTAAACTTCTTCCTTACTTCGTCGATATTTCCCTCCATGTTTTGTTTATATTATGCTAGTAAGAAGTAAGTGTCTTGAATATTTATGTAATGAAAATAAACTTTTTAACACTTGTTGAATAACTTAGAAATAGAAAAACCTAATAACAAAAGTACAAATTAATGATATCTCTCAACGTATTTATTAGTAAATTATTTTATGAAGAAGAAATTTTTTTTAATGTTTTTACAGTTTTTTCAATTTTTCATAAAAGTAGTATAAAATTTTTTTAAAATAATTTATTAACAATCATCTTAAATATACCTTTTAATATGATCCCTAACGTGACAACTAGATATATAATAGTATTATTGTGCATGAGAGGTGTGCGTTTGCATAGACGTCAAGCAAATACCATGCAATGATAAATATATTTATGCAGTGTATTGGTCCTTAACCAAATAGAAACTTACCATGGAATACCTACTTTCATTAGCATAATATAGCTCAAAAAGTCAAAATGAAAAGAAAAACGAAGCTGTTAACACATAGCATTCAATTGAGTCATGCATAGATTTTGATTTAAGTTTTTGTTTAGAAAACATTTCATTTTCTCAACTATGATATAGGATCGATGAGTTAATTTGGTTTAATTTAAAAACAAAGAATATATTTTACCCATTGGAGGTTCATTCTTCTAGGATTTAGGACCATTTTTCTATTATCAAAATTTATTCTGGCAGCACGTCTTTTAATTTCTATCCAACTTTCGCCAAATGCAAACTTTAGGAAGCAATATTTTCCGAATAACAAGTTAATGAACATAACCCCACCCATGCCAGAAGTGCAAAAAATATAATTTTCCATATTTGTATCATAGTTACTTCAAATTAGGATTCTTTAGAGCTGTTGGATGCTTGCATCAGAAATTTTATAATATTCTAGCAATCTATTTTAAAATAAGTGCATTGGATTTTGTTACATCAATATTTAAATAAATGTTGATTATCATCTATCTATACTATAATTAATAGAATACATCTTTTCAGTCTCCATATATCACAATTAATAAAGTCAAACAGGGAAATATATTCCAAACACCTAAAATTTATGTCACTTTTAAAATTAAAAACTGTTTCTTTCGTATACTATGCCATATCAAATTTCATTTGAACCAAAAAAAATAATTCATTACTCATGTTAAATTTTCTAGAAGTTACCTGCCAAAACTAAAACAGTTTCTTTCTTAATTGTTTATATGGTTATTTTAGATCAAGTCAACATTAATGGAACGGTAAATTAAATAAATTTAGGGGACAATTAGATCTCAAACCACATTGACCTCACCTTAGAATCCTATTGAAAATTATGGTCATACTATGGGAACACAAGAACTAAATGAGTCTTAGGCTAACTAATCTAGCTGTTTATAAAAAATTATCATTATCTTTCCAGGGATTTTCGTTTTCTTTTAATTAAACAAATAAGGCAATGTGCTTAATTAATTAAACAAAAAATGCCAATCCGTAGACACTTCAAGGTCAGACAAACAATTTTTTTCTTCTTCTTTATTTGGTATAAAAATTATTAGCATTACCAGTTATCATATGCACGCACTTTCCCTGATCAATCAGAGAACCAATGACACAAAACACGGAGGACATGTTTAATTACTTTGGGTCAACCAAAATAAGGGAAGAATTAATTAATTAACATAAAAACGTTGTCAACTTTTTTTTTAGACTCCAATAAAAAAAAAAATGTTGTCAACATGTTTCGAAGATAAGAACTATTTGAGATATTAAATTTTATTATTTAATAAACAATTTAATCAAAGTGACATTCTATCCTTGAAAGTGAAGCGAATTCGCTAATTTATGTTAACAATAAACTATATTACAAGATTCTCAAGGAAAAATAAAGGAGAAAAATCTTACAAACTAGTAAAAAATTTTGTAGCTAAAATTCCCCCATTCTCTAATCAATGTCTTACAAAATAATGTAACTTGAGTTCTCATCTCAAACATACTCTATGTGGGTGTGAAAGTCCAACGCTACGTATTGGGCCTGGGGCCCAATTTGAGTATTACTATGTGTCCGAAGAGGGAAAAAGATTAGAAATGAGTTCGTATGGGGGAAATGCACTTGAAAATGAATGAGAGGAGATGTCCGAAGACAATCATATTAGTTCGAAGAGGTCCCCCTCCTCGGATCACAAGGGAACTTGATTAAGCAAATATACTGAAGGCCTGAGCGACTTTCTCAACTGACTTCACGATAAGAGCAAGCTCTGGGCATGCCTAGAGATGATAAGAACAGAGAAATATCTAAAAGGAAAAGCTACTACCACCGCATTTAATGCACTGCAGCAACTTTCCTGGCCGCATTTATGTGGAGAAGACACCTGAACAGTGCAACCTTAGCTACTACCACTCACAGCAGACTAAAGCAGATGTCTGATGTGACATGTACTCAAGTGAATGCTTGGATGAAGAATAAGTGTACGGTGAAGATGAGGAAGAAGGAGGATATATAAATGGAATAGGCCTCTAGACAGAGGAGGACGGAAAAATTGAGAGAAAAAAGAGGAGGAGAGAGAGAGAGAATTGTATTCACTTTTCCATAAACATTAAACCTCTTCAGATTTGAGTATCATCCACTCTACAATTGTTTTTACATCATTTTATTCTTACTGGCATAAGTGAATCGTTGCTAAATCCATAACCAGCTCAACTTTTTCACCCATTCTCTATAAATTTATTGTTCTGGGTTTATTGGGCTCACAATCTGCAAAGTTTGGGTTTGACCTACCAAATTTGGATCCTACACTCTACAATTACAATTGCAACATATAAATTTCAATGGACAAAATAAGGGAAGAATTAATTAACATAAAAATGTTGTCAGCTTTTTTATTTTTTTATTTTTTGAGAATCCAAAAAAATCTTGTCAACTATAGTTTTGAAGCTAAGAAATATTTGAGAGATCAAAAATTTTATTATTTATTAAACATTTTAATAAAGTAAAATTCCATCCTTGATACTGAGGTGAAGTCACTAATTTAGTCTCACTAGAATGACCGAGTGAGTTACTTTATGTAAACAATAAACTATATCATAAGATTCTCAATTAAATTATATATATTATAAAATTCTTACAAAATAGTCTTCTAAGAAAATATCTTCCAAACTAATCAAAATTTTGTAGTTAAATTGTCATATTTTGATATTTTCAATGAAAACATTTATGGTTCAAATCCTAAATTCATCTCAAACATATCCTACAACTACAATTATAACCAATAAATTTCGATAGACAAAATAATGGAAGAATTAATTAACATAAAAATGTTGTCAACTTTTTTTTTTTATTATGAGAATCCAAAAAAAAAAAAAAAAAATCTTATATGCTAAAAAAATATTTGAGATATTATAAATTTTATTGTTTAATAAACATTTGAATCAAGTGGCATTCTATCCTTGAGAGTGAGGCGAAGTCACTAATTTAATCTCAATTGAATGCCGGGTGAGTTACTCTTGTAAACAATAAACTATTTTATAATTAAGATTCTCAATAAAAAAAAAAAAATATATATATATATATATATAAAATAAAGGTCTTATAAAATAGTCTTTTAGAAAAAATGTCTTACAAGTTAGTAAAAAATATTGTGTTAAAATGATGTCTTTGGTATTTTAATGAAAACGTTTAGAATTCACACTCTCTCTTCTCTTATCATTGAATTACTTTTATTTTTTTTATAAAAAAAAAAAAAACAAAATAATGCAAAATGAGTTGTCTTCTCAAATATATCCTACAATTACAACCTATAAATTCAATAAACAAAATTCGATTTCAATAACCAAAATTGGATATCATATATTACATAGGGATATGTCAATTTATAATAAAATACTATTTCAAATAAAAATTATAATAAGATAATAAAAGTTGTAGTACACATGCTATTGAATTTTTAAGAGGGATCCTATTCATGACCATTAAAGAACAATGATATTTTTATAAGTAATCCAGTCACTTTTAACTTAAAAGTTTTTATGAAATTTTGTCACCATCTAATGCAAATGAGATTCCTTTGGATGTTCCTTAACAAGGTATAGGAGCCCATTAACAAAAGCCGTCTAAGAATGGTACATGAATGAATAGTAAGTAACCACGCAACTTACCATTTTCACTTAAATAAATATACAACATGATATTGATTAATTTAAAAAAGAAAAATGGGGCCAAGCTCGAGAATTGGTCATCCCACAACTCTATAAATAGTTCATGAACATCCTCGTAGTTCCTACACCAACACACAATTCACAAGCAAGCTATAGCTTAATTATTGTTTCGAACCTAGTCCTACACTGTAATGGCTAGCGAGCAAAACCAAACCCACATTCACTTAGCATCTAAGGTTGGGATCATTGGGGCTGGTATTAGCGGAATCGCTGCCGCTAAACAGCTTTCGGGTTATAGCCCTGTTGTTTTTGAGGCCACAGATTCCATAGGAGGTGTCTGGAAACACTGTTCTTTCACTTCTACTAAACTCCAAACCCCTCGTTGTGATTATGAGTTCTCTGATTACCCTTGGCCTGAAAGAGATAATTCAACTTTCCCTTCTCATGTTGAGATATTGGAATACTTGCGTGGCTATGCAACACACTTTGATGTGTTGAAGTTCATCAAGTTCAACTCTAGGGTGATCGAAATCCGGTATGTTGGTGACCGGAGTACTGATAACATTCAGCACAAATTGAGTTCCAAAACATCCACAGAGTACGGGAATCTGCTGAAAGGCCATCCTGTTTGGGAGGTTGCCATAGAAAATAACCAATCCCAAACTGTTCAGGTTATTCATTTCTCTCTTATTAATTGATTTAAAAGAGCTTCTTAATTATGTTAAACTTTATTTTGTTTCTATTGTTTTTACGTGAAGAGTCTTGTAAGTCAGTTATCACGTTTTAGTGTTTCCAATTCAGATATGGTTTGGCACCTTAATTATTGGATTATCCCAAAAAAAACATTCGAAATAAAAGAATAAAAAATCTTAGTTCTTCTACTTCAATATCTTTTAAAAGCCAGTTACCAAGAGGCAGGCATGCTTGTGTGGCTTTGTGTCACTGTTCGGTAATTGCATGCCACTGAAAGGATCTTAATTACTCCATATAAGTTTTAAGACCTTGATAGTTTATCCAAAACAAAATAAAATAAGACCAAGAATCGCATGCACTGAAACTCCCTGAATATATCAATTAATATATTCTCTATCCCCCCCGTTTTGGGGTGGCTTCTCAAAAAAAAAAAAAAAAAAATTCTCTATCGTCCAAGGTTTGCTTCTGGGAAATTATATAATAAATTAATGACGCGCTTAGATTATTTTCTAATTATTTATTTTTTGCTGATTAATCGAACATTTTGGAACAAATTAAACAGTGGTATGCTTTCGAGTTTCTTGTGGTATGCATCGGAAAATATGGAGACATACCAAAAATGCCAAGTTTTCCACCAAACAAAGGCCAAGAAGTATTTCAAGGCAAGGTCTTACATTCACTGGATTACTCTAAACTTGACAAAGAAACCTCTCGTGCACTTCTCAAAGGAAAGAAGGTGGCAATTGTTGGCTACAAAAAATCAGCTATTGATTTAGCCGTCGAGTGCGCAGAGGCAAACCAAGGTATATATAATTATATATACTACATATAATCGGACAATGATACTGTTACACTCTTTTTTCCTTAAACACTCGTTTTTTTTTCTTAAATATGATCTTATAAGATCATATTTTTCCTATACAATATAGGATCCAAGATCCATGGCCTGCTTTCTATATTAGGTGCTACTATATTCCTAGTGATTTTTTTTTTTTTTTTTTTTTCTTCCTGTTTTGGGGTCAGAGACTCCTAGTTCTACTAGTACGTAGATGGGTACAGTTAGAGCGGTCAACTTAGGCCAAGGGTCTAGTTGACATAGGCAGGCCGGGGCACAGTGTGATATTTGAAGGCTTTTTTCATTCATTAATCATACATACACAACTTTTTTTTTTTTTTTTTGTAATTATTAAGAGATGGAGTGTTTAATTTCTATTTTATTTTTATAATTATTAAGAGATCAAATGTGAGTGAAGAAGAAAAAATAATTGGTCCATCACTAAATTATGTATTCTCAATTTTTAATCTTGCACACTCCATGAGTCAGCAACACTAGACAAGGTGAGAATAAGTTTAAATTCAAATAAGTTTAACCAAGACACCAATTACCAATCAGTTTTTAGTGTAAGTAAAGATTGAATCTGAGATTTCTTATATAACTATCAGAGTCTTTACCTAACTGGAACTCACAAGTTCATGTCTTGCTAAGTAAATAAAGAATATTAAAAAAATGTAAAAAAATATTTACCACTAACTTTTGGGGCTAAATTGCTAATAAAGTTTCAAATATTGGATTGGACATCAATATATACGTATATGATATATTAACACGCATTTTTAAGACATTTCATTGAAAGTGCTATGAAGTAGAATTGCCAAGAACGTCGCAGAGAAGAGAATAGTCAGATATGCTTAATATTTTTTTTCTCTTATATATTACACCTCTATTATATATGTCTTTGGCTAATAGAAATTGCAAGCCAGATGAAATTATTGGTTTGCCTTTTTGTAGAAAAATGGCTTTGAAAATTGACATTTTTTGCCCTACTTTTAAAGGACCTGATGGGCAATCATGCACGATGGTGATAAGGACTTTGCACTGGACCGTTCCGTCTTACAGGATTTGGGGATTGCCATTTTTCTTGTTTTATTCAACAAGGTCCTCTCAGTTTCTACACGAAAGGCCAAATCAAAATTTGTTCAGGACCTTATTCTTACCTCTTTTATCTCCTATGGTAAATTCATCATATTTCTTTATTTTCTTTTGTTCAGTAGACGAATAAAAAATATAAGTTCAGGGAAAAAAAATATGATAAGATGAATATATGGAATATGGATATGAAAATTGCTAAAACTTCTATTGATTTTATTGTTAAAATATTACAAATTAATGTGATAATGAATACGATTGATGTCATTTCGGAAACATAATAATATTTTTTTATTTTTTATCTTTTTAATGATTGGGGCACAATATATGGTATATAAGACACTACGGATAAAGACACTGCTGATTTTATTACAAATGACTTACGATTAATGTGACAAAGAATGCAATTGAAACTATTTAAAAAATATCTATATTTTATAATATATATATATATATATAATATATATAAACCAGAAAAATTTGACTTTTTGCTTATCTCTTAATATTGAGCCACATAGATTCTAGAGGCTTCACAAATTTTCCACATTATATTAATAATATTATTATTATATATTAATTGACTTTAAATTCTACAAAGATTCCTTATAAAACCCTTTATATTTAGATCTTCCATAATAATACAGCCATGGTATATTTTCTTTAAGCGGTAAAATAAAGAATCACTTTTTCTAAGTTCTGTATATGACCATTTTATACCATATGTAACAATTTTTATTACAACTTGTTGAAGTGGTCGGTTATAAATGATAAACAATCACTTGTACATGGACTCATAACTTTTTCTTTATTATTCATAGTCATCCGTATCAAAATTATGATAAAAGTTGTATCCCTAGGCTCTCATAAATAATTCTATAGAGGAACACAATCATATAAATACATACTAATAACTAATATAATTATGAAATATTATATTTAAAAAAATAAAAGAAAGAGAAAATATTATATTTTGTGGAACTTTTCCGTGTAATGCACGAGTTATTTAAACAAATGACTAGTGATTAATAACACTTAAGTTTATAAGATTTATGTTGTAAAAATTTATAAACTTCCCCATATACTAAAATTTGTAATTCACTTCTCTATACTTATTAGTCCCAAACCCAATTAAATATAGGGAAAAAAAATATTTGCTTTCGTTGTTACTATGAACACCTCCCAAAATCATTTGCACCATAATCATAATCATTATTATTATTATTAGAGTACTATGTGCCATCATATTGTATAATTTGACACTCAGATAAGTGATTCTTGTCTCCAAACAGCAAAGAGCAATTTCCAAGTTCATAGAGTCGTACTTGGTGTGGAAGCTTCCCTTAGTGAAGTATGGACTGAAACCAGATCATCCATTTGTGGAGGACTATGCTTCCTGCCAGATGGCTATCTTGCCAGAGAATTTCTTTGCTGAGGCAGACAAGGGAAAACTAGAGTTTAAAAAGACATCAAAATGGTGGTTTTGGAATGGGGGAATTGAATTTGAAGACAACACAAGATTGGAGGCTGATGTTGTGCTTCTTGCTACTGGTTATGATGGGAAGAAGAAACTTCAAGCTGTACTTCCTGAGCCTTTTAGGAGTCTCATAGTGGATGACTCCGGGATCATGCCCCTTTACAGGTATTTAAACTAAAATAAACATAAGTAATTATTGAGTACTTTTAAAGTGTGAAAATTTTCCGACTTACGTGAATACATTAAGAAGAATGATAAAGAGTATACTACGTTAACGTTGCTCTACATTGAAAGTATTAAATAATTTTTCATTATTTATGTATTCTTTTGGCAGGGTATGAAACTGCAACATCATGTCCAATTATCTAACAATTAATTAAGACCGAATAAATTATAATATAGCCTTAGCCGTGTGAAAGCATGCTGTGTATTGAGTGTGGCTTCTACTGGTCCAGTCATAGATCCAAATTAAATTATAAGTGTATACAACACACACGTCCACGTATATATTTAATGTGCACGATTGTGCAGGCCTTGGCACGTCCATGCATATGAAGTAAAGAATAAGTTTAACCAACTTAAATTATATGTTTACTAAGGAATTAATTTCCTTTAACTAAAATGTTAGTTTTAGTTAGCTCAACTCATAAAGTTTTATTATTGAATGAAATTTGATATTCAAATCCCGCTTACATAAAAAAATTATTTGGTGTTTTTGAGTGATGATAAAAAAAAAATTATTATAAAACAAATGATATAGGTTTAAAATTCTGTCATATTTATATGGATAAAATAAAAAAATTTTAAAAAAATTCCTTTTATCGAAAACAAGACAAAGATATGTAACTCATTAATTTCATATTGATCAAATTATATGTGACTTGTATTTAAATTGTAATTTCGAAGGAATGACCTAATTAAATGATTGTCATGAACAGAGGCACAATTCATCCCTTAATCCCCAACATGGCGTTTGTGGGGTATATTGAGAGTGTCTCAAATCTGCACACAGCGGAGTTACGGTGCACCTGGCTGGCTAGGTTGGCTGATAATGTATTCAAGCTTCCTAGTGTTGAGAAAATGCTGACACAAGTAACAGAAGAGATGCAAGTCATGAAGAGGACAACCAGATTCTACAAGAGACACTGCATTTCCACTTTCAGTATCAACCACAGTGATGAGATTTGTGAAGAGATGGGATGGAATGCTTGGAGGAAGAAGAATTGGCTTTCGGAAGCTTTTAGCCCTTACAACAGCCAAGACTACATTGATGAAGAAGAAAATTAAATCAAACCTAGTAGTAGATTTAAATGGGGTGAGCTAGCTAGCTAGTGCAAGAGAATAAATTATATTTGCTCTCCCATAAAAAAAAAAAAAAAAAAAAAAAAAAAGAGATGTTTTCCTCCCCCACGTACGTATTGATAAGATAAGGTTTCCTATTATTTCGAAACATTTATATATTGTATTTTATTTGTTATTTGATCTATAATAAATGAACTACTTATTAAAACATCCTCGTATATTCTTGAGAATTGGGTGCCCCTCAATTTGTGAGTAGTTTGTTGAATTTCCTGAGAAGTTAGGCATTTTTAATATTTTGTGCCTAATATTTTTGCTTTTGTTATTTTAGGATTTCATGCATGACAGTCAAATATTAGTGTATAAGGTAGAATTTAAGAGAGAGAGAGAGAGAGACAGAGAGAGATAAAATTGGTAAGAGTGTTTCTTTGAAACTGGCCGGCCTTGCCCAGGAAAGAAAGCTTGAGAAAATATATATAGTTGCATCAACCATTGTTGCAATACCCAGTGGCAGTTTTATAATGAGCGTTGGACACGTTGATACAATTCTATTTTTTTGTTATTACTGCCGATTATAAAAGCCTTAACCAACCAACTTGCTCCTTTTGACCACAGTCTTACACTCTTACTTGGACCGCAGGATTGATAGAACTTCAATGTAATGTTCTGGAATGTTTCTACTCTTCCAAGATTAAACAAAATACAGCATAATCTTTGTATGATTCAGTATATATTAAGGTACAAATTATGAAGTGGAGGATTTTGCCACTTCTCCATAAATCTATATAAACTTCCAGTATTCCTCTAAAGCTAGTGCAAAGTGCATTAATTCACTCTCAAATACTACATGAAGAAGCACAGTCCGGAAATTCAAGATTGAGGAATAAGAATTGAGTATAAAGGAGAAAAGCATACTCCTTTCTTTCTTACATATATTATTTTCTATGGCCATCTACCATACTCTTTAAGTCTTAATTCTTTGAGATCTTTGCAAGCCTTATTTATCAAAGATAGAAAACAAAGTTTCTAGGACTACCAAAAATTTAATGGAGCAAAAATATAGAGCCAAAGATTTGATCAACAAAAAACAATCAATCCTTTGTCATGATAACCAGTCCCCGTCCATGCCTTCGATTTCTCCAATGTCCATGCTGAGTATTAAAGAATCACAAAGAGAAAATAAAATAAAAATTAGCACACCACAAAATTTTCCGACAACTGAAAAGGGGCATAGAATAAAAATTAGTTTAATTGTCCTTTCGAGAACACAACAAGCAAAATAGGAATAGAATAAAAAATAAAAATAAAGTTGTATATAATTTCATGTGGCCGGTTCAAACTAAAGCAACCTTTTACAGGAGAGTCCATAATCATCTGACATTGCCCTAGCCGCCTAGGATGTGTGTGTATATATATATATATATATATATATAAAGTCAAATAGCTTACCAACTAAGGAAGTAACACAACCTGATCTCATCAGCTCTATGATATTGGAATTTTGTTAGGAAGACAACTTTTGTGGTCCAACTTTGACATTATAGGTTGTGAATATTTGTCTATCACTTTTAATTAGACTCATTAACTTTTTTCCATTATTCACAATTTATTATATCATTGTTGTTATAATAATTATAAAACAAAAGTTGTATCTACTTTTCTCATTGTATTCAACTGGTGCATAAGAACATTCCCATAAGTTCTTCTATAAAAAATGTCATTTTGACATACCAAAAGCCTACTTTATTATTTTAGCACATCATTTTACAATATACTATTTATCACACATTCTATTATTCAATCTTATACATTAAAATAATATATACATTACATGAAAATATTATTAAAAAAAACTTCAAATAGTAATATATACTACACAGCCCACCACCACCACTGCCCATAGTAGCCCACCCCTACAACCACCGCAATCCACCACTACCGACAACCATAACCAAAACCCAAAATCAACCAACCAACCCACTACCACCGACCACCATAGTTAAAATCCAAAATCAACCAAACCACCAAAATCAGCCCACACCCACTGCCATAACCCACCAACATCAGCCCATCATAACCAATGAAAATCAGCCCACCCACTGCCATAACCCACCAACATTAGCCCGTTACAACCCATGAAACTCAACCCACATCCACCAAAAAAAAAAAAAAAATCAAGGCAATCTAAGAGTGTGAGGTGGATGGCAATCTGCCTATCCAAACCCACCCACCACCGATCTGCCCATCCAAACCCACCCAATGCCCAACCTACCCATCAAACTACAACAAAAAAAAATTAAAAATTAAAAAAAAAATAGAAAAACCATAGTTAGAGAGAGATCAGTGTGGAAGTGATGCGTCGGCGTCGGTGTGGAAGTGGTACATCAGCGTCAACGTGGAATTGATGCATCAACGTCGGTGTGGAAGAGAAGTGATGGTGAGAGAAGAAAATATGAGAGGATGAGAGAGCTATGATAGGTGTTTGAGAAAAAAAGGGAGGAAGAGACTAACAGAGAGATGAGAGAGAAAAGAATAAAAAAATCATTAAAATTTTACAACATTTATCCATACGCTTTCATATTTGAGAGTACTGTTTATCGATGTAAATTTTTTGACATTTAGAACGTCT
The DNA here is from genome assembly GCA_023621385.1 of Quercus gilva. Lineage (NCBI taxonomy): Eukaryota > Viridiplantae > Streptophyta > Magnoliopsida > Fagales > Fagaceae > Quercus > Quercus gilva. Next base: position 19,084,750 of record CM042474.1, read on the forward strand.
TATGAGAAATGTTTTTTGGCATTTGGTGTACTAAATGCCAAATATTTGACATTTGACACACCTGATGGTAATACTCTAAGAGTTCAAGTCACCTCTTTTTTCAACAAAAAAAAAAAAAAGGCCAAAGGCTCAAAATATTAATGAGGAAAAAACAACGATGAAAGGACTGATCGAAACTAAAGTACATCCCTCTTTCATTTTACAGGAACAAACATGATTTTAATAATTTTAGTGTCAGCAGATTTTTCCAAAAGAGAAAAAGACCTAACTATGGTGAAAAGAGGCATGGAACACAGCAAAAAAAAAATATTCTTAGCACAAGGTAAGAGAAGAAGAAAAGAATTTTCCCTTTCAAGTGTTTGGTTTGCGAGGAGGAAAGATAAAGAAACAAAACATTTTCTTCTCTCTATTTCCTCCCAAATTGGGAGAAACAAAATAGTAGGCCAAACAGGAAAATTAATACCTCAAAAAAATGGTGGACTAATGAGGAAAATGAATCCCTTAAGAAAACGGTGTACCTCTTTCTTTTCCTTTCCTCCATCCTAATTCCCCTAAACCAAACAAAGGGATTCATTTCTTTTCTCTCACCTTCTTCCCTGTCCCTTCTTCCTTAAACCAAACATAGTGTAAATTAAAGTCTCAAAAATATAGGATTCTTACCAAGGCAAAGCAGGATATTGTAAGTAGTCCTTTGCGCAGTCATCATTGAAATGTTGTTGCAAACAGTTTTCATTTGCATTCAACCAAGATGGGAATTCCATGACTTCATCAAATAGATGGTACCCATCAAAATCAGCTTCTTCAGCCTTAACTTCAGCTGGACCCTCAATTTCCATGGTCTTCAAGAACTTAAACCACCACGCTGATGTGACCAAATTCATTGTGTCATTCCATTCCATCTGATGCTGCTCACCTATCGATCTAATCTCCGCCATCTCTTCATCATCCATGGCTGCATGTAAGTCTCCTGATCCACTACTGCCACCAGCTGTGCCACTGGAAGACTCAATAACATGATCTGCTAGCGCAGGAGTAGTCACAACTGAATTGGGTACTTCCTGATCAATAGCTAAAGAAAGAGTTGGGGATGAGGATGATGATTGAGATGGAGATGATGAGGATGAGCACAGTGAAGGGTTGTGATAAAGACTGGTGTCTAAGTTGTTAAAATCATGAAGATTGAGATTTAGGCCTAAGGGCAGGTTTGGAAGTGTGAAATTGAGATTTTCAGCAACAGGAGGAGGTGCAAATGGAGAAGGAGTGGACCAAGTGAAAGGATATGATCCTGGAGAATGAGAAAAAGTTGATGAGTAGGAAAGATGGTCTAGATAATTAGAAAAATTGGGGGTGCTTGATGGGTATATTCTAGGATTTCTCCTAGATTTGATCCTTTCTTGTTCAAAACATGGGTGCAAGTGGGGTGGTTGAGACTGCACTGAGAACAATTGTTGCTGCTGTTGTTGTTGATGATGTTCTTGTTGGGTTTGTTGTTGCACTTGCTGTTGTTGTTGTTCACTGGCTTGTTTCATAGCTGCCCTATGAAATTTAAGAGCAGTGACAATCTCTCTCCTAGCCTCAGCCATGTTTAGAAGCCTCTCTTGGTATGGTCTACTGGTATGGAGTCTCCTCCTAACTTGTTTTTTGTGTTGTTGAGGTTGTGGAGGTTCTTGCTGTGCTTGTTGCTGGGATTGATCACTGAAACCAGCTTCACCAAATGATGTTAAATTTTGGCCACCAGGTAAACCTTCAGCAACAACAGCACTAGTTTCTGGGTCTTTGGAATTCATGGGGTCTTTGGTTCTTGAGGAGGTAAGTTGTTTCACTAAGCTACGGATGTAAGCACCAGAGAGATGAGGTTCCTCTTTGAGCTTACTATTAAGCTTATGATCTATTTCCATTCCTTGCCTAGTTTCTGCTTTTGAAGATCGACTCCTCATGATTTTTACCTCTCTAGAAAGTGTCTCAACTTAGGTGATGAGGTGTATTGGGAGAATCATGGGTATTCATTTTTCCTTATATTCTTAAAGAACTAGAGAAAGTACACAATGCAGAGGTAGTAGAGGCTGATCCGGAGGAGCCTCCTGGATGAGAAGGCGTTATAAATAGCTGGGGACAGTCTTGGGTTTCAAACTCTTTTGGATTTTTCTCTGTTTTGGCAAACCACATTTGTTTCCTTTTTATTACCTACTTTATAAGGGGGTGGTTAGGAGGTTTGGCCCTTTCTATTTATCTTTTTTCATTCAACCATAATTACACAGCTTTTGCCTCTCACTCTTTATCGATACTAGTCTCTTCCTCACCGCAACTACGCAGCATTACGTGTTCGGCCATTTGCGATGCAACATCACACTGATCATACACTATGAGTATGACTCTGCATATAGTGAAAACATAACACCCTCTTTCTGTCTTCAAGAATGAAAAATTGAGAACAGATTCACTTATCTAGCATTGGAATTGGGCATTTGAACTTTGTAAGTCATTATTGGAAACATAAAAAATACCCGTCAAGTAAAATTGCAAGATACTTCGTAGTGACAAGTTGTTAATACTAAATGATATAGTAATGTCAATGATAGAATAAAATAAAAATGTACCTATGTAGAACTTAATTGTTGTAAAAATTGGCGTGCTGCTAAAATTACTCCCATTTTTCTTAGTGAGCAATCTATAGTGGCGTGTATGATTAGGATACTACTTCAAACATGGCTGTTTATCTAAAAAGACATAATTTAAGACAAAACAAATATATATTATATATTTTTTAAAGCTTTTCCAAAATATCAATATGACCCTCAAATGAGCCAGCAGACATCATTACCAATCATTGTATGCAAGCATAATTACTTGAGCAGTAGCGGTTTTTTTTTTGTGTGGAAGAAGTAACACAATTTCCTAAAATATATATAAGATGAAAATCTTTTTCCTACACTATTCAAATTAGTCAGCAAGAAGGTTCAAAAAAAAAAAAAAAAAAAAAAAACAGATTATCAATTCTAACATTTAATGAAAATATAAGATGGTAAAATTTTAATTGAAGGGTTAAATATAGAATATTGTAGGGACAGGGTTTTGACAACTCAGGCCCACTTCATACTAGGCCTAAGGCCCGCGCTGAGGATGAAGAAATGTTCGAGGACGAATTGAAGAAGATCCAGTTACCAAGAAGCACTATTGAGGACAATCATGTCCTCGGCCAACCGAGACCATGGAGAGGAAGAACAAAACACGATCAGAGGTGGTCCTTCAGAACGTCCCCAAAGAAAAGACAAGTACGGGTCAGCCACGGAAGCATGGTGGAGGAGCAAATCTAAGAGGAACTGTCACCTCCACATTAAATGTTCACACCTAACGTTCTGACCGTATTAATGGAGAAGTAGCCCCTGAGCAATACTGCCACAGTTGTTGTAACTCACAGATAGAAGGAGAAGGTGACTGATGGGACAAGCACTCAAGTAGTGGCTTGCATGACCAACAAATAGAAGGCCAAGATTAACTAAAGGGGGGATATATAATGTAAGGAGTCCCCTAGAAAGGGGGATGGGATTTTGGAGAGAAGAAATATATGGTAGCACTTGTATCAACCCTGTAACCAAGCATTGAAGAAGAAATAAGAACTTCCAGCCCCTAAGAGGAGGGCCGAGGAGCCATATCTTACTCTTGAGCTTATGTTCTTGTCGTCCAACCCATTCCCTACCATATTTAGTTGTTGCAATCCTTATTAGGGCCCACAGCTCTTGAACCTATACTCTACAAATTCATTGTATCGGGCTAACTGGGCTTGAGTCCACTCACCCCATAGAGGTAGTGATCGAACCCGGTCACTACAATTGGCGCCGTCTATGGGGAGAACTTGTGCGTTAGTAAGGGCAATAACCAAGCATGACAGGATCAAGCCTTCGTCAAACAGGCTCCCACTAGCCTGAACTGGCTAGATCACAACAACAGGGCAACTTTCTCAACCCTGGGCGAGACCGAAATGAAGAGAACTAAATTTTCGAGAGGAAAGCGTGCACACCTCACAAACCAGCGGAAGCCACACTCGTGGGGGCAGCCATGCGCCCTGAAAGCAAAACAGCGGCCAGGCCAGGCAACCAGGCTACCACGTGGTTAAAAGCCACGCATCTAAGAGAAAAGATGATAAGGTGGCCATGCAGCAGGAGATAGACGATTTGAAGAGAAGGCTGCGACACGCACAGCAAGGGCAGCCTCGTCCTAGCCCTGACATGCCCTCCGACGATGAAAGTGATAATGACTACAGGCGAAGATCAATAATTCCCCCAAGTGAGACCTTCTCTCATGAGGAAGAGTACCACCGGAGGAGTAAGTGTAGCAACCCATCTCCCAGGGGCTTGGGAAGTGATGCCATGAGCAAGGCACTGGATCAACTCTTGAAATCACCTTTCACACGCCATATAGAAGAGGCTATGCTTCCTCGGCGATTCTAGCATGCCAGCCTTCACCATTTACAATGGCAGAAAGGACCCTGTGGAGCATGTGAGCCAATACAACCAAAGGATAGCCGTCCACTCTAAAAACGAAGCGCTGATGTGTATAGTTTTCCCCTCTAGCCTGGGACCAGTGGCAATGAGATGGTTCAATGGCCTGAAGACGTGTTCTATAGACTCGTACAGGCAACTGACCCAAGCCTTCGGCTTCTGCTTCGTTACGAATAGCAGACCTCCTCAGCCCTTTAGTGCATTACTGTCCCTATCCATGCATGATGGGGAAACCTTAAAGGCCTATTCAGACAGGTATTGGGAGGAATATAACGAGTTGGATGGAAATTACGATGATGTTGCCATCAATAGCTTCAACAATGGTCTTCCAATTGGGCACGGCTTGAAGAAGTCCCTGACTGGTAAGCCTGTCACCAGTATGTGCCAGCTGATGGATCGAATCGACAAGTACAAACGGGTAGAGGAAGATCAACTGCAAGGTAAGGGAAAAGAGAAGGTTATCCCTCAAGAGAGAAAGGATTTCAGGTTAGATCAGTATAACAACAACCGCCCGAGAAGAGATTTTGCAGGCCAATCTGGGGCGACCAATGCCCAAATCATCAATGCTGTATTCTGAGAACCAGTGCACAGGGTGCTAGAGAAAATCAGGAACGAGCTGTACTTTAAGTGGCCAAATAAGATGGCGGGGGATCCCACGAAGCGCAATCAAAGCCTTTATTGCCAATACCATGAAGACCACGGACATGCGACGGAGGACTGCAAGCACCTCTGGAACCACCTAGAACAACTAGTCCGAGAAGGAAAGCTGAAGCACCTCCTACATCATTCCAGTGGTCATCAAGGCCAAACTCATCAACAGCCTCGAAGAGACGCCGCGCTGAGGCCACCCGTAGGGATGATCAATGTGATCTTAGCGGTGCCGGGGAGAACAGGCACGTGCCCCTCGCGGGTATTGTCCGTAGCCCAAATGCCTGCCGAGAAGACCTAGCCAGAGCTAAAGAAGGCTAGGAGGAACTTCTACCCGATCCTGAGTTTCTCAGAGGAAGACAAGGTTGGGACTATCCAACCCCATGACGATGCACTAGTGATCACTCTTAGAATCAGGGACTACGATGTGAAAAAGGTGATAGTGAATGATGGCAGCAGGGCTGAAGTCATGTACCCCGACCTTTACAAGGGGCTGGGGCTAAAACCAGAAGACTTGGCACCCTATAGCTCCCCATTGATGAGTTTCGATGGGAAACTAGTTACCCCGAAGGGAATGATTAGATTGCCCATCCAGACGGGCCCAGAGGTGGTAGAGGTGGACTTTATAGTGGTGGACACCTATTTCCCATACACAGCCATTGTCGGCAGGCTGTGGCTCTACACCCTGGGGGCTATGTCCTCCTCCTTACACCAGAAGATGAAGTTTCCATCAGGAGACCAAGTTCTTGAAGTCTGTGGTTAACAGTCCACAGCAAGGTAGTGCATGGTGGTGGCCATGTCACATCAGCTCGATGCAGAGTCCTCGGCCACTGCTGAAGGGGGCTTATAGCAATCAAAGAGCTTGGTGGCGCCTCCTGACGTGGCGCCCGAGGAAGGAAAATGTGAAGATCTTGAGAAGGTGGTCGTTGGAGATGACCTAGAGGAGTTCTTCCAAGTCAGGGCTCAGCTGCCTCCCCAAGAAAAAGAGGAGTTGATTGAGTTCCTCAAAACAAACATCGATGTATTTGCATGGGACGCCTGTGATGCCCCGGGGATTGATCCAGCCTTTATCTGTCACCATCTCAATATCAACCCATCCATCATTTCCAAGAAGTAACCACATCGGTGCCCATCAAGAGAGCACGCCGATGCAATTAGGGAAGAGGTGAAGAAGCTTAAGCGCGCGGGGGCTATCAAAGAGGTTTTCTACCCTGAATGGTTGGCCAACACCATGGTGGTCAAGAAGAAAAGTGGAAAATAGAGGGTTTATGTAGACTTCACGGACTTAAACAATGTGTGCCCAAAGGACCCGTTCCCTATGCCTCGGATAGACCAGTTGGTGGATGCAACTTGGGACATCCTCGGATGAGTTTCTTAGATGCCTTTCAGGGCTATCATCAAATACCACTAGCCCTGGAGGACCAGGATAAGACAGCCTTCGTGACTCCTATTGGGAATTACCACTATAAGGTGATACCTTTTAGCCTGAAGAACGCTGGGTCCACCTATCAGAAGATGATGACGAGAATGTTTAAACCGCTGTTGGGCAAGAGCATTGAAATTTATGTTGCTGATATGGTAGTAAAGAGTAAAGTGGTGTCCGAGCACCTAGAAGACCTCAGCTGTATTTTTGACGTCCTAAGGAAGTACAAGCTGCGCCTAAATGCTTTCAAATGCTCGTTCGGCATGGGATTAGGCAAGTTTTTGGGCTACATCATCACCCACAGGGGAATTGAGGTTGATCCTGATCAAATTAAAGCTATCAATAACTTACAACCTCCGCAAAATCCTAAGGAAATCCAAAAACTCACTGGAATGATCGCGGCCCTAAACTGGTTCATTTCTAGGTCGGCTGATAGGTGCAGGCCTTTCTACCTCCTGATCAACAAGTGGAAGGGATTTGAGTGGTCCAAGGATTGTGCCGTGGCCTTCCAACAGCTCAAGGAATACCTATCCCGGCCACCAATCATGTCTAACCCTGAAGCCGACGAAGTCCTGTACGCCTACATCGTTGTAGCCCCCCATGTAGTGAGCTTGGTGCTAATACGTGATGACAGTGGCAATCAAAAGCCAGTCTATTATGTGAGCAAGTCTCTGCATGAAGCTGAGATCAAATACTTGCTCTTAGAGAAAGCCCTACTAGCTATAGTCCATACTATGCGAAAGCTTCTCCATTATTTCTAGGCCCACACGGTAGTCGTCCTAACTCAACTGCCCTTGAAATCTGTACTTCAGTCTGCTGATTACACTGGAAGGATCGCCAAGTGAAACATGATTCTGGGGGCCTTTGACATCAAGTACATGCCTCGGACCTCTACAAAGGGCCAAGTCCTAGCTGACTTGGTGGCCGAATTTGCCGAACCACTAGTAGAAGCAGTGGCCAAAAAGGGAGACATGGATGGAAAATCAGTCGAAGCAATCTCTATTCCAGGGCCCTTACGCTGGAAAATGTACGTTGATGGGGCCGTGAATCAAAGGGGGTCTGGGGTGGGGTTAGTCCTAGTCTCCCCAGAGAAGTTTGTTGTGGAGAAGTCCCTAAGACTTGGGTTCCCTGCCACAAACAACGAAGCTGAGTATGAAGCCTTACTACAGGGTATGGTCATGGTGCAGAAAATGGGCAGGAAAGCAGTGGATATGTTCTCGGATTCGAGGTTAGTGGTGGGCCAGGTAAACGGAGAATTGGAAGCCAGAGACGCGAGGATGCAAGAGTACTTAAGCCAGGTCAAACGCCGGCAGTCAGACTTCGACTTTTTCAGCTTGTCACATGTCTCCAAAAGTGGAAACACCCATGCAGATTCATTGGCCACACTTGCCACATCCTCGGCAGGAGATCTGCCTCGAGTTATCCTTGTTGAGCATCTGGAGAGGGTGAGTGAGGTGGCAAAAGGCACGGCTCACGTCCACCAGGCTAGAGTGAGCCCCAACTGGATGGACCCTATAGTGAGATTCCTCAAAGATGATATCTTACCTGAGGAGAAGTCAGAGGCTGATAAAATACGAAGGAACGCTCTTCTGTTTTGGTTGTCCGAGGACCATAAACTATATAAGCGCTCCTACTCTGGACCATACTTACTGTGTATCCACCCCGAGGCATCAGAACTACTACTCGAGGAGTTGCATGAGGGGATCTGTGAGAGTCACACAGGAGGAAGGTCCCTGTCGCACCGAGCCATCACCCAGGGATATTGGTGGCCGAGGATGCAGAAGGAAGCCCTGGAGTATGTTAAGAAGTGTGACCAATGCCAAAGGTTTGCCCCAAATATTCATCAGCCAGGAGGCGTCCTAAATCCTTTGTCCAGCCCATGGCCGTTTGCCCAGTGGGGCCTGGATATTGTAGGTCCTTTCCCCAAGGCACCAGGGAACAAAAGATATCTGTTGGTTGGCACTGATTATTTCACCAAGTGGGTCGAAGCTGAGCCATTAGCCAACATTAGAGATATGGATGCTAAGAAGTTCATCTGGAGGAACATTGTTACACGATTCCGGGTCCCTCATACCCTCATTTCAAATAACGGACTTCAATTTGACAGCAAAGCCTTAAGAAGATACTGTTGTGAGCTGGGGATCACGAACCGGTACTTAACTCCAACTTATCCTCAGGGAAATGGGCAGGCCAAGGCTGTCAATAAGCTCATAATCAATGGGCTCAAGAAGATGCTGGATGACGCCAAAGGAAGATAGGTAAAAGAGCTACCTCACATCCTATGGACCTATCGGACTACACCACGGCGGTTAACAGGGGAAACACCTTTTGCCATGACCTATGGGGCTGAGGCCGTTATCCCTCTAGAAGCGAACTTCCCAACGCTGAGGACGAGCTCTTTCTCCCTGGACAATAATGATGAGCTACTAGGGAAGAGCTTAGATCTGATTGATGAACGAAGGAAGAAGGCAATAATCCAGCTGGCCTACTACCACCAAAAGCTCAAACAGGGATATGATGCCAATGTGAAACTAAGACCACTAGCACCAGGGGACTTAGTGTTGAGGAAAATTGTGGGCGTTGCCAAGAACCCATCCTATGGGAAGTTAGGACCCAACTGGGAGGGACCATACCGAATCACCTCAGTGGCGGGAGTAGGTGCATACTACTTAGAAGATTTAGATGAAAAACCTGTACCTCGTCCATGGAATGTAAATAACCTGCGAATGTATTGTTATTAATGAAAGCATCTTTGTCAACTCAAATTTTAAGTCTGTTATGATTGCATGCTTTGTACCCTGACAACCATCTGAGTGTTAGACAGAACCAAGGCCTTACATAGTCCTCGGACTCAAGCCTGTGGGGAAACTAACTACTTCAAAAGTAAACTAGGTCCTAGACAGAACCAAGGTATTGCATGGTCCTCGGACTCAAACTTGTGGGGAAACTAGGTACTTCAGAAAATTCTAAGTGTTAGACAGAACCAAGGCCTTGCATGGTCCTCGGACTCAAGCCTGTAGGGAAACTAACTACTTCAAAAGTAAACTAGGTCCTAGACAGAACCAAGGTATTGCATGGTCCTCAGACTCAAACCTGTGGGGAAACTAGGTACTTTAGAAAATTCTAAGTGTTAGACAAAACCAAGGTCTTGCATGGTCCTCGGACTCAAGCCTGTGGGGAAACTAACTACTTCAAAAGTAAACTAGGTCCTAGATAGAGCCAAGGTATTGCATGGTCCTTGGACTTAAACCTGTGCGGAAACTAGGTATTTTAGAAAATTCTAAGTGTTAGACAGAACTAAAATCTTGCATGGTCCTCGGATTCAAGCCTGTGGGGAAACTAACTACTTCAAAAGTAAACTAGGTCCTAGACAAAACTAAGGTATTGCATGGTCCTCGGACTCAAACCTATGAGAAAACTAAGTACTTCAGAAAATTCTAAATGTTAGACAGAACTAAGACCTTGCATGGTCCTCGGACTTAAGCCTATGGGGAAACTAACAACCTCAGAAGAAAACTAGGTCCTAGAGAGAACCAAGGTATTGCATGGTCCTCAGACTCAAACCTGTGGGGAAACTAGGTACTTCAAAAAAGTTAAGTGTTAGACAGAACCAAGGCCTTGCATGGTCCTCGGACTCAAGCCTGTGGGGAAACTAACTACCTCAGAAGAAAACTAGGTCCTAGAGAGAACCAAGATATTGCATGGTCCTCAGACTTAAACCTGTGGGGAAACTAGGTACTTCAGAAAAGCTAAATGTTAGACAAAACCAAGGCCTTGCATGGTCCTTGGACTCAAGCCTGTGGGGAAACTAACTATCTCAGAAGAAAACTAGGTCCCACAGAGAACCAAGGTATTGCATGGTCCTCGGACTTAAAACTGTGGGGAAATTAGGTACTTCAGAAAAGCTAAGTGTTAGACGGAACCAAGGCTTTGCATGGTCCTTGGACTCAAGCCTATGGGAAAACTAACTATTTCAAGAATAACCTAATTGCGGGGTAGATTCGGAGTCGTGCCTAATCCTTGGATCATCGGCCTTGGTAAAATTTACACCATACAAAGGTTGCCTAGGAGTCAAACAAAGCCCATGAACAGCTGCGATAGGCAGAGGCACCATTGGAACTACAATTGGGCAAGCGAAAAGGATAAATAGCGCAAGTAAAGGAAAATGAAACGCGCACTACGTTAGATCCAAAAAAGTTACAAAACAGGGGTCACATTACCACGTTCAAAAAAGATGATAATACATACGGCGAAGTGCCATTACATTGTTAAAAAAAAAAAAAAAAAGTACCAAGGAGCCTACTTCTTCAGCTTAACCTCCTTCAACCGGTCTTCGGCCACATCAGGGTCCTCAGGGCTCTGACTCAAGGAAACGACTTGCAGAGGCACCGCAGAGAGAGCTGTCCCTCAGTGGTAGAGGCCTGAGCGTCAGAAGAGGGGTTTGTAGCCTCCTAGGGTGCTTCCTTGTTAAGACCTTCGGCTGTGTCAATTACCCCAGGAGGATTAGCTTCCTTGGCAGGATCCTCAGTAATGGTAGTAGTCGCCTCAGTGGCCACCACAGCCCCCTCAGCCTCTTCATTTGAGGCAGCTCCCACTTCCTTAGAAACCCCCTCAGCCTCGGAGCTAGATGGGGCAACCTCATGGATGGCTGGAGGGTAATACACGTTCTCTACCTTCCACAGGTCAGATGAGGCCTCAACGCCAGCTTGCCTGAGGCCCTCATTCCAAACCTGAGAGTAGTAGAGTCGACATACACCAGGCACTTGAGCCTTGAGGGTGGCCTCTGTCTCGGCCACACCTGAATTACAGGCCACCTCCTATACCTCCTCTTTTGAAGCCAAGGCCTCCGCTCTGCCAAAATCTGCCTCGTCCTTAGCCCTTAGAGTTTCGTCCCTGGCAAACTCCGTAATGCCCTTAGCTCTCTCCGCCTTCGCCGATTTCCCTTTCAAATCGGCGATGTGCTCTCTCGCGATCCTTAGTTAGTCCTCTACCTCAAGCAGGCACCTCGTCTGGTCCTCGGCCTGCCTTTGGGCGCCCTCCAAGCCTGATGTAGTGCTATCCCTTTCCCTGGTCATCTCCTTAAGAGCTTCCTTAGCCTTCTTGAGGTCGGCCTCGGAAGCCTTAAGGGTCCGAGTGGCGTCTAGGCGCTTGTCACGCTCACTATCCAAGGCCCTGCTCTGGCTGTTGGCCTCCTCCTCCAACCTAAAGGTGGCCTGTATAGCCTGCCAATTGAAACCAGCATGTAATTAGCTTGAAACCTAAGAATAAAATCCAAAGAGTCAAGTGTCAGAAGTCTTACCATTCCTAAGTACCTCTCAAGGTCGAGGAAGACCTCTTTACTCCTCAGGCCCCCCAATTTGACCATATCCGCAGGGAGCAGTAGGGACCTCTCCAAAGCGACATTACATTGTTCAAAAAAAAAAAAAAAAGTACCAAGGAGCCTACTTCTTCAGCTTAACCTCCTTCAACCAGTCTTCGGCCACATCAGGGTCCTCAGGGTTCTGACTCAAGGAAACGACTTGCAGAGGCACCGCAGAGAGAGCTGTCCCTCGGTGGTAGAGTCTTGAGCGTCAGAAGAGGGGTTTGTAGCCTCCTAGGGTGCTTCCTTGTTAAGACTTTTGGCTGTGTCAATTACCCCAGGAGGATTAGCTTCCTTCGCAGGATCCTCGGTAATGGTAGTAGTCGCCTCAATGGCCACCACAGCCCCCTCAGCCTCTTCATTTGAGGCAGCTCCCACTTCCTCAGAAACCCCCTCAGCCTCGGAACTAGATGGGGCAACCTCATGGATGGCTAGAGGGTAGTACACGTTCTCTACCTTCCACAGGTCAGATGAGGCCTCAACGCCAGCTTGCCTGAGGCCCTCATTCCAAACCTGAGAGTAGTAGAGTCGACATACACCAGGCACTTGAGCCTTGAGGGTGGCCTCTGTCTCGGCCACACCTGAATTATAGGCCACCTCCTCGACCTCCTCCTTTGAAGCCAAGGCCTCCGCTCTGCCAAAATCTGCCTCGTCCTTAGCCCTTAGAGTTTCGTCCCTGGCAAACTCCGTAATGCCCTTAGCTCTCTCCGCCTTCGCCGCTTTCCCCTTCAGATCGGCGATGTGCTCTCTCGCGATCCTTAGTTGGTCCTCTACTTCAAGCAGGCACCTACTCTGGTCCTCGGCCTGCCTTTGGGCGCCCTCCAAGCCTGATGTGGTGCTATCCCTTTCCCTGGTCATCTCCTTAAGAGCTTCCTTAGCCTTCTTAAGGTCGGCCTCGGAAGCCTTAAGGGTCCGAGTGGCGTCTAGGCGCTTGTCACGCTCACTATCCAAGGCCCTACTCTGGCTGTTGGCCTCCTCCTCCAACCTAAAGGTGGCCTGTATAGCCTGCCAATTGAAACCAGCATGCAATTAGCTTGAAACCTAAGAATAAAATCCAAAGAGTCAAGTGTCAGAAGTCTTACCATTCCTAAGTACCTCTCAAGGTCGAGGAAGACCTCTTTACTCCTCAGGCCCCCCAATTCGGCCATATCCACAGGGAGCAGCAGGGACCTCTCCAAAGCGACATTACATTGTTCAAAAAAAAAAAAAAAAAAAGTACCAAGGAGCCTACTTATTCAGCTTAACCTCCTTCAACCGGTCTTCGGCCACATTAGGGTCCTCAGGGCTCTGACTCAAGGAAACGACTTGCAGAGGCACCGCAGAGAGAGCTGTCCCTCGGTGGTAAAGGCCTGAGCGTCAGAAGAGGGGTTTGTAGCCTCCTAGGGTGCTTCCTTGGGAAGACTTTCGGCTGTGTCAATTACCCTAGGAGGATTAGCTTCCTTGGCAGGATCCTCGGTAATGGTAGTAGTCGCCTCAGTGGCCACCACAGCCCCCTCAGCCTCTTCATTTGAGGCAGCTCCCACTTCCTCAGAAACCCCCTCAGCCTCGGAGCTAGATAGGGCAACCTCATGGATGGCTGGAGGGTAGTACACGTTCTCTACCTTCCACAGGTCAGATGAGGCCTCAACGCCAGCTTGCCTGAGGCCCTCATTCCAAACCTGAGAGTAGTAGAGTCGACATACACCAGGCACTTGAGCCTTAAGGGTGGCCTCTGTCTTGGCCACACCTGAATTATAGGCCACCTCCTTGACCTCCTCCTTTGAAGCCAAGGCCTCCGCTCTGCCAAAATCTGCCTCGTCCTTAGCCCTTAGAGTTTCGTCCTTGGCAAACTCCGTAATGCCCTTAGCTCTCTCCGCCTTCGCCGCTTTCCCCTTCAGATCGGCGATGTGCTCTCTCGCGATCCTTAGTTGGTCCTCTACTTCAAGCAGGCACCTAGTCTGGTCCTCGGCCTGCCTTTGGGCGCCCTCCAAGCTTGATGTGGTGCTATCCCTTTCCTTGGTCATCTCCTTAATAGCTTCCTTAGCCTTCTTGAGGTCGGCCTCGGAAGCCTTAAGGGTCCAAGTGGCGTCTAGGCGCTTGTCACGCTCACTATCCAAGGCCCTGCTCTGGCTGTTGGCCTCCTCCTCCAACCTGAAGGTGGCCTGTATAGCCTGCCAATTGAAACCAGCATGCAATTAGCTTGAAACCTAAGAATAAAATCCAAAGAGTCAAGTGTCAGAAGTCTTATCATTCCTAAGTACCTCTCAAGGTCGAGGAAGACCTCTTTACTCCTCAAGCCCCCCAATTCGGCCATATCCGCAGGGAGTAGCAGGGACCTCTCCAAAGCGACATTACATTGTTCAAAAAAAAAAAAAAAAAAAAGTACCAAGGAGCCTACTTCTTCAGCTTAACCTTCTTCAACCGGTCTTCGGCCACATTAGGGTCCTCAGGGCTCTGACTCAAGGAAACGACTTGCAGAGGCACCGCAGAGAGAGCTGTCCCCCGGTGGTAGAGGCCTGAGCGTCAGAAGAGGGGTTTGTAGCCTCTTAGGGTGCTTCCTTGTTAAAACCTTCGGCTGTGTCAATTACCCCAAGAGGATTAGCTTCATTGTCAGGATCCTCGGTAATGGTATTTGTCACCTCGGTGGCCACCACAGCCCCCTCAGCCTCTTCATTTGAGGCAGCTCCCACTTCCTCAGAAACCCCCTCAGCCTCGGAGCTAGATGGGGCAACCTCATGGATGGCTGGAGGGTAGTACACGTTCTTTACCTTCCACAGGTCAGATGAGGCCTCAACGCCAGCTTGCCTGAGGCCCTCATTCCAAACCTGAGAGTAGTAGAGTCGACATACACCAGGCACTTGAGCCTTGAGGGTGGCCTCTGTCCCGGCCACACCTGAATTATAGGCCACCTCCTCGACCTCCTCCTTTGAAGCCAATGCCTCCGCTCTGCCAAAATCTGCCTCGCCCTTAACCCTTAGAGTTTCATCCCTGGCAAACTCCGTAATGCCCTTAGCTCTCTCCGCCTTCGCCGCTTTCCCCTTCAGATCGGCGATGTGCTCTCTCGCGATCCTTAGTTGGTCCTCTACTTCAAGCAGGCACCTAGTCTGGTCCTCGGCCTGCCTTTGGGCGCCCTCCAAGCCTGATGTGGTGCTATCCCTTTCCCTGGTCATCTCCTTAAGAGCTTCCTTAGCCTTCTTGAGGTCGGCCTCAGAAGCCTTAAGGGTCCGAGTGGCGTCTAGGCGCTTGTCACGCTCACTATCCAAGGCCCTGCTCTGGCTGTTGGCCTCCTCCTCCAACTTAAAGGTGGCCTGTATAGCCTGCCAATTGAAACCAACATGTAATTAGCTTGAAACCTAAGAATAAAATCCAAAGAGTCAAGTGTCAGAAGTCTTACCATTCCTAAGTACCTCTCAAGGTCGAGGAAGACCTCTTTACTCCTCAGGCCCCCCAATTCGGCCATATCCGCAGGGAGCAGCAGGGACCTCTCCAAAGCGACATTACATTGTTCAAAAAAAAAAAAAAGTACCAAGGAGCCTACTTATTCAGCTTAACCTCCTTCAACCGGTCTTCGGCCACATTAGGGTCCTCAGGGCTCTGACTCAAGGAAACGACTTGCAGAGGCACCGCAGAGAGAGCTGTCCCTCGGTGGTAGAGGCCTGAGCGTCAGAAGAGGGGTTTGTAGCCTCCTAGGGTGCTTCCTTGGGAAGACCTTCGGCTGTGTCAATTACCCCAGAAGGATTAGCTTCCTTGGCAGGATCCTCGGTAATGGTAGTAGTCGCCTCAGTGGCCACCACAGCCCCCTCAACCTCTTCATTTGAGGCAGCTCCCACTTCCTCAGGAACCCCCTCAGCCTCGGAGCTAGATAGGGCAACCTCATGGATGGCTGGAGGGTAGTACACGTTCTCTACCTTCCACAGGTCAGATGAGGCCTCAACGCCAGCTTGCCTGAGGCCCTCATTCCAAACCTGAGAGTATTAGAGTCGACATACACCAGGCACTTGAGCCTTGAGGGTGGCCTCTGTCTCGGCCACACCTGAATTATAGGCCACATCCTCGACCTCCTCCTTTGAAGCCAAAGCCTCCGCTCTGCCAAAATCTGCCTCGTCCTTAGCCCTTAGAGTTTCGTCCCTGGCAAACTCCGTAATGCCCTTAGCTCTCTCCACCTTCGCCGCTTTCCCCTTCAGATCGGCGATGTGCTCTCTCGCGATCCTTAGTTGGTCCTCTACTTCAAGCAGGCACCTAGTCTGGTCCTTGGCCTGCCTTTGGGCGCCCTCCAAGCCTGATGTGGTGCTATCCCTTTCCCTGGTCATCTCCTTAAGAGCTTCCTTAGCCTTCTTGAGGTCGGCCTTGGAAGTCTTAAGGGTCCGAGTGGCGTTTAGGCGCTTGTCACGCTCACTATCCATGGCCCTGCTCTAGCTGTTGGCCTCCTCCTCCAACCTAAAGGTGGCCTGTATAGCCTGCCAATTGAAACCAGCATGCAATTAGCTTGAAACCTAAGAATAAAATCTAAAGAGTCAAGTGTCAGAAGTCTTACCATTCCTAAGTACCTCTCAAGGTCGAGGAAGACCTCTTTACTCCTCAGGCCCCCCAATTCGGCCATATCCGTAGGGAGCAGCAGGGACTTCTCCAAAACGACATTACATTGTTAAAAAAAAAAAAAAGTACCAAGGAGCCTACTTCTTCAGCTTAACCTCCTTCAACCAGTCTTCGGCCACATTAGGGTCCTCAGGGCTCTGACTCAAGGAAACGACTTGTAGAGGCACCGCAGAGAGAGCTGTCCCTCAGTGGTAGAGGCCTGAGCGTCAGAAGAGGGGTTTGTAGCCTCTTAGGGTGCTTCCTTGTTAAGACCTTCGGCTGTGTCAACTACCCCAGGAAGATTAGCTTCCTTGGCAGGATCCTCGGTAATGGTAGTAGTTGCCTCAGTGGCCACCACAGCCCCCTCAGCCTCTTCATTTGAGGCAGCTCCCACTTCCTCAGAAACCCCTCAGCCTCGGAGCTGGATGGGGCAACCTCATGGATGGCTAAAGGGTAGTACACGTTCTCTACCTTCCACAGGTTAGATGAGGCCTCAACGTCAGCTTGCCTGAGGGCCTCATTCCAAACCTGAGAGTAGTAGAGTCGACATACACTAGGCACTTGAGCCTTGAGGGTGGCCTCTGTCTCGGCCACACCTGAATTATAAGCCACCTCCTCGACCTCCTCCTTTGAAGCCAAGGCCTCCGCTCTGCCAAAATCTGCCTCGTCCTTAGCCCTTAGAGTTTCGTCCCTGGCAAACTCCGTAATGCCCTTAGCTCTCTCCGCCTTCGCCGCTTTCCCCTTCAGATCGGCGATGTGCTCTCTCGCGATCCTTAGTTGGTCCTCTACCTCAAGCAGGCACCTTGTCTGGTCCTCGGCCTGCCTTTGGGCGTCCTCCAAGCCTGATGTGGTGCTATCCCTTTCCTGGTCATCTCCTTAAGAGCTTCCTTAGCCTTCTTGAGGTCGGTCTCGGAAGCCTTAAGGGTTCGAGTGGCGTCTAGGCGCTTGTCACGCTCACTATCCAAGGCCCTGCTCTGGCTGTTGGCCTCCTCCTCCAACTTAAAGGTGGCCTGTATAGCCTGCCAATTAAAACCATCATACAATTAGCTTGAAACCTGACACTGATTTGTTATTTCCATATTTGCAATCTGAAACTGATTCAGTGATTCTTCTTAATTATGACGGTGTAGTGTGCACAGGCAGCAAAGTTCAGCATTTGAATCCTAAACATTATAACTCAGAATCAATCTACACAATAAAAAAACAAAAAGCAAAAAACAAAAAAAAAAAAATATAAAATACAAAAAACAAAATAAAACAAAACAAAAATTAAATAAATTCCTGAATATTATTCAACTTTAGCAAAAATATCGGTTAAAAGTATGAAGAGGGTAAGATGCCGCCACTGCTGGTTCAGGTTGATAAATTTTTTATTTTTTTTCTCTTAAAAAAGAGTAGATAAATTTTAAACTCTTTTTAGGAAAGAAAGTCTAACCTAAGAGCATAAAGGTCAATGACCTTTAAGTTGACCAGTACATTTTAAGAAATCCCACGTGAGAAAAAAAAAATAGGAACATAAAATAATGATACTATATTACTACTAATTATTACCATATTTATCATGCAGTTATTACATACTATGCGAAGCTTTGCTTATGACGGCAATCATCTGCTAAGTGTCATTCTCTATCATCACTTGGTTATAACAATATTTTGACATATTGAGATTAATTATCACTTTATTTATCATTATCTTCAGTATAACAACCTCAATTTGCAAGTTGCCTCCTCTAAAGATCAACTTGTTGATTAGATCACTAGATCTCATTCACTTTTTCACCTTTTTGCAATCTCATTTTCAACCTCAAATTGTCTTTTTGTGCGTCACAACGAGTTTAAGGGGGGATATTATCATATTTATTGTATTTATTACATGTTTATTACTTGTGATGAACCTATTTTTATATCTAAATTATAGCTTAAATCAAGTTTTTTTTTCTTTTTTTTTTTAGAAGAAAAATAGCAAATCAAGACTTTTTTTTTTTTTTTTTTGAAGAATAAAAGAATCAAGACATATTAATTAACCTTGATTTAAGACATATATAATCGAGACTTCTAAAGCTCAAACATTTCTATTGTAACTCTTTGGTGTATTTTGTATATGTATGCCCATGTCTTATGTACACAATTTTTTGAAAAAGTTATGTACACACAATTGATACTGAATATATAAAGGTTTTATATTTTGGGTCTGATTAACAAGTATCTTTAAGACATTTGTTAATAGATAAATATATAATATAAAAAATTAATACAACTTTTATGGAAAATATAAAAAAATTATCAAAAGTTTTTTTTTTCTTTTTTCATAAAAAATAATTATATAAATATTTGTTAAACTAATCACCTTAAAATATCCGTTAAATTTTTCCTTTGTTTTTTTTAATATATTCTTTCCTTTTTCATTAATAACATGTCTTATCCTAAAAATTGAGCAACCGCAAATATTTAAAGGTTTAGACTTTAGACCATCGATCAAATAACTGTCAAGTAGCTTAACTACAAAAAGAGAATGGCTTTATTAGCTCAATGCTCCTTGGCCTTGCAAGCGTAATGAGCTTCTCAACTATATATAACTGATTTCAAATATAATCGGCAGCCACCGAAAGCTGCTAGTAGCCCACCATCACTGTCGCGGTCCTATTGGAACAATTTCTTGGCCAAGCGGCAAATTCAACTTGCCCCTTAAAGTCAGAAAAAGCTAATCATTATTCATATATTACAATTTACAAATGTATAAGGCATCAATCAATAGTTAAACATTATTCTAATCGATAAAGGTTCTAATTTGAATTTATTACTGAATTTATTTTTTTACTCACTAATAACGGTTAGTAACAACTTGTCATCTAAGATTTATTATTAAAAATGTTGTAAACATGTTGTCAACATAATATTTCTCATTCAGGAAACACCCAATTATCTACCAAACTCAAACCCATTAAATACTTTGTCATCAATTCTATCCTAAACTCATTCCATTTTAATTTGATAAACCCACCCATTTATCATATCAAGAGTCAAATTGTACAAATCGGTTGGATTCCAGTAATTCAAAATTGAACATCTAAAATATCATTTAGCTTCTTTTTTTTTTTTTTTTTTTTTGAGAAACAAAATATTATTTAGCTAAATTCAAGCATTAGTGAGCACCTTTACATTAAATTTAAAACATTCTTCAAAATAATCCAAACATAATCAAGCACTATATATAACTACACAACTATTATCAAAATACATATAAAATTATATACTCAATTACAACAACAACAATAATCAGAAAATTAAATATTACATCCAATTTTTTTACATCACAAAGCTCTAAGTTCAAACTAATCTCAATCAAACCTCACAACTGCTTACAAAAAATAGTTACAAACATAAATAAAACCTCTCACAAACACAAACTCAAAAATCTCAAACATATAAACACTAAACCTCAAAACTCCAATACGCACAATTAAACGCTTTCACACTCAAAACTCCAACAATAAACAAACTCACTAACTCATGCAAGGGTATTTTTCAATCCAAAACTTCTACCACACCACTCTTCACTCAAGATAACTACTTGAATAAAATGACAATCATATTCATTATCATATTAATTTGTAACATCTTTTAATAAAATTCATAATAGTTTCAACTTTCAAACATTTTTCTCTACTGCCGCCTCAAAAAAAGCTACAATGCGTAATTTCACGCAATTATTTGGTTAATTAGTTGCACAAAGAACATTAATAATAAGAGAGAAGAAGAAAGTAATATAAGAACAATTTCTAATTACTCTCTAACATCTTTATCATCGTTTGAACCTCTAACAAGGAAAGGTTAAAACTAATAAATAATACCCAGAAAGCAAACTCACCACAAATATAAAAACTTATTAATGGGTCATAGTTGTAACTTGCAAGTAGTCTAAATAAAATAATAAAGGAAATATAATGAGAGAAAGAGAGAGAGAGAGAGAGAGAGAGAGAGAGAGAGAGTTAGGGCTGTTTGTGTATCAGTTGTTGTGTGTGGATAACATCAAAGAGTTGAGTTGGATGGAAGTAAGTATGGATGGATAAATGGATTGGATGCACATAGACTTATTGTTTTCTGAAAAAAAAAAAAAAACAAAACGAAGCAGCCAGCTTCCACCAATCCTGTGGAGTGGTACAGGTGCCTCGACCCTTAACTAATCTTTCAGATAAATTTGCCTTTTGACGAATCACATTCATCCATACACAGTACCCACCACCTCTGCTTTCTCTCTCGCTCCTCCTTCGGATTCCATTCACACCATACCATTGCATTTTGCGTGTGAACTGTGAAATAAATCCTTTCTTTTTTTATATTAAATAACTCTACACGTCGCATTCGCACGATTTATTCGACTCAATGAATTATCTCTGCATGCACCTCAGACCTTGCAGACCTGCCTCCTCCTCGTGCGCGCTCTCTCTCTTTATAAATTAGGGCAGTTATACAATAAATTAACTTCGTTTCTCTTTTTGGTAGAAACTAGGAACAGTGTTTAGCTTCACCATTAAATGCTTCTGCTTACTGGTATTACTAATGCTGCCTAGAATAATTAATGTCTTACCATTAGGTTTACTCATCATTTCATGAAAATTTAGTCAACCTGGTACCAAGTAACAACCTGCATAAATACTTCACTTCAGTAGTTCAGTCCACCAACACTACTTTTATAAATGTATAAATCACATAGTTATGCAAAATGTTGTATTCGTAGTTATATAAATAGCTTTTGTTTATTTTATTTTTTATATATACCGTGTAAAAATATTTAAATATACAAAGAAAATGTTCATGCTTAAGAGGAGGTATTTTATGTATTTGCTATATCCAAATCCAATGGGTGTCTCACAAGTTGTGGGTGTGTAAGATAGCTATTGCATATTTAGATTTTATAGCACTTATTTGTTCATAAATCGCAATATGGCAATAAGCTCTAACACACTTCTTTTATTTTTTTTTTGCCTATATAGGATGCTACTTGCTTCAACATGAGAATTATAAATAGAAAAAAACTTAGATACAGTATCTTGAGTACTGTTACTTAGGTTCTACTCTTAAGATTCAGCCATGTAATTACTTAACTTAAAAATGCACTTTTATCGCATGAGAAAAAATTCACATAGTAAAATCTTAAAATGAGAACTTAAAGAACAACACCTAAATACTGTACCTAAGTCTTACTCTTATAAATATGTATGAGACGCTCATGGATTGCAATGATTATCTCATGTATTTGATTTTTTTTTTTTTTTTTTCGTCCTTTTATAGTATATGTACTTCACAACTATAATATGCTATGAGATGCGAGATATACATATTTGATGCAGAAGATATTCTCTACATAACTTAAGCCTTTTACTTCTCCTCCAATTACTCCTGCCTCACCAAAAAAAACAAAAGATTTTACGAATGCTGCCTTATTCACACGGAGTTGAACTAATGGTGTCACCTTTCATTTAATTATTATAGATAATATGTTATTGAAATAGATATTGTTGATGATAATGAGTAATTAACTTTGTATTAAAATAAGTGAACAGATAAGATGATTGGTTGAAGTTTATTAATAAAGATAATATTGTTTATACTTTATTAGTTAATGCAACTATATATTTAAAATTTATTAGGGGATTGAATGTATTGTATCTAAATTTTATGCTTTAATAAAAGGGAAATGCAAATAGATACCCTTAGAGTAATGGTTAATAATTCATTTAAAGAAAATTTTTATGAGAAAAGAAAAAAAAAAAAACAATTTTAGTTTTAACATTTTTTTTCATTTTCTATAAAATTAGTATCAAAATTTTCTTAAAATAAATTGTTAATCATTGACCTAAAGTCACTCGTTAGTATGACCCTTAATAAAATCCCAATAACTAAACTTTGTCACTGACCACCATTATAGCAATTTCATCTTTGCAAATTCTTCTTGATAATTCAATTAATTGTTAAAACCAGTAGGAGAGAGCGGATATGAATAGTGGTTTTCTTCACCTAAGAGACAAGTGATGCCATTGAATTACAACAATACTAGTTTTGCCACTTCAATTTTTACAAATAAGTGTTCATCAAGAATAACTTAAATTTATTGATTTAAAATAAATTGAATAAAAGTACAATTCGTAAATTACACAAAATATTTATAAAAAAAAACTATTAATAATTAACCAACTCATAAAATTAACCAAAGTTACCCTAAATAAATAACTGGTGGCACTTTGTTTGGCACATAGATGAGTTCAAAATTAAAGACCTTTTGTCAATTATTGCACACGGGTAAATCCCGTGCAACGTACCTATCCTACTGCACTGCCTACTGCTATTCTTTTGTGCAAATGTAGAAGTGAAAGTGGCTTTCAATTTCATTATCTTTAAAAATTTCCTGCTAAAATGAAAAGGGTGGGACCGCCTGCAGAGACTGACGGACATGATGTGACCTGTCATAATCAAACGGCTATTTTCCACTGAATTCCACGTGGGTAGAGTAGGAGGTCCAATCAAAAGTTAGTTGCCACGTGGGAAGCAATGATAGGTAACAAAAGTAGGCGGGCACTCGTACTCGTACTTGATCTGCCCCGGCCCAAAAACTCGGTTACGCTGTGGCCGTCCTTATCCGTCTTGCTATGAGCTTTCTTTAGGATTTTAAAAAAAAAACACACACTTAACTTTTAGCCAGTTAAGATATCCATGAACCACATCTTGTGTGGAATTTCAAATTTTATAATTTTATATAATTTTTATCACAAATCATTATAGCGAGTTGTAATTTTTGTAAATAATAGAGGTGTGGACTCACTAGACCTACTAAATTATGGTTAAAATTGTGTAAAATTATGTGAACCTCCAATAATAACCAACTAATTAACCTTTAATAACATTTTATCATCTACAAACATTAATAACTTAGCACATCAATAATTATTAAATATTTTTGTGAA
Organism: Quercus gilva; assembly: GCA_023621385.1. Lineage (NCBI taxonomy): Eukaryota > Viridiplantae > Streptophyta > Magnoliopsida > Fagales > Fagaceae > Quercus > Quercus gilva. The sequence continues at coordinate 19,108,195 of CM042474.1, forward strand.
AACGTTTGTGGCTATAGCCTATAGAGATTGGCAAATTAAAATAATACTCTCTCCGTCCTACTTTTTTTGTTCTGTTTGAAAAGTCAAACTTTTTAAGGGAACATCATTTATTGTTTTGTCTACCTTTTAAAAATATATAAATTTCCACAACAACCTTTAAAAAAATTTATTAAAAAATTGAATTAGTAAATTAATAGGGGTATAATAAGAACATTAGTAAATTAATGACTTTTATTTTTAGAAACATGACAATATTTTAGGACATCTCAAAATAGAATAGAGGACAAAAAAAAGTAGGACGGAAAGAATAGTACTAGCATCAAATTTATTATACAGTGATAACTTCTTGTAACCTTAATAATTATGGTTTATGAAAAATATTGCAATTTTTTTTTTCATGGAATTAGACTTATTGATCTAAAAAAAAACTTCAATATATACAACATGCTTTAAATAATCAGTCAGTTTGTGTCTATGTTTTGGTCTTTTTTTTTTTTAATTTTTAATATATATATATATATATATCATCCTTCTAACAAATTTAATCTCATATTTCCAAACGTTCTATTTTAAATGCCACACTTTTAATATTATGACAAACAAAACTTTATCTTTATGATAGAATCTAAGCACAAAATAAACTTGAACAACAGCATGATTTTCAATTGTTAATAAGTGCCCTTAGGTCAATTTTTTTTTTTTTTTTGAGAAATAATTACAACATGCTGTTAATAAACCATATTAAAAAAATTTTGACATCACTTTTATTGGAAATATAAAAATTTATCAACAAAATTAATTGCTTTATCATTTCTTCATAAAATATTTTTTAAAATAGTTTATAAACTAATACCTTTAAGGCATTCTTTAACATTTTCCTTAATCTAATAAGGAGAAACATGACAGCCATCCTTTTTTTCTAAAGATACTTAGAGAGAGAGAGAGAAATCACCATTGTTCTAAAGATTTTCATTTTAGAGAGAGAGAGAACACAGCAACCATCATTTTGATAGAAACGGTTAAGACTTAATAAAAGTATGGGACTTGCAGTGATACATCTAAAAGCATATGATTTAATTTGTCACAATGATAAAATTATAAACTTTTTTGTTTTGATCTTTTTTTATTTTACTTTTTTTTGGGCTTAATAATTTTCTGCAACTTATAAGGACCTAGATCCAAAATTGAGAGAGCTCTTGAATTAAAAGATTTTTATTTTATATGTTTTTTTTTATATGCTCTTGAATTAAAAGATGGGATTTAGATCTTTCTCTATTCAAATTAAGAAAATTTTTAAAGATTGCTGGGGAAAAATTATTTTTGTGGAGCCTGCTATAATTGTTGTTCCCATCAGATTTTTCACTTCAACCGGGGGGAGAACTCCAACAAAGTTGAACGAAATAGTCAACAGACAACCATTGGCGATCATTTATTTGGACCAACATGCAATTAACCCTTTTTACTAGGAACATTATTAATAGTGCCTCGTGGTCTCTCTTTCTATTTAATGTAGTCAAATTAAATTGTCATTTATTGAATTAGGGTCCTCTCTCATAATAATGCAGCCCCTCACACTCATTTTCTCTGCCATTAACCCCCAAATTGTATGGTCCCTTTCCGCTATAAGTTGGGGTAGTCGGCGGGACCATGTCATTCTTAACCTGCAAGCAACACTACAAGTTTATGAGAGAGAGAGAGAGAGAGAAGACAAATTCTAGAGACTGAAAGAAGCATCAAAGTACCCCTAACTTTGCTTATGGTTTTGAATGACAAGTTGCAACCAATAAAAACCAATCATCCATGTGAGCGAAAGAGATTTTGCCTACTAGCTACTTGCTTTCGTACCCCACTCTATGTATGTAAGGCTCAAGGAATGAACCCAAGGAAGTAGATGCAGTTCACAGGTTCAATTGCATTCATGTGACATTATTTCCTGAAAACAAGAAGAATGGTAGATAGGGATGACAAAAATAACCTACCATTTTTTTCCTTCCTAGGTAGGGACAAGTTTTGATTGTCCTGCCCTGTTTTACCTTGCTCTGTCTCAAATGTATATATGTCTATTATATATAGCTTATTCATACATATGATGTAATATTTTTTACACATATCATAGTGATAATAATGAGTTGGGTTCAAGTTAAATATGATGTAATTCTAAGAAATATTACATCACCTAATAACTTCTTATTGAATTCATATTTTGAAAATTTCATCGTTGGATTACATATTCTATATATTCTTCATATAAAGTAGTTAAGGAAGCAAATAGTTGAGCGGAGCGGAGAGCCTGTACACATGAGCGCCCCTTTTCTCTCTAAAGAAGAAGAAGTCGAGTTAGCCCGTAGTAATAAGAAAGTAAAGGACGTCCGCCCCGCTGATTTCAACGGCAATATGAGGGAAGACCAGTCTTCCTATCCACTGAGCCAAGGAAGTGTTCGACATCCTTTGTCCTTCAGGGACAAGCTAGTAGGAGAGATACCAGGCGCCTATGTACAAGCCTTCAATTTCACCTAGCAAATGAAGGCTGATGAGGACTTAGACTCTGAAACAAACGATCTGAGAGATGGTCTCATCGCTGTCAAGTTCCCCAAGGAGCTCAAATCTCGAATTCGGTCCCCGTGGAGTAAAGCGCTTATTGTGAAAGTTTATGGAAGATCAGTAGGTTTCTCATTTCTTCATGGCAAACTCCTTTCTCTATGGAAGCCAGTGGGGAAGATCGATTGTGTGGATTTAGGTAAAAAGTTTTTCTTAGTCCGGTTCTATACCAAGGAGGATTGTGAGGTTGTGCTTAGGAATGGTCCATGGTTTATTGGAGAGAACTTCTTATCCATTAGACCTTGGGAACCAAATTTAAGGCCAGCTAAGGCAAACATCTCTTTGATGGCAATTTGGGTGAGGTTGGATGAACTCCCTATTGAATATTACCACGTAGAAGCCCTCCAATTAATAGGGAATGTGATTGGTAAGGTTTTGAGAATAGATACACACACAGCAAATGAGTCCAAAGGCAGGTTTGCACGCCTTTGCATTCAGGTAGACATTGGGAAACCGCTTGTCACCGCTCTCCTTATTGGTGGTAAGGAGCAGCCCTTTTGCAATGAAGGAATCCAAAGGCTTTGTTTTGCTTGTGGAAGGATTGGGCACTAGCATGACAACTGTCCCTATGTTGTCCGATGTGAAGCCACCCAAGCAAGGGAGTCTGATGGAGATAACGGCATGATGGTGGATTGAGAACGCATGGCGCATGCTGTGGACAGTCCAAGCATGAAAGTGAGTACGTCCAAGGATGCAAAATAGTGCAAGGACAAGTCGTGTGAGGACAAGTTGGAGGACAATCCCAAGGATATGTACGGTCCATGGGTAATGGTAACACGAAAACGGAATGGGAATAAAGCGACAAAAAAAGGGGACCACTCTGAGCAACACACGCTGAAGAAACAGGAGGCAACAATATTTGGTGTCAATGAATTGCCGTTGAGGGAAGGCAAGAGAAAAGTTGTGGCTAATTATAGCCCAAATGGCCAAGGCGGTCCAATCCATAGCAATGGGGGCGAAAGGCTTTGGCCTAAACTCTGGAAAGGTCCACAACGAAGCTGAAAGCCCAAAAGAAATTTTAAGCCCATCTGTTAGGGGTAAAAAAGGTATTTGCAGGAATAGGGCGTCTTCAAGCTCATATAAGAACTTGGTAGTCAAACCTGCTGGCATAGAATCACCCATATCTGTTATGACATTCTTTTTAGATAATAGGGGCTTTAACCCAAACCCATCCTTCAACTTTAAAGCCATTAGCAGCGGGCAATCAGTGGGCAGAGGCTTAGAAGAAGGGTAAATGGCAGAGCAGACGAACATGGAGGTGCGAAATTCTCCTGATGAAGTTGGGGGAAACAATGGTGAGCTGTTTTGTACTAAAACTACTTCAATAGTGGCAGAAATGCCAATAGAAGTTGAATGTCAGGGAGGGTCGGAGTCATATGAGCAAGGATTGATTGCGAATGGTGCCGTGCGAGTGGGAGTCATAGATAGGATGGGTAAGGGCCACGGTGTGGCAGATCAAATGGAGTTTAAGGAAGGAGTAGGTCCCCCCTCTCTCTGAAAAGCTTCCATGTTCCTTTTCACAATCTGTATTCATGAATTTAATTGTGTGGAATTGTAGGGGCGCCTTGAAGCCCAATTTTCAAGACTATTTTCATGATCTTGTTTGGCAATACGATCCAGCTATTTTTGTGGTTGTGGAAACCTGCATTAGTGGAGATAGAGCTCGGGACATCTTAAATAAATTGCCTTTTGATGGTGCCTTTCATACTGATACTATCGGGCGCAAGGGTGGGCTCTGGCTCCTTTGGGATTCAGACAAAGTTGAAGTATCACACCTAGCTAGCTCAGAGCAGGAAATTCACTCTGCAATTAAGGTATGTGCCTCTAACTTTAGTTGGATGCTGTCTGCTGTATATGCTAGTCCTAGGAGTGCTAAGAAACGTGTTCTGTGGAGTAACCTTTCCAATGTAGCTGATCTCCATAATATGCATTGGGTTATTGCGGGGGACTTTAATGAACCCCTCAATGATGTGGATAAGTTTAGAGGCAGAGTGGTTAGTGTCAATCGGTCTCTTCTATTCAAAGAATGTCTAGATAGGTGTAACATGGTGGATTTAGGGTTCTCTGGCCCAAGGTTTACGTGGACTGATTGGAGGGAAGTGCAGGGTCTCATACAGGAGAGGATTGACAGAATTTTTGTGAACCCGGGTTGGTATCTTATTTATCCAAAAGCGAGGGTAACCCACCTTACTAGGTGCCACTAAGATCACTGCCTAGTGCTTCTTGAGACAAAGCCTCAATGCAAGGTCCGTCTTGATTGCCCCTTCAAGTTTCAAAGATACTGGTTGTTAGATTTATCCTACCCTATGGTGGTTTCTCAGGCTTGGAATCAGGCTTCTCATCTTCACGAAGCCATCTCTAGTTTTGCTGCGAAGGCTACCATTTGGAATAGGAATCAGTTTGGCAATATTTTTATCAAAAAGAACCGGGTCAAAGTTAGGCTGAATGGTCTTTGAAGGGTTATTGCTATTAGGCCTTCAAGCTATCTTCTGGAGCTTAAAAATGACCTGATTCGAGAACTGGACTTGATCCTAGACCAAGAGCATGAGTTGTGGGCTTTGAAGTCTCGAGTCAACTGGATGGTGCAAGAGGATCGTAATACGGCCTTCTACCATGTTTCTATGCTAGTTAGAAGAAATCGAAATTAGATCCCTGCGATTAAGAATAGTGTGCGAGAGTGGCTAAATAGTGAGGAGGAAGTGATGGCTTTCATCCAAAGGGGCTTCTGTGATATATACTCCACATCTCAAGTCTTTTCTACAAGGGAAGCGAATCAACTCATTAGGGGGTGGGTATGCCTTACTGATGAGGAGAGGGATAGCTTAAGCTAGTGTGATGGATGAGGAGATAAAGGCAAGCTTATGGTCAATGAAAGCGAATAAAGCCCCGGGTTCGGATGGGCTTCATGCTGGGTTCTTCCAACAATTCTGGCCAACTGTAGGGGAGTCGGTGTGCCGAGGGGTTAAGCATATATTTGTCTCAAGGAAAATGCCGAAGTACCTAAACCGTACCAATATAATGCTCATTCCAAAAATCAAAGGCCCAGAAACTCTTGGGAACTATAGACCAATTAGCCTCTGTAATACGATATACAAAGTTGTTACAAAGATTATTGTGGCTCGCTTAAGACCCTACCTGGAGAAATTTATTTCCCCACTCCAATCGGCTTTTGTGCTTGGGAGGAAGGGATAGATAATGCAGTTATTGTGCAAGAGCTAATCCACTCGATTAGTAGGAGGAAGGATACTGTGGGATATATGGCAATAAAAATTGATCTTGAAAAAGCTTACGATAAGCTGGAATGAAGTTTTATACGAGAAAGGCTAATGGAGATAAATTTGCCGCAAGAGTTAATTGACCTTATTATGAGTTGTGTCTGTTCGGTCTCATCTTCTATTCTTTTTAATGGTGGCAGTCTTGAGACTTTTTATTCGTCGAGAGGCATTAGACAAGGGGACCCCCTATTTCCGTACCTTTTTATTATCTGTATGGAGTACCTTAGCCAACCCATAGAGGGAATATGCAACCAAAAGCTCTAGCCCCTGGTTAGAACCTTCCAAGGAGGGCTCCCTATTTCCCATCTCATGTTTGCTGATGATGTGGTGCTGTTTGCTAAAGCTGATCATGCAAGTTGTTCAACTATAGGGGAGGTTCTCGACAAATTTTGCAGCAGATCTGGCCAATCCATTAGTGAAGCCAAGTCTCAGGTTTTCTTTTCTCCAAATGTGGATAAAGACCAAAGGGAGTCTTTTTGTGACATTTTGGGGTTTGCCTTTACTCCAAACTTAGGCAAATATTTAGGGATTCCCATTAAACATCTAGGTACACCAATGGATGTCAATTTTGTCTTGGATAGGGTCAAGCAAAAACTTGTGAAATGGAAGGCCAATTTCTTGTCACCAACTGGTAGGTCTTCAACGATTCCTTCTTATGTCATGCAATGTGCCCTTCTGCCTAGTAAAATCCTTGATGGTATTAACTGGGTTAATTGTAATTTCCTATGGGGATCATCTGAAACAGCCAGGAAGATTCATTGGGTGGGATGGAATAAGGCAACTACACCAAAAGAGGAAGGTGGTCTTGGGCTGCAAAGCGATAAAGGAAGAAACACAACACCGCTAACAAAATTGAATTGGAGGTTTCATACTGAATAGGAGAGTTTATGGGCTAGGGTGTTGAAAGCAAAATATAGCTCCAATCGATGAATTAGCTCCAAAGATCCGAACTGCCTTCCTTGCTCTCAAACTTGGAAAGGCATGAAAAGGGGGGTGGACTTGTTTCGGCAAGGTTCAAGATGGGTGATTGGAAGAGATAGTAATCTTAGTTTTTGGCATGATAATTGGACTCATAAGGGACCTCTAAGGCAGCTAATTCAAGGTCCTTTGCCATTGGGGGTTTTGGATTTGAAAGTTAAGGATATAGCGGCACTAGGAGGTTGGAAGTGGGAACTGGTTCCTTTTGTTGTTCCTCAGGATTTGAAGTTGGAAATTCAAGCCACCCTTACGTGCTTGCTGCAAGTAGCGTGGACAGGTTAGTGTGGAGGGATTCTCCGAGAGGTGACTTCAGCATGAAAAGTGCTTATAGGTTAGCTATTGGGTTGGATCAGAATTTGGGTTATAGTGGGCATTGGATTTGGAAGCTACAATCTCTCCCAAAGATTCAGTTTTTCTTGTGGAAGTGCTCCCATAATAGCATAGGAGTTAACAAATGTCTAGCTGCCAGGGGTGTGAACATTGACCCTACCTGTCCTTTATGCAGAAAGGAGCTTGAATCTATTCTTCATGTTCTTCGAGATTGTGACTTGGCAAGGGCGGTTTGGAATGAGTTGGGAGCGCTGGGTGTTGATAGAGGTTTCTTTGCCTCTAACCTTGGGGACTGGATGGTGACTAATGGGAAACTAGACGTTGCCCTGAACCAATTCTCTCCTCCATGGAAGATTATATTTTCCTTTGCTGTGTGGAATTTATGGAAGAATAGGAATCAGATTATGTTTAAGAGGCGGCCACAAAATCCAAAGCTTTCAAAGGACATTATGGACTATGCCGTGGAGTTCTTTCATTGTGTTGTCTCCATAAAACATATTCAACCTCGGGTGACTATTCAAGTGCGTTGGGATAAGCCTAAATAGGGGTGGATGAAGTTAAACACAACAAGTCGTCCTTGGGGAATCCAGGATTGGCGGGCGAAGGTGGTGTCGTTCAGGACTGGATAGGTAGATGGATTGTTGGGTTCACCAGAAAAATTGGCATAACAACTAGCCTGTTGGCAAAGCTTTAGACCATCCGGGACGGTTTAATGCTATGTATTGAGCACAACTTTTCCAAGGTTGAAGTCGAGCTAGACACCAAGGCAATCATGGACATGCTAACAGACCAGCAATATGACAATATGTCAATTTCTTCAATTCTAGAGGACTGCAAGCTTCTAGTGTCTCAAATTTCGTAAATCAGAATTAAACACTGTTACTGCAAGGCCAACAGATGTGCTGACAAGTTAGCAAGGAAGGGTGCTAAGCTGAATGCGAGTTTGGTTATTTTTGATAATCCTCCTTTGGATATTTTAAATGTTGTTAAGGCTGATCTTAGGGGGGTTAGTTTAGATAGGCTCTGCCTTGGTCTTTTTGTGTTAGCTTAGCTTTCTTTTTATATCCATTTGACCAAAAATAAAATATATTCTTCATATGCATGCTAATTGAATGTTATTTACGTTTCTATCCATAAACTTATTTTTTTTTATGTATTATTTAAACTACAAAAACTTAAATTTAAAAAATTGATTAATGCTATTACTAGTGATTTTTTATCATCTTAAAATTTTACAAGTATAAAAAATATATGAAAATAATGTAATTTAACAGTGATTTTTGTCAAAATTCACATTCAATTAAAAATATTGGGTGGTGTAACGTTGCTTAAAGTTACTCAGGTGTAACTTGAACCCAACCTTCTATGTGTGTGTGTGTGTTCTAGTCCTATCTTTAAAATACTTTTTTCTATTTCTCTTTTAGTACTCTCACAATCACCCTTTCCCCTTTATATTTCATTTTTATCTCATCAATATCAAAGTAATCTCATTAATAATAGAAAAACATTTTCAATTTGTCTTGAATCCAATCTACCCCACTATTGTCCCACACGGGTTTTTTCCGCACCAAAGAAGAGACAGGAGGACACCCATGATCTGACCTCACCCCACTCTACCTTAGCGCCATCCCGAATTATTGCTATGCATTGATTGTTCCCTATGGATAAAAAGTGGAGTGGTAACCAAACATTGATAATATATTTTCATTTTATCTTTCTTTCTTTCTAAAAGCTTCTAAAGATATGAGTGAAATTATTTCGTTTGTCTAGCGCTAGCGTATTACACCAATATGGATGTTGCCTTTAAATCTAATACATGTGGATCTCACATGTAAGTCCAACGCATGAAACTCGTATTTATGAACACTACAAAAAAAACGTTCTGTGGCCACGTTTTTAAAACGCGACTATAGGTCAGAAAAACGTGGCTATAGGACAACTTGGCCTATAGCCGCGTTTTTTTAGGCCACTTTTTCAAATGTGGCCTAAACCCCATGACTATAGGCCTGAAGGGACTATGGCCACACTTTTTCAAATGCAGCCTAAGACCAAGACCTATGGCCATGTTTAAAATGTGGCCTAAGGTGAAAGCTATAGCCACATTTAAAATGCGGCTATAGGATCGAACTAATGGCCGCATTTAAAACGTGGCTATAGGTAAAAGCTATAGCCGCGTTTAAAACATGGCTATAGGTGAAAGTTATAGCCGCATTTAAACGTGGCTACAGGACCAGACCTATGGTCGCATTTAAAACGTGGCTATTGCTTTCACCTTAGGCCACGTTTTAAACGCGGCCTTAGGCAAAGCAGTAAGCTAATAAAAAATATATATATAGTAAGAAAACATAATGGCCACACTTTATTTAGACAAAAAGCCTTTAAAATGGCAACCATCAGCTGTCTCAAAAGTTTTCATTGACAGGACAATAGATTAATTCAGTTTGACAATCTAAACCTTATACTGCTATAAACAAACTAAGCGTACTGATCTGGTAGACAACCTCAAATAATATTTGTTGCTAAACTGAAATATGCACCAATTTTTCAAATTCAAACTCATTACACACTTATTAAGCAGGGAAAAAAAGGTTTGCCAACCACTAGCTTTAAGAGTGTTCAAGTTAAATGGAGGAAACAACTTACCACACTGTCAACTTAAATGCCCAATATTTCTATAGTTAGCTGCTCAAATTCCGCATGGCAGTCATTGAAAGCAATGATCTTTGCAAACAAGGGAGAAATGAAGAGAATAAAGGGCAAGCTATAGCATCAACTAATATCTAAGCTTAAATTTTTAGATTTATTTTAGTGTCAAACAAACCAGTGGGGCAAACAAATGTAAAGTCCAGTGGGTAGAAAAAGAGAATCACGTATTTCTCCTAATGTATTCGGATAGTCTCAAATCACATACGTAGACAAAGCAAAACCTCAAAAAATAACAGGCCTTATAAGTAGCTTGGAATCAAAAACCCATAGAAATACATAATCAAGCTCTCTTCATCACCCAACACTATCAATCTAAGAAAATATTAGTCAAAAAAAGTAAATAAACATCGGGGAAAGGGACTGCACAACATGCACGGATAGAAAAAGCTTAACATCATTTCAATTTTTCTAACACATATTTTCACAAACATCTTCTATGCATTTTCAAAATCAACATTAAAATAAAACATAACAATGAGCTACTGCCAATTGCCAAACCCAAATCACAATAGTAACAACTTCTCATCCCTGCGCAGGCCCAGATTGATTTTCAATGAAGCATTTTAAATTTTGATTTTTAATTTATTTGTTTCCCTACGTGATTGATTGAGGAATGGATAATAGTTGAAGCTTAAAAAACAAAACGAAAGGTTAAATTCATTGTTTCTAAGCTTCCTGACCAAAGGTTTTATAAAATTTTAAACCCAAACCAAATGGTTAAATTACAATTAGAAGGTATGATCTTTGACAAATAAATCAAGGAAAATGGAAAATAAATAAATAAAAAGTACCTAAGTATTTCTGAGTAGTAAAAGATACAAAACTTTACTAATAAGGTCAATCATAATACAATTACGAAGCACCAAGACGAATTCATAAAGAAAAAAGAAAACAAAAACAAAAAACCCAATAAAATTAGGCTAAAGAACAAGCACTTGAACTGATTATACTAACAAATCCCACAAAATACAACCCTTCAAAATTCACAAAACCACGTGATAAATTGAATTATGTAGAAAAATAAGACCAACCAATTTCTTATTTCACATCCAAAAACAAAACCCAGATAGCAAAATCAAATACAACTCCATTAGAAACTCCAAAAAGACACAAATTTGCTAAGCAAAGAAAGCAAAAAACCTTACCAACAAAGTCAATGCCTTTGATCAACAAAGAATCCAAGAAAGACCCTTCAATCTTGAAAGATGAAATGAGCTTCCAAAGTTTGAAATTTCGGAGCAAAAGAGATCATTTCCACCGAGTCAAACAAGCAGAAATACCAAGACCCTGTTTTTAAAAAGGAAAGAAGCTTAAACAGAGAGAGATAGAGATAGAGAGAGATGTAGCTCGAAATTATTTGTTACTAGGTGTAGCTCGAAACGGAACCAAATTCATTAGAATCTAAAGGCAAATTAGATCTCAAAAATCAAGCAAATCAAACAAGAATCCAACAAGATTAAAACCTCATAAACAACAACAGATCAAAGAATCAACAAAATCCTATACCTTTCAAAATAAAACTATTTCAAAACCCTAGAATTCAAATATAATAACCGTGAAACAAAAAAAGAAACGAAAAATAATCAGAACCTAAAGAACTTTGCCCTAAATTTCTATTCAAATTAAACACAAAACTTAAAACCCTAAATTCAAAAATTGAAAACAAAAAATAAAAACATAATTAACTCTCTCTCTCTCTCTCTCTCTCTCTCTCTCTCTCTCTCTCTCTCTCTCTCTCTCTCTCTCTCTCTCTCTCTCTCTCTCTCTCTCTCTCTCTCTCTCTCTCTCTCTCTCTCTGTGCGAAACAACCAAAGATTTGAAATGTTAAAAGGTTGGAGACGAAAGGTTTGGAAATGGAGGGTGAGGGCTAGCTTGAGATCAGAGAGATGGAGGGTGAGGGTTGAGATTGGAGATGGAGGGTGAGGGCTTGAAAGATGGAGGCTTGGAGGGTGAGGGTTGAGATATGGAGGCTGATGTGCTAGGGTTGAAAATGTTTTTAGTTTACTATTTATACAAATCCTAAAGCCGCGTTTTTAACCTACAGCTATAGGCAAAATCTGGGGCCACGTTTAATAAATGTGGCCCCATCCCAAACTAAAGCCGCATGTTTAAAACGCAGCTTCTGACCAAATTTAAAGCTGTGTGCTTAAAATGCGGCTTCATACCAAATTTCAAGCCACGTCTATAAAACACAGCTTTAGGTAAGCTAGAGCCACATTTTATAAACGCGGCCATAGTTAAGATAAAAAATAAAAAATAAAAAATAATGTTTGCCAAAAAAATGAAATGGGAAGGTCCTGTAGCCGTATGTTTTAAACGCGGCCATAGCTCCACCCCCAAAAATGCAGCTATAGCTCAATAAAACACGGCTTTAGACACGTTCTATGGCTGCATGTATTAAACGCGGCAGGAATTGTTTTCTTTAAGTCGCGTTTTTTAAAAACAGGGCTTTAGTCCGTCTATGGCCGCATTTTTACAAACGCGGCCTAAGATCTGCGTGTTTAGTAGTAGAAGGATAAAAATGATAAGAAGGGGAAAGAAAAGGAAATGATGAATTATATAATTAAGACTAAGTAGCTCTTTCAATTCAGATTATTTACAAACTTTGGTTGAATCGTTCACGTCCTTTAAGAGTCAAGTACTATCTAAGAGATTGATTGGCATGGATAGGACCTAGATCCCTCTTGAAATAGATTATGTATCGATGCCTTTAAGGCAGATGCTGAAAATCAAGCCGCGTACAAACTTATAAAGTCAAAATTATACACAATTAAAAAAAAATGGACCAAGTACATTAGCTTTATGTATGCACATTACGACTAACAAATGAATCATACGTACATATATATTGTTTCTTTTTAAAAGACGAATTACATTCAATAATATTAGTCCTCTTAACAAGTATCGATGGATCTTCTCAAAAAAAGAAAAACAAGTATCGATAGAACTTATAACATTACATCCGTTATGCCCCAAAAAAAAAAAGTTGACTTAAAGAAGACACGATAATAAATAGAGTTCAATACATTCAGATTGTGAACGCCGAAATAGATTAATGTCACTTCAATGCGAGCACATGATAATAGGTGTTGTTGGTGGCATGCATGCAATGGGTAACACAGTACAGAGAGAGAGAGAGAGAGTGTGCATGCATTCCAATAAACAATGGCCCGTCCACGAGAGTGCACCTGCGTCTCAACTCCCAACATCGATAATCTGTGGTATATCTTAAATTATTTGAGCCAAAAAAAAAAAAAAAAAAGCTTCTTGTTTTGTTTCAGTATGATAAAGTATAAGAAAAAGGTACCCAAAACCATACGTAGAAGTAGAACCCTTTCCATCCAAATTGTATAAGATCTCTTGTTTTCATGATCTTTCATGTTCCTTCGCAACCACACATGTAATGGACAATATATAGGTGCCTTGTTGCAGCAATTTCCAGCCCCAAATTAATTAAAAGAGGTTAGTTAGGTCCACTGACCCTCACAATCATCAAGCAAAGTTTTTAGTCCAAAATGAGAATTTTTTATTCAATTTGATAGTTGAAAAAGAAAGGATTTAAACTTGGACGTTTCCGTTAGAACACCAAAAATTGCTTTTAAACCACAAGACTCTTGACCTAGAATAAGAAGTAATAATACCTTGTAAAGAGAATTTTCAAAGAAGAATTTTTACTCATTTGTTGCATACTTGCATGCATTTTGACCTTGTCACATGGTTCATGAGAACACATCATAATTTAAGAGATATATACCACCGAGTCTCTTGCTTGATAGGTAGCTCCACCTCTCTCCAGATTATTCCAATTCCAGGGACTCTAGTCCCCTTATAAAAAATTTAAAAAAAAAATTTATGAGGAAAAGATGCATAGCATGATTTGATACTAGATATACTTCTTATCTTCCATACAATATTGTTAGGATTTTTAGTATTGGCTAATTCTGTGACAAATTTTTATGTACTTGGTTTATTCTTTTGTTGTAATTTTGGGCAATGAAGACCATGTTTGAAGTTGGAAAAACTTTGTGCTAATCAAACCAAATCATTCAAGCAAAGTCAAAACTCGGTTGAGCTAGATTCGAGAACTTGGTTGAATGAGCCTACTTTTGGTCAAATGAAAGCATATTATGAAAATATTCCTATTTTGCTTCCAAAGTCGGATTTGAGCCAATCTTCAGCCCAAACTCAATATGTATTTAAACCTTACTAACCTTACTTCTTCTTCTTCTTTTTTTAATAAAAATAAACACACACAAGGAAGAGAGAAAGAACTTCTAACATAAAGACATTACTAACCCTACTAAGATCAAAGGAAAACAGCTGCTATATTGGAACCAAAAGAAAAACCTTGTGTTCCCTATGTGTCTTCCAACCCTCTCCTGCTCTCCACATTGTAATATTCGTTGAGAGGAGATTCAAACCACCCAAAAAAACAAGATTGTCATTCATGTTGTTCGACTGTGAAACTGAAATGACAGGGACTTCTACAAAAAATGTACTTCTACTGTCCTCTTCCACTTCCACTTTCACAAAGGAAAAATATTGAGTAAGTGGGAGTTAAAACAATGGGATAACAGTCCTTAAAGAGAGAAAGGAATGAAAATTTACTTTGGCACATGTCCTACAGGATCGAGACAAATGCAACACATGATTTATAACACTTGTTAATAATCACCAAGCCTGAGTATAAATTATGTTCAAGTGAAAGAACACAACTAATACTCATATTTTACTTGCAATTAATCAAACCTAACCGAAATTCTCTAAGCCATTTGAGAAAAAAAATATTGTTATAAGTGTGCTTAATAATCATTTGCAATTAATTTTCCTAAAAACTAGAGGTTTCAATTTATATAAATCAATTTCTCACAAGGTAGATTATACTTTTAATTAGCAAAGTTGCAATATTTTATTTAATAAATTAAAATTGATAAACCTAGTTAAGATCAATAATGTCTTAACAAGATTATGTTGATTGAATATATATATATATATATATATAAATAGAGAGAGAGAGAGGATTGAATGACTATTCTTAATTGTAAAGAGATGTTAATTAAACATAAATACAAATAAATAAATAAATTATTAATTAATATTTAAATATTAAAAAAGACCACTTAAATTTGTTGTCTTAGGCCTCAAACGTATTATGTTAATTAACCTTGTTTTTTTTTTTCATAGGTTTTTCTTTTTCATAGTTCAATCTTTTCTGAAGTTTCTCCCCCCCCCCCCCCCCCCACCCCCCAAAAAGAAAAAAAATCTTTTCTGAAATACTCAATTAATTTAGCTTTAGTATTGAATTTATTTCCTTGAAATTAAGTGTTGCATAAAAGTAGCGTAGTTTTTATCCGCTTAATCTTAAATATGTTTTATTTAAATTATGCACTTAGCCTTTGGTCAATGTAGTTAAAAATAGCATCAAGGCTTCAAATTTCAAGTGATAATATCATCGAATTTACATTATACGATTACGTCTAGGTAAAGTTCTCTGAGGAAATTTCAAACCCTCATTCATTAATCATGAAGTCAAATAGCACTCTCAATGTATTACCTAAAAGCATAATCCTATTCCTATTTCCTACCCCAACTCCAACCTAATCAATCATTGCCACCCCTTAAGGCATTGGGTCGGGTACTTCCAACGTACTAGTGGTAGACACAAAGTGCCATGTGTAAAGCTACCTTGATAGAAATTTAAGTTGTCTATCTATGAATTGAAATCTCATAATTTAAGTGTTCCGTTAGATTATTTTTTATCTTATTTGGTCTTGTATTTTTTTGTTTTTTTTATTTTATTTTTGGAGAAAAGAGACATAAAAGTTGAGCAAAATTATATATTTAGTTAAGTTTTTAACAAAGGTGAGTTAAGAATATCTAACTGAACTAACTTCATGTAAATAAAATGTTAAATCTCAAACTACAGATACGCAACTTAAATTTTGACCAAACCATAAGTGAGTAAGTTATAACCCGCCCTTTATTTTTATTAGAATCACCAGCTCCCAGATAAATTCCGAGCTAGAGAGTCCATAGAATCCAACTTTAGAAGTCTAATTTTTGGGTCATATTAACGGCCGCGAAAACGCACCCCTTAAAAAGCATTCATTACATGACTACAAAATCACTTTTTGGAAAGCACAACCATGGGAAAATAGATATGTATCTGAAAGTTTAATATTTTGGTCTAATTAACGACTGCCTTCCAATGCTAGTTAAGAAGCATTTATTACGTGATAGTAGAATCACTTTTTTAGAGAGCACAAATACCTTTATGTAAAGAAGAAAAACGAATCTTAAAGTTTAATTTTTGGGTCCAATTAACAGGTACCTTCAACACCCATTAAGAATTATTTATTACGTAACGGACAAAGTCACTTTTATGGTGAGTACAACCAACTTCACAAGGGAAAAGAGAAACGTATCTGAAAGTTTAATTTTTGAGTTTCGTTAACTATGGCAGGCAAGCACTTATTAAAAACCGATTAGAGATGGAAGCCACAACTTCAGATTCACAATCCACAGTTCCAAACACACGTTCCAACTTGGATTCAAAATGCTATGGATTCATGAGATGCCATGATTACTAGAGAGGCAAGTGGCACTAGAGATGAGACGGTGGAGATCCTAGAGCAGTGTGAGATGGTGACCACACTTCAAACTGATGGGACAGAAATGGAAAAAGCAACAGAAGAATTTCCTAAGTCACAGGTAAGTCTTAATCCTAGTTCAATTCTAACTACCACCCAACTTTCTCGTTGGAACATAGACCACAAGATATTAGGCTCTCCTAAACACTTTCACTCTGACCCAGCTCCATCTAAACCCAATAACAATGATATATCCATTTCCCAACTCCCATACACAGATAAATCACCTTCAAGCCCAATAATAGGATACAAAAGGAAACTCACTCCCTTGGGCCTGCCAGAAAGCCCATGTACCTCACCCAAAAAAATGAAAATTACCCCAATTCACACACCGACTAATCCCAGTTACACAATTCCCCATTCCTCACCGAAACACTCTAGCTCTCACAGGAAAAAAATCTCTCAAAGCTCTTGCTAGAGCAAAAGTGGTCTCAAGGGCGCAGGAAGATAAAAATAGTAAGGATGGTGATTTCACAACATCCTGTTTTACAGCTAATCTTTCTACAAGCACATCCACGTCAACCGAGGAGGCGGGCCTTATCATGCCCCCCACCTCACCATGAGGACCATAGCGTGGAACTGTCGAGGTTCTGGCAGAGCCTCAACAGTGAGAGCTCTTAAGGAGCTAATTCATGGTGCCAATCCGGATATTATCTTTTTATCAGAAACAAAAGTAAAATCTCCAAAGGTAAGAAATATTTGTGATAGATTAAAGTTTGTTGATTCTTGGTGTGTTGATTTAGTTGGGATTTCTGGTGGTCTTGCTCTTTTTTGGAGAATGGGTGTGGATTTAGAAGTGGTATTCTCTGATAAGAATATGATAGTTGCTTTGGTGTCCTCGGACCCCCCCTGAAGCCCCTTGGCTTCTTTTTGCCATCTATGGTCCGTATCAGAGATCTAAAAAGAGGAATTTTTGGGTTTTGCTCGAAAGCATGGTGGCTGCCTTTTCAGGCCCCTGGGTTGTGATCGGGGATTTTAATTGTATAAAACGGGCTAGGGAAAAATGTGATGGGAGAATAGTAGCAAAAAGCTCAACTAATTGCCTCAGAGATTTCATGATGAATTCGGGTGCTATTGATTTAGGATTCATTGGTCCTTCCTTCACATGGTCAAATAGAAGAGAAGGTCTGGCCAGCATAAGAGAAAGATTGGATTAGTGTTTGTGTGATCAAGCTTGGCAGACCTTATTCCCCAAGGCTGGGGTTAGACATCTTTGTAACTTAAATTCAGACCATAATCCGATTATGCTGGATACCAATTTGGAAACTGAGATGGGTTCTCGACCTTTTCGGTTTGAAGCAATGTGGACCAAAGAAGAAGAGAGCAAATTGGTGGTGGAAAAAGCTTGGCAGACTAGGGTGGAAGGTTCTCATGGAATTAGGCTATCAAAAAAACTATCAATAACAAGTAGTGAGTTAGTGAGGTGGAACAAAAACTCCTTTGGGAATACAAAGGAGAAAATTAGAGACCTTCAAGACAAGCTATTGAAGATCCAACAAGCAGCGCCCACGAAAGAGAATTTGAACTTTAAAGCATCTCTAAATATAGAGCTTGATGAATGGCTAGCCAGAGAAGATTTGCAATTGCGGCAAAATTCTAGAGAGTTGTGGTTTAAAGAAGGTGATCGTAATTCTAGATTCTTCCACCTTTCAACCATCATTAGAAGGAGAAGGAACTACATTTCTAAAATCAAGCTGGAAAATGGGTCTTGGATCAGAGACAGGGAGGATATTCAAAGTTATTTTCTGGATAATTTTTCAGCCTTATACAATACGAGCCATCCTCAGTTTCCTGAGAATCTTGAGAGTCTCATACAACCTTGTGTGACTGACCAAGATAATTTGGAGCTTTGTAGAGTACCCTCTAGATATGAGATTAAAAAGGTAGTGTTTGGAATGAAGGCTCTTAAAGCCCCGGGGCCAGATGGCTTCCCTGTGCTCTTCTATAAACATTACTGGGATATTGTTGGTGATCAGCTAACGCTTGCTGTCTAGGGCTTTTTCCGCAATGGTTGGCTGCTGAAGGAATTCAATGAAACATTTATTTCTCTTATTCCTAAAAAGAAAGGTGCGCACAATTTTAATCATTTTCGCCCTATTGGTCTTTGCAATGTGTGTTATAAGGTGATATCCAAAATTATTGTGAATAGGCTGAGACCTTTGTTAAACAAAATGATAGATCCAGCTCAAGTAGCCTTTGTGCCGAATAGGTGGTTAAATGAGAATGTGGTACTAGCTCATGAGATTGTGCATACTTTCAAACATATAGGGAAGAAAAAAGGTTACCTTGGTGTTAAATTAGATTTTCAAAAAGCCTATGATAGAATGGAATGGAGTTTCTTGATTGCGGTTCTTAAGGCCTTTGGGTTTAGCAGCAATTTTACCAAGCTCATCCACCGATGCTTATCGTTAGTTGAGTTTACCTTGCTGTTAAATGGGGGTCAATGTCCAAGCTTTTTCCCTTCTCGGGGTCTTAGACAGGGCAACCCTTTATCACCTTATCTCTTCATCCTAGGAAGTGAGGTGCTTATGAGGCTCTTAAATAGGGAAGTATCACAAAAAAGGATTTCGGGAGTTAAAGTGTCTAACACTGCTCCGCCCATCTCTAAGTTATGCTACGCGGACGACATTATTTTGTTCTGTAAAGCTAAATCTGCAGAGATTGCCATCCTCAAATCCTGCCTGGAAAAGTTTTGCTCTTGGTCGGGTCAGCTTATTAGCGTGGAGAAATCTGGCTGTTTCCCTTCTAAAGGGGTAAGTTCCCAGTTCATTAGTCAAGTTAAGCATACTTGGGGTCTCAATACAGTGCCTCAAAACTCCACTTATCTTGAAGTCCCCCTCTTTCTTTCCAAGAGCAGAAACAAAGACTTCAGATGTATTAAAGAGAAGCTGGACAACAAGTTATGTGGCTGGAAAAGCAGAAATTCATCTTGGTCAGGTAGAGCTACCCTCATCAAATCGGTTGCTCAAGCGATTTCGATTTATGCCATGTCCGCTATTTTGCTCCCTAAAGGCTTTTGTGACCAACTTGACACTTCAATTCGTAGATTTTGGTGGAATCCAAAAACAAAATCAGGTCCGTACTGGATTCCGATGTCTTGGTCGTCCTTGTGTTGGCCCCTAAAGGAGGGAGGCTTAGGTTTCAGAAACTTCTGGGACTTCAATCAAGCTCTCCTCTCCAAATTTGGCTGGTGGATAGTTTCAGGAAAAGATTGCCTATGTGTTCAGGTATTGAAAGCAAAATACAAGGTTCGAAATAATTGGCTTTCCCTCTCCTTTTCAAGTAAAGCTTCTCCTTTTTGGAAAAGTTTAATGGGCATTAGACACCTTGTAGCAAAGGCAGCCTGCTTGCAAGTTGGGAATGGTGCTTCAATTCGAATCTGGGTTGATCCTTGGATTCCCAACCTTCCAGGCTTTATCCCTTTTCCTAAAGAGGGTGCTAACTCAGATTCAGCCTTGGTGGTTTCGCAACTGTTATCGCCAGAGCAAAGAAATTGGGACATGGCCAAACTAAGTTACTTTTTTGAAGAATCAGTGGTTGAGCAAATTCTAAGCATTCTCATCCCTGTTTTCCAAAAGGAAGATTGTTGGGCTTGGACAACTTCAAACTCCAGGTGTTTCTCTGTTAAATCTGCCTATTGGCTCTTGAGAATGGATTCTCCTCCCTTAAATATTGATGCTGTTAGGGGTCAGATATGGAAGGCAAAAATACATGATCGTTTCAAGATGCTTCTTTGGAGAATTGCTGCTAACTTGCTGCCATCTAAAGAGATAATTTGCAGATTTAATGAAAGTATGAATGTTTACTGCCCTCTTTGTAGTTCTGCAGTGGAGACAACCTTGCATCTATTCACAGTTTGTCCTTTTTCTAAATCTTTGTGGTACCAAAGTCAATGGGGGTTGAGAATGAATTTTTTGAATTTTGAATCCCCTTCGGAGTTTGTCAATTTTCTTTTATCTCCGAATTTTGCGAGTAATCTGATGCCTAGCCATAGAGAGGATTTTTTGTTATTTGGTGCCATCCTCTGTGATGTTGTTTGGAAGCAAAGAAACCGGGCCATATTTGAGAACATGGATATAAATCTGGACGGTGTGGCTGCCAGAATTTTCAGCCTTTTCGTTGAGCATAAAAGTGCCAAGCCCCCTCTTATGAGAACTCAAGGTTCTGCTTCAGCATTGGGCTGGGTTTCTCCACCAAGGTTTGGTTTAAAAATAAATGTTAACGCTGCGGTGGGTCCAAGATTCTCTGTCATTGTTGCAGTCACAAGAGATTGGAGAGGGAAAGTGGTATTTGCTGGTTCAAGAAAAGTGAACACCACCTGCCCTCTTCAAGCTGAAGCGGAAGCAGTGAGATGGGTGCTCTCGTTAGTTCCGAACCTGTGGTGTGATTCTATTTCTGTGGAAACGGACTCTCAAGTTGTGGCCAATTTCAGCTCGAACCCAGCAACACCTTCCCCTTGGAGAATCAAGTTTTTTTGTTCTAATTTGAGGTCCTTTTTATCTAGTTATCGTAACAATAATATAGTCGTTAGATGGGTGCCTTGGATTTGTAATGAGGCTGCCCACATATTAGCCAAATGGTCTCTGTTTTGCAATTTTTATGGCTCTTTTAATGTCAGCTTTTGCCTAGACTGTTTCTCCTCTGTTGTGTTGAGAGAGTCTAGTGGCCTGTTGTAGTTTGTTTCCTTCTTAATAAAAGTTTCTGATTATCAAAAAAAAAAAAAAAAAAGCACTTATTAAAAAGCATTTATTACGTGATAGCAGAGTCACTCTTTTGGAGAGCACAACCAATTTTATTGGGAGAAGAAAAACGTATTTGAAGGTTTAATTTTTGGATCCGGTTGACGGGTGCCTTCTAGCACCCGTTTAAGAAGCATTTAGTATGTGACAAGAAGGTCATGTTTTTGGAGGGCACTACTAACTTTGAGGAGGAGGATATAAATATATCTAAAAGTTTAATTTTTGGGTACAATCAACAGGTGCTAGAAGCATTTACTACGTACGTTGCATAGTCACTTCTTTGAGAAACGTATCTGAAAGTTTAAATTTTTTACTAATCAGTCAAAATTGCCCTCTCTCTCTCTCTCAAACCCAGCCAATTTACCCAATAAATGAACTCCTACCAACTCTCAGAAAAACAACAATATAAATCACAAACTCTTATCGGAACAAAATCACGACACAAATGATTGTATAGCTTTCTTCTTCTTCTTTTTCTTTTTTTTTCCTTTTTTTTTCTTTTTTCTTTTTCCAGTGAAATTGCCAGTCATTATTAAAAAAAAAAAAAATTACAACTCAAACCATCCGACTCCAACAATATGATATCAGCCAAAGCGAACCCCAACATATTGAGATTTTCCTACTGAACGGTCGACAAGCCATTA
The DNA here is from genome assembly GCA_023621385.1 of Quercus gilva. Taxonomy (NCBI): domain Eukaryota; kingdom Viridiplantae; phylum Streptophyta; class Magnoliopsida; order Fagales; family Fagaceae; genus Quercus; species Quercus gilva. The sequence goes on from CM042474.1 coordinate 19,130,115, forward strand.
ATCTCGCAAAGAACTTGACAACCACCTTTTATCCAAAAAAATAAATTTTGACAATCACCTCTAGATCAATTGGCACAGCCTGCTCCTTCGAGGTGGTATAATTCCCAATCTAATCAGAGGAAAAAACATTTTTAACTATAATTTGCTTATATGAGTTTAAAATAAAATAAATTGTCCGTGAACAACCCCAAACAAGTCCATTGTCGCAAAACAACTCAAACATATGTCAATCTTCGTTACCTCTAACATAAGTGATAATTCTGAAGCAGAAAGCTCCTCCACTTTTGTGGCTTCAATGCAGAATAATTGACCTTATACACTGTCTAGATGCTTCAAGATGGTATTCTGATTTCTGAAAGAAATTAGCTTCTAAAATCTAAACCTCTGCCGATTTCCAAGTTGTTCGTGTGTGTGTGTGTGAGCATTTTTTTTTTTTTTTTTAATTTGTTCTCCCATCTTCTAGCAAGAAGCTTAACGTCTTAACCATTAGAATAAGACAACAAACTCGAGCTGAAACCGTGCAAATCATCCAACATGCTATTGCAAAGCAAATGTTAATCAGCGTATGCACTTACTATTGCAGCATGTAAAACCCAAAAGAAAGAGAAAAGGAGGGAAACAAATAACAAAAAAGAGAGAGAGCTATCCCAATATATGGCCAACTGAACCTGTTTAATAAAAGTAAGAAAAGATAATTAAAAATAAAAACTAAAGTAAAAAAAGATAATAAAAAATAAAAACTATACATAGCAGTTTGAAACACTCATCTTTAGGTTCAAACTTTATACTCTATGTAGTGCAATAAGCCAAAGAGAAATTTTTTTTTTTGAAACTCTATGCACTGCAATGCTGCTCCTGGACTAGAATTTTGATATGAAGCTGCCCACACTAATTGTGTGAATACAAACTCAACACCGGTACAATGTAACCTTTTCTCTTCTAGTAGAACTGCTGGCATTTCAATCTTCAAAACGCCTGAACCAGTTGCTTATGGTTCTGGAAAGCTCTCTGGTCTCATTCAATGAAAGAGTTTTAAGCCCCTGAGCAATAGCATCAGCTGGAGTATACACATAACCTACTTGCCACTTTGGTTCCTGATCAGGACAACAATAAAATAAAAAACAGAAAATGAAAAAGTAAAAAGACAAGGATGTATGATCATAGAAAAGTCATACAAGTTTTCATCAAAGGAAAAAATAGCAAAATGTAAGTAAAATGTTTCCTGTCACAGGGAACAAGGACCAACTGTAAACTTTCCTGTTCCATCTAGATGTTCTAACAGTCTAGCGATTGCCATTGTAGATTTCTCACTGTACACTACATGAAGTGGATAAAGGAATTTTGAGAAAGGAAAACCTCAGCCTAGATCTATGTATAATAGTATGAGAGATTATTTATCGCAGCTACTACTAGTGGAGAAATATAGACCAACGTCGACCTTAATTGAGCTGCATGTGTTGAAACTTAATTATGATTATGCAATGTTTCACTTGAAATAGCTTTCACTGTGGCATGGTACGTGACAAAAAAAAAATTCACATTAGTATATAAAAGTAACCATAAGGTTTGAAAAAATAGATTTAGCATCTTTGTCATGTTCAGTTAGCTTACATATGGATTTTTTTTTTTTTTTTGGGTAAGATTTTGCAAATAAACAATGCATCACTTGACCATATAAATTCTTTAAAAAAATGCCCACACTTTATAAAAGCAAGAACATTATAAAAAATACATATACCTGTATACATGGTGTGATATGGTTACCACTCAATTGGACCTTTTCTAGTGTCCCACCATTGAACTCCACACGAGGCTTTAATGTCTCTTCAAGAAGGTCTGTCTCGTCAATTGTGTCAGAGTTGAACTTCACCTAAAACACAATAAATAAATAAACCATCCAGAATATATCCCATCAATTTTAACAAAATTCTAGAATAGAGGGGCACTTTACATACCAATAGGGTGTGTTGGACATTGTATGAGCTCCTAAAACAATCACGATTCTCAGATGGTGTTGGCCTGAACTCTGAAATCCCTTCAGTAACCTAACAGAACCTTCATAAATTATCAAAACTATACTTAAAAGAACTACACTACCATTTAAAAAGCTGTAAACAGAAAAGAAGCATCAGGACAGAAAACTATGAAGCCAAAAATAGACTCACTGCATGATCATTAATTGCATTCCAAACTCATTAATTGCCTATGATTACTGATAAAATCTTGTGTGGACCTTATTTACACCAAGATATAGTTTAAGTGCATCTAGAAGGAGCCTCATCAATTATAACGGTTTAGTTCAAAACATGGTTACCTCTGCAAGTAGTGAAGGACAAACCAATGATCCATAAAGACCAAGGATTTGACCGCTTAGGTAGTATCAAACATATATCCATGTACCTGATTTAGTACTGATGGCAACTGATCAACAAATTTGGTCAGTGAAATGAGGGATTCCTGCTCACTATCTGGTATCATTGCTCCAGCTGCATCAAGTAGCACTTTCCATGCATCTCCTAGACAGGCAGCAGTAGCATGTAAGCATTTGATATAGATAAACATCACACAACAGATGATGAGACACCAGTTACGTGCAGTATTCAATTTAGATAATCAGCATCTAAGGGATTGAAGGTAGCAAAAAAAATAAAAAATAACACTTCTTGGAGCTTCAGACCATTAGCCTCTGATTTAACAGAGAATTTGCACAATATATGCTAAATAAAGAAGAATGATCAATGGAATTGACCAAAAGTAGTTGATATTTTAGTCTTTGAATGGTGTATATAAATGTCCATTAATGATGTGTACTTTGTCAATTGTATCTTATTTTCAAAAAGTTCAAATGATTGTTTGTCCATTTTGTGTCAAAGTTCAGTCCGAAGCCATTGCCCATGCAAACTATAAGAAAATTCTCAGGACACTAGTTAGGAAAAAAGGCATGAAGTTTCGATAATATTTAATGAGCAGTAAACACCACCAAAATCGGGCTAAAATCATGAGCATAACTAGGAGTCATTAGAACAAGTACAGTGGTATCAAGGTTTCCCATTTCATGAGGTTTTGTATTTTATCTTGTTGCAGAAATTACTGCAAAATTTGGAATTGGCAGACGTACAGTAGATTAAAATTTATTTTAAAAAGCCAACGGGACTAAGTGGGTAAGGCTCGAGCGCTTCGTGCACCACATCTAGGTTCGAGTCCCGCTGCCCACAGGAGAGCGTTGGTGGGCATCCTTGGTGGGGTTAAAATCCAACACAGATTTGGTTATCCACCTGGCGTCCTGCCCGGGAGTGTAATATAACCATAAATCTCCCCATTTTTGTTGACCCAAAAAAAAAAAAAAATTTATTTTAAAACTTTCCATATCTAGTCTTCTGTACAACCCAATGAATCAGATTGATAACAAGTAAAAATTAGTAAATATATATCCAAGAAATGAATCATGCTTCATGCATCACTAAAGAACACACTAAGAACTGAAGCAAGACTATTGCATAGGGGAAAGCAAGATGTCGAGTGACCAAATGTAAAATCTAAATAGTAAAATTATCAAAAAGTCACCAACTTAGCATAAGTTATAATGCTACCTGATGCACTCCTAGCCATTGAATAAACTGGAGATGCTTCTACAACTGGCTTCATCTGACGAACTAAAGGACCCAACTGCACAATTGCACCACAAATTTTTAATGCACAACATTAATTAGACAACAGTTTGGTGCAAGTGGTTTTTTCCAAGTGATAAAAATACCCAATCCATGCAGTTACTTCCATTCCAAACACATACAAAAAACCCTTATCGGTGTAGCTAGATGTATGGACTTCTTATGATTTAAAAAAGCTTTCATGTTCTACTCTGGATTCAGGCTTGCTCATTGGCAATCATGCTTATATCTTCCCACAATACCTTTATATCCATCATGACTTGATCCCAGGACCCCTTACATGAGTGTAATATCTCTCAGACATGAAAATCTAAAGACATCCATGGATATTAGAGGCTTTCATGAACGATTGCTCATATGTAGTGACTCTAGTGAGATTTAAGGACTAGCATATACGCAGGGAAACACCATTTCCAGTTGAAGATATTAAGATTACAACAACAAAAAAAAAAAGCCTTGATTATACCATTAACTCAAGGGTATGTCAACAATAAATGCAGCGTTATCTTTTCTTAATTTAAATCCAATTAGACATGAACCCAACCATATTTTCCAAATGGGAAATCTAAAATCAACATTTCATGAAACCTTTAAAAAAGAGAGAGTCTTGTAGAACTTCTTGCCTAAAGACTAAACCAGGGTTAAGGGGCCCCTTTTGTTCTTGTACCAAAATGCATTTATCTTTGGCAGGTTGATACGCAAAACACTATTTCAAGAACAAGTGTACTATCAATTTATGCATGTATTCGATCAATTCATAACTGTCCATCTTATGTTTAAACTTATCCCTACCATGACTTGTCTTTTAGTGCAGGGAAGTTCTTTTTTAAGGACAGATTGCTTAAGCTTATTCTACCAGCAAACAGGGATGCAGTACATCTGTCTAAAAGATTAGTTCAAATGTGACATATTTTTGAGTTTATGAAAGAAAAGGGCAAGACAACCATAAAGCTCTAGCAAAATGAAGCACTATATATATATATATCATGAAACAAACGCGTCTATAAGTTACCTGCTCGAAATAAGGCACTGCCTCTGTTGCCGACCTGTTGCTGTACGAGATTATGGCATTAGCCTTCCACAAGAGATAACATCCTTTTGTTACACTCCACAACCGCAAAATCGCTTTACTTATAATATAATATCAAACTAAACAAAACTTCAATTATAAAATATAAATAGAATTTTACTCTAAACTGACTGATTTGGAGGAAACTTCCTTCAACCCGCTTCACGGCGGCTCAAACTCATGAGCTATTTAATAGTCACACGACTTATTTAAATAATTCAATTACAGTTATAAATCCGCATACAAGGTAGGAAAACCAAACCTTTGGTATGTTTTCAGAGAAATAGCTTCCGATGAGTACTTGGAGAAGCGCGCCATTGCTAGAAAGAAGAGTTAAATCATGAGTTGTTGGTATAAGCAAAAGTGTGATGTAAACTATGATGAAATTTACGAACCTATGGCCAACAGAAAAGAGGGGAAGGTTAACAAGTTGTTGGGGTGTTAAATTGGCATGGGGCAATCCAGAGATTAGGATTGAATCCAAACAGGAATTGAATCTCTCGTAAACTTGTTTGGCAGCGTGGGCATGGTCGAACGTTACATTATAAGGCACAGATATTATAACAAACCCTTCCTTCGCTAACTGCTCAATTAAGTAGCTACAAATTGCAACCAACTATTAGTAAGTATTATAACAACAGAGATATATATAAACCAGATTGGAAAAAAGAAATGACTATTATTACCCGTAAGTGACTTCAGGAACAGCTCCAATGAAAGCACCGCCCAAGAATTTGATGATGGCACGTGGCGTCTTGCCATTGGGTGGAGCAATTACAAGACAAGAATCTTGCCTCCTATAAATCTTAGAACTACTACTGCTATTATTGTTAGGAATTTTGAAGCTGCTGCTGTTGTTGATGTCTCTCCCCACATACCCATTGGAAAGCATTGTTGTATTGAGACAGAGAAAGAGAGAGGAGGAGGTTCCATTTGTAGGTAAGTATTTGTGTGAAGAAGAGTATGTACGATATGGAATTGGAGAAATGGTTCTATGTTGTTTATGTTTGATACCCAAAACAGAAGAGGTGGATGAGAAGGATAGAGCCAATTCCATTTCTGTATCTCTCCACTCAGTGCTCAGCTACTGTTTGCTGAAGTAGTAAAGTCCACAAATATTTTTAAATTCGTGTTCGTCAAATTATTTATATGAAAGGGGATTGTGAAAATTAAAGTTATGTAGATGCTTCAGCCACGATTGCCAGATCATTCAGAACTCTAGTCGACGTGACGTGACACAGAAAATTTTTATTTTTTTATTTTTTTATTTTGCCCTTTTTGGATTCCTTTTCTTATGTTGCGGCCCAAGTAAGGGTCCATTAGAGCCCATTTGATCTTCGGTTATGCAACACCAGATAAATATTACAAGAGACTTTTGTAATATGATTTAAACTTATGATGATACACCAGGCATATTCATTCTCTTATTATCCTCTTTTTTTTTCTTTTTTTCTTTTTTTTCTTTTTTATCACAAATGTTAAAAAGTACCGTGCCGTAGTGCTTGTTAAGGTTGAATTAAAGTGGGGACCTAATAAAAAATTGTGATAAATAAATGAGAGAGAGGAATTCAACTAGCATGAATAAATGTTACTCTTTAGACAAAATTGCCCTCTTAATATATTTTCCTCCATTTCATTTTTTATTTCCCACCGAATCTTATTTTACCAATATTTATTATCTACCTTCTTTCACTTTACCAATATCAAACTCACTTTCTTCCACTTACCAATATTAAAGAGAAGAAGAGATGAAGAAATGCCAATGAAGGATTGAGGAATTATTAAACAAGATACCATTATAGTATTTTATTTGATTCATATTTATTTTTTAAAAAATATGTTAAAATTAATATGATGTTAATTTTTATTCTTTTTTTTTTTTTTTTGGGATAGGTTAATTTTTATTCTTAATACATGTATATTATAGCACCAATAGATGTGAATGTAGTTGCAAGTAAGACTCACTACTTTGCTCCAAAAGATTGTTTTGACTTAAATGAACCACTTCAAAAAGGTATTATAATTTTATTTTATTTGTGATTTACATTTTATTTATCATAGAATATGATGTTGCTTTTTTAAACTCTTGTTTTAATATAACACCAATGGACAATATAGTTGCCAATCTAGGTAACCAATCTGTTTAGTAGCCACAGTGCAAGATGGGATGAGGGAAAACTCTCCAGTCTATTTGATGAAAAATCCTGTGATGCAATTAGGCGAAATTTCCTAGAAATATAATTTTGAGGCTAATAAACTCCATTTGGGTTGGACAGAGACAAGGAGGCTTCACTGTTATCAACATATAACATACAAAAGAGCTCAGCAAACAAGATTCAACCAGGATGGCACTATGGAACAAAATTTGGAAAACCCGCCTCCATGAAATATTAAAAATGCATCTTTGGGGATTGCTGCCAAAGTTCTACTCTCAAAATTAGGCTTGTGCAATAACCCACTTAATTTGCCTAAATCATCCAACCCACTCCACTCTGCACCACCTCGCACGGATATAACATTGATTTCCAAGCAAGTTGGGCGGATTCAACTATTAAAGTGATGAGTTGGGTTGGGCGACAAGTTGAGTTTTATAAAACTGACAAAACCTGACCCAACTCACCTATATGTGTGTGTGTGTTTTCATCTCTTTTAAGTTTTTATCTCATATCAAATATAAGTTTATATTTTATTTTTTGTTAACTCCATAATTTACATACAACATGAAAAATGAATGATTTTCCCGACATATTCGTAAGCATATATAATGGCATGGATATGGTACTTTATATATATATATATATATAGAAAAATTTAGAAAATATACATAGATTAAGATGTGTACTTTGATTACGTCTTAATCTATGGGGAAGTTGATCACTTCCTATGATTTCCTTAAATGATTTATAGGATTTAGAGAAAATACAATGTAAATTTATCAATAAATGGTATAAAAGAAAATTAAGTATAGTACACAACACAACTACAACTAACTTGCCCAACCCGCAAAGTTGAAACCGCCCAAATTTTCAACCAACTTGCCTTTTTTGAAGCTTGGTGAGTCGGCAGCAGTTCAGAAAATTCAGAATTTTTCCAACCCAACAATGGTGGATTGGGTAAAAATTTTTCACTCAATCCGTCCAATCCAACCCGCATGCAGTCCTACTCAAAATGTAGTCTAGCCTGATTTATTGATACAGAGCATGTAGCTTGCTCACTTTGTAAAGTAGTGGATGAATTCAACCTCCAGTTCTTGCTCCATTGCTAAGGCAGTGTGGTTGAGCAAAAAAATGGAGTTTCCAAACTAAACGCTGAAGGCTAATTCCCCATTTCAATTGATCAAAATGCTAGAGAACACCGAAAATGAGCTATTCAAGCCAGAGTTGACTACAGAGTTGTTTACTTATCAAAAAAAGACTACAGAGTTGTTTACAATGTTTGCAACAGTGGTTATGGAATATATTTCAAAGCTTTGTAACTGAGATGCTTTCTTAGGTCATAGAATTCATTAAATAATAGCCAAGGTTGAATTCCTTAAAGGATAGCCACCTGGAGGCATAAGACGATTCACAGAATGGAGTACAGAAAAAGGTTCAACATATAATGAGGAGACCTAACAATGGCGCTATCAAAAGTAATCCAGCAATAGCTGAAGTGAAGAGACTTCAATGGGCAACACAACTGGTAAATTAAGAAAGTATCCGCAAGGTCAGGTTTCCATGGAAAGCAGTTTGGAAGGTCAAAATTCCTTCTAAGATAGCTTTTAGCGTGGATAGCAATCTAGGAGAAAATCCTTACATTGGATAATCTTATAATAAGGGGAATCATAATAGGAAATAGCTGTGTTACATGCAAATGTAGCTATGAATCTTTTTATGATTTGTTATTGCATTGTTCAGTAACTATGGAGTTAAGAAATTTTATTTTTGTTGCTTTTGGAGTGAAATGGATGATGCCTAAGTCAGTGATAAGGTTGTTTCAATGAGGTGTAGAAGTTCTAAATTTTAAGGAACACAGATTGGGTAGCTATAGCTTGTACAGAAGGAGAGGAATAGGGAGACAATTAAAGATAAAGAGCTATCTATAGAGAATATCAAAGCTTGGTTTATTGGATACTTATCTACTTAACTCTTCTTGGATCCCTTGAGACCTTCTCTGGAAGAGTTTATTGATTAAATGTATTTGTAATTCTTTTGAACCTTTGGATATACAACCAGCATACCTCATTAGTCATTTCTGTTTGATTTCTTTAGCTTAAGGAAATTTTATTATCTATATTTATATAATAAAATAAATAAAATAAAATATAAAAAAGGTTATAACAGATGAGTAACCTAATTCAGCTCTCCTCTGGGATTCGTGAAAGAAAATGCAAGAGATGTGCTTCATTGGAGATGTCTCAATCGACTCAACATTTCCCAATAAAAACAAAATGAAGAACCACATGTGGCCTATTCTATGTCTGAAATTCAATTAGCATCAACAGGACAAGAAGCACCACCACAGCCACTTACCTCCAGAAAGGACACTACACCTTAGAATGTAAATGTAAATCAAAAGTAAACAAACATACAAGCAAATTTTCAAATGCACATCTTGGTAAGTCAATTCAATTGGTACTGAAATGGAAGTAAATCCAGCACAAAAACAGAAGTACAAAACAATAAGCTAAAATTTCTTTCTGTAACCTCAACTGTTCCAACAATCAATAAATCATGTCTATAAGTACAGTAATCACACTTATTGACAAGTCTTTTATGGTGAAAAGTGAAGCTACTTTAAACGTACATGTATTCACCACCACGAATGGCATTTGCCGCACCTTTCCTCTCTTCTTCAGCCTCCTTTTCCCGCTCCTTCCGGCTCTCATAGGCATGATCATCAGTTAGCAACTCATGGCGACAAATTGGACAAGAATTGTGCTCATCCTGCCATAAGTAAAATAGTATTAAGCTGAATGGAAATCCTATATCATTTAATTAATTATTTATTCATAATCCTAATCATTACACACTAACCAAACAAATTATATCAGGTCCATAATAATTGAAAGAATAAACAACCCCCAAAATCCCAAGCAATCTGGTAAACGTAAATTACCAGCCATGGCTTTAGACAAGGAGGGTGGAAGGTGTGCTTGCAAGGCAACTCTTGCATCTTGTCACCCACAACCAAGTTCTCCCTGCAAATCGCACACTCTGCATCTGTTCCAAGCTTCGCAAGAATTTCCTCTGAAAGAATAACAACCGGAAGCTTTGCAACTACTTCTTTACTGGCAGGTGGGGCTCTCGAGGGTATAACATCATCATCCGGGATCTTAAAAACATAGACATGATAACCATGTTAACTCCTTGAAAGTGGGAACAAAAAAAAGTTTTGAATTTATTTGTTTTTAAACAAAACTAATATATCAACCAAGCACCATTCAAATAATATCAAACATAGGCATGATAATCATGTTAACTTGTGTTTTGTATCAATAAACATTTTCTCTGCCTACTAATCATCTCTCCTAAACCCCGCAAAAGTTAGAACTTAATGTATTGTGTATGACCTTTTTGTATAAACTCATCGTATAACATATTTTTCTACAAATGGGATTCATCAAATTGTTTTATTTTTCTATCCTAATGTATGAAACTTAAAGAGCCTGGGAAATAGAGAATTACCACCAGTGGCAAAACATCATCCAGCCTGCTCATGAGATCCTGAAGTAGCCCAGCAGCATTCTCCGAGGTGTTGTTATTATCATCATTTTCCGCGCGGCCTTGAGAAGAGGATTCGGCTGCAATGAGCGTAGCAGCAGTCGTCAAGAGGTTCGTATGCACCAGCCAATTAGGCTGCGGTGGCTCGGGATCCACAGTAAGATGCCCCTCAAAAAGATACCCTGAAAATCAAATAAAAAATCAATCAATCCTAAACTTCTCAAACAAATATTTCAATCTAATAAAAAGCAAAAAGATTGTGACGTTTAGACCTCGATTGGACGATTGTGGAGCCTCATTAGGATTGTCTAGTTGATGCAAATGCTCCTTAGCTTGCAAAATGCAAGTCTTCAAATATTCTTTCTCAGAGGTATCAGAAACTAAACATACAGCCTTTTCAAAAAGCCCCAATCCGGCGAGCCAAAACCCGGGTGCCGTGTACCGAGTCTTTAACACGGTTGCAACTCGGCATATAACAGTATAAAACTGCCATTGAATAATAATAAGGGTTAGAATTAAAAACAAAGAGAGGGAGAGAGAATTAGAGAATTGTAAAGAAAAAAATTTGGGGTCAAACCAATCTGTGGAGAGAGGGAGAGGCAGAGGGATAGCGATCTTGGAGGAGAGAGTTGAGGGAGGAGACAGCTTCCTCGAACTTTAGCTTCTTTCCGAGTTGTTTTTGCAATTCCTCTAATTCTTGTTTCAAACATTCCTCTTCGCGTTCCATTCTCTTCATCTTTTGATTTTGAGTTCTTGTGTTTTTTTTGTTTTGCAAATCTCTGTTCGGTTTTTGGATTTAAATATATAAAATTGATATTTTCTTGTCAAGGAGGTCACCGAAACCGGTTTAAAAGGGAATACGATATTGATTGCGCTCAAAAGGACGAGTCGCCTCCGCTCAGCTCCAAAGTCTTTCTGTCAATTCCTGTCCACGTTACCCAATTATGCCTTGCCACGTCAGTTATTTTTACATTACTAAATTTTTAATTTCTGTTTTTTTTTTTTTTTTATTAACCTGAGAACCAAAAGGGATATGATTAAGAGCATTCTTATTAAGGCTGCTAAATGCTAAAAATTCTATTTTTTAGCAGTCGGATCCCAAAAAAGCACCTCCATCAAACGTTTTAAATAGTAAAACTTTTGGCATACTGCTACAGTAGGCTTGTATTAATACAAGCCCACTGTAGCATGAATTGTAAAAAAAAAATTACTTTTTTATTCTCAGTTTCTCACAACTCTCTCTCCGTTTTTAGTTCTCCCTTCTTTCTTCTCTCTCCCTTCTCTCTTCTCTCTCCCGATGGATGTGATCCGGCGATGGTTCTGGTCCGACGATGGTGGTCCGATAGTCATGGGTCCGATGTGGTCTGATGGTCTCCCTCTGTTCTCTCTTCTCTCCCTCTGTTCTCTGTTCTTTGTTCTCTCTTCGTGGGTCTGCGTGGGTCGAAGGAGTCGTGGGTCGGAGTGTGGGTTTTTGGCTTGGAGTGTGGATCGAAGGAGTCGTGAGCGTGGATCGAAGTGTGGGTCTGATTGTTCATGGGTCAGAGTGTGGATCTGATTGTTCGTGGGTCATCCTTCGCCGGGTTCCACTCCTTTAATCAAAGATTTCTCTCTCTCTTCACTTCGGTGATCGCTGCCTCCTTGTTGGATCCAATGGCATTGGTTCGTTCTATTGTTTCTTCTTTCATACTCTGTTTTTTCGTTAATACTACTCTTTGTTTGGTTTCCCAGAAAATGGAGGGAAAGAAAAATCAAAACTGGAAATTGAGATATTAATGTATTGATTTTTGGGTTCAATTATAATGGGGTTCGTTCAATTTTTGTTCTTTTTCACATTCGGAGTTTCCTTGAATCTCTGTTTACTTGCCGAGAAAATGGAGGAAAGAAAAATATATAGTGCTTTTGTTCTATCTATTGTGCTTTTCATCTTCAGAATTGTTTTGTGGTTGCAACGGTGGTGCTGTGACTTGTGGTGGTGGTGGCTGTGGTGGGTTGTGATCGTTACAATGGTGGTTATGGCAAGTGGAGCAGTGGTAGGGGTGGTGGAGGAGGGCATTGGCTGGTTGTTGTTGATTTTGGTGCAGTTGTTTTATTATTATTTTAATGAGTAGTTTATATTATTTAAATAAAATGGTAAAAAATATAGAAGGTTTGATGTTTGATGAATCTTAAAGTGGGATGGTATAATGAATAAAGTAGGTTTTTAAAGTGTTAAATGCTAAAAATTTTAGAATCCTTGATGTGAATGCTCTAATGGTGGGGAAAAAAAAACTTAAATACATTAATCTTACGTTCCGATTTGTTTCAACTTAAAATATTTTTGTATGTAAAATATTTACGTGTGCATTACTGCCATTGCACAACATCGGAAACTTAATAAGTGTTTGTGGGGGTGTGGGGAGTAAAGGTTAGAATTCATAATCCAAAATGGAGCTTCACACACATATAAACCTAAATTAAGTTAGAGTATAACTTCTATCTTATAATAATAAAATAAATAAAACACAAGAAATATTATCATTTTCAACCACAGTTAAATTCAATATACCTATGTGTTTGGATTTAATTGAAGAATCTAAACTGTAATGTCTACACTCTATAAAATTTTCATTCATAACATTATTATTACCAAAACTATCAAATTAATGAATTAATTGGATGGTAAGGTGAAATAATATGTTAAACTAACTGTGGGGCCCTAAGTGTCAACGTGCATGGCCCAATCCGCAGCCGGCCCAAGGCCCGCACCAAGAAAAGCACGGGCCGAAAACAGAGGATGGGCCCTGAGCTTCAAAAGGGCCTGTCCGAAGACGCCCATGTCCTCGGCCAGGTTACGTGGATAAAGGGAAAATATCATTCCCCCACTGAAAAATGTCTCACCAACACCCTGGCCTCTTTAAATGATGATTTGACTAATAAACCTGGAGACTTCAATCACTTCAACTTTTAGAGTATGCCAAAACGTCTGGGAACTGACATAAAAACCTGAAAAAGTAGGCGATAGGACAGGCCCTAATGCACAACGTCCGGATAACTGATAAATGGACGGTTAAGATCAGTAAAAAGGAGGCTATATAACGAAAAACGATCCCCTATCTTAAGGGGGGAGGAAAAAGCCAGAGGGGAGGGGTTGAATTCTTCGGACTGAGCCGAAGAGAAGGAAACACCCAAAAACATGGCCAATATCCTCACTGAGGCTCGAGAAAGATCACAACCGTGATTCCCCAGGGAACCTTTGATCCTTACCAAAATTACATAAGAGGTTTGGACACTGGCTGCGCCATTGTTTCGTGAGTGCCTACCCCTTTTTTATCCATGCTCTACAAATTCTATTGTCTAAGGTCAGCAACCAATTTTGGCCTTACACTAACATTCTTTCAAATTATAATTTTAAATTTTAGGTTAAGTTACATTTTAAATCCAGTAATTTAAGGGCCAAATTAAACCTTGATCAAAAGTTTCAAATTTGGGTTTGACTTCTTCGATTGGTTTTGAGCATTGGAGGGGACATGATATTGAAATGTGTCTTAAAATAGATACGTATCTCTTGTATCCCGTTCTGTACTCCTATCCATATAAGGGAAGCCTTACCCTCAAATTAGACCCTACATTTTAAACATCGTTTAAATTTAAACCAAAAACTTATTATGTGTTATGCCATTAATGGAAAATACTTAAACAAAACAATGGTGTGTAACTTAATATGAAATTACATACATATATAATACACTCATGTTTTGAATTATGAAATAATGTACATATATAATACACTCGTGTATTGAATTACCCCACATGACTAGTCTTAAACCTTTCAAATTAATCAACTTTTGGTTTAAGCATAAAGATTTTCTTGAATAGGCCATGAAAACTCCACTCCAAAGTTAAAGCTATAAGGGGAGTGCTATATATATAAGTCAATAAAGAGAGATTTATGCTGTGTTTGGCTGATAGACATGATAATGAATCCAAGTCAAATTGAGTTCATTTACAAACAGAAATAGTGCCTCTATGAATCTATTTTTTGTTTCTTTGCTTTAAATCTTTGAGAAATGCTGATGAATCTCTTCTCTGAAGCTGATGTCAAAGGTAAAGTGGTTGAACATAGGGGATCCTAAGATAGCTTTACTTACATAAAGACAAGGAAGTTAGTTTTTTAGTTACGAACATCTTTTAGCACACCAGCTAACGCATTTACTGAAGAAGATGCTGCAATGATTAACCAGCAACAGATCTCAAGTCAGCAAAAGGAGCCATATACAAGCTAAGGTAAATGTAGAAGAGATTCCGCAAGCCATTATCACTATGAATGGACAAAAAGCTCCTAGACCATTTGGATTCACTCACGGCTCAATTTTTTAAGAAGGGCTGGCAGATAGTGAATAATGATGCTGTGGAGGTTGTGCAGTCATTTCTCGGATTTGATAGGCTTTCGGGGGAGTTTAATGCAACTATTATAACTTTTGTACGTAAGGTATCCGATTCTTCAAGGATGCATGGGGTAGTTTAGATCACTCCCATGCTGCAATATATTAGTAAAATTTTGGCCAATAGATTCAAGCCTAGCTTGAGAAAGTTTATTAGCCAAAATCAAACCACCTTTATTCTAGGTAGAACTCTAGAAGTACAGCTGAAAAAAAAAAAAATTAGCTTAAGAGATTGTGAAAAACTATCACAATGACAAGGGTTTTGCCAAATGCACTCTAAAAATTGATCTCATTAAGGCATATGATTTTGTTAACTTTCTATCAATTATGTGGCTTTCATCAGGGGAATTTCTTATTTAGAAATTTGGTAATTTTCACTCAAAGAAAGTAAATTTGCACATTACTGTCAGGTGTCAACTTTCTACCAATTACAAGCTAATTATTAAAAGGTAGTACAAGTATAAGACACTGATAAAGGAAACCATATCTCACAATATGTCATCTACAATCTGGATGATTTCCATTGGCTGGTTTGGTTAAACAATTCCAATAAATTAAAATAAATAAATAAATACAAAATGCTAAACGAATATGAAACAGAAAAAGAAATAAGACAAAAAGGAAAAACGAAATTAAAAGATGGCACTCTTCAATCCTCAATTCAACTCTCCCACACCAAACATTCTGCTCTCATACGGTAGCCTCAATCCTGGGCTCAAATGAAAAGGCAGACATGAATTCTAAGGCTTTACCATTCACACAACATTTGGGCAATTCAACCCATTCATTGGTCACCACATCACAAAGAACATAGCTAAAGAGTTCGCCAGAGTTTAAGCAGACCAATATTTGGTGACCTGTTCCAACACAGTTTATATCCACCTTCTTGCCAAACCACTCATGTGACATTGCTGGAGGCATTGCTGCGATCTGGTGCCAAGTCCGAATATCCTCATCATACCTCCACACCCTAAGGCTTGCACTTTCAAGGAATTCTGACAACAAAACAACCAGCATTTCACCTCCACATTCCACGATATCAATGGAGTACTCAGAATATACAGGCAACAACCTGGGGTACTCCAAGAAGCACTTGTGGGTCAGATTGCAAGTGACAACCTTCCCTGAGGAGCTAAGGAAATATAAAATCTCCTCACCATCTTTACTAGTAATAACCGACGAGTATTGCTTAGATGGGCTTCTCTGCATGTTGGTTGCCACTAAATTTCCAGCCTTACTAAGAAAATACACAGCATTGTCATCATCAGAATCAAATTCTAGAGAATTTTCAACCTTCCTACTTAATGCAGCCTCCCACTCCCAACAACCAATGCTTGAGTCATAGACTATACATGAGAGCTTTGGAAGTTCACCATAGACTAACACAAGCTTGTAGGAGCCACTGTATTCAGAAGATGTATTCATCACAATAGCATGAATAGTTTGATTTCGTTGGGCTGCATCCAATGGAGGGAGTTCTCTGCAGGATCCTGTCACGAGATTGCATATAATAAAGTTGCCTGTTAAATTGCGGAAACAGATCAAGCCACCAGAAGCTGCGACAGGCATGGAATTTTGGTTAGAGTCTTTCTGGAGGAGAGGTGGATGATCAAGTTTCTTCCAACTTCTCTCAGCAGAGTCAAAGACAATTGATTGATTGAGATGGGGATCAACCATGAAAAACCATGGATCCCGAGAAGGAACTTGAGAGCAGGCAAGCTTGAAACTCACAGAAGCTGCAACCGATTTCCATCTCTTGCACACTGAATTAAGGCGGAAAAATGTGGATGTTGGAAGCCATGAGAGGACCCTTTCAAGAAGGTCTTGATTGAGATTGTCCATGGAGAAGCTCAAGATACCATCTTCTTCTTGAAACTTTCTCTTCCGAGTAGTTCTTGATGACTCACAATGATCATGCTCCATTGAATAGAAATTGTTGAAAAAGAACTACAATAATAAAGGGGTAATGGTGTTAATAGTGACTACTGACTGAAATCCAGTTTGAGAATTTTACATTTATGCACTTATCTAAATAAAAAAAAAATTAAAAAAAAAAATTACATTTATGGATATCATATACAATCACAGAGAGTCAAAAAGGCTAAGGAATCAATTCAACTACTCAAAAGAATGTGACAATACACAGATTAACACGCGTATAAGAGTCACATAACCATCCAAGAAGCTCGCTTTGGAATTAATTTGTCAATAACATCCTGATTCTTTAGTTTGCAATAACAATCTAGGCCACAGATGGAGCTTAATAGGAAATAGGGCATCATGGGAAGTTTCTAATTCTAATAATCAAGAATTCAGACTGCAGATGCAAACAAACATCAGAAGAAAGGTAAATTCTTGAAGACAGAAATAAAAGAGGCGCTAGCTAGTGATTTGGAGGGGATACAAAAATGACTAAAGAAAAGCACTAAAAGAGAGTGAAAAGAAATGAACTTTTGTTTTTTTATCTTAGACAAAATGAAAT
The DNA here is from genome assembly GCA_023621385.1 of Quercus gilva. NCBI lineage: Eukaryota > Viridiplantae > Streptophyta > Magnoliopsida > Fagales > Fagaceae > Quercus > Quercus gilva. The sequence goes on from CM042474.1 coordinate 19,147,457, forward strand.
TAATGGTTTGAGTACACTGAAAAGAACCCTTTTATCTTAAATGGATCTTGACATGCTAGCCCAAATCTAGTTTCCAAAAAAGAACATATATCTATTTTCTCAGGAAATAAAGCATATCTTCAAGTATTATAGCTAAAAGAACTAGGGGGACTGAAAAAAAAACATACTGATGAATCAATCCAAAAGACCACATTCACACAAACACACACTAATTCAAGCAAAAGTAAGCCGTGCCCATAAAAGAAACAAAAACACCAAACTAAGATAAAATATATATATATATATATATATATGAGATGGATGGAGATGGAAGATGTACCAGCCAGTCCACTGCAACTGCAACTGCAACTGCAACTTCTAGTGCTAAGTGATGAGTGAAACAAAGGGTGAGAGTGAAAACGGATAGAGAGCTTTGGTGGGTCTTTTGGCCTTTTTAAAGATGGGATTTTTGAGGAGGCACAGGTATCCAACCAAATTTACCAAAGCAAATGGAAAAAAGGGAAAGCGAGCTGAGGAGGAAGTGAGGTAGGAAGCTTCCTAGGAGACACTTTTTTGTAGTTGGCCTTAGATATTAGAGTCCTTTCGTTGACACCACAAAGATTTCACGGAAGAACACACGGGTGGGTTTTTTTTGTATTTTTATTTTTTAAAAAATCAATAATAGTATATATAATATTGAATGGTAGTTGACTCTGAGTACTTCTACTTGGCTTTGGATTCGAGGTTAAAGTGCAACCCCAAAACAGAACTTGTGCTGTGTGTTGTTACTTTAACAGTTTCAAAACATGAAAGCAAGAGAAAGTGCATGCTATCTTTTATTTTTTATTTTTTGGGTATATGGTATTGGATTTGGACCATTGATATTGGTATCGTTTTCAAGTATTCAACTAGAAGCACAGTTTTGTACATTCACATTACGTTTACAATTGTTTGATGTCAAAGGGTATTTGTCGTTTGCTCATTGCTGTAGGTTGCTGACTTTTCAAAGCAAAAGCTATGGTTCCCGAGCTCTTTTTGCCTCTCCTCGTTGAGGAATCTCTTTCTTTCTCTCTCACACTGGTCACACACCCTATATGTCTATGTGGCTCGCTTTTTGTGCTGCATTGTTTAGGTCAGATGCTCAGATTCCTGACTCATTAAGTCGAGACCCAAAAAACAAAGGCCAAGGTATTTGAATAAAATTTAAAGAAATTAATAAACAAAGGGAAAAGCCGTTAATTACGATCTTTCTCTGTCTCTTTCCTTGTTCTTTTGGCAGATGCTTCAGTCACCCAAGGCCCCAATGCAGAGATCTCGATGGCACACACGATATGATAGAACCCCATTGTCAAATTAAAGCGTCTTTTGGCCGTAGGGGTGACTCTTGGCTGCCTCTTCTTACCCACGAATCAATCTAATGCAACATATAAGCATCATGGCCACGAAGTAATGAACCCATGCTCGCATAATAACCCAAAAAAACAGAGGTCGCTGGAGAATGTTGGTTGTTGGACAAAGTTTGTGGCTCAATCCTGCTTTAAAATATCTTTTACAAAGCATTATACAACAAATTATAAAATTATTTAGGTGTTTTGTTGGCGGGAAAAAACTAGCCCCCCTCCTTGAGGTCCTTCCCGGATTACCAATGTGAAGCAGGAAAATCAAAACAAAACTGAAATAATGGAAAAATAAAAGATATGACCTAGGAGTCAGCAGTAAGGTCTTGCTTAGAGTTAGCATCAAGTGGGAAAGCGTCACACAACCAGAACAAAACTAAAATAACAGAAAAATAAAATATATGACTTAGGAGTCAGCACCTAGGCCTTACTTGGAATCAGCATCAAATGGGAAAACCACTATGAGTCAGCACCTAGGGTAGACCTAAAGTCAGCACCAAACCAAAGAAAGACCAAACGGCCATTGTTTTCATTCATCAAAATATCAACTATCTCTCAAGGAATACAATAGGTTGCTTATAAAGGATTGCTAAACCCTAGTTCTAATTGGCTAGGAAACTCTAATTGTCTTATTACAAAAATAACCTTACTTCTAAATTAAAATACTAAAAGCCCAATAAACTAATAGGACCTAAAATATAAAAATACAATTGGCTTGCAAACATAAATAATACTAAATAATAATCTTCTTGCGTCTCTCGCATCACAGTGACAAGCCCACAAAATTTAATTACAAAGAAATAAACAGGAATAAAAACTCCATGATGGGAAGCTCAAACAATTAATTTTATTTATCATTAGTTCTTACAAGAGTATTTCCCTTACTTTTTTTCATACAATCCCCCTTTTTCCGCCCTTAAAAGGAAAAAAATAAAAATAAAAAAATCCTCTTTTCTCAACTTGGCTTTCCTCTTATTTATAGGCCTCCCCACTATTCCTACTTTTACAACTGTTACACAGCCGGCCTAGTCTCTAGAGATTTTTTTTTTTTTTATATTTTACTTTATTGGTTTCCCCCCCTTCCTTATCCCTAAATTCTGCCTTCTATGAGATATTTTTCATGTTTAGGTTGTCTCATATGCATTTAATGCGGCAGAGGTTAGGTGAGGGCTCCCAAATTGAGGCAGAGATAAAAATCTTCAATCCTTTTGCATGTTCTGGAAGTTTCCTGCAATTTTTAGAGCCACCTGGTTACTACGTGTGAATCATCCGTGCACCTAACCAGAAACATGGTTAACTCTCCATCCTCTTCACAGTAATCACTTTACCGTGGCATTTCCCTTCTCGAGCATGAGGTTTAGCTAAGCTTCCTTTTTCTTATAGCCTATCCCCCCCCCCCCTCTCTTGGACTTCCCTCATTCAACCAAGCTTGGCCCAATCTCGTTCCTATAACTCATTTCATTATTGGACTTTAATTTAGACGGGGATCTTCCTACTCCCACAATAGCCCCCTATGGTTTTCAGGTCATTTTTACTGAAGTGAAGATTGTGATTCAAGAAGAAGAAAAACAAACCAATCATTAGTTGGCATTTATGAATAGTGGTGGCGTCAGGTAATTAATGCCACGAACACGCCTGAGTTTCCCACCCCACCATCTTTGGCACGCATCATTAAATGGATGGTTAGATGGGGACTTTGGAAAACGGAAAAATGAGCGGGAAAGGAAGGGTTTTTTGCACGTCCTTTCCCCTCCCCTCTCCCTCTATATAAGGAGCTCAAGCTCCTTTTTTTTTTTTTTGGCTTCTTCTTTACAAACCCACTGCCAGAAATTCTTTAAAAAGTGAGAATATCTCTTCACTATGTTTCTTTTCGGTGAATCTCAGGTGACCTTCAGTGCACTCCTGCTCCCTATTTGTAAGGTCATCTCCTCTTCTTTCTTAAAAACTTTGATTCGTCTCACTTATTCTCTTCCCAATTTTCTTTTTGTTTCTTCCTTTTCTTTTCGTTTCTATCTTTGTTGTAGAAAACTCTTTTTTTTTTTTTTTTTTTTTTGAAATGGGGAAATTCAAGCCTGTGGTTGATACTCCTGAGAGTCTTAGAGAGTTTAGAAGGAAGTGCAACTTCCCCGAGGATGTGGAGGTTAGGTATTGCCCGGAATCTGAGGCAATACTTTCAAGGGGAGAGGGCAGAGTTGTGATTCCGCTCGTTGCCATTGTAAAGGGGGGGAGTGAGGATTCCTATGAGTGATTTGCTTACCAACTTTCTTCGTCACTTTAAGGTTTGCCCCAACCAATGTACCCCGAACATGTTTAGGATTGTCAGTAGTGTAGATACCTTGAACAAAAAGCACAATTGAAGCTTACTGAACACGACATCAACTACATTTTTTAGCTTTCAAGACAGTAAAACATCCATGTACTATTTTAAAATTTGACATAGGGAGGTGAGACTTATCTCAAGCCTACCGGACTCCAACAAAAAGACCGAGGGAGACTACTTGATCGTCTCGAGGAATTGGTACCCTGGTGGAATCCACTGCCCCACTAGCGCAAGTAAAGCAGGTGGGTTGGCCTAATAGGATTTCCCCCCCCCCCCTCCCTTTTTTTTCTTCCAACTAGCCTTTTCCCAAGTACTCATACTTATTTCATATGACTAACCTTTACTTGTTTCTTTTTCAGAGGATCACACTTTTAAAAAGAAAAGGCAACTAATCAACTCCACAAATCTGAATAGGCTGCTGAGATCTCCAATTTACCCCCACATCGACAATGAATTGCGTGCAGCCTACCTTATTCTTGGATATACCCCTTTGTATCGAAGCTTCCAAGCTGCAAGAAAAACTATCACTCTAAGGCATCCCCTCCTTCCATACATAGATGTTCGCTGCAAGGGGTATATTTTATCCCATTCCTAACGTGATTGCCGAGAAGAAGGGAGTTATTGCAATAACTCTCCTCCACCTTTCACTCCCGAGGACCTAGGAGTGACCATTGCCTTTCCTACCTCGATTGAACGTCCTCGTCGCCAACGAAAGAAAAAGACAGGCAATGCTTCAACTCGTAGCCCCTCACCACCCCGAGAAGAGATTGATGTTCAAACTGCCATTCTATTGGACGAGTCTCCAACCAAGATGCCAATTCAAAGGAATGGGGTTACACTTGCACAGTTCTTGGCCACTCTAGTTGTACTAAGGACTCAAGCTCCTTTAGTCTCTGTCCCAACTACCAATGCTCCCGAAACTACCCAAGTTGCTCCCACTACTACAACAGCAGCAACTCCCACCCGTGAAACTAGGGCTAGAAGGAAGCGCCCCAGGGGAGCTGGCCAAACTTCCACCCCCAACCTTGGGGACGCCCATGTCAATGTTGCGAGGGCTCCTCCTACACATACTCCTTGGTAGACGAAGTTCCCCTTCCGCGACTGACAGGGTCAGGCCATGGAGAGAAGGTTGAGGGAGTAAGGTTGCTAGTGTTGGTGAGACTCTTCTGTTGCCCGAAGACATGAAGCATTGGGCCAAATGGGATGATGACTCCCTCCTACATAACATGAAAAGAGAAGCCATCATGATAATGAACCTTTACCCCTCTTATTACTGCCCTCCTCACTTTTCTATCTCTTTATTTAAATAGATATTATCTTCATTGTGTGCTAGGGGTACCAATGTTCCGTGGTAATTGAGGAGAGGTAGAAGTTGATTGTGGATATAACAGTCTCTAACTCTCAAGTTTATTTGCTAGAGTTTTCTTTCTGAAAAACACTCCTTACAATTCGTAGGTAATGAGGGTATTTATAGTGTGGGTAAAGAATTTAGTAAAGCAACACAACTTTTTGCCAAACAGAAAGTTTTGTGGGTACTTCGCAAGTTGGCGCTTCTTGCGAAACACTCGCAAACTTAATAGCCGACATCACTCTTCAACTTCTAGTCATGTGCTCCACATGTGGCCTTTTCGCGGGTTGCTTCTCGCGAGATACTCGTGAGCTAGTCGCGAATTCCACTGATTCATCTTTTGAAGCATGATTCCTGATAATATTAAAAAATGTATGTATAGATTTTAACTTAGTACTAATGAAAAATTATTTCACCTGCAAATGCATAATACTCATCATAGTCTTATAATTATTTTTGGTAATTGAAAAATGTAGTAATTGCAAATTATAATGAATGCAAATTATTAATTTTTATCTAACAAAATAGAAGAGTCTCTGAGCATGCACAGGACACTCGTGCTCAAAGTCTAGTATTTATGTACGCTATCCAAAAGTTAAACCAACTAACCATTATGAATTTATAAATTTTCTATGTATTAGAATTGTGCCTTTTTAGTTTAAAAATAAACAAAAAACTACAGTCCATTCAGTGACTTTAAATAATAGATGCACCAAAATACACATAGAATCGATGTGGCTTCATATTAAACGTCGAGAATGGTTGGATTTTTCAAACGGCATTCATGATGTTAAAAATAAATTATGCATAAGTTATGATTAGTTTGGTGTTTGAACTTTTAATCTTCAGAGTACTGCCTTGCATTTCTTTCCTTTGGAACCAAATTGTAATTAATTTTTTTTTGAGGGAGAAAAAAAATAAAAAATAAAAATAAAACAACCCAGTATTCTGACATTGCTAAAAAAAACTTAAGTTAAAATGTAAAACACACCTTTTAAGTTTCACCACTTTTTATTTCATTCCTCTAAGTTTGAGTTTTGTTATTTCAATCTTCTAAGTTTCATTTATTTTTAATTAAGTCTTTTTTTAACAATTTATTAGCTGCCGTCGTTATTTATAGCAAAACGATACCGTTTTGTCCTTTTTTAATTTTTAATTTTAATTTATTATTTTTAATAAAAGGTTAATTTAAAAATAAAATTAAAAAAAAAAAAACCGAGAAATTAGATTAAGAAACATCATTGTATTTGGAGATCGCCCTGATGGCACAAGAGAAAAAAAAAATACTGGCAAGGAGAATGTGGGTCCTACAAATGGGCAAGTGGCAGCAAAGCTGTTTGTGAAGTCCATGGGGAAACATGAGTTTCTTGAGGCACATGGGTTAGAACAGAAAAATTTTCTGGAAAATCTTCATACTTTTTCTATATCTTTTGATTGCATATGAATTTTGAAAATATAATTATTGGAATGAATTTTTTTTATTATATGCTTCATGTTTACAAATTTTCAAGAATATTAAGGATAAATAGCTATGTCATCAATGACATTTAAATTATAAGTTTTTGTGGTTACAAATTATGCATAAAAAAAAAAGTTTGTTAATCGAATAGTAAATAACACCTGATTTGAACGAAATTTGACATGTTTATTAAGAAGATAAAGTACAAGCAACTCAATGGTAGATTTTCAAAATTTACATTCAATAAAAAGATATAGGAAAAGTTTGAAAGATTTCTCACCAATCTAGTTTGGAGAAAAACATTATTTGGTTAGAAAAATGGTGGTTAGAAGACCTAGAACTTAAACCGGCTGTCCGAACGCAAGCTCATAAACATGCAGTTGAAACCCTTGGTTGAAACTTTCATAAAAAAAAAATTTTTAAAATAAAAATAAAAAAGTCATGGATTCATGGGTTCAAATGTAATCAAGGGAAAAATTTGTAGACACTGTATAGCAGGCTTAGTCAAAATTTGGACACAAGGGGCCTATTTTTCTTGCTATAGCAAAGGGCCTTATTATTAGTCCGGCCCTAAGCTTAAGCTTCTCCTGTTTAAAAAAAAAATTGGGTCTAAGACATTCCTAAAGGGCCTTATTTAATTGTCAAAAGCACGGTCCAATAGCCTGGCAGAAAACAGTACACTTCCATTTGGGTGAAAACCCATCTATTCATCTGGGAAAAATATACGAGGCTGGGGTGCAGTTTGCCAAAGATATGGATATACATGAGTTTATTTGAGAGGGTGATTCTTTGATTATCTCTAATTCTTTGGCGGAGCGCAGCCCTACACCCATCTTGGTGACTCTTATCTTATATGACAGAGTTTCATCTTTGCATGTGGTTCTATGTGTTGAGTTTTCCTATGTCCCTAAACAAGACAATAGGTCTGCTCATTTGTTAGCAAAACATACTTTTAACATTGATGATTTTTCTATTTGGATCGAAGAAAATCCTTATTTTCTTGAATAAGCACTTGTCCATGATGCTATTTCTATTCCCTAAGTAATAAAGTTTACAGTTTTCCATATATATATATATATATATAAAGAATTAGTTTTAAGAAGTTTTGACAAAAATTCAACTATAGAAATTCTAAAGCCATTTTTAATCAGCATTGAGTAGGCTGCTGCTTCACATATAAGGCGGAAAAGTATAAATTTTTGTAGTCTTGTAACCAACTAAGACCATGATTAAGACTAAGATCATAAGTCCATGAGATATGTATGTAATTTCTCATATGTAAAATGCCAAAAAAGTAACTGATTTAATTTAAATATGTATAAACTATAATCCAAGCCTATGTGCTTGATGTGATACCGCGCCTCAAGTATACAATTGTTGTAAACATGGCACATGCTACAAAAATTGCTTCTTTAATTGACTCGAGGATGGAGAATGAACAAATTGTAGACACTATTTTTGCCTTGGGATCTTGAAATAATTCAAAATATTCCCCTAAGCGGGAGATTCACTGTAAAGAGTGCTTATTATGTTGTAGTATTTATGGGATGGAACAATAATATAGAGGAAAGTTCAAGACACATGAAGATGGGCACTTGGTGGAAGTAACTGTAGTGGCTACAGATTCCAAACAAAATTAAAGTATTTGCTTTAAGAAGAGGAAGAAGAAGTTACTTTGGTTACAGGCGTTGCATACCCTAATAGCTAATCTTTTCTTTCATTACACTAACACACCAGGGAAAATGGGCATTTATCCCTAATTTACAAATTATGCAGCAAAATGCCCATGTTTTGAAACTATTTAGCAAAATCAAGTTATGTATAAAAATCGATATCCTCAAAATCTAGTTATATGAATATTTTTAAGTGAAACTCGATATTAGTAATGTCAAGTTTCACTTAAATTTTCAAAAAAAAATTAAGTGACAAAATATGCCTAGAACTCGACATTGCTAATGTTGAGTTCCACCTGTAACTCGATTTGTTAAAATCGAGATTGAAAAACGTGGGCATTTTGCTACATAATTTGTAAATTAGAGATAAATGTCCATTTTCCCCAATACGGCACAAGCAAAACTGCATGTGACTGTTAGTTGCGCGGAGCAAGTAATAAACACACACAGATTCATGCACCTGATGTGGGACAAAGCCCAATTGTTTTTTTTTTATTACACTAATAGCTAATCTTGATTGATAGAGGACAATCAAAGAACTTTGCATCTGACCAACCAAAGTTTTGACCATGTAGAAAAAGTTATGGGTTATGGCTATTATCATCTTGAGCACACATCATACAAATGTGCTCAAAATCACAAAAGCGTTTCACAATTACTGTGTTAATAATAATGGTTTTTTTTTAATTAATTTTTATGAACAGGTTGTGAGTGGGATTGCGTAGCTATTGGAGTCTAATATGCTATACAGGGAGTAAAGATGAAACTATGAGGGTTTGGGATACGTTTGGGTAGGTTGTTATCTTCTTTTCCTTTTTTCTTTTTTGTTGTGTGTTTTGATTATATTTCATTTTATTAGTTGATTTGGTTTGAAGGTGTACATTTTTCTTCTACGTTGACAGTTCTAAAGTCAAATGTAGAAGATGAATCATTACCATTAATGTGATTGTATTTATATTTAGGTACATATAGATTTGGTTTGGTGTATTCATTTTTTCCTTTTCAAGAACTCGGTCTATACACCTTTACGATTTTGGTGAAAATGTGGAATAGTGTTATTTTTTCCAATCAATGGTTAATGTGGATTTCATATTGAGTTATATAAAAGAAGGGTTATGCTAATAAGTGCCCTTAGAGTATTGGTTAACAATCCATTTTTGGAAAGTTTTGACACCACTTTTATGGAAAATGAAAAAATGTGTCAAAACATTAATTACTTTTTTTTTCTTTTCCCATAAAAAATTCTTGAAATAAATTGTTAACCAATGTCCTAAGGGCATTCGTTAATATCATATCATATCATATTATATATATATAATAAAAGTTGGGCTTAAACGCCGTGGTTGTGCCACGTGACTTCATCAAATTGTAAAAATTTTATTAAATTTTTAGATTTTAAGAAAAAATATATGTAATTTTACTTCGCCTATAATTTTTAAATGGGTATTAGATTAATCAGGACTCTAATTCATTCTTATCTCTAATTCATTGTCATCATAAAGTAAGTGTATCTCTTAAAAAAAAATTCTAGATTTTTAGATTTTAAATATATATATATATATATATATATATAATTTTTCTTCTTCTATAATTTCTAAGTCGATAAAATCATAATTTGATTACAATCCAATTTCTATCTTAATTTGATTACAATCCATTGGTTGGTGATAAGAATTAGCATTAGGAAGAAACACATTAAAGTTATATTCCATATACAACCTTATCTTGCAAACATGTGCCTTCTTGGGAAATTATATTACAATAGAATTAAATTTGTTAGCTCAAGTCGCACGGCTTAATAGAAAAGTAGTGCTTCACTGTTTACTTTATACAAAAAAAAAAAAAATCATACAAATCATGTTGTTAATTAACGTTATTAGCATTTTTTTTTTTTGGTTATCAAAAAATTTGATATTTGATAAAAGGAGTCCCACATTGGAAAGAAAGCCTCCCTCTTCATGCCATATAAGGGATGACCAATGGTGATAGAGTACCATTAGTTTGGTATCCTACCATTAGTTTGGTATCCTTTTATTGTGGGGGCATTTTTTGCTTCAAGGCCAAGGGCTAGACCAATTGGAGCCTAGGTAATTTTTGCTCTTGTCCCACATTGGAAAGAAAGCCTGGATGACCAATGGTAATAGAGTACCATTAGTTTGGTTAGGATGACCAATGGTGATAGAGTACCATTGGTTTGGTTCTATCACCATTGGTCATCCTAACCAAACTAATAGTACTCTATCACCATTGGTCATCCCTTATATGGCATGAAAAGGGAGGCTTTCTTTCTAATGTGGAACAAGAGCAAAAATTGTCTAGGCTCCAATTGGTTTAACCCTTGGCCTTGAAGCAAAAAATGCCTCCACAATATATATCTAAAAAATTAAATTAAAAAATATTTGAAAAAAAAAAAGTAGATAACGTTAATTAATTATAGTTTTTTTTTTTTTTTTTGTTATACCGTAAAAATCATGTTGTTTGATATATCCAACTTGATTTTTATGGTATTGGATTTTAATTTTAATTTTAAATTTTTTTTTTTTTTGCTTATATCAACTTCTTCACAACTTAAAATTATCGTTTTATAAACAACTTCTTATCAACTTTTGTTTTTTGGTTGAAGTTTAATTTTGTTTGTTGGATAAATATAGGAATGATTATAGATAGTTGTTTTATTATACCATGGCTCTCATCTTTAGAGTTCGAGGACACTGTAAATAATAAGGTAAGATTCATAATTTTTTCATTAATATTTTGAATGTCCAAATATCTATCATTTTTTAGGGTTTTTTGTTATTTGTTTAATTTTGTTTGTTTGTTTATATTATTCTTGTTCTTTTTTCTTTTTTTTTGGAGTTTCCTTGAGGTTTCAAAGCACTCGATCAAACAATATTCTTTTTTCTTTTTTGAGGGTGATCAAACAATATTCTTGGTATTGAGATTTTCCCAAAAAAATTTCTTAAAGTTTATATTTACACATTTTGTTTTGATAGGGTGAAATTCGTCCCTCCTACCTCATTTTCAAAGACAAAAATTCAATTATTATGTAAATGTATCTACTTTTATTTTTTAATGTTTAGTAATTTGGGTTGCATTTTTTTTTTCCTACGTTTGTTTTTTTTTTTTTTTGGTGGATGAAAGCATACTTATTGTTAGAGTCCCACTTGATATAAAATATTATATATAATAAAAGTTAGGCTTAAACGTTGTGGTTGTGCCACGTGGCTTCATCAAATTGCAAAAATTTTATTAAATTTTTAGATTTTAAGAAAAAATATATGTAATTTTACTTCTCCTATAATTTTTAAATGGGTATTAGATTAATTAGGACTCTAGTTCATTCTTATCTCTAATTCATTGTCATCATAAAGTAAGTGTATCTTTTAAAAAAAAAATTCTAGATTTTTAGATTTTAAATATATATATATATATTTATAATTTTTCTTCTCCTATAATTTCTAAGTTGATAAAATCATAATTTGATTTCAATCCAATTTCTATCTTAATTTGATTACAATCCATTGGTTGGTGATAAGAATTAGCATTAGGAAGAAACACATTAAAGTTCTTTTTTTTTTTTTTTTTTGGTTAAAAAAAATTAGGGCCTTTATGGTTATATTACACCCCTAGGCAGAGTGCCAGTCTGGGGTAAGCTCAGGCCATTCTAACCAAATTGTGCGAGGGGGCCAACCCTCACTAAGGCACATTAAAGTTCTATTCCATATACAACCTTATCTTGCAAACATGTGCCTTCCTGGGAAATTAATATTACAATAGAATTAAATTTGTTAGCTCAAGTCGCATGGCTTAATAGAAAAGTAGTGCTTCACTGTTTACTTTATACCAAAAAAAAAAAAAAAATCATACAAATCATGTTGTTAATTAATGTTATTAGCCTTTTTTTTTTTTTTTTTTTGTTATCAAAAAATTTGATATTTATCTAAAAAATTAAATTAAAAAATATTTAAAAAAAGAAAAGAAAAGTAGATAACGTTAATTAATTACAGTTTTTTTTTTTCCTGTTTTTCTGTTATACCGTAAAAATCATGTTGTTTGATATTTATCCAACTTGATTTTTATGGTATTGGATTTTAATTTTAATTTTAATTTTTTTTTTTTTTACTTATATCAACTTCTTCACAACTTAAAATTATCATTTTAGAAGCAACTTCTTATCAACTTTTGTTTTTTGGTTGAAGTTTAATTTTGTTTGTTGGATAAATATAGGAATGATTATAGATAGTTGTTTTATTATACCATGACTCTATCTTTAGAGTTCGACACTATAAATAATAAGGTCAGATTCATAATTTTTTCATTAATATTTTGAACATCCAAATATCTATAATTTTTTAGGGTTTTTTGTTATTTGTTTAATTTTGTTTGTTTGTTTATATTATTCCTGTTCTTTTTTCTTTTCTTTTTTGGAGTTTCCTTGAGGTTTCGAAGCACTCGATCAAACAATACTCTTGGTATAGAGATTTTCCCAAAAAATATTCTTAAAGTTTATATTTACACATTTTGTTTTGATAGGGTGAAATTCGGTGCCTCCTACCTCATTTTCAAAGACAAAAATTCAATTATTATGTAAGTGTATCTGCTTTTATTTTTTAATGTTTAGTAATTTGGGTTGCATTTTTTTTTCCTACGTTTGTTTTTTTTTTTTTTTGGTGGATGAAAGCATACTTCTTGTTAGAGTCCCACTTGATATAAAATTTAAATCCTATTAAAAATATAATTGTTAAAAAACGTGTTATATAGTCATACTAAAAAAAAATAGAATTAAAAAAAGAAACATCATATGAATAGAATCAAAGAAAAAAAAAACGTGATTGATGGTTGAGGCCATAAGAATATAAGATAGATTTTTTTTTTTTAAAGGATATATATTTTTAGAGTCCCATTTGTTATAAAATTTAAATCTTATTGAAAATAGAATTATTAATCAACATGTTATATTACCATACTAAAAACAAAATAGAATTAATAAAAAAGAAAAAGAAAAATAGAAAGGTCTATGAAGGGGAAAAAATGGTGATTGATGGTTGTAAGGAAATAGGATATGATTTTTTTTTTTATAATTAAAACCTAATTATCAAACGTAGAAAGTTTAAAAGAAATTTAAAAAAATCCACAAATTAAGAACAACACAACTTTATCCTAAGAAGTGATAAAACAATAGATGAAAAGTTGAAAATAATATATTATATTTATCTAAAAAATTCATTATAATTAAATATAACAAATAATATGTTATATTTATCACCCTTCCTACCTATTTACGATATTATACATCTTAAATTACCAAATATCAAACTTTTCAATTGGAAGGATCAAAATCTTCTCTAATAGTTTTTTTTTTTTTTTTGGTTTTTCTCTTACAACAGGCCTCTGAATATTTATTTTTCCATGATTTATATTTCATTGAGTCCAAACATATTTCTTATTTTGTTTATTATAACCATTTGATTGAATGAAATTAACACTAAAACAAATGATTTAAATATCAAAATAAGAAATAAAAATTAAATTTCTTTTAAGTGTACAAGTACAATTTATTTTTTAATCTTAAATTTTGAATTAATTTTTTTTCATTTTATTTATTATTAAATTTAATTATTTATCAAAATATTTTTTTATTAAGCCGTATATCACATGGACATTATACTAGCTTCCCATAAAAGAAAATAATGAATGAAAAATTATGGCACCAAACTTAAAAATAAAAAGGCTACTAGATAATAATCAGTATCTACTAGAATTAAGGTTGAATTCTCCAAGTAGAATTGTCAAAGAGAGTCCACACAGTAGAACAAACATATATATTAGAGGAACAACGACTTGATGTGATAAAAAGAGAGTTCCTGAAAAGTAAATCTCTTGAAATATTAGGGGTGTTGGTGAAAGTTTTTATTCACCATTGTAATTATTTATATTATTTTATAACTATAAATGTTAATTCCCATAGAGACAAAACAATCCTTCTGTGCCTCTTTGTCTTTATATCTCTTTAGCTAAGTATACATAGATGCCACTGTAGTTCATATTTTTAAATTTACACTTAAATCATAATCAATCTAAACATTGATTGTTTTTTTCGTAACATTTATTAATTAAAATCCATGTGAATCTTAAATTTTATTATAACATATTTTGAAGATTTTTCTATATATCATAGAAATGTGATATAAAATACTCATGCTTCCAAAATTCATAGAGTGCACTAATAATTAATTTCATGTATACTGTTTAAAAAAATTAAATTAAATTGATTTCATTCACATTCAAAGACCTTTTTTATTTATTTTAAATTTACTAATATTTTTGTTTTTTGTCTTAAAAGCCCAACAGTTATTATGCTCATATTTAATTTTCAGATGTCATTTATTCTTAGATTGTTTTAAAAATAAACTTGAGCGAGGGAGATAAAAATTTGTCTATAAAGATTGTAATAAGGAGTTTGATTAAATAGATAAAGCAACTGCGTAGAGCTGGTAAAGCTCCCACACAATGTGGGAACATTATTACACCATACTGTTCTATACTGTATTCTATTACTGCAATACTTAAAGAAATCAAAATAATCCATTTTTCCTCTATTAATTCAATTTTTTGTTATGAGAAAATTTTTATTTCTTTCTCATTTACTAGTTGAAGGTATTTCTATATATCATATAAATATGAACAAAAATTTTAATCCTTCCAAAATCCACAAAGTGCACTTATAATTAATTTCATTTATACTATTTAAAACAAATTTTTTTGCAAATTTTATGTAAGTGATATATCAAATTGCTTTTGTTCACATACAAAGGCGCTTTGTAAAATATAATAATTTTTTTTTTTGTCCTAAAAAGTCCAAATTTTTAACAAAAACATATATTTTTAATGTTAATATCACATTGTGAACTTCAATAATATTTAAGGTTAAATGTCTCAGCAATGTCCTTTCTATGAATAACATCAAAGTGTCCATCAAAAACTTATTGTACATTTTAAAGTAACACTTAAGTAACACATTTTGTGTTTCTGCTTATAGGTTCATAGCAAATACTACTGGAAAGCAATTATAAGGGGGAACAAAAAATATTACTCCACCAACTTCTCCACAATAGCATGCATAATTTTAATAAGATGACATATTCCATGTTTCTAATGTAGTGAATTGTGAGAGGATTTTCGTCTCGGCCCCCAATCAAGTATTGTCCTCTTTGGAAATAGCGTTGAGCCTTAGTCCTCAAGGGTTTGCTCAATCCCACATCGGGGAGAGATGCCTCCCACTCATGCCTTATAAGCCTTTGGCCTAAGGATGAGTGTACCACTACTACATCTTTTTGTGGGAGGACTTTCGTCTCGGCCTCCAATCAGGTATTATCCTCTTTAGAAATGGCGTTGAGCCTTAGTCCTCAAGGGTTTGCTCAATCCCACATAGTGGTACACTCATCCTTAGGCCAAAGGCTTACAAGGCATGAGTGGGAGGCGTCTCTCTCCGATGTGGGATTGAGCAAATCCTTGAGGAAGGGTTTGCTCAATCCCACATAGTGGTACACTCATCTTTAGGCTAAAGGCTTATAAGGCATGAGTAGGAGGCATGTCTCTCCGATGTGGGATTGAGCAAACCCTTGAGGACTAAGGCTCAATGTTATTTCCAAAGAGGACAATACTTGATTGGGGGCCGAGATAAAAGTCCTCCCACATGAATTATTTTACAATTTTACCTATGTAAATATTTCATGTTTCTACATTCATCCATCAACTTCTTCATAATAACTTCTGTAAATATTTTCACTTGCAATTTTTAAATAGTTTTATACTTACAATTTCTATGCATTTTTTACTTTATGTAAATATATAAGATTTGCTTGGAAGATCTTTTAATTTCTCTAGAGGCTGATACTAAATTATAGCATCATCTTGCAATCATTGAAATATTGATTATAACATTAATAGAATTGTAAAAATGGATGATAATTACAAAATACTAACCTCGAGTACACGCGTGTGTGCTCAAAGGCTCTTCTATTTTTTTTCTTTTTTTGGGTAAAGGCAAATAATTTCTATTCATTATAATTTAGGTTTACTACATTTTCTAATCACAAAATATCTAAGGGTGTGACGAGTGTTTATACAAAATTATTTCATCCATAAACGCATAATATTCATCACACCCAGGTATGTTTTAGTTAGTTTTATTTTTCTTAATAGATGATTTTTTATTTTCTTCTTCTTCTTTTATTATTATTATTATTATTATTATTATTATTATTATTATTATTATTGCATTTCAGTGAAATTTGCATCCAAAAAAAAAAAAAAAAAACGTAATGAAAAGATTATTACTGCATTTTGGATTGCACTAATAATATCTTATCATTTTGAAAAGATTGCGGTCTTAAAAATTTGGCTATAGAAATTCTAAAGCCATTTTTAAACGAGAAATGCTACGTCTACAGTATTTTTATAATATTTTCACAATAAATTATAGGTGATTAGTTGTTATAGGTTAGTATTAAGTACGCTGTTACTTCACATAAAAGGCGAAAAAGTATAAATTTTTGTAGTCTCGTAATAAGTGACCAACTACAAATAACTTACCAAATGAACAGAAAGAATGTAATTAAGGGTGAGTTTGGTTCAACTTTTTGTAAAAGTGCGTAATGAAAAAGTGAAATTTTTAAAAAGTGCATAATGAAAAAGTGCATTTTCAAGAAGCTGAGTATTTGGTAAAAACTGTTAAAAAGTGCTTTTTGAAAAAGCTGAGTGTTTGGTTAGCACTTATAAAAGTGGCAGTTTGAGGGATAAATTACCAAAAAGGACAACGTATATATAAGAGAGTTTATTTCATATATATATATATATATATATATTTTTTTTTTTTTTGGATATGAGTTTATTTCATACTTAAATTAACTACTTCATATACTTAAATCAATTTTTCTCTTTCTAAAAAAATTATTTTTTTCTCACAAATATTAGCTAATAATAACCTACTCTTTAAGATTTATTGTGAAAATATTGTGATGAAAATTGATACTGATTTTAATTTTAACGTACTATTAAAATTATTTTTTTCTCTTTCTATTTTTTTTTTCACCAATATTAGCTAATAATAATTTACCCGTTAAAATTTATTGTGAAAGAATTGTGAAAATATTGTGATAACATTTCCATCTTTCTTTTTTTTTCCTTTCTTTTTCCCTCTTTTTTTCCCTTCCACACACGTACCCTTCTCTCTCTCTCTCTCTCTCTCTCTCTCTCTCTCTCTTTTTTTTTTTTTTTTTTTTCCCTCCAAAACATTCCACTTTTACTTTTCACTTTGTGTTCTTTTTTTCCCCTTTTTCTCTTTCACTTCCTCCAGAACGTTCGACCGCTGAGCTTCTTTTTTTTTTTTTTTTTTTTCGACAATTCGAAAGCCGAGAGGAAGAGAGATGATGATGATGATGATGATGATGATGAAGATGAAGATGATTGAAACATTGGGTTTGTATTTGATTTTGATTTTGGGTTTGGGTTATGGGTTTTCAGTTAATGGTTTAATTTTGAGTTGATTTTTTTTGTGGATTTTGGGTTTGATTTTGAGTTTATTTTGTTTTGGGTTGATTTTGAGTTGGGTTTGGGAATGGAGGAGATGAAAGTGACGGACTTGGCGAAGGAAATGACAAATTTGGCTTTGTCCTGCAGCGGAAGATACAGACTTTTTGGGTCTTGTGGTGGCTGAGGAGATTGACAGCAGAGCCAGCGGTGGCGGAGGAGATGGACTTGGTAGAGCTAGAGGTGGCTGTGGAGACGGATTTGAAGAAGAGGAAGAAGGTTCACGGATGAGCCAAGAAGAAGAGGTGGCTGTGAGAACTAATGTTTATGGACCTTCAAGGGTAATTTGGTAATTTTTGGAAGAGCCAACGGATAGCTTCATAGAACGCACATTCCCTTTTCGTTTATGGACCTCCTTAGCTCCATAAACCTTGCACATTCCCAGAGCGTTATTTGCCTTGGCCCAAAACGCAACTTTTTGGACCAAATGCAAATAATGCTTCAGCTTTTTGCAAAACGCGCTTATTGGGCTCAAAATGCCCAAACAAACAGGCACTAATAAATGAGCCAACAACGCATAGGTCTTCAATGCCCCTATAGAACATGTTGAAACTAAGACCATAAGGCATATGGAGATGGGCACTTGGTGGAGGAAACTGTAGTGGCTACAGATTCCAAAAAAAAATAGAGTATTTGACAGAGGACACTCAAAGAACTTTGCATCCTACCAACCAAAAAGTTTTGACCATGCAGAAAAAGTTATGGGTTATGGCTGTTATCATCTTGAGCAACAACATGAGGCACATCATACAAATGTGCTCAAAATCACAAAAGCCTTTTAAGAATAACTTACAGAGCGAGCAGAAAAGAACTTTGAGAAAATTATCTTAAAGTAAAAATAAACAATTATGCTGCAATATAATTGAAAAGTATAACCAAAAAGAAAAAATGAAACAGAGAAAAGAAAAAGCCCCAATTTAAAAAATAAAATTTAGCCTTCTTTTCCCTCATATTTATCTTATTTTTCATACCCAAAATTTTCTCTATATTACTACACCACTTTCAAATACACGTTCAAAAAAGAAATTACAGTTATTGCTTATCTTTAAAGTTTATCCTTTCTATTTGTTTGAAAAATAAAAATTTATATTTCTAAATTATAATGGATGCAAATTATTAATATCTAACTAAAAAAAATAGAAAGCCCCTAAGCACTCGCAACGTGCGTGCTTAGAGGTTAGTGTGTGTGTGTGTGTGTCTATATATATATATGGATTGTGTTCAAGTTACATCTGGTGTAACTCTAAGCAATATTACACCACTCAATAACTTGTTATTGAATTAATATTTTGAAAATCCAACCGTTGAATTATATGTTCTATATGTTCTTAACATGCATGCCAATTTTCATATCAATTAGATGCTATTTACCATTTGATCTATAAATTCATCTTTTATGCATTATTTTAAACTACAAAAATTTGAATTTTAACAATTGATTGATGACATAGCTATTAATCTTTGATCACCTCGAAATTTTGCAAGTATGAAAAATACACGAAAATAATGTAATCTAACGGTGGATTTGTCTATATTCATATCTAATTAAAAAATATTGAGTGGTGTAACATTGCTTAGAGTTATACCAGGTATAATTTGAACTTAACCATATATATATATATATATATAAGGATTCCTCTCTTTCAACGATTTTTATGTAGTTCAAAAATATCCTCATTAATGAAGGGTAACTTCATTTTAAAATATGATCATAAGTGTTAAATAACAAATTTCATTTCAAATTCAAAAAGAGAATTCTTAAAATAAAATAAAAAATTTTGGTGCTTGATAAATTTTGCATTTTATTCTAAATTTATCGGTTATTTTTTTACTAGCCATGATTAAAATTTTTAAAGAGATCCTTATAAAAATTTAGAATATTTCATTATTAATATAAACAAAAGGGTGGGAAAGTGTTAATTTCTTTAAATTTTAAGAGAGGAGAGTGTTTTTTTCCTTCAGATTTGAGGTGAAGTATTATCCATCCAAACCTTAAGGGAGGAAAGTGTAATTACCTCATAATAATAATACATTAGAAAGAGTAAAAAAGGAAACTCTTTCCCAATAATTAAGCCCAAATTTTTTGTTAATAATTCTTTTTCTAATCAATTGAGTGTTCGTAATATTGTTTTCCTTTTGAAAGGTTTTTTTTTTTTTTTGGTTCCCTCCTTCATCTCAATAATGGTTATTCTTTTTGTCACTTCTTCTCAAACCTCTCCTTTCTTGTTATTACTTAGAATTGGTTCGTATCAATCTAGGTAATTGGCTTATTGGCTCTTCAAACCTCATGATATCATGAAATTTTGAGTTTAAAACCTTTGGTTAGTATCTTATGGCAGTCCTAATGAATTACTCTTTGTAATAACTTTTTTTTTTTGGGGCTAAATAACCTCTTGATTAAAATAGAAACCAAAAGATTACAAAATAAGAGAGAGCTTGTCGCCATATTTGTCAATCGCTTAAGCAACCAAGTTAGGGAGACCAAAGAAGGGAACTGGCCCTATCCAATTTACCAGAGCTACCTGTTGGGCCAAAAGATAGACAAGGGAATTACCCTCCCTAAATACAAAAGAAAAAGAACAATACTTTTTATAATAACTTAGGGTCTATTTGGTAGCAAATTTCAAGTATTGTTGTTCAAAATGATATGAAAATTGTGGTTTAAAAAATGTTATAAAAATAAGTGTTATAAAAATAAGTGTTTAAAGTATTCATAATGCAAAAAATGTGTTTGATATCATATTTTAAATAACATATTTTAAAATGTGTTTGGTACCATGTGTTTGGTAAGTGTATGTGTTTTTTATTATTATTATTAAAAGCTGACAAGTATAGCAAAATTATTATTATTTTATTGAGATAGGTTCAAGTTATACTTGGTGTAACTCCTTAGAATTACATCTTTTTTAAACCATTAGATTTAAGTAGATTCAACGGTCAAAAAAGACTCTCATTAATACTAATATTTTAATTAAGATCTTATTAATTATCCCTCATTTATTATATTTTATACCTATCTTTAAACCCAAAAAAAGTATTACATTTGACTCTCTCTCTACGCTACCATAGCCACAAAAATCAAGAAGCTGCCCGGTGGTTCTGCACGAGCTTTCCTAGTCCCAGAACCATCCTCGACAATGATCTTGCTCTCACATGTTTCTGTTGAAGGAATACGAAGAAAGGCTTGGCTTGTGGACGTGAAATTCCATGACAAGACGTTGTGGATTTGAGTCAAATTGCCTGTGGAAGTTGAAAATCCTATGAACATGTATTCATTGAGAAACGGTGAGAGATCAAGTTGCTCAGAGAAGATTGGTTTTGTTGGCTAATCTTCATCTTTAGATCCTAAACGAATGTCCATCCAACGACGTGGACCATCGTAGGTGATCAAAGCTCGATGAACCAAACCATCGTTTAGGACAATACCAACATCGGACACATTGATTATCATCATAGAGTGTATTACTGTCCGTGAATGAGAAAAATACAAAGTTATGATAGACACATCTTCTGAAGGGACAAAAAATCTAACAGAAATTAGATTAGCACTAGTGGCATCAGATAAATTACAAGCTTGGTTAGTCATTAGATTAAAAACTGCTGAGAGAAGTACAGAGTACCTTGGTCTCATATTGTCTCTGTGAAGATTAAATTTTATCTCAGATCAAAAAATTATAATCTTGGTCAGTCATTAAACAACACTTAGCCATTTATTTATTTTTAAGGAGACATGATATATATTCACAATTGATAAGACTTTAAGAGTATGACCGGCTTAAAAGAATAATAATAATAATAAAAAAGAATAAAAAAGAGTAGTACCAACTCAACCAAAAAAAAAAAAAAAGTATTGTAAATATATTTGTAAAGTCATTGGCAATAAAAGGAATATATGTAAAAGGTTTTAAATAATAAATAAGGAGAGAGAAACAAAATTGCTATTAATTAAGTAAATGAGGTGTAAGTCAATTAACATTCAATGCTATTTTTTTAACCATTAGATCAATTACAAATCTATGATCTACAAATGATGTTACTCTTGTCAAGTTACACTAGGTGTAACTTGAACCCATCTCTATTTTATTTGAAAAAAGAAAAAGTTTCCTCATATCTAATCAAGTGAGACTTATAGTTTTTAAGATATTTATAAAAGTATCATTAAACAATGTTATTTGAAAACTAAAAACAGGTTGGAGGGGAGTACTCTAAATTTAACTCAAACACTCCTGAGAGAAACTCCTGCCAAACTGGTTTTTTTTATTTTTTTGGTCCCACGATGTTTAAACACTGAAACGGTTGTTTTGACTGCATTATCAAACGGTATTTTTGGGACGAGGAGATTACCCATCTTCAGAGAAATAATTAGGCCTTGAAAAGCCCAATCTAGCCCATATTGAACACCTGGCCCATTTAATACAACCCAACCCCTAAAACCGTAACCCTAATTACTGAACACCTTCCCTATCACTCTCACATACGCAAAGAGACACGCACACACTGCGAGAGAGAGAGAGAGAGAGAGAGAGAGAGAGAAGCAGCAAAGCAATGGCGGGAGGCAAAATAAGGAAAGAGAAGCCAAAAGCAAAAGGAACAAGCGCACCGTACCAGGGAGGCATATCGTTCCACAAATCCAAAGGTCAGCACATCCTCAAAAACCCTATGCTCGTCGACACCATCGTCCAAAAATCCGGCATCAAAAGCACCGATACCATCCTCGAAATCGGTCCCGGTACCGGTAACCTCACCAAGAAGCTTCTCGAAGCCGGTAAGTTAGTTATCGCCGTTGAAGTCGACCCTCGCATGGTCCTCGAGCTTCAGCGCCGCTTTCAAGGCACCCCTCACTCCTCTCGCCTCAAGGTACCTACCAATTTCATTCTAAAACTCTTTCTTTCGTTGTATACATAGGCGTTTGAATTAGAGAAATGGTTTTTGATTTTAACAGGTGATACAAGGGGATGTACTTAAGACCGAGCTTCCCTATTTTGATATTTGTGTGGCCAACATTCCTTATCAAATTTCGTCGCCACTGACATTCAAGTTATTGAATCACCAACCCGCGTTTAGGTGCGCCATTATTATGTTCCAAAGGGAGTTTGCTATGAGATTAGTGGCTCAACCCGGTGACAAACTCTATTGTCGTCTCACGGTGAACACCCAATTACTGTCTCGAGTTTTCCATCTCCTCAAAGTTGGTAAAAACAATTTCCGCCCTCCGCCTAAGGTGGATTCCTCTGTAGTTAGAATTGAGCCTAGGAAGCCGCGAATTGAAGTCAAGCAGAAGGAGTGGGATGGGTTTTTGAGAATTTGTTTTAATAGGAAGAACAAGACCCTTGGTGCCATTTTTAGGCAGAAGAATGTTCTCTCCTTGTTGGAGAAGAACTACAAGACGTTGCAAGCGCTAAATCTTTCGGTTGGTAATAGGGATGCTGAAATGGCTTCTTTGAGGTTAGGGAATGCTAATGAGGTTGAAGCCATGGAGATGGAGACGGACGACGATGACGACAACGATGGAGCAGATGATGAAATGGATGTGATCGAAGATGGTGATGCTGAAGGGGAATCATCCGAGTTTAAAAACAAGGTTTTGGCTGTGTTGAAGGAGGGAAATTTTGAAGAGAAGAGGTCATCCAAGCTTAAGCTAGAGGAGTTCTTGTACCTACTCTCTCTGTTTAACAAGGCTGGCATACATTTTTCTTGATTTTAGGACTAAACTTGTAGTTTTATTGTTTTCCTCTTCTTTCACAATTAATATCCAATTTTGTTGGTTCTCTTTTCTTGTCTACTTAAAGAAGTCTTATTCTATTTTTTGAGCAAATTGTAAGCGAGATACTATTAAAAAACAAAAAGAAGTCTTATTCTTATTGTTCTGTATTTTGCTTAAAGTTTTGGTTGGATAGTTTAGGTTAAAGAATGCTATTATGAATGTTTTCTTTGTTCGAATTTCTCACATATACCTCTGGTGGAAAACTTTCTTTGTTTTCCTTGGAAAAAAGGATCTTTTTTTTATCTTTATAGATGACTTGTGAGAAAATATAATTGGATAAATCTAGGGACACAAGATTAGCACACAGCTGCATTCATGGACTGATGTGATTGGTGCATAATAAAAATGGTGTCAACGGTAGATCTTAGTGAAATGGATGTTTCTCTAATCACAACATACTATGTCAGCAGTTGTGAAAAAAATTTAATTTGTATTTTATGCCAGCCCCAGCTGGGAAAACCGTCATCCACGAATGTTACATAAAACCCTATATATAACCTATGTTATATTCTCCTCTTACCTATCAAAAACTGATATATGATTCTGGAGACCTGATCAATGACTCAATGGCATCTCATTTCAGCCTATGCAGCATATAGATCAGATTGTGTGAAAGCTTTGATTAAACCAACGTAGCAAGCTTGATTGAATTTCCAAAAATATCCTTATGAAATAAGGAAACAAATTTATATTTTCAATAATAAAAAATCACAAAATAATTTTATCAGTTTCCTTTACTTTCTCATCAACCAAACAAAATTACAATGCACAGTATAAGCAAGAGTGCATGACCTGCAACTCTGCAAGGCATTCTCAAATTTCGAAGCTTCAAACAATCATTAAAGTAGAAACCCTATTCATTTTTCTGCTTTTTCTTCACTTTTTTTTTTAGGTATAAGTATGGTTTAATCAACTTTGTAAATAAGCTTTCAAACAAAAGCCACTTCCAAACGCTTTATAAAAATTTCACTAGTAGTGCATAGAAAAAATGAAGAAAAGTTAAAACAAGAAAAAAGACTTGTGGCTGAAGTTGCAAGGTGATAAAACGCCAGATGGGTCTCTTGCTTCCCATGCTAGGCAGTCATCTTTTGAACTCAAGGAGCTCATCTTGGACTAGTTTACCATAAAGTAAGCAATCAAACATCAGTTTGCTGAGATTCTTGTACGAAACATATGCATTTTATTGTTTCTTTGGAAATTTTACTGAGATTGATGTACGAAACATATGCATTTTATTACTGCTCTGCTCCTATTTGTTCAGCACCCCCAGAAACGTATGTATCATGTAACATATCTGTTGTCCATCATAACATTTTCTGCGATATGAATCTGTGATTCTTATTGTCATAGTGCCAACTTTAGTACAACATTTAGTGGTGACAATTATTTTGAACAACTCTGCTTCGATCTTGTAGCCATTTTTGATAGGTCAGGAAGATATGTAATCACTGGTTCTGATGATTGTCTTCTCAAGATTTGGTCAATGGATACAGCATTTTGCTTGGCTAGCTGTCATGGACATGAAGTGAGTTAAGATTGTCCATATAATAAGTGGAGCTTATAATTTGATAATAAAGCCTGCTCTGCTATTTTTCCATATATTTTTAATTTTATCTGCTCATTATATGATTAAAGGGTAACATTAATGACTTGGCTGTAAGTTCAAACAACGCTTTGGTGGCATCTGCTTCAAATGACTTTGTCATTCGAGTTGTAAGTATATCCTACCTTACATTTTAGTATGCTCCTTTCAAATTCCTTGACATTTGATTAGCTCTTTCTGGTCTATTTAGTGGCGTTTGCCAGATGGAATGCCAATTTCAGTTTTGAGGGGGGCACACTGGAGCTTTTACCAATATTGTATTTAGTCCCAGGCCAAGTGCCATATATCAGCTTTTATCGTGAGCCCCATCTTTAGAGTTATCACTCCCTGTTGCTTCCCTTTAGTTGTGCAGTTGATCTGCTTTGATTATTTGTGATTTAAAAATACTGATTAGTTCTGTTTCCTAGTTTCAAGTATTTTCATATTTTGTTCTTTCTATGCAACTCCTGACACTTAGCAAGATCTTTGGCATTAACAGTAATTTGATGGAATTCTTTTCTTTTGTTATCACATCCATGCTTACAGCATTTGTAGGTTTCTTTGAAATAGGACTGCACACATCCTGTGTGTCAGTGCATTTTCCTTTTTCAATAAAATTTTTACTTTAAAAATAATAAAAAAAAAGATTAAAAAAAAATTTGACCTACAAATTTTTATTTTTATTTTTACAAGTAAATTTTTTTTTTTACTTGTAGGTCATTGGATGATGGGACTTGTCAAATCTGGGATGCTCGGTATTCCAACCTCCAGCCAAGAGTATACATTCTGAAACCTTCAGACATTTTAAATGGTTAGATGATTACTTCTGCATTGTTGCTTATTAGTTAACTAATATTTCTGTGATATTCACTTACATAGCAACTCTGAAGTTTACTGCAGGGAAGAGTAATGGTCTGTCAAGCAACAGACCCTCCTCAAGTAATGGTCCACAGAGCCATCAGATACTTTGTTGTGCTTACAATGCCAATAGAACTGTTTTTGTTATTGTTAGTTCTGACACTTTTGCAAGGGTGCGTTCAAACATATACCCTTGAATTAAGTTCATATGATTTTGTCTACCAAAATTTAGCTCACTTGTATTGGTTACTTTGGTTAGATATCTTGTTGGATATGTTCATCAAGAACCATGTACTTGCAGTTTTGGAGTGATTTTAAATGTACCCAAGAGGACCTGGATCAACCAGTACCTGAGTTGGATCTGTTGTCTGGCCATGAGAATGATGTCAATTATGTGTAATTCAGGTTATGCCACCCCAGTTAGTGACTGATCTTACATTTGATTTTTACGATGTTTCATATTATCTGTGCTGCTTACTTTATGCAGTGGTTGCCCTAGGGGCAATATCAGGTTGCTTAAATTTTGAAAGGAAAAAAGAACCAAGGGGCAATATCGGGCTACTTCATTTTGAAAGGAAAATAAGATTAAAAAATGAAGGTATATTCACAGAACAGGAATTTTTGAACTTTGGAATATTCTCCTTCAAAGAGTTGGCCATCGAAGATTTTGAGGTGGCGTACTAATAACTCTGAAGCTAATTTTGTTTTAGCTTAAGAATTGTACAAAGCATCTTCCATTCATGTTTTGAAGAGGTTTTCAAGTTATTTAGATTATAATTTGGAAGTTATAAGGTTTGTCAGATTGCAAAGCTTTATTTATGCCTTTCTATCTGCTTCATTTTGATGTTTGGGATTGTCTCTTGCTCCCCCCCCCCCCCCCCCCCCCCCCTTCTCTTTCCCCTCTCACTTATTTTTAGTAGATTCTGATTGTAGATATATAAATCTTCTGAAGCTTGATGACAAAGTTTTTTTTTTCCCTTTAAACATTGGTTCTTATGTATCTTTTTTTCCTTTATATCCTAAGGCAATGGGGAGCTGCAACATCTCTTTCAAAGCTAGCAGATACAGCTCGTGAGGAGCTCCCTAGTACTATGGCTGCCATTAGGCTATCTGGCATGGAAATCAGCGACCTTACACTGGAACTAAGTGATTTAAGGTGATAGTAAGCTCCCTACTTTTGATTATCCTTTTAATTTTTTTTCTTCCTTTATTTCAATTTTTGGTTGTTTTGTGGAATGCTACGGGTGAATTACCATAATTCCTTTTGCTCTGTTGTGTATGTTTATCATAAGCCATACATGGACTTCCTTCTGTAATCTGAAAGGACCTTCCTTAAATTGTTACTTGGGTCTCATAAATCGTAAACGGGATCCTTTTGTTACCTTGACCTTCTTGAGGGTTATTCAGTATCTGTGTATAGTCCAGAGAAAAAAACCAGGAGTCCTGTAGCCCCATCTTGCTGGGTAAAACACTTCTTTGTTTCTTAATTGAATAGTTTATTATGGAAATGATTGTTGTACTCTATGTTTGTATTATTCTCACTTCTGCTGTTTCATCGCTGATGCTTTGATATTAATATATGTTTATTCCATTTGGTGCTCAGCCAAGAGATAGCTGATGGGGTCAGCAAATCTACTCAAGCTGTGCAAGCGGCAGAAGCTGGAATTCGACAAATTGGTGCAGTTGCTCGCCAGCAAACTATCTGTATGTTGGAGTTGCAACTTTTCTTCTTCTACCTCAAGCAACAAACCCCTACACCCCCCCCCCCCCCCCCCTCTCTCACCCCAACTCTCCTTTCCAATTTTGTTTCTGGTTATTAATATTGTTCCCCTTTCCTATATTGAGGACTGTTATGTTTGTATGATATAGCAATGATTCAAGAGGGAGTGAGCCTGCCCATCATCTCTTTGCAACCTGTTGTTTCTGGAGCTGCAAAGAAGACTTCTCATGCTGTTGGCCAAGCAACAAAGACCTTCATGAATATGATCTCTCAGGGGGAGTTCAGCTCAGAGAATGAAGATGACAGTGGAATTGATAGAGTGGAGATTTAAAGGTTTGCTGCTTCCCAATTAAGTGTGGCCTTGTGTACATATTGCAGTGAACATAGACATTAGCTTCAAATGAGTGTGATAATGCAGACGCCCAAAAAAATTTGGGCTAATTTTAGTCATTTGTCTCGTATTATTTTTCTTCTTTAAAACCCCAATAAATAAATAATAATAATAAGAATAATAATAATAATAATAATCCATTTAAAATAATGTCTTATATTTTCTTAGCGGTTCCTCAAAAAAGAAAGAAAAAGTAATGCCTTATTTTATATCATAGTTTTGGAAAATGCTGAAGCCACAAACTATTTTATAAATTGCTGATGTAGTGAAAGATTATTGATAAGTGAAATGGTGGTGTTTTCAAATGAGAACTAGTAAAAATTTGCGACATTAATAGTTTGTGGCTATGACATTACTCCATAGTTTTTAGCATTACAGGATAAATCATAGAGCATGACCCTAGAAACAAACAGCTTACAATGTTTTTCCATCTGCAAACTTGTATAATACATATTCCAGCTCAAGTGAACAACTTTCAATGCAATTATTACTGGTATCCTATATCTGCTGTCATCACAGAAATGAAAGTACCAATGCATCAATTCCAAAAGCTTGTAACAAATCCAATTCCGATGCTAGCATAGAAGCATAACCTTTCAGGATGATCCTAGTTAGATTAATGGATGAATTCAAGATACTTTATGCAGAGAGGCTTGTTATCTAGTCAAGGATTCTACCTGTAAGGTTATTTCCAGAGAGGTCTATGGCATTAGATTGCTGACACAGTCGAGATCTCTTTGTAATAATATTGATGTATGCTTGTGTAATAGAGTATAGTTCTAAGCAAAACTACTATTATCATAGACCTAAGTACTCAGATTGCCAGACAGTTGGGAATTAGTCCAGAAAACTTGTTCTGTGCAAGATCTAGGGAGTTAAGAATTGGTAGAATGCATTATTGTTTAGGAATATATCCACTTATTTCCTTTCAAAATTAAAGTAATCTAATGTTATTCATTAACATATATTGTGATGAACTTTTTCACACACCTGCTTTTGTTGTTAAATTTACTTAGCACCACTTCCTTGAATTGTAATGTTCTCAGGTTTTGTCATGACAACATAGTTACCTGTTCTTGTGACGGAAGTGCAATTATTTGGGTTCCAAGACCACGTAGATCCCATGTGAGCCTATCTATGGTTTACCATTATAGTTTCCAAAGTTTTGGTGCTGTTCAACTTCCTTGAAATTTTTTTCTAGCTGGGTTTTTTGCAATTTTTATTTATTTATTTTTAATATTGTTTAATTTGATAAAAAAAACTATAAAAATATGTAGCATGTGGAATTTGATGAGATAGAGAAGGAATCAAATTCCACATGCTACATTGTACACGTGCATATAATCTAAAAGTTCCACCTCCTCCATTGCCTCCACAACCTCCTCGAGGAGGCCCACATCAGAGATTTCTTCCAAACCCACCCCCCGGGCGGGTGATAATATGATTGTATGGAGTCTAGATAACCGCTTTGTGCTTGCAGCTATCATGGGTAAAGTAAATATATTGAATTGGTACTTAACTGGAAAGAAAAATTTATTAAGATACGATCCTCTTGAGTGTACTTGTCCTGGATCTTACCTCAATAAAGCCTTAAATCCAAAACATGTAGATAATTTCAGGGGCAGTCATTTGCCATCAAGCTTTATCATCACCTGTTATTGTAAACCATCATGTCTCTCCTTGTTTGGTCAACCATTGTTGTGCAGACTTTTAGTAAATGAGAGATAGATCCACCAGGGAAAAAATACTATGGGTTCGTTTGGGATCTGCTTATTTTGCTAAAACTGAGAACTTTTCGCTGAAAATACTGTAAATAAAGGTAAAAGTTAGCTGAAATAGTATAGTGGGACGTATGAATAATATCAAAAAGTGTAGTAGGGCTTATGAATAGTAGTAAAAATATGTTGAATAGTAGTAAAAATAAGCTAAATAGTAAAATAAGTTGGCAAAAATAATTTTTGCCAAACATACACTATAGATGCAAGATATAGAAGGGGAATGAATGCTTTCTTTTTTGCCATTTTTTTGTCTTTGAATTTTTGATGAACTCACCCCATTCATTGACGCTGTACAATACTAACTAATATTCCTAAAAAGGATTGGCCTCTTTGTTATCCTCATAGCAGCTTCAATTCAAGCAGATCACTCTCTTTTTATACTGCATTCATTGGCCTCCCTTGCACGATTGAATGATTGTAGTTACTTTTTACTTTCTCTTGTTTCCAATAGGTTCCACGCGTGGCATCTTTTAGTTAAAATATTTCTATTATACCATTTCATAAATTTTAGCCTCATTCAGTTTTTGTGCATCCTAAAATTAAGCAACCCAGCATTTTGTATTAAGAATTGTAGTTTACCTGTTAGACATCTTATTAAATCTTCTTTATTTTGATAAGTACTCAGCAATTTGTCTATTTCCCCCCTTGTTGGCTGTTGTGGGGTGTGGTTTGGATCCCCAGTTATTCATCTTGTTTTTTTATGGGCTACATTTGCCCATTCTTGCTTTCTTCTGGATAGTCTATCAAGGATTTGCACATTTTTTAATTAGACAGAAGCAGTTTTTATAACCTATTTTGGGTTATGACTTGTCTTTGGTACTTAACTATGCAGATTGCAGAATATGTGTTTGGAATGCTGTTGATGGTAGCTTAGTTCACTCTTTGACATGTCACACTGAATCTGTAAGTTGTGAATTAATTTTTTTGAACCTGCCATAGGTAGATTTTATTTTATTTTATTTTTTTTTGATAACCTGCAATGATATTGAAACTCAAGAAACATAACAAACAGGGTAATCTTTTTTACAAACAGACTCAGTGACCTCAGGAAGATTACCCTTATTAAAACACAAAAAAGGACTAGAAAGTAAAGCAAACTTGGCAATAGCATGAGCTGATGCATTACAACTTCTCCTGACCCAAATGAAATTGCAACAAGAAAAGGAGCGAGCGAGCAAGATTGCGGATATCATTGATGATGGTGTTAATAGTCCAGTCAGGGGGGAGGTCAGGGGATGATAGGGGGTCAAAACAGGCCTTGGCATCTCCTTCAAAACAGACAAGGTTCCACTGCTCTTTGATTGTAAGCTCCACTGCCCAGAGAATGGCGGAAGCTTCAGCTTGGATAGGCGAACAAACTTTGACATGTTTGGACCAGACTTTAACAACACCACCTCTATGATCTCGAGCTACAGCTGCCAAAGTTGTTGTGGAGGAGTTCAGCGCTGCATCAGAATTAATTTCGATCCAATTCAGGGGGTAAGGGGACCAGGTTGGGACAGGCTAAGGAGAGTGTGGAGAGGCCTTTGGAGCAAAGATTCTTGATAGCTCAAGGCCTCTTGAGAGGATGTTCTTTAAGGGTGTCTGGAAATCAGTCTTGCCTCCATTAAATAGAACATGATTTCTTAACTGCCAAATCTCATCTAAAGTGACTGCCGTGTTCAGAGATACAAACCAGAGCTCATTTGAGGGGCAGGTGGATTTTTTGTTGGGGGGGGGGGGGGGGGGGGGGGGTGTGGGGGTGTTCCAAGATAAGCTTGATAATGTCTTTGGGGTCGTTGATATTGACCTCATCAGCTCTAAAACCCTAGCAAGCAGTGTGCCAAATTGCTCTTGCCACAGGACAGAGGAAAAAGATATGAGCACTCGATTCAATGTCATTCTTACAGAGAGCACAGCCGGGATCAATGTTGTCCATTCTCTTGAGAAGGTTTTCCTTGGTTGGAAGTGCATTTGAGCCTACTCTCCAGAGGAACATCTTGGTATTATTATTATTATTATTATTCCAAATAAAAATAGTTTCCAATATAAAATCTATAAAAATAATCATTATATAAATTCCTCTAATAAAAATAATTAATGCACAAATATAGATGATGATTACTATAAATGCAAACTCATCGCCACTAAGTTACCTTAACATGGTTTAAAATTTTCATTCATAACTATTGACCAAGAACAAAATCAACCAAATATTATTCACAAACTAAAAACAAGTCATAGAAATTAACATGTCTATTCACCAATCTGGGTGCAAACATACAAACTCAACCACCTCTGAGTTACCTTACATGGTGGTTCCAACAATTAACCAGTCCCATTAAACATGCCTCGAGCCACAATCAAACCACTCACTCACATAAATCCTTTACAAATCCAACCCTCACAACCATTATCCATGGCCATCACACAGTGGCCGAGCCTACTCACCTGTACTACCCAAAGTTTCTAAAATTTTAGAGCTTTTAAATTAATAATTTTATATGGGTCTAGTTAATATATACTACATCTATTTTGAGAAAGTTTTTCTAGAGAATTAAAAAAGCTGTTAAAATAGTTAGTCACTTTTTCTTTTTCTTTTTCTTTAAAAAGTTTCTTAAATTAGTTTAGGGTTTAGGGTCTAGTAAAACCCATTCTATTATCTAACCCTTTTGTAGCCCATAGCCACCAATAATGCCAAAATCACCATTGCAAGCTTCAATCAACTGTCACAGAAACCCAAACCCATCCACCATCAAATCCTCTTGGCCACTCTGTGGGGGAGTTACAGTGTGTCATAGCCTTGCACAGTAGATTTTATGGGTGCTTCAGAGATGGTTTTATTTTGTGCTAAACCTGACCGTTTGATTAATGGATTTAAATTATCTAGATTTTTTAGGATACTTTATCAAATAAGGGGCAGTTGGTATAGTAATTTAAGTAGCACTTTTCAGTTTTTAAACAATATTACAAGTATTTTTATACATTTTTTTTACCCACACATATTTTCAAAAAATACAAACAATTTTATCAGAACAACGTTACCAAACAGCCCCTAAATTTCCTTAAATCTTAACTATTCTTTAAAGAAATTGTTAGTGAAATGCTGACATGACAGAATTTAGACCATTAATGCATTAAAGTGTGATTAGGATTTAAGGAAATTTATTGATAGAGTGTCCTAGGAAATTTAGAGGATGTGAATCCTTGATTGATGTGGATTGATTTGATTTCTTTGTATAAAAGGAATAGTGTTTTTTAGATCTACTAAGTTTAGTCGACCTAACTATTAAAAGTTCAAAATTAATTCATTTAATTAATACTAAAAAATGAGTTGATCTTGAGCTTTTCACCATGCTAAAGTAAATGTTTAAATCTAGTTTATTTTCTTATTAAAACAAATTTGAGCTTGTAAATGAGCTACTTAATTAACTTAGCCTTTTCTTATATATAGTTTACACCATATCCTTATTATTTTTTTTTTTTCTTTTTACCATTTCATAAGTCTATGCTAATTGTGGGTGAGTAAGCCCAACGCCACATGTTGGGCCTGTGGCCCAATTCAAATATAACTTCCTGTCCGAAGAGATTGAAAGGAACAATACTTTGCCGTCCTGGCAGACATTCAACTGGGGAAGGATTAGTATTGCGTCCGAAGACAATCTGACATGTCCGAAGAGATTCCGCTTGTCGGACCTCCAAAGAACTTGATCAAGTAGAAGATTCCTCAGAGGGAGGTGCTGGGCATCCATAAGCACGGAGATATCTTGAAATATCTTACAAATAAAGCTGCCATCACCGCATTAATGCACTGCAACAACTTTTCTGGCCGCATTTATGTGGAGAAGACACCTGAACAGTGAAACCTCAGCCACCACTGCTCATTGCAGATTAAAGCAAAATCCTGATGTGACTAATACTCGAGTGAATGCTTAGATGAAGGACAAGTGTGCGGTGAGGATGAGGGAAAAAGGTGTATATATAAAGAAACATATCTAACATAGAAGGGAATTAATTTTGGGGGGGGGGGATAAAAAAGAAAAAGGCAAAAATCTCTTCGGATCAGAGAGACTTTCATTAAATTATCGCCTGAGTCCTTTTTTCTCTTGTCTCGTTTGCACGAACCGTTGCTAAATCCATATTCAGCCCAGCTGTTTAACCCATTCTTTACAAATTCATTGTTGGGGATTTGTTGGGCTAACAATACTGGAAGTAATTGCGTAGCCCACGAAATTCATACCCTATAATTGGCGCCGTCTGTGGGAAACAGCTTGAGCCAAGGTGGAAGCAACACCTCGAAGAATGACTGAACCAAGGCAACAACCAGCAGAGTCCAGGTCGTCTCAGCACACCGACCCTTTTCTTCATCTGGAACGGAGGCAAGAGCGTGAGGGCAGCGTACACACCGCGTGCGACAATCAAAGCAGTCACACGGAGAGAGCCACATGTCCATGCAGAGAAAAACAGAAACATGCAGAAGGAAATCGATAGGCTGAAGAAGGAGTTGCGCCATGCAAAGAGAAAGCGCATTCCCTCGTACTCCGATGAAGATGCCGAGGACGACAGGAGGTTGTTTACAAACAGAATCTTCGAGCACCGGTCAGCGAATCCTTTACCTATGAGGAAATGCGTCGTGACGAGGGAACCCTCAGAATCCCTTACCTAGAGGCGTAGGGAACGACGCTATGAGTAAAGCCCTGGAGCAGATTTCCAGATCTCCCTTCACTCTTAACATCGAGGATGCTAGACTTCCTCGACGTTTCCACCAACCTACATTCACCATCTACAATGGCCGGATAGACCCAGTGGAACATGTGAGCCATTTCAACCAGAGAATGGCCGTCCACTCTAGGACGAAGCCCTGATGTGCAGAGTCTTCCCATCCAGCTTGGGACCGATAGCCATGAGGTGGTTCGACAATCTGAAAGGAAAATCTATAAGCTCTTTCCAAGAGCTGACTCAAGCGTTTGGTTCACGTTTTGTCACGTGCCGACGGGTTCCGCAGTCTATGGCTTCGCTATTGTCAGTCAGTATGAAAGGAGGTGAGACTCTGAAATTGTATTCAGATAGGTTCAGGGAAACGTATAACGAGGTTGAGGAAGATTGTGAATTAGTGGCATTAGCTCCTTTAAACTGGGCCTCCCCATTGAACATCCTTAAGGGCGTCCTTAACGCGCAAGCCTGCTATCAGTATACGCCAGTTGATGGATAGAATCGATAAGTATAAAAGAGTTGAAGAAGATCAACAGCAGAGTAAGGGAAAGGAAAAGGTCACCCCTCAGGAAGGGAGGGATTTCAGGACGAACAGGCAAAACCACAACGGGCCGAGGAAGGACTGGGCCGGACAAAGTACAACGAACTTCCAAACGGTCAACGCGGTTTTTCGCGAACCAGTACACCAAGTCCTGGATAAAATAAAAAATGAACCGTTCTTTAAGAGGGCCGAACAAGATGGCAGGAAACCCTGAAAGGCGCAACCGCAATCTTTACTGTCAGTATCACCTTGACCATAGGCATACTACTGAGGATTGCAGGAGCCTGTGGGACCATCTAGATCAGTTGGTCAGCGAAGGCAGACTAAAACACCTTCTACACCACTCTACTCATACGGTTAGGGAGATCACGCAAATGCAGGGCCCAGGAGAGGCGATCCTGTGAAACTCCCCTTGGGTATAATCAATGTTATTTTTGCCGCACTAGGAAGGACGGGATCTTGCCCGTCCAGGGTACTGACCGTTGCTCGGTTGTCGTCGGAGAGTGCTAAAAGAGAGCCGAAGAGACCCAGGATAGAGGATTCGGTTTTGGGATTTTCGGACAAGGACAAAATCGGAACTGTGCAGCCACATGGTGACGCCCTGGTAGTAACTCTGAGAATAGGTGGATACGACGTGAAGAGGGTAATGGTAGATGACGGCAGCGCCGCAGAAATAATGTACCCAGACCTATATAGGGGGCTGAACTTATCCCCCGAAGACCTAACTCCGTACAGCTCCCCTTTAATCAGTTTTGACGGCAAAATGATCATTCCGAAAGGCCAAATCAGACTACCTGTGCAAACCAGACGTGAGACGGTGGAGGTAGATTTCATAGTGGTGGATGCCTATTCGCCCTACACGGCTATTGTGGGCAGGCCTTGGCTTCATACCCTCGGAGCCGTATCCTTCACACTTCATCAGAAAATTAAATATCCGTCCGATGGGATAGTCGAGGAGATCCGAGGAGATCAGTCTACATCCAGGCAATGTCTAGTGGCAACTATCCAGCACCAACCTCTGGCTGAGCCCTCGGACCGTAATGGAGAGAGCTTATAGCAATCAAAGCCTTCGGTGCTGGACACCGAGACTTCAGCCGAAGAATCGGAATGCGAAAGTTTGGCAAAAGCAGTCGTGGATAACGACCCAGAGAAGTTTTTTCAAGTCGGATCAATGCTGCCTCCTCAAGAGAAGGAAGAGCTGATAGAGTTCCTAAGGGCAAACGTAGACGTATTTGCATGGGACTCTGCGGAAGCCCCTGGGGTAAGCCCAGATTTTATTTGCCACCATCTAAACGTTAATCCCACCATCGTCCCCAAGCAACAACCGCTACGACGCCCTTCCAGGGAACACGCTGATGCGGTTAAGGACGAAGTGATGAAACTCAAGCAGGCGGGGGCTATTAAAGAGATCTTTTACCCCGAATGGCTGGCTAACACGGTGGTGGTAAAAAAGAAGAACGAAAAGTGGCGGGTATGTGTGGACTTCACTGATCTCAATAGAGCTTATCCGAAGGATCCGTTTCCCATGCCAAAGATAGACCAACTAGTTGATGCCACTGTGGGACACCCCCGGATGAGCTTCTTAGACGCATTCCAGGGTTATCATCAGATACCACTAGCTCTCGCCGATCAAGAGAAAACGGCTTTCGTAACCCCTGTAGGAAATTACCACTACAAGGTAATGCCGTTCGCCTTGAAAAATGCAGGGGCTACCTATCAGAGGATGATGACCAGAATGTTTGAGCCGCAGTTGGGTAAAAGCATGGAAGTTTACATCGACGACATGGTGGTAAAAAGCAAGGTCATAGCTGAGCATATTGGGGACCTTAGGGACGTCTTTGAAATTCTGAGGGGACACAGACTGCGCTTGAATGCTTCCAAGTGTTCTTTCGGTGTCGGATCGGGCAAGTTCTTAGGGTATATGGTCACTCACAGGGGAATCGAGGTTAATCCCGATCAGATAAAAGCCATCAATAATCTGCGAGCTCCCCGGAACCCCAAGGAAATTCAGAAGCTGACGGGGATGACCGCTGCCCTTAATAGATTCATATCCAGATCGGCAGACAGATGCAGACCTTTCTTCTCATTGATCAATAAATGGAAGGATTTCGAATGGACGGAGGAATGCGCTATTGCTTTTCAGCAGCTTAAAGATTACTTGGCTAGACCTCCCATCATGTCCAGTGCCGAGCCAGATGAAGTCTTGTTTGCTTACATCGCTGTGGCTCCTAATGCCGTCAGCTTGGTGCTGATCCGAACGGACCATGGTGTGCAAAAACCAGTTTACTACGTAAGCAAATCACTGCAGGAAGCGGAAGTTCATTATTTGCCGCTGGAGAAAGCCATTCTGGCAGTTGTGCTGGGTACGAAGAAGCTGCCCCATTATTTTCAAGCCCACACGGTTATAGTCCTCACCCAGCTCCCTCTTAGAGCCATACTCCGAAGCGCCGATTACACAGGAAGGATTGCCAAATGGGGAACGATCCTCGGGGTTTTCGATATCAGGTACATGCCACGCACATCAGTGAAAGGCCAAGTCCTTGCGGACTTGGTTGCTGAGTTCACAGAGCCCCATTTAGAGGAGGTAACACCTATGCTGGACACTGAAGGAAGAACCGTTGGTATGGTTTCTTCACGGAGCCCCTTGCCCTAGGGAGTGTACGTGGACGGCGCATCGAATCAGCGAGGCTCAGGAGTGGGGCTAGTGCTAATATCACCAGAGAGGATTATTGTCGAAAAAGCATTAAGGCTAGACTTCCCGGCAACAAATAACGAGGCAGAATATGAGGCTCTGTTGATGGGGATGAAGATGGTACGAAGGATGGGGGGAAAGTCAATTGAGATGTTCTCGGACTCAAGGCTAGTCGTCGGCCAAGTGTTGGGAGAGTTCGAGGCGAAAGACGAGAGGATGCAGGGATACTTGAGCCTGGCTAAGTCCCTGCAATCCGAGTTCGAATTTTTCAACCTGCAACACATCCCCAGAAGTGGCAATTCACACGCTGATTCTTTAGCCACCCTTGCCACCTCTTCGGCACAGGGATTGCCAAGGATTATCCTTGTCGAGGACATACAGAGACCTACGGAGCTAAGAAAAAGGGCATCCCAAGTTCATTGCGTCGGCACCAGCCCGTGTTGGATGGACCCCATCATCAAGTTTTTGGAGGGCGATGCATTGCCCGAAGAGAAAGGGGAAGCGGATAAAATACGTAGAAGAGCCACAAGGTTCTGGTTGTCTGAGGATCACAAACTTTATAAACGCTCTTACTCAGGCCTATACTTATTGTGCATGCACCCGGAGGTGACTGAACCCTTACTAGAGGAATTGCATGAAGGGATCTGTGGATGCCATACCGGGGGGAGGTCTTTGGCTCACCGAGCCATCACTCAGAGTTATTGGTGGCCGAATATGCAGAAAGAGGCCCATGAGTACGTCAAAAAGTGTGATCAATGCCAACGGTTCGCGCCGAGCATACATCAGCCCGGCGGCGTTCTTAATCCGCTAACCAGCCCATGGCCTTTCGCCCAATAGGGGCTGGATATTGTAGGCCCATTCCCTAAGGCAGCGGGAAACAGGAAATACCTCTTGGTCGGCACAGACTATTTCATCAAGTGGGTCGAAGCGGAACCACTAGCAAACATCAGAGATGTGGACGTGAAAAAATTTATCTGGAAAAACATTGTCACGCGGTTTGGGGTCCCCCGTACCCTCATATCGGACAATGGGCTTCAATTCGACAGCAAAGCATTCAGGAGTTATTGTGGTGAGATGGGAATCACGAACAGATATTCCACCCCTGCATACCCCTAGGGAAATGGGCAAGCGGAGGCCGTCAATAAAGTCATCATTAACGGATTGAAGAAGAGGCTAGACGAAGCCAAGGGTAGATGGGTGGAAGAGTTGCCTCACGTGTTGTGGGCATATAGAACTACGCCCCGCAGGTCTACTGGAGAAACCCCATTTTCGATGACCTATGGAGCTGAAGCCATGATACCTCTAGAGACTGGATTCCCAACGTACAGGACAAGCTCCTTTGATCCGGTCAGCAACGACGGGCAATTGGAAAAGAGTTTGGATCTAATTAAAGAGCGAAGGGAAAGTGCAATGGTCCGATTGGCGCATTACCAGCAGAAACTAAAGCAGGGATACAACGCCAATGTGAGGCTAAGACCCCTAGAGCCAGGTGATCTGGTCCTAAGGAAGGTAGTAGGCAACGCAAAGAATCCAGCTTGGGGAAAGCTGGGACCGAACTGGGAAGGGCCATATCGCATCACTTCGAGGGCTGGCGTTGGAGCATACTTCCTAGAAGACCTGGACAATCATGTAGTGCCCCGGCCATGGAGTGTAAACAACCTCAAAAGGTACTACTATTAAAAGAATTTTCCTTTCAATCATGATACCATTCTGTTATGTTGGGCTTTTAAGTGTTTAAACTTAAATCCAGTCATGCCTGCAGTCTTCGGACCAGATGATTTGGGTTAGTTAACACTCCCGTTTACGATTCTTAAGTGTTTAAACTTAAATCCAGTCATGCCTGCAGTCTTCGGACCAGATGATTTGGGTTAGTTAATACTCCCGTTTACGATTCTTAAGTGTTTAAACTTAAATCCAGTCATGCCTGCAGTCTTCGGACCAGATGATTTGGGTTAGTTAACACTCCCTTTTCACGATTCCTAAGTGTTTAAACTTAAATCCAGTCATACCTGCGGTCTTCGGACCAGATGATTTGGGTTAGTTAACACTCCCGTTTACGATTCCTAAGTGTTTAAACTTAAATCCAGTCATGCCTGCAGTCTTCGGACCAGATGATTTGGGTTAGTTAACACTCCCGTTTACGATTCCTAAGTGTTTAAACTTAAATCCAGTCATGCCTGCAGTCTTCGGACCAGATGATTTGGGTTAGTTAACACTCCCATTTACGATTCCTAAGTGTTTAAACTTAAATCCAGTCATGCCTGCAGTCTTCGGACCAGATGATTTGGGTTAGTTAACACTCCCGTTTACGATTCTTAAGTGTTTAAACTTAAATTCAGTCATGCCTGCAGTCTTCGGACCAGATGATTTGGGTTAGTTAACACTCCCTTTTCACGATTCCTAAGTGTTTAAACTTAAATCCAGTCATGCCTGCAGTCTTCGGACCAGATGATTTGGGTTAGTTAACACTCCCGTTTACGATTCCTAAGTGTTTAAACTTAAATCCAGTCAGATGATTTGGGTTAGTTAACACTCCCGTTTACGATTCCTAAGTGTTTAAACTTAAATCCAGTCATGCCTGCAGTCTTCGGACCAGATGATTTGGGTTAGTTAACACTCCCGTTTACGATTCTTAAGTGTTTAAACTTAAATCCAGTCATGCCTGCAGTCTTCGGATCAGATGATTTGGGTTAGTTAACACTCCCTTTTCACGATTCCTAAGTGTTTAAACTTAAATCCACTCATGCCTGCAGTCTTCGGACCAGATGATTTGGATTAGTTAACACCCCCCCCCTTTTTTTACGTTATTGATCTAATCTGGTGCTTGGCGGAATATGCAAACTTAAAGCCAAAATTACGTCAACTATTATCATGAGGCCTTGTTTAAGCGTGTCTAAAAGATTGCCGTTGTTTTGACTGGCTCTTAGTTATTAAACTATCATTGTTAACCATGATGACACAATCTAACATACTCCGTGAAAGTAACACTGAACAAAAAGTATACTTCATTCACTGAAAAGACAATATCATTACAAAATAGGTGATAAAGGACCCTAACTATTACATAGTTTTTAACATCCTAAGCCTTGTTCTGGGGCGCTGAATCACCCGCATCTCCGGTCTGAAGAGGTGCTTGGCTCGTCTCGGCTGGGGCTGCAAGGTTTTGACCGGCCGAGGTAGCTTCCAAGGCGTCTGGAAGGTCACAGAGATCAGGGTCGTAATAAACACTCCCAGGTTGCCTCAGCGTAGATTCTGGGGGAACTCCGGCCGCGTCAAGGCATTTGCCCCACGTTATCTCACAGTACCCCCTGCAGACCTTGGCAAACTCCTCAGTCAGCCTGGTCTGGGCCTCTTGCACCCCCAGCAGATAGGCAGCTTGCTTCTCGGCCTTAGCCGCTTCCTTGGCTAACTGGGCGTCTTCCTTGGCCCTGGTAGCAGCATCCTTGGCCTTGTCTAGCTCAGCTCGAAGCTCTCTCACCAACGCCCTCTCTGTCTCCAGATTAATCTCGATGGTGTACAACTTTTGGCGTTGGTCTTCGGCTTGCTTTTCAGCAGTCCTCAGGCCTGCCTCCGCACTTTTCTTAGCCTTCGTCTCCTCTTTCAGCTGCTCGGAGATGCGGGCGCACTCGGTTTTTGCAGCACCTAGGGCTTTCTCAGCCTCCTCCTTTGATTGTGCCTCAGCTTGCACTTCAATATCTTTCTTCTTGTTCCACTCCTCCGCGACAAATACCTGCTGGGCGATCTGCACAACAGTCAAACATTCCCTATTGTTATTTGTTAGACATAGCAAGAAGAGGGTAATAAGGTAAATTCCCTTACCATGCCTAGATCCCTCTTTAGGGACAAGAAAAGTTCCTGCTGGCTGAAACGCCTGTAGGAATCCATGTCTCTCGGTAAGAGCAGGGGCTGCTCCAAAGCATCCGCAATATAACCGGCCTTGCCTCCACCATAATTTCTGATGGAGGCATCATAGGGGATGTCCGCACCATCCAGCATTACCTTGGGGGGCCACGTCCGAGAACCCCGGCGCACATCGGCGGCTGGAGGGTCTTCCCTGCTTTCGGTAGAGGAAGCCCTTTTTCCCCTGGTATCCTGGGCCACCTTCTGCTGCTTGGGCCCCTTTTTGGGCGCAACATCAGCGCCTTCGGCCTCAGTCGCAACCCTTTTCTTCTTTAGATCCGGCAGTGGCTTTAAGCTGGGATCTGAAGGGGCTTGAGGGGGAAGAGGAGGGAGGTCCA
The DNA here is from genome assembly GCA_023621385.1 of Quercus gilva. Classification (NCBI taxonomy): domain Eukaryota; kingdom Viridiplantae; phylum Streptophyta; class Magnoliopsida; order Fagales; family Fagaceae; genus Quercus; species Quercus gilva. The sequence continues at coordinate 19,189,480 of CM042474.1, forward strand.
CGGCCGGTTGGGATTGACCAGTGCCCTTGGAGACGGCTTTCAGTTTCCTATTCTTCATTAGCTCCGATAAGCTCTGCATGTCTTCGTCTGAAGAATAGGCAGACACGATTAGTCTCTCCGGATTAACAGCCGATTGCCTGTTCGTTTCCTCCTCGACGTCTATAATTTGAATCTCTTCCGAGGCCTCACCCTCAAATCTAAACTGATCGATCTGCTAGTCAAGTGAGGGTGTAGAAGAAGCAACTCTTTCCTCCTCGGCTATTGGTTCAAGGGGAACTTGCGCAACGGGCTGAACGAGCAGCGGTATATCCTGTGGATTTGGATGGAGCACCGGGGCAAGGTCGAAGGGAGCTAAGAAGTTCTTCCGAGCCACGTCAATACGATTGATGCGGCGATCCCCGAATGTTATTGCGTTACCGATCGGCTGAAATTCAGACTTCGGAGTGTAACCGAGGATAAGGGGAACGGACCGGAGCTGTCCGTCTTCACTTACAAAAATCTCTGACCGAAGAAGGTAGTTCAGGGCCGCAGTATTTGTGAGGCTTAGTCGCGGAGCTACGTGACGTCTATCTGTAAACATTGCAACGGAAGTGTCAGAAAAGATCGAAATGTGACGAAAAGAATGCCGAATAGCTTAAAGTAAACAATGTTAGAGAATCTCAATGAGGGAGGTCCCACCTGGCTCTCCTTGCTGGGTTGGGCAATGAATTCCTTCATGCCATGCGCCTGAGACGATCAGATAATCGTCCATCATCCCTTTGTTAGACTTGGGGAGACAGGATAGAAACCTGACGACATCGGATCGGGACCTTAGGTAGTATCCCGCTCCCTCTTTGGTACGACACTCATACATGTGTACCACATCGTGCCAGGTTAGGCCCAACCCTAAGTGACGGTTTAGGTCGTCAACTGCCCCTAAAATCCTAAACGTGTTAGGTGCGCACTGGTCAGGGCTAAGCCTATGGGCGGTGAGGTAAGTTCTGGTAACTGGACCCATGGGGATGGTCATCCCTCCTTCCAGGAAAGCGATAATGGGGATTATAACTTCACCCACTTCTCGGTCCGTTAGTAAACCCTCCGTGGGGCAATACTTCAAGCCCACATTCTGAGGAATGCGATATGTCGCCCTAAACTTCTCTATCTGAGATGGGCTGTCCACTAGGTATTTAAATCTACCCATGTTAGAGGAAGGGGAACGTGAAACAACAACTGAAGAAAATCTACCAAAGGCCGAAGAGACAATCTGGACAGATTTCGAAAATCTCGGGCAAAGAACTTATGCAGAATCGAATTGGAAGATGTTCTTCAGCCTCGTGGGAGGATTGTAACGGATTCTTAGACGGGTCGAAGTAGATGACAGGAAAGGCTCTGGGAGTCTGAACGCTTGATTTCGCTGGAGAGTCTGAAACTTGTAAAATGAGAAAACAACCCCCTCTAGGGCTTTATATAGAGGTGGGCAAAATGGTGGGACTTATCCCGCCCAAAATTTTTAAAAGGCAATCTCGTCCGTTGGATTTGCAACGTGCCATCAGATTTCACAGACAAGGCGCCGCCTAGAGCATTTAATGACGCATCGGAAACGACGCAACAGCAGTAACAATAAAGAAGGCGCCTAGAGACGCGCGCGCACACGTGTGGAGTCAGAGATTCAATGCTTCCATTTGGCAGTCAAAACCCCACTTTTTCTCTTCGGACGCGATGGAAAAATTAGAATTTTGAGGGGCTATTGTGGGTGAGTAAGCCCAACGCCACATGTTGGGCCTGTGGCCTAATTCAAATATAACTTCCTGTCCGAAAAGATTGAAAGGAACAATGCTTTGCCGTCCTGGCAGACATTCAACCGGGGAAGGATTAGTATTGTGTCCGAAGACAATCTGACATGTCCGAAGAGATTCCGCTCGTCGGACCTCCAAAGAACTTGATCAAGTAGAAGATTCCTCAGAGGGAGGTGCTGGGCATCCATAAGCACGGAGATATCTTGAAATATCTTACAAATAAAGCTGCCATCACCGCATTTAATGCACTGCAACAACTTTTCTGGCCGCATTTATGTGGAGAAGACACCTGAACAGTGAAACCTCAGCCACTACCGCTCATTGCAGATTAAAGCAAACTCCTGATGTGACTAATACTCGAGTGAACGCTTAGATGAAGGACAAGTGTGCGGTGAGGATGAGGGAAAAAGGTGTATATATAAAGAAACATGTCTAACATAGAAGGGAATTAATTTTGGGGGGGGGGGGGATAAAAAAGAAAAAGGCAAAAATCTCTTCGGATCAGAGAGACTTTCATTAAATTATCGCCTGAGTCCTTTTTTCTCTTGTCTCGTTTGCACGAACCGTTGCTAAATCCATATTCAGCCCAGCTATTTAACCCATTCTCTACAAATTCATTGTTGGGGATTTGTTGGGCTAACAATACTGGAAGTAATTGCATAGCCCACGAAATTCATACCCTACACTAATAATTAGTAAATAAATAATAGTTTTCATTATATTATTTGAGTTAATTAGATAAAATAATTTTTGTATTTGGATTTTTAAAAACTAGATTCATTAAACTTATATTATTAAAAATTATATGTATTTTTAATACAAAGCGACAATTTATATTGTCAGTAAATTCTAAACAATGATTTGATATGTTATGAATTTATTTAAAAATTTAGGTAAGTCCAAACTCAGGTATATATAAGTATATTTTTATATATGTATATGTTTAAACTTATAATATTTCATACATTCCAATCAAGTCTTATACTTACGAGTGTGTTTACGAATACATTATTTTGTTTTGAGTTTGGCTCGTTTAATAATTGAACTTAAACTTGAATTTTGACTTGAGTTTAGCTTGTTTATTAAATGACGTAGTTTATTTACACCCCTACAAGGGTCTTAAGGGCTCGCAAACATTTTGCAAGGCCACTCAATGATCCCATGACAAATTGTCATAATGCCCTTTTATTCCATCCAAACGACAACTCTCTTATCTTCCCCCAAAAGGGAGGATGAGGAGATATTCATAAACAATAACCCCCTAACCTTATATCCAAGAATTTCCCAATTTTCCATCCAAAGTTTTTGATCCGATACCCTCATCTTATCTAAGCATAAACGATGATAAATGAATTCAACACGTTTCATTGTCTACTATTTGAATACCATTATACTTCCATACTTTCTTCTGCATTTTCAAACCGCGTAGGCGTAGAGAGAGGGGACTTATATTCGTTATCCCAACTAATTTAGTTTCTACAGATTGATTTATAGGATTACAAATGCCAATGCAAATTTCTCTAAGAATGATGCACAAGAGATTGGAAAAATCTTGCCTCCATCATTAGAAAAACAAACCCATTTCAAATGGTAGGATCATTAATACGGAAAACCATGAACTGCTGCACAAATTTGCCACGATTAGGTAGTTTTAGAGCTTAATAATAAATGATTAAATTCAAAGTTTCTTAACAATTTAATCTTTTAAGAGAATCAATAATTTATCATATATGGTAGCAGAACATGTAATCTATCTTGAGTGGATAATCCATAATTTATAGACAGGAATTAGAATTATTACATACTATCAAATAAAATGATCCAACTGGAATTAGAATTACAACAATCTATTAAAATGACCATGGCCATTGTACTCTCAGTGAAGCAAAGTTTACCAGCTTAAAAAAGTTGTGGTGTGATCCAAAGAGGTGGACGAAGAACAGAATAGAGATCCTGCGATACGGGTAAGGCATGAATCTCACCTCCCTTGTAATTGTAGATTCCAGTATCATTGCCACTAATTTGGTCAGAACATTGGCAATAGTCATGAGTGAAGTATATGCAACTAGACCTGCGATCAGTATAGCCAAAATCCCGAACAGAGAAAGTGTAGTTATTTCCCACAAACAAGGACCAATCTCCCAATGAATCCATTTGCTTCCAAGTCTTGGTGTTCATATCAAGCTTATACACTTCAAAAGACTTTGTCTTCATAGATATATTGTTTATAGTCTCAATCACATCAAAGTAACGAAATGCCATACAAAGTTCACCTCCCAAGTCCACAAGATACAGTAGATACCTAGCCTCGTCCGCCACTCCAGGAGGTGATGGTGCAAATTCTATTGCCACTGGGTCAATGCCAGAAAAATCACAAACCAAGAGTTGTCCTGTGCATTTTGCTATGAAAAAATCTCCATTAAAGTATGTGATGTCTGAGAATCCAGTACCAATAGTATTGTCCAGTCTAATTTTGGACCAAACAAGGTCACCAGGCTTTGCAAATGCTAACTTTCTATAACATCAATAAATAGCCATAACTATACAATTAGGAGGATTTGACGAAATGACTACCTTGTTAACAGACCAATAATGCATAATAGAATTTTCGTTCTCATCACCCATGAAAGTGGTCTGTGAGGGAAGAGAGATACTGGCTCTTGATATGGGGTTGAATAGTTGGATTTCCATATTGTCAATACCAGCAATGACTAACCAACCAAAAGGAGAGCCCCAGCAACGTTTTCCTACAATCTCTGGCAAGTCAAACTCGTATACTTTGTTGCTAGACAAGCTGTAAAAACCACGAGAGTCATTGTTTTCTCTGTCAGCAAGCATCACCCAAGGAAATAAGGATTTGAGGTTGTTGTTCTTAGGAGAAGTGGCGGCATGGTACCATGACCAACAAACTGCTCCAAAGTGAGCATAGTCTTCGAGTGAGTGGACTTTGTTTGCAACAAGCCTCAAGAGATCAATTGGAATAGAAGACCAATCTGGGGCCATCCCTGCAATGAAAATTCTGGTTTATGAACGGAATCCGAAAGGGTAATAATTTGATACGAAGGATATAAGAAGAAATGAGTGACTGCTTTTCATTCTGCTATTAGATGGATTGGATTTGTAGTGTACCATAATTCTAACTACATATGGACCACAATCCCAGCCTCCTTTGTTGAACCTTGATTTATTTTTTTCTATTACACTTTACAGATGACATGCACAGAACCAATCATGATATTGTTCGGGTTTTCCTTTTTTTTGAGAAGTGTAACGGGTATATAATGTTTTCACCGCATATTTTGATTGGAAAGTTGTTATTAATTATAATTTAAACTTTTATTATTGAAATTACTTTTAATTTTTGTTTATTAGTAACAGATAGTAACACTTAACCTTCAGAATTTGTTGTGAAAGTGTAGTCAAAATATTGTAGACATATTATTACTTTTTTTTTTTTTTTCATGAAAGTTTATTTTTATAAAACTCTTGAAGCAGTGGGGATTGGGGAGAGTTGAAATGTACGTAAAGAGTAATGCTACATACATAATAGTTTTTTACAATAAAATTCATGAGCTGGTAAATTATTATTGATTCTAATATAAACCTCACTTATACTATTTTATTATTCACCATTAACAATTTGCCAACTTATATAGTTGTAAAATTTGTTGTGAATTTTATTATGCCTTTAGATTTATTGGTAAGTGAAACTATATTGTTTTGATCATTAATATGTGTTTGTGGTTGAATCTCATACATATCTAGCCTTGAATTTAAAATGTTTTAAAACTTAAATTTTAAAGGAAAAAATATAATAAAATTATTAAATATAATTTAGGATTAGTTGACAGAAAAATTAAGTCCAAAAAATAAATATTTGAATAAGAATACCCTGTGAACAATCCATACCAAAATGATCTTTAGAAATGATACAAACAAAAGTAAAACTTATGTCCACTGCTCTGAAAAATTGGTTAAAACACAAACTTGACCCATGATCAATTTTGGACATGTCACATCTACGAAAAATTGGTTAAAACACAATCTTGACCCATGATCAATTTTGGACATGTCATATCTACATCCACATGATCAATTTAGACACGTGTCATGTCCATGTCTCCGTCCATGCTCTAACAATAAACACAAGCCAAACCCTTTTTATTAAAGGGTATCAAGGAAAACGTTTCAATCCCCTGAGAAAATCAAAATCCCATGAAAAGACAAGCCATGCAGTAAGTTTCTATGTGTGTGTTTGTTGTGCACTAAAATAGTTCATATGAACTAAATAAAATAAATAAAGAAATAAAGAATCTGCCATTACAATTTACAAGCATAAATAATATGGTGGTGAACGTGTGTAGTGGCAATGAATTTTCATCTTGTACCCGTGAGGCCTTTTTTCTTTATCCCTTGGTGTTAACAACATACAAATATTATGCATACAAAATTGCAGAAACGATATATCATTATTATTATTAGGTAGTTATTTCTTTCAAAACACAAATAAAGCAACGACTTAATTAGGGGTAAAGAGTGCTCTCTCTAAATATATAAGACAAGAAAATTAATTCTACCGTAGATATTTTTATAGACAAAATTAGCTCAGCAATGGAGAGTGAAGGTAAATCCTCCTCCTTACAATCTATTGCGATATCCTTAACTGTGTCCACTTTGATAAGTTAAGAGTCAATCTGATCATGGTACAATGGAACCGAGATTTCGGAAAATACTGAAACCCCAGAAAGAATTCCCAACTCAAATCTTTTCCTTTTGATGGTGGGATCATGAAAGAATATGAAATATAGAAAAAAGAACCTAAAATTATTAGAAACTGTCACCCATTATTCCTACTCTCTCTGCTCCATTTCCATCCTCACAATCAGAATTGTGGAGGGGTGGTACGCGTTTCAATTTATGAGTTTCAGCCGAAACTGGTTTATGAGCATGTTCTTCTTGACATGGAATTTCATTTTGATCAATGTGCCCATTGCCATAAACCTCGGCATGCTTTGCAACAGATGGTCTTGACTCAACCTCCTTATCCCCTGAATCTTCTCTTACAAATTTACAATCCATTGAAACAGGATCCATCTCACTGCAGGAAACCTCCTTTAACTCAGCTGGACACCACTCAGAATCATCCATATTCACATCTTCTGGATCTTCTCTTCCAGCCACAGAATAAAATGCAGCAGAAGATTCTTTCTCACGGCTAGAGAACTCTACTGAAATTGGTGAATGTGACCCAGAATTGGTCGTGTTTATATCCTCTGGCTCTTCTCTTAAATCTTCAATGCTTATTCCAAAATATGACTCAGTTTCACAGCTGGCAACCTCCTTAGAAACAGAACTTGACTCGACATAGACCACCTCCACATCCTGATGATTTTCTTTTAGGGCTACAGGGTTGATTCCAGTAGATGACTCTTCTTCGCAGCTAGAAACCTTTGGGCACGGACTACTATCATCAGACGATACCGCAAAACCATTCATGTGATTTAGAGACTCCACAGTTGTGGAGCATTCAACTTGTTCTTTTAGGCAAGGCGCTGCTGTCACTTGTACCATCTGCTGCTGCTGCTCCACCAAAGGTTCAATAGGTCTAAGACATGATGGACGAGCACTCACCCTGCTCAACAAGAGGAAAAATAGGATCATTTAGAGTATCTGTTACAAGACTAGTGTATTTGATTCACACTCAGGCATAAAAAAGCAAAGACTCCACAAAATTTCAAGCCAAGCATAAACACTGATTAGTTTTTAAACAAAGATGATTCCATCTATAGGGACAATAACATACAAGTTCAAGCATGCATATGTCAGCATATTTTCATGCACTATGCAATTTAAAAAGGTGTCCAGGCTGAAGATGCAAGAAATCAAAAATCAATGAAACTTAACCAAAATTAAACTCTCAAGGCAACTCAAGTCAAAGGCCCCATAATTTGAATCACACCAAGCAACTAAATAGTCAAAAAACAAAATGGTTTAAAATGTAATGTCAATAAAAAAATAAGGAAAAGAGGGCGGCCATTGACCAACACACACACACCCACACACACACACATACCTGCAATAGAAAAGCATATATGCTTCCTGAGAAAGTACCTCTTTTAATTCAACACTTGTAACCTGAGAAAGTTGCAAAAGAGGTCAGAACAGAAAAAAGTAAATTATTTATGATAGATAAAACATGAGCATTTGCCAATCCATGGCCGTGTGCATGCTGCAGAGGACCCATGTTTCACAAGATGACCTATAGGTTATAGATCCACAAAAACTTTCACAGAAAGGGGACAGTAGCCATCCAATCATTATAGTCCATTGTTTTGCTACTTCCAACATAAATGTACACTGGACATTCAAGACATGGGATCACTTATGAACTCCATTAAACCAACAAAAAAAGGGGTACAACTAGTTGCCTTAATAAAACATGAGATATCCATGTAAGATTTCCTTTATTAGTATAAAGGTAACAAGTTCTACAGCAGCTGTCAGTGGCAGTGGTATGAACAATTCCAACACTAGCTGTTATTGAACAAGTAATAGGTGGGAACTAAACATGTAATATCAATTTAGGGTTTTTAGGAATAAAAGGGACCGATTCTTACACTAGGAGTAGTGACGCAAATGTGTGCAAGAACCATGCATGACACACACACGCACACACATATGAGAGAGAGAGAGAGAGAGATCTACCTTACAATCATCAATTTTATACCAGTTTCCACGGAAATCCTTGGTATAGCAGTTGTAATGCCCATAAAAGGATGCGTTCAACAAATCCAAATGAACAACCACCGCATAAAGCTTGTATACATCTGTACCATCTCCTGGTTCACTCATGTAAGGGCTAAGATTCAAAGTTTCAGGGAAAGTGACTCTCTTATTAAGTTTCCCAAACCTCCCACTCTGTAAAAAGTTGCAGATAGATAAACTAGAATTGTGAGAGACATTCTCAAATTCGATCTAGCAAAAAAATTACACAAACTCAAGATGATGCACTATTACTTTTGAAAGTGAAAATCTATAATATAGCTTAAAATTCACATTTAACATAGTAAGAGTGCATTACAAAACATAAGATAGAACACGTAAAATGAATATAGCTCAGACCTGAAATCTTTTTAAGGCAATTGTAAGAATATTTGGAGCTTTTTTCACAGTAAGACGCTTCCAAGCCTTAACATAGTCATTGCAGCTGCAAACAGCAAAAATATACAGTTTCTAACATGAGATCAAATGCTGACACTGAAAACACATAATTTAGAAGCAAAGCATCAGTAAATTAAACTTAAAAGATCACGACAAACTAAACCACCATATGCAAGTAACTATCCATAAATATAATAGATCGTACAAAAAACCTTGAATCAACAAGACTTTCTTGAATGCAACACAAATTCGTGAGAAACGTAGAGGTAAAAAAATATAAATAAAGATGCCAAAAGGCATTTCTTCATACTAGAAGCATAAAAAAATAAGGGACCATAAATTTCCCTCACTCCCATTCTTTTGTAGCTTATTCATCAAAATTTTCCAAAACAGCCAAATTAGGCATATCTCAACCATCACCATACCCAAAAATATTCAATCATCCTCTCCATTCACCAATTTAACTATAATTTTTATGATGAGGAACCCCGGAGACCGTGCAGAGCATCATGTCTTTTTACCCCGTTAAACCCTGGACCCATGTAACACGCCCACATCACAAGTATCAGTCATTGGCTTTGCCCACGAGACGTGGCCTCTAGAAACTGTTTTCACCCAAGGGGATTTGAACCGTAGACTTGGAGGGAGCATACCACCAAGGCCAAGGCCTTGACCACTTGAGCCAACCCCTAGGTGTTATTTTATTTTATTTTTTAATAAATATATTTTTAATAATTTGATAGTTGTGAGGGGATTTGAACTCTAGATATCTCCGTTGGAAATACTAGGAAGTATCAACCAGTTGAGTTACAAAGTTCTTGACCAATCTAATTATACTTTTATAACACACAATGCAAAGGATGGATTGCAATAAAATAACAAAAATACAAATTTGGATTATCCTCTTTAAAAGGAAGGCCAAAACAACGATTAAAAAAATTATGCTTAAAACTATTCTACAAGTCATCTTCTTTCTTTTTTTCTTTTTTGGCTAGGTAAAAAGAAAGAAAATTTACTAAAACACACACATCACAGCTGACACACACAATGCAGAATTATAGTTTATTTATTTATTTTAAATTTTTTTTTTAATTGAACCTGATGGAAAAATAGAAGCAACCATACCAATCACATTTATACATATTTTCTCCATTAAGGCACTCCTTGGCTGTGAATTGTTCTAGGCATTCCTCCAAGGATGCAGCATCCCCATGAATTTCCACAGTCAAATCCATCATACTTTCATACTGATTTGAAATATTATTGCATTTTGTACATATCACCTGAAAATAAATTAAAAAAAAAAACAAAAAAAATTCAATACCTCAAAAGGAAACCAACAAAAAGGATTATAGAGGAATCAAATGTACAATTAGCAATAGAAAATCTAAAAATCGAAATGTAATTTGAAAAGCACATCAGAATCACAAGGAAAATTCATTAACCTCTATTGTTGCATAACTACAGCTATATTGAAAGCCAGCTCTTAGTGTTTTGAAAGTATTTAAAGAATTTCAACATGCACACACACACACAAATAGAATAACTTAATCAGGTTGTTCCAAGGACTAGATCTGTAGAGATTAAGTGAAAGAATATTTATATGCCATCAGCATGACAGAAATAAACCGCATACAAATTACTTCTATTGAACAGAGAGCCACCAAAGAAAGTGAGTTAAGTTAGGCCCAAAAACTAGGCACAACTAGAGATCTATTTTTTTGAGATGACGTGGAACCTCACCAAGGCAAGGCCCTTTGGACCCACCCCTGCGTAGTAAACCACAGAGACACAACCCACCCACCAGGACCATGTATCAGGTAATCCAAGGGAACTCCTAGTGGGGATCAAACCGAGAATGTCTAGGTCTACAGCTCATACTAAGCTTGCAACCATTAGGCTGCACTCAGACGGGTTAGACACGTCTAGAGATTTTACAAAACAGCTTGTTCAGAAAACCATCGCCTATTTATGTGTAAGTCAAAAAAGGGTAGAGAAAATAAAAAACAAGAAGACTGCCCAAGTGCCCATGTTATCTCTAACACCCACATTAAATGCACAAAGAAGTAACAGGACTCTCATAAACAACAAGTAAAATCATTTTGTTCAGTAATAATAATATGCATAACCTGAGATTGGAGATGACCACCAAATATATGTTGGATAAGGGTTGTCTCTTGAGAGCTAGAATCAACAGCCTTTTCTCCACCAAATTCATCGAGACAGACAGATTGCATTGTATCTATTGCAAACCTACAAGCAAGACAGTGGACTTCACAAAATTGAACTGAACTTAACATAAAATGCCGTTACACTACATTATGTCCTTATTTAATGGAACTGAAGCAATTTGCTAGTTCAAGTAAATAAACTGAATTTGACACAAATAACACAAACCTCATGAACTCATGAGCATCTTCCTGTCTTCCGTAGCCAAGATTACCACCAATATTAGGTAAGCGAGAGAGAATATTTATAGGTGAAAAGGCTTCCAAGCTTTGGCTTGCTCTTTCAACATGTGTTTGAAATTCACATAGGAAGCACCAATCATCACGATTACCTGGAAGACAAAATCAATAATCATAAGAGTGAGAAATAGTTTAAGCACTTATAACCCCTCCAAAGAGAAAAAAAAGGGGGGGGGGGGGGGGGGAAGGTGATATCTAGCATATGACTTTACATTCTCTCCGATGGCCTTTTTCCAACAAGTAAGCAACAAGTGGCCGCGTGAATGCAAGGCATTGTAGAACCACATTGGCATAGCAACTGCACCAAATAAAGGAAAAAAATCACCATTCATGAACCCCATATGCATGCATGTATTTTGTGTTCATTTCAAGGGGAGGGGAAAATGAGCACTAGTGTAATATATCCACATGTGTTAAGCATCCACTTGATGGTTTTATACCAAAGCATAATTATGGTATGCACAAACCTGTTCCCACAATTTAGAAGTCCGCAAGGAGGGAATCCTGGCTTGTCCCAATTGAAAAAATTCACAAATTCTTCGTATGGAAAAAGAATCTGAAAAGATACAAGTCTTAGTTACAGGTTTCTTATTTAAGTGCCATTTATAGGGCAAAAGGAAAAGCATTTTTTTTGGGGGGGGGGGGGGGGGGGGGGGGAACAATTACTTTTTTTGGCTGCTTGATTAGCTTAGAGATTCCACGACCATGAGCAGGAACCAGTGCAATTCCTGAGCAACTTTTACCCCCAAGCCCAGAAGTTTTGCGTCCAGACCCTGCAGTTGAATTTACCCCAGGTGGTCTCAAATCCTTGCATTTTGTCTTATGTTCAGATTTCCAGTGAGCTTCTTGGCATTTATGCGAGCTGGGAAAAAAAATTAAAATTACCACCTGATAATTATTATGAACCTAACAAGTAACAACTACTAAAAAGCACACACCCACCATTACAGATGAAACTCACTAAAACAGTAAAAAAGTCAAATAAATAGTGTAAACAATAACAAAACAAAATTAATGCAGCCAAAAAAAAAAAAAAAAAAAATTTGCATGCACTCACCAACCAAATAAGAAACGCATTCAAAAACAGGAATAATAATAAATACTAATGCCTTGAAAAACATAAAAATGTAGAAACTAGAAGAAGGAAGTGATTAATACCAGTTTATATAAATATACAAGTAAATCACATTCCAGTACTAAACTAAAGAGTAAGGGGGGACAAGTGAAGGGCATGGGTTCTTGCATACAAAAGAGTTATTTCCTCATGCAAAAAATCATCTGCAAGAGGCACAGCTGAACTTGTTTTTCTCAAAGGAGGTTCTCAGATTTATTGCAGTCCACATAAGAGAGAAGCAAAGTCTCCTTTGTTCCAAGAAAAAATATTTGCACCCAATAATAATAACATTACAAAAATGAAGCTTATCTCCAGGTTCTTGTTATTAAATTTTAGATTTAACCTAAGAATCATATAGTCGCATTGTAGAACAAATCTGCCAACAGTACCCAGTAACATGCCCAAAAAGACAATTTATTTAAATCTTAAATAATGAAAAATTATATTCTCTGGTTCACAGAACCAATCATTAAACTTCAAAACTTAAATGCCACAACAGTCTCATGGAATTGATGTATTGACATGAAGATCATCTGTCCAGAGATTGCGCAACAATGCTTGCCCAAACACCACCCATAGCTAGAAGCACCAGAACATCCAGTGGCTTGAAGGATAGGTTACCCTACTCAAGTTCATCAACGGCGATCCAAAAAAAAAAAAAAAGGAGAGAGAAATGTCTCAAGACAGTAAACAAGAAATTCACCTAGAAAGTCTTGCAAGATCAGATGCAACAGTTTAAGTTGCATTGTAATAGGCAGCATGTGCCACCTTCTTGCTCATCCACGATACACAGCATCAACATTCAATTTTTAGTAAGTTGTTAGTTGTATTTCCTATACAAGAATAACTTAGTTGTGCAAAGTAAATCCTTAAGCAGATAGGTCTTTCATCCACAGACCAATGCCAAAAACATGAAGCTTCCTATAGCAACTCATACAAAGCAATTACAAATCTGTCCTTTTATGGAGATGGGTGAAACTAGAAAGTTAATAATTTAAGTAAAAATAAAATAAAATTAATTAATTACTCGTTGAAATTAGCAATTGACAAATATATATATATATATATATATTGAAATTGAACTCCCCCCAGTGTTTTTTGAATTTGCCCAAGTTCTTGCTATGATTTTCCTTTTGAGTATATATGTCAAACTTCCATCTTTGGCATGTAATAAGTCCTGGATCCACCAATTTATAAACTTTTCTTGCAGACTAGAACTCAACATAAATTCAAGTTGTTGCTAAAACCACTAACTCTTAAAATTACGCTAGAATTAAACTATTTCAGAATACCAATTATACTGAATTCTATCCAATTATAATGCATCAATCCAAAATTACCTATAAAAACAAAAACTTGTCACAACAAAACATCAAAAACAGTCACTTTAATTGAAAAACAAGAAACCCCAGATTAAAAAAAAGCAAGGGAATCACAAACAAGTAAGCCAAAGCGATCATCTTTAGAGTTACCAGTAGCGGACGGCCTTGCAGCCGGAGCACTTTTTGGTGGCGGGGTTGTGGCAGTGGGCGCAGGCGGCGTCCCCGTTGGGCATTGGAGAGCTGCGATGAAGATGATCAGAGATAGAGCTAGAGCTTGAGCTTGAGCTGTTGTTGGTGTTGGTGGTGGTGCTGCTGCTATTTTCTATGACTATCGCCGTATCTCTCGGTGGGGTTGATTCAAAATTGGCGTCAACCTCAAAGTACTTGGAAGCGGTGTTCTTGACGAGGTGGAGCAATCCAACGGCGATAATGAAGAGAGTAAATAAGAACTGCAGGAACCAATTCAGGTCCACTCCCCCTCCACCTCCAGAGACAAGCATCTACGCCTTTCTCCCCAACTTCTTCTTCTTATTATTAGGGTTTCTCATTCATCACAACCACAATCCCCCAAATCCCTCTTATTATTAATAATAATTCTAATTAGGGTTTATCAGAGATCCAATCCAAAAGCCCAATAATAATAATAATAATAAGAATAAAGAGCTTGTAATTGTATATTTATATATTTGTTGGTAAGGGAGGCTTACCTTATTCGAGAAGTACTCGTATTTTGGAACAACAACGCAACCAAAAAACCAAACGAACACAATTGAGGTTGTTTTTTTTTTTTTTTTTTTTTTTTTGGGGGTTTTGTATTTCTTACCTGGTAAGGAATTTGTTTAGTTTTAGATTTTTTTTTTAGTTTTTAGTGAAGTACTATTGGTTTGGTTTTGTGGGTGATGAAGCGGTGGTGTGATTGGGTCACGTGTCGTAACAGAAGTTGGAAATCACGGCCAATGAGAAGATTTGGGACATTCGAGCTTTGTTTGGGTCCACGTGAAACTCAAATAGAAGCATCATCATTGCTTATCATTTGGGATTTTTCTTCACTCTTGCTTCTTGTTGGAAGTTGCAACTTTTAATCACCAAACATTTGATTTTGGGGGTTTTCCATTTTTCTCTTTATAATAACTTGTGGGTAACCTATTTTAAGGGGAAAAAAACAAACTTGTTTAATTGATATTAATAAATAAAAATTTTTATAAAATAATTTGTAAAATAAATTAAACAAAATTTAATTATATATTATATAGAGAATATTAAACATAATTTATTTGAAATTTGTTTATTGTGATATATCTTTAATCTAATAAAACCCTTTTTTTTTTTTTTTGAGAAACAACTTTATTCGACGTTAAGAAACGTCATCAATTGAACTAATTAAAATTCACCACATTTATAACATATTTTAGTCTAGCCCAACATTCCTTAAATGTTTCTGATTATGTAATGTGGATGAAAGATGTTCCACTACGGAATTTTCTTTCCATTTAGCGTTAATTTTCTAAGAATATTGTTAGTTGTCATGTTGCAAAACAAACTAGAAAACAAGCATCTCGAGTTTTAAAAACTCAAGTTCAATGGTAGAAACTCGAGTTTTTAAAACTCGAGATGCAAGTGATGGCATCTAATGTGGAAAAAATTCCATGTAGAACTCGAGTCTTAGAAACTCGAGTTCCACCATTTTCTTTTCAAATCAGCTCTTCGTCTTCGTCTTCTTCTTCCCTTGTTCTTTCAGTGGATCTCAAACCATCTGTTGTTTCTCTGTTTTGCTTCTGATGTTCTTTGGTGGATCTCAAACCAGATTCTTCCTCTGTTTCCAGATTCTTGCTTCTAATGTTCTTCGCTCAGTATTAGCATAAATCAAGTTTATAAAACTCGAGTTACAAATCGAGTTTTTAAATCCCAAGATCTATGTGGTAGAAGAGTTTCCAACTCAGCAATATGGAAATGAGTCTTCAAGGCTCGAGTTTTATATGGAACTCGAGTATATAAAACTCGAGATGCTAGTTTACAAAATCCTTTCAAACGTTTGTCAACTAATTATATTGTTTTCCCTCACTATGCTAGGCTGCAAATATCCCCTTCCACTACGTACCTCTTTATTCTATTTTTAGCCAAGTTGTCTTTGTTTTAATAAAATAGTTGCAAGTCTTCTTTCACAAAAAAAAAAAAAAAAAAAGGGTCTTTTATTCGACGTTAAGAAATGCTATCAGTTGAGCTAATTAAAATTCACTACATTTCTTCCTCAAAAAAAAAAAAAAAATCCACCACATTTATAACATATTGCATCTTTAATAACCTTACCTTTTATTAATTAAACTCTTTAATAGAACAACTTTTGCTACCAACTAAGCTACAAAAATCATTCTCAACAAAAAAAAAAAAAAAAAAACCTAAGCTACAAAAATCATCTAGCTCCTTGATGGTTTGTTATTGTTATTATTATTATTATTATTATTATTATTATTATTATTTGGGGGTAGAAGTTATTGCTGTCATTATTAGTTTGATAAACAGGTCATGTTGATGAATGTGTGGAATGGGGTTATAACATATAAGTATTGAACTGGATCAGCTATATAAGCAGCCGACATGAGACACGATTAAATTATCAATTGAGCAATTGTCCTTATCAATCATTGGAGATTTTTGTCTAGAATGCACGTGCCCATCTTTCAACTTTAAAATTGAAACCAGCAAAAACGTACTTAATTTATAATATATATGGCTTTAGGATTTTTGGAAAGTGAAAACAAGAATCTCAAAGTATTTACATGCTTTACAAACTAAGAGGAAAGTGTTGAAAAAGTTAAGAGATTATTTAGTGAGAGGTCTAAATTTGCAACGGAATAATAATGGTTTTTAACAACTAATAAGCTTTATTAATAAATAATAAGGGACTTACTCAACAAAAATGTTTTAATTAAATATAAGTAAATACAATAATTTTTTTAAAAAATAATACAATGTTATAGATAAAACATTAAATCAAAGCTTGGATTTTGTGAAATGAACTATTAAAGTCTTGAGCATGACAAGGAAAATACTTATTGAAAATGACAAGACTATTTCATTTCATGCTCATACAATATTCTAAAAATTTCATGAAACTTGAAATGTTTGAATTTATGACATGTCTTTTTTAAGTCCATTAAGCCTACCACTTTTTTTTTTTTTGAGAATTATTATTTTTATATAAGTGATGTCATACTAGTAATCTCATAAATACCTTCGAATAATATTTATAACAGTAATGTCATAAATTCTTTGATGAAGAAATTTCAAATGAAAGTACCATAAACAAACAAAACATCTTTTTCATTTCTTTTTATTAAGTTATAAGTTTTATTGATGAGAAGAACCAATCCATCAAAGTATACGAGGGTATTCTAGATTTTTTTTTATAGATGAATTGCATATCTACTAACTGTGATTACAATGATCCATAAAATCTTGTCAATCATAAAAAAAGGATATGCTCTTGCAATATGCATCCACTCAAATAATTTTTGGAAAAAATTTATCTTCACTTTCTAGAATAGACTTCTCACTCTCCTCAAAAGTTCTAAAATTCCTTTTGCATCAAACACGTGCTCTTATAATAATGGGCCAGATGAAAATATTTTTACACTGCAATAGCACTTAGAACAGATTATATAGGGATGTATAAACACACAGCACACATAATATTTACAGGGAACTCACTCCCAACCTTTATTACTTAATCTCAAGTACAAAGGAAACCATTTTACGATCCTTGAGAATTACACAAAATTTTTCCAAGGCCAAATACACTCTGCTATTGACACCTCCAACAGCCTTAGGGTTAAATGCACAGAATTAACTGTTATGGCAGTTACTGCCTAGTAATTGCTTGGGTCTTGGATAATCTGCCACTTGTATTCTGACTTAGGACACCTTCAATTGATGCTGTCTTGTCATGCTCTCCACGTTCCTTGCCTTTACACAACAGGTTTGATCATCAGGAAAACTAGGAATTGCTTGGTAACTGTCATTGCACATGCACAACCCATGTCTCAGCAGACCATGGGGCCTCTGCCCATCCTCTAGCAGCCCACACAATATGTTCTCACACGTTTTAGGAGGCTTGACCAAGGGAGTCAATACCGTACTGAAGGCTGTACCGGTTTGGCCAGGGGTACGATATATTTCGGATACCGGTTAATATTGGTGTACCGTTTCGGGTTTACCGCTATTTTTTTATATTTATATATATATATATATGTGTGTGTGTGTGTGTGTGTGTGTGTGTGTGTGTGTGTGTGTATTATAATAAATATAAAAGTTTACCATAAAATATTTCCTTAATTCAGAATTAATTATTCATGGTTTTAGACTTTAGTATCAATTAAAAGGAAAAAAAAAAAAAAAAAAACACACACACACACACACACACACACACACACACACACACAATATGAAAAATAAAAAGCTTAAAAGTTACTATTGCATACTAAGAAAAAAAAAAATACTAATAATTTAATGCAAATAAGTTACCATTCTACTCTAACAAAAATTCAAAACTTAAAAAAAAAAAAAAAAAAAAAAAAAAAACTTTTTTCTGTTCCAACTGGTATTGCCCAAAATTGGCCGATATGGCCAATACATGGCCGGTATGGCCGAAATTTAAACCGTTACGAAACGTTGATATTTCGATACTAGTATACATACTGGTACGGTACATACCGGCCGGTACGGCCTGTACCGGTACAGTGTTAACTATCTTGGGCTTGACCCATGCTCAATGCCTCCCATCAGCATTACAGCTCACACAACATGCCTATGTGCAGCACACAAAGTAACTGCTATTAGCCCATTAGCACTTGTCCATGCATTCAGCCAGCCCCCACTAGCCTAATGCCTTGCACACAACATTTAATTATCACAGCAGCCCAGCCCTACCTTGCACTCAAGCCACTAAGCCCACACATAAGAAACCAAAAACTAAGCCACTAATGTTATGCACCACCACATAGGGTCAACATCACCTACTGCTGCCCATCATCAAAATCCATATTTGCCCATCATGCCCCTCCTCTGCCATGAAGTCATGCCTTGCACTTAAGCCATTAAGCCCACATACAAGGAACTAACAACTAAGCCACCAATGCCATGCACCACCACATAGGGTCAGCACTACCTGTTGCTGCCCATCATCAAAATCTATCTCTGTCCACCATGGCCTTCTTTTGCCATGGCCTTAGGGCATTATGTGGAGCAAGGTGCCTCCACATGCTGCCCCCTCATCCCTGCTCATCAATCCAACTCAAGTAGGAAGACTGGACAGGTCCCCTTCAAAGAGCCCTTAGGAGCATTATTAGTTTAGCATAAGGAGCCATGAGTATGTTGAGAAAACATGAGGCCAAGTGATTGGCCCAATGTTGCCCAAACACCTTCATTCCTCATGCCATCATCAGTAACAAGTAAAGCTCCTAACAGTGTGGTTAGTTAGACTGGCTTATATTGCATATTTTAAATAAATAAATAAACAAACAAACAAACAATTAGAAAAAGAAAAAAAGAAAAAAAGAAAAAAAACAAGTTAAGTTTACTATTAGGATTAAGGAATAGGGTTTTCTTTTGATGTAGTCTTAGGCTCTTGGTGAGAGAGAAATCTAATGTGAGAATTGAGATTCTCAAATTGTCTTAACCATGAGCAATAAACGACGCTATTATTTTTTTCATACATGGAATGATTTATATATGTGTGTGCATCTAGTATGATTCAATTTAATTTTTAAAGATTTTTTAAATCACCATCAACCACCTCACTGAATCACACCTAATTGCCCCTCACCCCCCCCCCCCCCCCCCCCCGGCGGCCCCCTTTAATTACTCAGATTGATTGATTCGGTGATCATTGGTGGCAATGGGTTTAGGTTGGTCTCGTCAATTTTTTGTTCACCCCTAAATATGTCTAATTATATGTGTGTATATATATATATATATATATAATGAATATTAATGGTTCGACGTATAGTATAATATAAGCAATGCAAATAATTTGAGGAAAATGAATATACTTCTAGCTAGCTAGTTCGTGTTGTATGTGTAAGTGAGATGAGGACTCATTTGCTCTTGCATTGCCATTTCGCAAGAGAATAGTGGGATATGGTTTTTGATTTATTTGGAGTTCATGGTTGATGCCTGAAGAGGTTATTGGTTTACTAGCATACTGGCAAGATAATTTTGGGAAGCAAAATAATATATATGGAAGTTTATTTGACTTATTTCCTACTGCTTGATGTGGTGTGTTTGATGCAAAAGGAATTCTAGAACTTTTGAGGGGAGTGAGTAGTCTATTCTAGAAAGTGAAGACAAATTTTTTCCAGAAATTATTTGAGTGGATGCATATTGTAAGAGCATATCCCTTTTTTTTTATAATTGACAACATTTTATGGATCATTGTAATCATAGAGTATAGATATGCCATCCATCTAAAAAAAAAATCTAGTATACCCTTGTATACTTTGATGCATTGGTTCTTCTCATCAATAGAACTTATCACTTACTAAAAAAAATGAAAAAGATGTTTTGTTTGTTTATAGTAATTTCATTTGAAATTTCTTCATCAAAGAATTTATGACATTACTGTTATAAATCTCTATCACAGGGAATTTGAAACAATCCTCCATGGGCTCAGAGATTGCAAGGTGGCAAAAAACGCGTGGGGTCGACTGGGGATCAACCCTACCAGTAGTTTCTATGAGGGAAATCTCCAATATTGGATGGAGAAGAACTATAAAGATAATGTGTGTCCGGTGAACAACTACCACCCATGGAGAATTATTTTCCCCTTCGCTATATGGCTGCAGTGGAAGCATAGGAACAATGTGATTTTTAGGAATCGACCCATTCAGTCCAATGTCCACAACGATACCCTATTTAGTGCTTTGAAATTCCAGCACTGTGTTCTCAACCCCAAGCACACAGGCAGCAAAAAGGTATTGAGAGTCAAATGGGAAAAGCCTTAGCCTGGTTGGGTGCGTCTAAACACAGATATCTCAATAATTGGAAACCCCGGTAGGGCGGGTGTGGAGGAATTATCAGGAATGATCACCGGAAATGGATCGGGGGCTTCTCCAGGAGCGTAAGCCTCACCACTAGCTTTATTTCAACAAGAAAGAAGAACTAATAATTTAAAAGTTTTCGCATTGCAAATGCAATGGTAGTGAAAAATTATTATCCCTAATCATGCTTTGGTCCTCCATATAATATAAAAATATTTTCTTATAAAGGATAAACATAGATTAATAGAAGACATTATTTCGAATAATTTATAATTTATGGTAAAATTTCAAGCTTAATATATGCTTTTAGATTTGAATTGCTTCTTCTACCATCAAATAAAAACTTTTTGGGAAAGTTATATTGATATTTTATTCATATATCGTTTTTTTGTTTATATGTCTTTGTTAAAAGTTAAAACGCTGATAGTTTAGCATGCAATTAAAAAAAAAGGGATATTTTTCTTTAGCGTATGATAGCCACAAATTTGAAGTTTTGGATAAAGTGAAAAATAATAATAAATAAAGAAAGGGAGAATGCTCGTATAAATTAAGTAATAAAGTAAAAAATAATAACATTTAATAATATTTTTTTTAACAATTAGATCTCTTAAAAGTTTACTGTATAAAAAATGTATAACTTTATAAGAATTACATTAAATATAACTTGAATCCATCTCTTCCTCTTTAAATATATATATATATATATATATGAATGGGAGTGTAAAAATAATGCGGGGGTATTCACCGTTAAAGTTGCAAATAAAATAGATTTCACTTTTTTGGTTTATGACTTTTTGGGTCAATTCATCAAAAAAAAAAAAAAAAAAAAAAGGAAAAAGAAAAAGACTTTTGGGGTCAATATTTTATGTATTGGCACTATTAAGACAACCTTTACAGATTAATCTGGCACCTTCTCGACCCACATGTGAGTGGGGTCTACACAAGGTGTTTCACTCTTTTGACTCTTCCCCATAATATTCCGAGGTATCTTCCAAGGAATAATTCTTCTACTGGGTTAAATGCTTCTAATCATACAAGTTATATGCCAAGGTGTGGCTAACAACTTTCGTTGTAAATGAAAGAAACAGGAAGATCACGTCGTCTAAAAGTTATTGATCCCAAACTTCATTTGTTAAAGCCAAACTTCATTTTTCTTTTTCTACAATAGGGGCTTTTGCCGATTCGTCTGAGCAGGCGTACATGGGTTAAGGAATATATATTTTTTAATTCACTTCAACGTTTTGGAGTTTAGGAATCCCCAATTCAGTCCATGACAACTGTAAAACCAACCCAATCTTATAACAGGGATTGGTTTGTGTTGTTGTTGAGTTGAGGCCATTTAGTTAGACCTAATAAAATACTGGAGCTTTCATTTAACAATTTAAGCACATTATTTTAGAAATGATTGCAGTTTAAAGATTGTGCAAAATATTCCATCTTCATAAAAATTAAGTCTCAAAATCCAAAATAAATCCTGGAAGATGACGGGCCTGGAATTTGCATTGGATATAGGTGTCTACCAAATTATTTTGGAAGGAGACTTTGAAATCATCATCAAGGCTCTTAAGACTGGCTGCGGCTCCTTGGCCCAATCTGGACATATCGCATATGATATACACTACCTTGACTGTGAACAATATATAGTACCTTGCTTCTTTGTTCACAAATTTATGTTTTTCTCATATAGCATTGTAATTTTGTAGCTCCCTCACTTGCGAGAAGAGTAATTCTCATCTCTTAATTGTTAGTCTGAATAGAGGATGTACTACCAAATGTTAAATCTCTATAATTTAGGCTGATTTGTACAGCCTTTTTAATAATAAGTATTATTTCTTCTTTCTACCTTTTCAGTCAAAAAAAAAAAAAAAAAAAATCCAAACTAAATCAAACTAACATATTTAAAATATATTTTCTTAAACTATTAATAGTCTGGGTCGATTCAAGTCAGAGACATAACCAAGATTTCATCTTTGGGGGATTAAAGTATGGAACTTAATAGCCCATTAAAAAATGTTTCATTTTGAAGGTGAAACCTAGTTTTGACAAAATTCATAGTTGGAAAAGTCAAAAAATGTAATTGGTTTTACAGTGAAGTTGATGCAAGCTAAGAATGAGAGGTTTCCAATGTAAAGGAGGAAAGGTGCCAGTTAGACCCCTGTTGGCTGTTAGGAAGATTCAAGGCTATGACTCTTTGGTGCCGAGCACTACTAGTGACTCCCATCCAGTTGCAAAAGGATGCGGTAGACGATTTATATGACAATGGATTTTCAGGTTCAAACAAGATATGGGACTTGAAAGCAAGAAGGAGATATTATCCTCGATCTGTTAAGTTTGTTAGTCATTCCATGTACATTACAATCAATATATATATACACACACACAAATTACCCTAATAAACACTATACTTAAAAAGTACTTATTGCGAAATGGAAAGTACATAAAAATTCATTGATTATAAATCATTTCCCTTCAAATTCTCCTAAATTGGGGGAGTTTTGTAACCCCAACTCCAAGCCCCCTTAAATCTTTCGAATAATGCTATAGCCACAAACTATTTTACAACATTTTTACAAATTATTGATGTGGCAAATTCTTATTAGTTCTAATATGGGTCCACTACTAACATCACATTTATGTTTACCAATAATTATTGAAAGTTACTAAAGCCACATCAGCAATTTGTAAAAATGTTGTAAAATAGTTTGTGTCTGTAGCATTACTCAAATCTTTCATCTCCTCTCCTTTCAAAAATAACTAATCATGGGAAATGAAATCTCCTCTCATCTCCTCTAATGCTCTAACCATTGCAAACATATATTTATATTTATTTTTTTAAGGAGAGGAGGCGAAGTGGGGAGGGGTGTTAACTCTTAAGCTTTAAAGTTTAAAGTCGTAAACCCTCACATTTTTTTTTTTCGGTGGTAATAAATAAGGTTTTCAGATTCGGACCGTTTATTGAACCGTAAAAGGGAGATGTTTAAAGTTTTTGAGGTCGAACCGAGGTCGAATCGGGATCGAACCGTAATGACGTCATAATTAATTTAATAATTATTTTAAATATATATAAAAACATTAAATTGACAAAAAAAATAGAAAAATTAACTAAAATAGTCCAAAACAGATATAAATAGTATTTTTTATAACATAACTTTCATAATACAAATAAAAATTATTAAATTCTAAAAAAACATAAATAGCTATTGAGTTTCTAAATTATTTTTAAGTCATGACAAAGCATACTTTAATACCTAATAATTTTTATTTTATGAAATCAATAAAATAGTTAAGAGACAAATTAGTTTTTTTGCCCACGATCAAGCCCATTTGGCTGTGGATCTTTTTTTTTTTTCAAGCCCATTTGAATAGTCACTGTTCACATTTATTATGAATTAAAAAAAAAAAAATCAAAAGTTTGATCTAAAAAGTGAAGATGTCCATGCCATTAAAAATTGTTAAAGTTAAATAAATTACAAAACCCAAGAAGCAAGTGCTTGACAGCAAGCAAGAAGTCTCCAGAAGCATTAGCAGTTGACTTCACGCTAAAGCACGCAAGAAGAGTTTCCAGAAGTGGTGAAGAAGTCTACAACATTTTTAGCAATATTTTTATAATAAAATTTATGTAAAAAATTATTATTATCTCTAATTTGAATTTACCATAAAAATTATTTTTTTACTCACTAATATTAACTAATAACAACTTATTACTTAAAATTTATTATAAAATATTATGAAAATATTATACTAATATTTAATTGTGATTTTTTTTTCTTTTTACTTTCTTTTGTTGCATCCATACGTGTTTTTTTTTTTTTTTTTCTCCTCCACACGTATCCCCATCACCACTGACCCACTCCTCTCAAGTCTCATTTTGTTTTTATTTTTTCTAGAACTCTTTCTCCACTGTCCAGTATCCATAGCGTGTCCTCTCTGATTTTATTTTTCTTTCTTCATCTCTAGCTCTCTCTTTCTCATTCTCTTTCTCTCATACTCTCACCCTGTCACACACACATTACTGGCGGAGAAGAAAGCCGGAATTTAAAGCTTGATTAGCCCAAGAGAAGAGTTTCTAAAGTGAGGGAGCTGCATGATGTTCTCCGAAGAGAGAAGAAGAAGAAAATAAAGACATGCTGTGTTTCTCTAGAGATGGTAGTGGTAGAGTTTCTGAAGATATGATGTACTCCCAGTTGTGGTTCTTTTTCTTTTGTTTTTTTTTTTTTTGTTTTTTGTTTTTTTGTTTTTTTGTTTTTTTGTTTTTTTTCCTAAAGGTTCAGATTCAAAGGAAGTAGGGAACCGTGAGAAGCGGTTTGATCACGGTTCTCAAAATCATGAGGTTCACTGCGGTTTGCACGGATCTCTATATTTTTGTCATAAAACGGTTCTTGATGCTAAAAGAACCATAAAGATGAGCGGTTTGAGGTTTCCCGGTCAGACCGTACGGTCCGTTCCGGGTTTCAAAACCTTGGTAATAAATCCTAACTTGAAAGCATGGTTTTAAAAACTAAATCGTTCAAAGAACCGAAAAGAGGAGTGGTTCTCGGTTTTATGATTCGACTGGTGTTGGATTGATGGTCAAACAGTGATATCATAAATAAATACTGTAATTAATAATTTTAAAATTTTAAAAATAAATATATAGTAATTTTATTACTAATAATAGTTAAAAATATACACACAAATTTATGTGAGTTTTCACATCTTAAATTTAGAAAATAAAAATAAAAATAAAAATATTAAAATTACAAAATTGATAATTTTGAAAACATAATATTTAGTGACACTTTTCTTTAGGTCTAATTGTTTTTTCTCAAAATTCTCATGATGGTCCATCATATATGTTTAAATGTAGTCATAAAAAGAAAAATTTAATAGTACATACACACACACACACATATATATATATATATATATATATTATGAATTCATTTTAGAGAAAAATTAAGTGAGTTTTAAGTTTATTCATGTGAAAGATTATATCAATCAGATGGTGGGTGTGGGCTGTTGAAAATCAACAAGTTTTGGATAGAGGGGCCTAACGAGGCCGATAAGATGTGAACTGCACAACGGTCTCAGGGCCAGCCCATGACTCAACTTCTATGAGTGAAATTTGTTTTGGGCCATTACCAGCTCTAGTGTCAAGCACCTTCTTGGGGCATTTACATTTTACTTGTGCAGTAGTAGTAAAGCATGAAAATATGCTACCATATATGGTACAAGAACAATTCTAGGATCACAATTATTTACAAAATTTTTGCTATGACTCACCATGTGGTAAGTTATGGCAAAAATTGTGAGCTTTGTTGTGATCCTAATTTTTCATGGTGCAAAGTCTTGGGCATCTTGATATTGATGAACATGTAGCCTGCATGTGCTTGCAAGGCCGCCAAATGCTTGAGGAATTTTTTGTTTTCGTCCCATGAGATAGCTAGCTCTAGGACACTAAGATATTATTCACTTTTATGGGAGAAGTCCTTCCTCCTCTCACAAGAGGTGTGAGCTCTACCATGAGTTCCACATTAGGGTCCACATCTCATGTGAAAGGAGAGATGTGACTCCTCTTTTAAGAGTGAAAAGCGGACCAAACGCTTAGTACTAACACTTAGTAATTTTTTCAAAATTTCTTCACCAGCAAATCATATAAAGTTGGTTTAGTAATTTCTCCAATAAAAAAAAAAAAAAAAAGATTTAGATAACCTAATCAACCAAAACCCAGAATCAAGAATTATAGAGCGTTAGATCCAAAACAATAGACTTTAACTTCCCCAAGTAGACAAAAGTCACAAAATCCACGCCTATTGTGCCTAAAAAGCAATGGCCATATATTATTAAACTTAGGTGGTTTGTGACGAATTGAGGTCCAATTAAGTGCACTTTAATTTTATTCTTTGCGTTGGTTGGGGCAATTCTACTGATTTACCTCTTGCAAAAAAAGCCACTTTACCTTTTGAGTATCCCCTAAACTAATAGCACAAGTTCTATTTTAGAATTCAAGTAGTAAGTAATAACATTCTCTGTGATATTCCATATATATAATTCGAACCCTCCTCTTCCCTTCCCACTATCTACATATAAAAAAGGGTTATAATTTCATGTGCTTCCAGAAGTTGGGAAATGTGATGAATTAATTTGAATAATTTTTCCATTCATCTATATAATCCACATGTGGGTGGAACTAATGCGTTTGACTGGTACAATAATGGAGGATTCAGTGACTTCACTAGATCCTTTGGAAGGTTTCTTTAAAGTTTGTATTTCTGTTTTTTTTAATTAAGGTTATTTGTTGATTTTGTTCGCTATAGCATTGTTTCATATGAAAGGGGGAAGGAACCAATAAGCTCCTTCTCTCGTGCTTTTTCCATATACAAATACTTGAAATGGTCCTTACTGAGCATCATGTTCATGTCCATATTTATAACCTGATTTTTGGAATCTTCTCTCCCATAATTGAACTTTATTATTATTATGATTATTAAAGCTAAAGACAACCTCTCTTCTAGCTTTTGGTTATTGTTTATTCAAAAAGCCCAGCCCAACTCAATGAAGGCACGTGTTGCCCTGAAAACACATAAGCTTTAGGGCCAAACTTTTCCCTTTAATTTCACCCCAAAAGAATAAAAATGCCCTAAAACAGAAAGTTAAGAATACTTCTTCTAGTCAATGAAAGATTATATTTTTTTTTTGAAAGGAATGAAAGATTATATTTGAACGTGATCATAACAATACTTATTGCTTTGAGCTGGTTGATTCAACATGTGCACAAAGGTGGTGATTCTTTCTTTTAATAAATTAAATGGGATGATTAGCACAAAGAGAGTTAAAAAAGGCAACGCTTCCTCTGTAGATTGAAAAAAGTGAGTACATATTTTCAATCTCATTCTTTCTGCTCCTCCAATAAAAATTTGCTATGTGTACGTTGTATTTAATTCATATCTAATTTTTAGCATTTTTAACTTCAACTTCCTAAAATAAATAAAACCTCAAATAACCCAAACCATCCCACAGGTCCTCTACCACATCTCACCAACACCATCATTTTGCCGAAGCCACCAAGAGGAGTTCACCAACGCCATCAAAGGCCAACAGCCACCATTGGCTATCCATCCACCACCGCTAGTTAGTTACCCAAAAAAAAAAAAAAAAAAAAAAAAAACAAACAAAAAGAAAAAAAAAAAAAATTCAAACCATCCCTACCAGCCAACACCACCGTCAAGATTCCAACGGAGCCAAAAAAGCCTCTGGTCCCTACCAACCACCACCTCCAACGAATGCATCACCCTTCCACTTCATTCTTGTAAAAGCCATAAAAAGAGCTCACCCATCTCTATTACTCTTCCCATTGCCCCACCACCGCCTTTGCTAGCAGCCTTTACGGTCATGGCCAACCACAACCACTAAGCCCACCACTTCTAATGAAACTCTTCACTCTTCCCCTTTCGTCCCTCTCAAAACCATGAAAAACCCACCCAATACCACCACACTACCACCCTTCCCTTCACCTCTCTCCATTCATCAACCAAAATAACCCTTTAGGCTTCAGATTTCAAAATATATAAAACATTCTAACAAATCACAATCTATTCAACCTACTAATAATAACAAAATTTTAGAATTCTTTTGGTGTTTGAGCAGAGATTGGTGGATTTTTATTTATTTATTTATTTTTATGGGTTTGTGAGGAAAGAAGTGGAAGAGTGATGGTTTTTGTCAGAGGTGGTGACTGGCAGTGACCGGAGGCTTTGTTGGCTTCGCCGAAATCTTGATAGTGGTGGCCAGTGAAGGTTGGTAGTGGTGGCAGACGAAATATGATGGGTTCTACTTTTTATTTATTTTGGTAATTGAAATAATAATTAAAAGCTTAAATTTAGCATTTGATTAAATAGGTGGAGATGTGGCATATTTTTATTGGTGGAATATAAAGTAGAGTAGGAAGAATGAGATAAAAGATTTGGACTCGAAAAAAGTCTAGTAGAATACGTTGTGAGATGCATAATACTGTATCTTTAGGTTTTGGTAATGGTTTTGGGGATAACCTTTATTCTTTTTAGAAGAGTTTTGCAATAAACTTGTTGCACGCAAAATATAATGTTAATTTTATATGTTAGGGTTAAATGCCCTGGTTGTCATTATATTAACAAATTCGTAGCCAAGTAATTAATTAGATTAATTATACTTTAGATCTGAATTGAATAACATCACACAAACATGAATCACATAAAATGCCAAATTGATGACCCATGAAAATCAATAGTAAAAACTTGGGGGGATTTAACTGTTAATACTTAAGACAATAAATTCACTAGAATAGAATGAAAGTTTATAGAGAAGATTTAACCTGAAATTTAATGTTATCTAATGTAGTACTTATTGACGTTGGATCTTTAGCATGCACGTAGGACTTTGGTTGATGCTTGAAAAAGCTTGAAAAATTCTAGATCTGTGTACAAAATACACTGACCTCTCGTATATTTAAAAACGTGTTATAGGATTTGTATATATACAAAACTCTAGATCCAGCAGTTGAGAACTACTGAAAAGCCAATTTGTATGAATCTTGATTAGTCGAGATATGCAGTTTAACTGGTCGAGTTAAGTGGATCTTGATTTGTCGTGGTGTAGTCGAAATACAACACAACAGAAGTTCAGTTTCTGCATTAACAAAAGTCCAATTTCTGCAATCCTGAGTCTTCCATTTGAACTTATTGATTTGTCTTTATCAAATATAATCTGATGCCAATCTATCTAGACAAACTACGTTCTAAATATCAGAATTGTTTATAATTAGCCACCCTAAAAATATGGACAACAAACACAG
Source organism: Quercus gilva (assembly GCA_023621385.1). Lineage (NCBI taxonomy): Eukaryota > Viridiplantae > Streptophyta > Magnoliopsida > Fagales > Fagaceae > Quercus > Quercus gilva. The sequence goes on from CM042474.1 coordinate 19,219,163, forward strand.
TTTTACCCACAAAAAAAGCAAAGGTTCTGTACGTGAAATGACGTTGACATATAGGGGGGACATGCATGATTCATCTTATCTCACTCGTCAAATTAACTTGCATTTATGGGGAAAATAATAAGTAACATTGTAAAGACAAAGAGGTTAGATCCGTTTGGATGGGAGAAGCTAAGCAAGAAAAGCCGGAGTGGTGTTTTCCACTAATCCATATCGTGCGCACCAAATGGCCACAGTGAATCTCTCAGGCAACCCCACCCATCTCGCCGTCTCTATATGCCTCGGGCATATATATATTTTAATACAAAACTAAGGATATTTCTAAGTACTTTATATTATCATTAGCAAATTAAGTCTATAAGACCATATCAATATCAGTAATGGGTAGGGACTAAATATATATGCTAGAAACCCATGTATTTTCATTAAAATTGAAATGAGTACGTAGAAGCATTGAAAAAAGTTACTATACGTGGGATAATGAAATGGAAAATTTTGTTAATTATTAGTTTCTGAGAAGACAATTTATTCAATATGATTCTCTTGTTACTATTGGGCTTTGCAGGACCTGACATTCTCAATCATTGTTATCACAATTATTTCTACTAAGGTTTTCAGCTATGGTTCTCTTATGTTTGTTGGTATGCTTCTGTCTTGGTGCTCTAGTACGGTGCCCTTTTACTTAATTCTAGTATCTATATTGTCTCTCTAATATTTTCATTCATCCAGAAAACATCAATTTAAAAATCTCAATCACAAAATGGTACCGAGGAGCCCACTCCCCCACTATAGCTTAGGATTCCAAAGGCTTATAGAGGAGTTTTTTATAAGCCTAAGTACAGGAGAAAAACTCAAGGCTTAATAGACTTTTAATTTTTCAAGTGAGTTTGAGGCTTATACTTATAATAAGCTTTTTTTATTACCGGAAGGATAAAGTTTAGCTACAAAATCGATTGTAACCTTAGGCTACAAACTCACTCAATATTTTTTTATTGGAGGTGAATTTTGACAAATCCACCATTGGATTGCATCTTCTTCTTATATCCTACATGTTTGCAAAATTTCAAAAAAATTAAAGATCAATAGCTATGTCATCAATAAATTTTTAAATTGCAAGTTTTTCTAATTTAAAATTATGCATAAAATATAAGATTATAGATTATATAGTAAATGATATTCGATTGACACAAAAATTGATATGTGCATTAAGAGCGTAAAGAACATGTAATTCAACGGTTAGATTTTCAAAATATACAGTAATATTTATTTTATTGAGTGAGTTTGTAGCCTAAAGCTACAACCAATTTTGTAGCAAAACTTTGTCTTTATCCGAATTACTTGAGAATTTTTTTTAAAAAATAGTTAAGCTTCATTTGTTTATGGTTACCAACCCAATTCATAATCTACTAATAGAAAGGTAATTGCTAATCACCAAACAATATCTAATAATTAAAGAGAGTCCATTTTAAGGTACATTAAATGCACTTTTAAATTTGTAATATTTAATCTAAAAAATACAAAATAATCCATTCCAAATAAAAAGGATTGCAACAGTGTTTATAGTTTATACTCCCAATAATAAAGGTTTAGGGAAAGTATTGTCCATAAACTGATCACTAACTCTAGTTGAACAAAAAAAATTTGATATCATTTTTCTTTATCAGGATTTGATGATCATTTCTTGTATATGATATATTCAATGTATATCAAAGAACAAGTTTTGACAGTTTTAATACGATCCATAATCCACATACAAATAAAACGTAATGAGATTATAAAAAACAAAATTCTGAGAATAGCAGAAAGCAAAGAGAGCTTATGAGAAAATTTGCTCTTTCAATTCGTGTCATCCATTACTGAATAGTAGTGAGACGAAAGCCATGCAAATTGCAAAGCCTAGAAGTGTAGGCATAGCTAGGATAATCTATTTTGTCATAAAGTTGTCATATATATCATAAAACATCCCAGGTTGCTCCGCAGTTTGAGGTTGATGTCTGGTCTTTTTGTGGTTTCACCGAGGTCCCATATCTAGGAGGCACGATTTTTCCCTTTCTGGTTTTTTGATTTGGTTTTGTCCTTGTATGTATCACAATTATCAATCTTATTACCCTCATCATGATGTGATTACCATTAGCAAAGAAGGTTTAACTTTTCAGTAGCAATATATATTTTATATCAAAATGTTACGTCACTCATTCCTTATGTTTGCTTCAGTGCAGTACGATCTAGATATATATGTAGTGATTAACTTGGTAGTGTTCCAATAATTGAAGATTATTTTAATGATTAAGATAACAGAACTTATTAAAGTGAAGTTTGTACAGCAGTCATGGAGATAGTATATATTGCTTTAATTCCCCCAACTCCCTAATAGCTTATTTATCCTTAGATTTTTATTGATTATAGTTTTCTTTAGAATTCCAAAAGGCGTGAAAGGAAAAAAGAAAAAGAAAAAAAAGGGACTTGATGGTATGATCTTCATCATATAGAATAGAAGCCACAATCTTTGTACTTCAAATTTACAAAGACATTGATATATTCTCAAAAAAAAATTACAAAGATATTAAGCCCTCTATATTTATTTTCTCATTAAGAACAAACCTTGGTTTAAAATTCTGCTTTTAAAAATAACCGTCCATATATTATGAAATGATGCATCAATTAGTAGGAACTCCAAATGCAACACAAATTAATAGTGTGATTTTTTTTTCCTCAAGAATAATTAAATTCAACCATTGGTTCATATTAATTTTTTATTGTAGGTAGGATTCAAATCTTATATTCGACCAAAAATAATTTTACTAGTTGAGTTAATAACTAGATTCCACAACTTAACTATTAATATATTAGTTAAATTATTGATTTCATCCTTGATCTATTAAGTAAAGTTTTAATTTAGTCTATTATCTAGTAATTATTTTGATTGAATCGATGAACTTTAAAATCAAATAATATATCATTCTTTATTTTTTTAGGAATAAGCACACACAAGGGGGAGTGAATGGAATCAATATCATCCTTAGGTCTCACTTTTGTTAAATTGACGTAAAAAATTGATTGGTTAGCAGTAGCACCCAGACAAACAACCTCGTTGCATCAGCAAATAAAGAGACGCCTTTTAGAGAGAGAGAGAGAGAGAGAGAGAGAGAGAGAGAGAGAGAGAGAGGTTGTGATCAAACCCAAACGAGCTAAACTTTATGACCCACCAATTTGACCACTCCACACTACTGGCGGCCAAAGCCACACCCAAAACAAAGCTCCCATTTTACTTCTGTATGTATTCCATTGATGAATCTCCCTTTGTGATTTTTTATAGGATAGACAAAAAGCGAGGGATCATGACGTAGTAAAAAATATGGGGGTTTAATTTTTTATTATTTATTAATTTTTGAATTTATATTTAATTTTCAGACTTTTAGGAGCAAAAAATTTATTTCCTTGATTTTAGGTTTTTTATTTTTATTTTTTTAAAGCTTTTACTAGTCAAATTAGAGTTTTATTATGATTGGTTATCAATTAAGACCTATATTTCAGGGATGTACTTTTAAAATTCTCCGGTAGATTCAATGAACTCTAATGGATTTAAGCATTTCGTTAAGTTAGAATTAGATTTGGCCCCTATCTTGCTTTTCGTTTTGTGTCAATTGGTATCAGAGATTTTTAGCGATTAAGTACCCAAAATAGATTGTGTTAACAATAAGGATAGCTATTGCAGAAATATCATTCATGGGTAACCTATTGGAGAGCACGATTCCTTTTGTGATATTCATAAGCATTATAAATTTTATGAAAGAATAAAAAAAAATTAATTGTTGTTTTTATTAGGAAGATTTTCTTGATTGAATACTTGATCCAGAGGATTTATTTGACTTTATGGATATTTCGAAGGAGAGAAAGGTTTAAGTTTGCTTTGTATATATGTAGTCGATATGCCTTAGATTGGAGGGAACTAATTCAATTTTATAGAATCCAACAAGATAAAGACAAAATTCATTCATGGACAAAGATAAAAAAGATGCTTGCAATTGATTTTTTTCCCCTTAGATTATGATGTAATTTTATCATATACAAAACAAGATTATTGGCCAAAAAATTCTTACTTTAGGAATTTTACTAATGAACCCTACCATCAATCATCAAGAGAAGATATAGGTAATGAGGGTGAACAATATAGAATCGAGTTTTGAAGAGAACCTTGAAGTGGTTGAAAAACATCAAGACTTGCAACAAGTTGACGAATTGAAGCCTGAAAATAATATTTTTCAAGAAGTTGTTCAAGAGTACAAAGAGAAGAAGATTGTCAAAAATCATAAAATGGAGATAACTAGGAATATTGTGGAAGATCCAACTTAAGCCAAATATGAAGGTGAGCTCATAACCCAAAATTCCCAAGATCCAATTGATTATTGATGACCACTACAACACAACTTGTTGATTTTCTTGGAGTTGAAAAGTTTAAAGTTTTCTTTAATCTTTCATTGGTTCATATTATACAAATCAACTGAAGGGTGAAGAGAATAAATTTTTGGTTGTGTGAATTGTGAAAAATAATTCCAAGCAGGTTTCTAGTTGAATGAAAATGACCTTAAGTTTTCATTTAAGTGGAGGGGTCTGACGTACAACAAAATATGGTGTTTAAGTCTTATCATTTGTTAATTTTTGAAATTTTAGGAGAGAGAATTTTATTTCATTGATTTTAGGTGTTTTTAAGGCTTTCTTAATCAAATTGAAGTCCTATTGTGGTAGGCTATAAATTCGGATAAGTTTAGATATATTTTTTTACTTGAGATGTAAGTTTTCTGGAGCCTTTAAATAGATCTGCAATATGAAAAACAAAAATTGGATTTCAGTATATCAACAATATTTTACGTAGTTTTTTATTTTTTTATTTTTTTTTATTCTGCGTCAAATTATAGGATTAGGAAGAATATGTTTGTGGGAAAGGTTAATATTTCATATGTCTATTTGTCATGTTTAGTTTTAAATTATAATGCCTTAAATTATGTGGATTTAAACTATGAAATTGTAACATAGGAATGGGTTTAGTCTTACATTGATTGTGTACATATTAATCTAGGCTATATAAATGAATACAAGAAGATGGTAATTTTTTGGGAGTAGAGTCCAAATGTGACCCACTCTTAATCATGGAAACGAAAACACTATTATACACGCGCTATTACACCCTTCCTAAATTGTGATATCAAGTTAAGATTCTAGATGCTTTTTTGCATGTGTATAATAAACATGGCAATACATCATGGAAATAACAAATACACAAGCGCTCTCTCTCTCTCTCTGAGACTTGATTCGTTGACCTCCGTAAGTATGAAGCCACTTTCAATTTTTCTTACCAACTTGATTCCTTTGGCTTTTGGCACACAAGCATCCCCGGGAGCCTGGGCAAACTCTACGTTAATTAGTTTGGTACAGAAAAAAAAAAAAAGATATAAAAGTACGGAAGAAATGGAGAAAAAAAAAAAAAAAGGCATTTTTGCGTCAACAATACAATACTAGAGCAGTTGTTTACTTGTTTTGATGATTGGAATTTGGAAAACAATGGATTAGCTAGCTGTAACAAAGGAAAAAAAAAAAAAAAAAAAAAACAAAAGTAGTAGTGAAGCTAGAATTCCTGGATTGGAACCATGCATGTGCAAGGCACGACCAACGCTAAACGAGTATGCCTCGTGACGATTATTATTTATCTCTCTCTTTCTCTATAGAATACATACAGTGCAACAAAAAAGGCTACAATCCCTATAAACTTGGGAGGCTAACATGGATTAGAGTACACTTACTCCAATCAGAAGCCGCCATCACATTTTTAATACTCCATTACACATCTGCCACGTTGACGATTTTTGATGAAACAGTTGGCATCTCTCACTTGTTTCAAATTGTATAGTAATCATTAGTCAATACTAAAAATTTTATAATTTAGATTATTAGCAAGTAGCAAAACCCTTTGCCCTCTATATTTGGCTGAGAACTAGTAATGTTTTGAAACCTGTCTTTGAGCAAAGATTTTTATATTTTTTTCCTTTCTGCAACCAAACAACTGGGGCATTCCTGTGTGTACTTGGGATTTCAGACGTGTGCAATAAAGCATTGGCAAATCCTGAAAACCAAAATTTATGGTGTTTTTGGGTTTTTAAAGAATTAATTTATTCAAGTTTCTTAACCGACCAATTTAGGGGCATGTGCAGTAGCAAAAAAGCATTGGTTAAATATTTTGCCTTTATTTGGTTTTGAAGCATTGGTTAGATCTCAAAACAAAAACTTATGGTAGCTAGCTAGATTGTATGCGTTAGAAATTTTGCACGAGGCAACAAGGCCTTGACTTAACTAGTGTACGTATTCCTGTTTATATATTAATTATTACCTGAAATCCACTCTACAGTATATGACTATTTGTACTTCTTTCCAATTTTATTGGGAGGATGGATCGAATCCACTACTGCAAGTGAAAGTCGAGAAAGATGGGGAAGCAAAAGAGTGCCATTGGAGTTAATTTAATTAAGCCCAGTTGCTCTGCCAGTGGCAAAGCCACCTTATAGCTTGGCCCCCCCCCCCCCCCCCCCCCCCCAAAATTTTTGATTTTTTCTTTCCATTTTTTTAATTTTATATATAACTGGCCTACAACCCTAAAAATAAAGGAAAGCTTTTGACAAAAACAATCTACCCCTATTATGTCTTCCCCCCCCCAAAAAAAAAAAAAAAAACTTGACCTTCCTATATAACAACGGTTCCTTCAGCTGGCATACTTTTTTTATTTTTTTAATGCACAACCACCATACACTAATTTATAACAACGGTTCCTTTGGTCATATTTGTTTTTGTTTTTGTTCTGTTAAGAGGTATAACTTGAATTCAATCAATATATATGTATATATTTTTGTTTTTTTAAATATATTTTTTGATAATTACAGTAGATCTTAATAGGTATGAATTATGAATGTATTTGTATATTGAACTATCTATTATTATTATTAAGAGTCATAATGTATTTATTGTTAGCAAACCTATACCATATCCAAAACCTTGTTTAAGTAACCACCACACACCCTTGGTGCGATGATCACTCCACATGTATAAGTGCTTGTGGGGTGTGGGGGGTAAAGGCTGGAGTTAAAGTCTCTAGGAGAGAGTTTCACACATATATATACTCAGGTTAGATTAGAGTAGAATTTCTATTTTGTATTAAAAAAAAAAAAAAACCTTGTTCAAATGTAATTGAGTTTTAAGCTTCTAGTGTCTCTAGAATAAGTGGTTGAATGTAGAACAACATTAAAGACACAATACCCGTCAAATTTGTTGTCTTGATTGCATACTTGACTCTAGTCCACCAATTGAGCCTCACTTAAACTCAACACCAACCTCAATTACTTTTTGACCGATTGAGGATCGTGGATTCGGACTTTGTGTTTTGTTTTAAGTCGATTGTAGAAGTGAGTTTTTGTAATCCTAATTAGAGAGCCGATATAAAAGTCCATTTTGCACAACTTTTCATTATGTTGTAGATGCCAAAACCCTAATATATTTAGAGAGAAAACCTTATCATCAACTTATTCAACTTGTGAATTTAGAAACAAAAGAAAAAGGAAATTGTGTTGAGACTTGTGTACACCTAGGATTTTGTATCAAGCGAATTCTCCTACACCAACCACTGAAAATCCTATTGGTGTTTTATGTGAAGTTGCTACACAAAACTATTGCAATCAAATTGTTGATACATTGAGTTAGATCATATGAATTGGATATCTGTGCACCATCAAGAGATTCATGAGATAGAAGAGTCCAACTGGTTTAGAACTACGTGTGCACATGTGAGTAAGTTCTACTAAATTTTGCAATACTAGGATTGTGATATTCTATATTTTAATCTTCCATTTCATCTTAATGAATTCTTTAGCTTGGTGGTAAGTTACAAACCATCGGTAGGGTTTTTTCCATTAGGGTTTTTACTTTGTACCCATATTGCTTGTGTTTAGAATTTATTTTCTGTTGTACTTAGATTTTGAGATATGGTAGTACCCATTACATGCTAATTTGGATCTTCACATAATTGGCTTAATTAATCAATTTGGCTACTAACTAAAATCACCTGGGATTTAAATTTCTCAACAATTATTATTTAAAGAAAAATATTAAGCTGCAAGATTCTAATGGAATATGTAAGAGTGAAGAGTGTTTGTAGGGAACCTAAAAGAATTTAAACTCATTTTGAAAAAAACATATTAGAATAATGACGTGGAAATGTGGACTATCAAAAACTCATGTGGCAACATTGGAAAGTCTCACACACATGCGTGCGTGCGCACAAACACAAACACATTAATTGTGTATGTATGTGTTTTGAATTTATTTTGATCGATTTATCAATATTATATTTTAGGCTCGCACAGAAAAATTGATAATTATGCATTTTTGCTATTGTGCTTTGCCATGGTATATTTATATTAATTTAATGCGGAGTATAACATATGCATGTAAATAAAAAAACAAGGGGAACAAACAAATTTAAGTCTATTGGACAAGAGTCTTGTAACTTAGTGAATCTAATTAGAGTTCAAATCTCGCTCCTCCATTATACTAACAAATAATAATAATAAAAAAAGTTATCCCTAGAGTAACATTAAAATTCCGTAGCTTTCCTTAACCCAGGGAAAGGGACCATTAACACTACCCAAAACGTTTTTAATTGCCTAATCCGGGAATTAGGGATGTGAGAAAGCTGTATTTATCACTCACTTCAAACTCCCACTATCTTTATGCATTAAATTTGATCAACCAGGTCATTTTTAATAACAACACTAGAATTGTCTTTCTTTCTTCGGAGTTAAAATAAGAAGGTTTTCGTTGCATTGCAGAGACTTGCAGTTAGCTAGTGATAAGTGATTAAGAAATTATTTAAGAGACATACAAAAATATTTAAGAAGCAAAAGTGGTCCCCCATTGATGAATGATGATCATGTTCTTAATTTTAATTGGAGCTATAAGATATCTCAATCTCAACACACTGGCGATCGATGTGTTTAAAGCCATATAAATAGCATGACTGGACGTAAGCAAAAGGAACCCATTCTTACATCGTGTCACGCACAAACCTTTTTTCCCTTGCCTTATTGCTATAAAGTATTGGCTAATTTAAAAATTAAGCCGCATGATAAGATCAGAAATGATTGATACACGTATAATTAGAGCTGTAAACTTGAATCGAGTAAAAGCTTGTTTACGTTCGTTTATTTAGTTAATGAACTCAACTTAAAAATTGTATATTGTTGACGATAAAATAAAAGTCGAGTCTTAAAAATTGTAGGTTTTTTTTTTTTTGGATAATTTAGAAAACTTTATTACCACAAAACATAGGAAACAAGGAAAAGAGTTCCCACTAGAAAACTCAAAACCTTGCCCAAAACAAACATCACACAAAGCAGGGCATAGACTCTAGTACAACTCATAGCCTACAATATACACTCAGAGCTGCAGTTGCGCTAAATGACCATTTTCTGTCTACGTCAAGTGGCTATTCTCTTCTTGCGTATAATGATTATCCTTTATTATATAGATTTTGGTAAATTACATAATTGTCATATTATTTAGATTGTTTCAAATTACATCCTAAATTTTAAATTGGTTTAACTAGAACCACAAACTTATTAAATTATTACAATTCACACTTTCAATAAGTTATTATTAATTAAAAGTAACATAAATTCATATAATTTGTGGCTAAAACCTATCAAAATTCTAACAAAAAGTCATTCCATATGAAATTATAATACTACCAGTGCCCTATGAGGATTGTGAAAATTTCCAACAATCAATCATTTAACCATTCTCACCAAAACATTTACATTAAAATTAGTATTAAAGAAACTCATGTCTAAATCACATGATATTTAAAAGAAGATTTATCATTTATTTTAAATTATTTTATAATCTATTATAATATTTGGTTTTTGATATATAATGTCAATAGTTTATATATAATTCGTGACTAAACCATACATCTCACCAATATAATATTAGTTCTTTTAAAATTTGTTATTTTTTTGATAAAATATTCGAAAAAAGATTTGCTATTTGACTCGTTATTACATAGCATAACCTAACCTTCTTTTTTTCTTTCTTCCCTCCATTGCATTGAAATGTTGAAGTCTTTTTCCAAAAGGTCAATTTCATTAATGAGGATGTAGAAAACCAAAATTTAAACCAATTTTTGAATAATTACTTGAGGTCGATCTTAATTGAGGGTCCGGACCTCAAGAACATATTAACCACTAATGGAAGTTAACCAAATAAATTGCTATATATAAGCTTATAGGGCTAGTAAACAATGTTATCTTATTATATTGAAGTTGAAAGATTCTTCGCCTCTGCTTCCTTCAAGCATAGACTGTCTAATAAGTAATACATGCATGCACAATAAGAAATAAAAGAGTAAACTATGAGAGACTATATATATATATATATATATATATATATGATTGACAATTACCACTTGACATGTCAATGTCAAACTCAAACACTCACATAGCGCGTCCCAATCACGCGCCGTTCACCTAGGAAATGGCGGGGGGACATAAAAAACTGTCTCCCCCATTTAAAAAAGCCATATCCTTTACCATTTCTCTATTATATGTGGCCCATTTTTGTGATACGTTGAATCATTGTAGACAGAGAGAGAGAGAGAGAGAGAGAGAGAGAGAGAACATAAATACTAAGATGATTTGTGTGATCTAAAAGTCTCTGTGCGTGCAGAGGTAGAGAGAGCTCTGAATTAATGTAACTTCAAAAAAAAAAAAACAAACGAACATAAAAAGAGAGAGAGAGAGAGAGAGAGATGTAATAAACAATTTGGTATCAAAGGGAAGTTGAAAGAATTGTCTAATATAGGTGAGCTGCAAATGCACATGGGTTCTTGGTTTACTCTTCTCTCCCACATTTCTTTTTGTTTTTGGTTTTTCTTCTCTCCCACATGCTCTCCTCTCTCTCTAATAAACTTTCACTTTCTCTCTCCTCAGTAGTTAGCAATCCAATTCTTTTTTCAATCCCATTTTGGAAGCCTGGTTGACTGTGCAGTTACAGAGATTCCTCAGATCTACAGTGAATGCCCATTAGCTCTTCCAATCCTCAATACTCCATTCTTCTTCTTCTTTGGTTCAATCACAAACAAGAAAAAAAGGTTAGCTTATTGAACTTCTAATGCTTTGAGCTTAATTGTAAATTTTGAAACGTGTTTTTTTTTTTTTTTTTCCGAATGAACGGTTTCATTGGTTTTCGGCTTGTTTTTTTGTTAATGGATCTCAGTTTCATTCTCTTGAATTCAATTTCCATCTTACTGTTTCTGTAGAATGTTATATCATTATCATCCAAGATTTTTGTTTCTAATTGGCACAATTTGTTTTTTTGTTTAATTTTCCAGTTTAAACATTGAACGGGGTTTGGTTGTTCTGTTTTGTTGTCTATAATGGATACTAGAATCCATTTTGGTTGAATACGAATGTTTTGGTTTTGTTTTGAAAATGACAGAACTATTTTTTTTTTTTTTTTTCTCAAAAAGTCATTGAGAGTTTGCTAAGCATACTTTTTTGCCAGTTCATTTCTTTTGGATACTTTATGGCTATCTTATGAGAAAGTTAAACTTTTCCTGGAAAATAAGGAATCTGGAAAAATTGTTTATTCTGCCAATTTCTTTATCTTCTTCAACATTCATTAATTTTTAACAGAATTTTGAAAAATAAAGAACTTCTCTGCATTTTCATTGATTGGTTTTACATGTAACCAATCTGTCAAATTTCGTTACCTGAAATACTTAGATATTAATTCAAAGGTGAAGTAGTACAGCTAAACGGATTTACTTCTATGCAATGCCTTTGATATTGCCAACCAATCTTCTGAAATTTCTTTTCATTTTTCTTTGTTTTAACTTATAAGAGCCTACTTTATGTGTTTTTAGTGCTTGGGTTATGTATGATATTGTGTCCCTTTTCAGACCTTGGGATGTACTAGCCACAATTGCTTGATACCTTAAATGGACTACTCACAAACAATGAGCCTCCCTGTAACTGGTCTTTATGCACCCATGTAATTCTCTCACAATTCAAATCCACAAAATCCTTAGTGTCCTTTGCCAGGATCGGGTACCAGAGGAAGAGCAGGAAAATAATGCAAATTTTCTGATTCTATCCCCTCAGTTTCTTACTTTTAGTTCTTAATTTGCTGCCTTTATCTGAAAGTTCCAAACTTGTATCTTTTTCATTAAAAAAAAAAAAAGAAGGATGGAAGAAAGCAAAGTTGATTTTTTACTTCAAGGCACTTGAATTTTAGGTAAGAGAGTGAAGTATCTGAAGCAAAAGAATTTTTTAGCAAAATTAGGTTTTGAATAGGGTCGGACTTGTCATGTTTATACCAATGGCATATAGAGAGAATGAACTGTAGTTATCTCTTTCTAATTTCTTATTTAACGTATGTAGTTATCTTGACTTTTATTTGTTCCAAAAATTAAGCCAATTATTGTCACCAACTCAGTCATTTTTCCATTAACTTCTGTAATTTAGTTTGAAACAAAACTGCAGTGTGCCTTCAGCATTGGATATTCTCCAAGTATTCTCTAAGGCTATCTTCTGGTTGTGAAGTGCTGCTGAAGACATATTTTGAGATAGTTGATGCATATTCTGAATCACTAAACAATTGTGTGGCAGCATCAGGACGTTCATCTATGTTTTAGTCACATGAATTGGATGTAATTTTAAGTGATTTTCATGGTTCCCGAGATGGAGAGTGATCATTTTGAAGAAATGGATATCGAAGGCCTGTCTTCGATGTGGCCTGAAGATATTGGAACTGATACTGGAAAGCAATTCAATGTAGAAAAGCCCAAAGGGGATCAAGATATGTTGGAGGAGGTTACAATAGTGGAGGAGCCAACAATTGTTGACTTCAAGCGTCTTTTAGAGCTAACAAATTATACTGACAAGGGCTCTTCTCAGTTGGCCTATCTTGTAAAACACTGGGAATATAAGCAGGCAAATGCTGTACGCCTTCTCAGAGAAGAACTCGACATCCTAAGCAAGCAAAGGGATGAAGCTGAGCTAAGAAAATTGGAGATATTGGAGGACCACCGGTTTGAGGAAGAAAGATATGGTTGTGACAAACGTCCAATTTCTATACTGGATGAAATTTATGATATATGGCCAGATGTTCCTAGGAGAAAAAATGATGTTGTTGTCCAAAATAGGAGAGTTGAAGTCGAGGCTGAGTATGATACTGTTGTATACTGGAAACAGCGCGCCATGCATTTAGAGAAATTGTTGGAGGCAAGCATTCAGAGAGAGCAAATACTCAAGGAGAAGCTACAAGAAAGCATACAGAGTCTTGAAAGGCAGTCCTCACCAGTGGAAGAATTGTCGCAGATTTTGAAACGAGCAGATAATTTCTTACATTTTGTACTTCAGAATGCACCCGTTGTTATTGGCCATCAGGTAATTTTGACATAGATAATGTAAATACTCTGTTTATGACTATTTTTCAAGATACCTCAGCTAGTTGTACCTTCATACTCCTTTGTGATTGCTTTCATGGGATTTTATCTCACTAACTGCTGAAATAGTAGATATACATTGTTGTGGCTACAATCAGAAGCTTCTACTCCAGCAGATTGCAACAATCAAGTAGAAAATGTTACTTGAGTTGAAAAGTTAAGATAGTTTGTTCTGGAACAGTATTATCCAGTCCTTAGAAATTTAGCTTTCCTATGACAGACACGCAGATATTTTCTTATTAAAAAAAAAAGAAAAAAAAAAAAAAAGAGCAAGACACACATCAGATATTTTGTTGCCATCTTATCCCTTTTTTAACTTTTCCTTCTAAGGGGAACAAGAGGGAACCTCATTAAAACATTTAACAGCAAAAGATACTCAAATATGTTAATTACTGGTAAAATGCTATGACAATACTCAAACCATCATGCTAAGGTCTTATTTGGGGTCAACTGAATCCTTTATAGTCTTTGTACCCTATATAGGGCTGTGCCTTTGTCATCTGTTTAAACAGTCTGTTTCTCAAAGACTCTGAACACTTTCTTTTTATGTTGCTTCAATCCCTCCCAATTTAAACCATATTACTAATAGATTACAGGTATACTTCTATACTCCATAGATGTATTCATTACCCTATAAGAGATTTAGGGAGTGGAACTTCTGTAAGATTGAGGGAAACAAGCATTTTGATTCCGAATTGTTAGAATAATGGTTAAGTGATTAGATTCATCATTTTCTAACAACTTAAAATTTTGGGACAAAGCACACATATGGAGGAGGGGGTGGGGGGGGGGGGGGGGGTGTTAGAATAAGGGTTTAATGATTAAATTCACCATTTCGTAACACCTTAAGCTTTTGGGAGACTCGGTAATTAATCATGAATAAAATCCTTCATTGACTTGTGTGTGACAGTGCCAGTGCAGATGGAAATTTTACTTCAGCCTTCAGAAAGTTGCAGTTGTTGAACAATGAATTTTCACTTGGGTCATATTACAGTTATGAATTTACAATAAATAACTTTTCCTGAACTCAAAGCTGTGTAACTTGTCATTTTTTTAAAAAACTTATTCAAAATATCTGTGTATGCAAGTCATTTTATGCTTTTATTTCCACTGCCATGGTTTTCTTTCCATCTTTCGGCATTAATGGAATGATTCTTTGATAATTTCTTTCAGGATAAAGAGTTGCGCTATCGCTTTATCTATAATCACTTTCCAAGTTTGCATGAGGAGGTAATTATATGCCACTGAAGTTCTTGTTCAAGGTTTGATGAGATTGATGTATAGTTTTTTTCCTTTTTGCAAGCTGTCCCTTTATTTAAGTTTTGGCCTGAAACCTAAGAACATAGTTCCTTTTTGAGTAGAGTTTGTTCCTTATTATAATTTCTCTGGCTTTCCTGCCGTATCCTTTTGGTTTGTAAAATGCCAATTATGTATTCTTGTTTTTTTTTTTGTCCCCTTAATTTTTTCCCAGGACATTATAGGAAGAACAGATGTTGAAATCTTTACTGGATCTGGTGTTAAAGAATCTCAAGAGTTCAAAAGAGAAGTATTGGAAAAAGGGTTACCAGCAAAGAGGGAAATTACATTTGAGACAGAATTATTTGGAGCAAAGACATTTCTGATATACGTAGAACCTGTCTTTAGCAAGGCAGGGGAGACAATTGGTATAAACTATATGGGAATGGATGTAACTGATCAGGTAATTTCATTCTGCTTTTAGTGGTCACACTTGGATGAGCACTTTACTTATTTGTTGATTTGGTGAAAGTTAGTTAAAGTAGAATTCTACTTATAACAATTAAGGCTTTAAAAAGCTATATATAAACAAATAGACAAAAAGGCTAAAAGGAAAGGCTTCAGTGGCATACAGACACATCTGTTAACATATATACATAATGCTTTTTTATGTTCCTGACTGCACAATAGGTGAGAAAACGAGAGAGGATGGCAAGGATTAGAGAGGAGATAGCAGTACAAAAGGCCAAGGAATCAGAACTGAACAAAACAATTCATATAACAGGTTACTTGGTGAAATCAATGAAGTTTTGAATTTCAACTCATGTGGTTCTAGAGCTGCAAAGGTTATTCTGATTTTACATTTTTTTGTACCCTTTGCAGAGGAGACAATGCGTGCAAAGCAAATGCTAGCTACAATGTCTCATGAGATAAGATCTCCTCTAACTGGAGTCGTTAGCATGGCTGAGATTCTTTCCACATCAAAACTTGATGGAGAGCAACGACAACTGTTGGGTGTCATGATATCTTCTGGAGATTTGGTCCTTCAACTTATAAATGACATCCTTGACCTTTCCAAGGTTGAGTCAGGTTTGAAATTCATCTCTGACCTCCTTTATTTTGGTGCTTCCCATTGAAATAGATACTGTAAAATGGCTTACTCGTCACCATCATCATGCGATATGGCTAGTTTCATAGTGGAAAGATCATACATTTTTATTATTATTTACATTTGCATTATATTCCAAAAGGATTAGTCAAGTTATAATTAGGATTCATGTAATTACTTACATAGCCCAAATCGACCTGTACATGCTCTATGTGAGATTTAACACCCGCTTGTACAACACACACTCATCAAATCCAATCCACATAATCCGCAGTATCACAAGACCTTTATGCAAGGATTATCGAATGCAAGAAATGTGTTCTAGATAGTGAATTGATTACTAACAAATAAGGGTACGCTGAAAGAGATTTGATCAAACTGCATTGGCAGATCCAAAATTCCTTTTAAACAGATCTGTTAAAAGGAATGAAAAGGGTGGACGAAAGTAATAACAATATACAACATCACAATGAATAATTAAGTAGAGTAAATATAAATTCACTATCGCATAATCGAAATAGGAATCTAATAATGAGTGATGTAACCAATACAAGACTAGTAGCATCATATCCTGTGTATTGGGCTCCATAGGCAGGTGTAGTCCCATGTACTGGTCCTATGGGAGAGGGTCATGTAGAACATCCACAATCACCACCAGTGTATCCTTCACAACATTACATAAAAGAACAATATATTTGCACTATGGCCCACGTTAGCCCCATGGATCATGTCACCGAAATCATTCATTGTGTATAATCAAACAAGAATATTATTTGCTAAGAGTACCAAAAAAAAAAAAAAAATTATTTGCTAAGGGTTTTGTAGTTGAATCGGTACTTCTTTATATACAAAGTGCTTAGGAGTCTAGAGCGAAAAGTATTCGAATTGCGAGATTAGTAACATGCTGTAATTTTATTTTTTATTTTTTTAAAGTAAGAATATTTTATTAAAGAACAACAAATTTAGTTCACTACACAATGCACAAGGATGTTTCAAAGGGTGTATATTGAACGTAATTGATTAAAAAAAAAGTCCTAATTAGACGTAATAAATCTAATCCCTAAAGGAATTCTTTGTTAGGTCACTTTAACCAGGCTATAATCTAATCAAATTGGAAGTTCTGTATTTACTTAATTCATTTATTAACAATTCAATTTCATGGGTTAATGGTCAGAGCACATAAATCCCCAAATTGTTTATAAAGTCCTAACCCTAAAATTCTAATTAAATAATTTAAAAATATTATTTTTCATCGACTTGGGGATATAAATCATTGTTAGGGGTCTTATAACATGTTTGGCAGTCAATTTGAAGAATTTATACCCAAAATTTAAAAATCCCTAATTTAAGCTAAAAACCTAACCCTAACGAAGAAATTTCTCAAATTCCCACCAAAACATCTAGAATTAGTGAAATCGACACCAAAGATTGAAATAATGGCCTGAACTGCATACTAGGGGTGGTTCAATTGAGTCAATGATAAGAGAGCCCAGATGGGTCATGATCAAGCAAAAGCCCCAAACTTTCCGACGACATTTGGTTGGAATCCAGTGATAGCTCGCTGTCCCAAGTTTGGGCAGCAATGGCTTTGGGCACAGAACTTGAAAGAAAAATAAAAAATGTAATCTTGATTTTGAGTGATTTTTGGTTGTCTGATGAGTCTCTGTCGTTTTCTAGAGTTTTGGGAGGTAATATAGATTCAATCTTTTAAGGACGTGTAAGTTTATAAAATTATTTTATTTTTTTTCCTTTTAATTTATTATATTTATATATTTATATTTTGGTTTTACACCAACCTTCTCCTTTCTCTCTCGATATAGACATTATGTATAAAATGTATATATGTGAAGATGTTTGTACATAAAAAGGCACACACATGGGGTCAGAGTTGTGCATTCTATGCGTAGGAGTTCTCTTCTCTGTAACTGATGGAAGATTCTCCTATACTATACTACCATTGCCACTTTTGTTGTTGATGGTAGGATTAGTGAGACAATTTTCTTCAAATTGTTTACTGTCTATTTTTTGTCACATTCAACTTTGCCCACTTCATGCTGATTTTTCTTTATCTAATTTTTTTCCCTTTCCTTTAGGTGTTATGAAGTTGGAAGCTACAAAATTTAGGCCTAGACAGGTAGTGAAACATGTGCTTCAGACTGCTGCAGCATCTTTACAGAAAATTTTGACCTTGGAAGGACATGTTGCAGATGATGTTCCTGTAGAGGTGAGAATTTAGATGAACTTGCCTGCCTCTTTGCCCGAGAGTTTCGAATAATTTTTATTGTTACTTTTTTCCAGAAACTATAGATTTACTGTAATGCAATGTTGTCACTAAACTATATTACTAATCAGATGCACATGCTTTCCCCCCCCCCCCCCCCCCCCCCCCTCTATTCTTACTGAAGATTAGAAAAAGAAAATGTCATAGAAGTGAGTACCCCAACACTGACTGGCACTTTACATGTCATTGTCTGAACTCATTCATTATGCAGGGAATAAATATTCCAAAGAAGCTAGGTGACTGAAAGTTAGAAACAAGATAATCAATTATTTTGAATTACATTCACAGCATGTGTCTCCAAAAAATTTAATTAGGGCCATTGAATTTGTCAAAAGGAATTACTTGAAAAAGTAAGATATTTAAATAATATTATGATACAAAAATCGTAGCTTTTGTATGTCATACCACTGTAAATGGTGAGATACACTGTTTATTTTAACAGTATTAATATTTCTTTTGCAAGTTATTTTAAGCATTATATGTTGATTCTCAGGTTATTGGGGATGTTCTAAGGATTCGACAAATTCTCACAAACTTAATCAGGTACTAAACTTCATAGGAGGGATGTTTATTCGTCAAGGATTCCTTAGATGTTGTAGCTATATTATATGAAATAAAAGGTGTCTTGCATCTAGCTTCGAGCTTGGAATATATTTTCCCAGACCCCATTTTTAATCATGTTTGTATTATGATCAACAGCTTATCTGGCTGTACCTTTAAATACATTAGTTTTTGCTTGTTGCAGCAATGCTATCAAGTTTACTCATGAAGGAAAAGTTGGGATAAACCTTTATGTGGTACCAGATCCATCTTCTAGAAAAGGAGAAGGATGTAATCAAAACTCAACTGCAGATGATCCAACAGTTTCAGCAAATAGACCAAAAGAAAAGAAAAACTTGCCAACATTTCAAAGTAGGTTTGATTGGAAAGGTACTCATGATCGAAGACATGGTGAAGGTCATCATCCATTAAATGAAGAACCTGGAACTCCAGTTAAGAGTAAGGACTCAGTGGATGGAGATAATGAGAAGCAATCTCATTCTCCTGAAATGACAGTGTGGATACGCTGTGATGTATATGACACAGGAATTGGAATACCAGGTAATGCACCTCTCTGTTGATAAATTGAAGCAGAGAATCAAGAATTTGTATTTATATATATTTTTGGAGCTGTTTCTTTTATGTTCTATCTCTTCCTTACATCTTGTAGTTGATTCCTGTTATTGGGAGTAGTAACTACATTTTTCATTATCATATAACAGAAAAAGCTTTACCTACACTTTTCAAGAAGTACATGCAAGTAAGTGCGGATCATGCTAGAAAGTATGGTGGGACTGGATTAGGACTAGCAATCTGCAAACAATTGGTATATTTTTCCTCCCATCAGTAATTCTATTTATTGGAACTTACCCCTTAAGCCCCCACCACCACCCCCCCCGCCCCCCAAAAAAATAAAAAAAACTATCTCTGGGACAGTATGGGGAAGTTGACATCTGAAGCATTTGTGCTTCACTTGTGACTATAACATTTAAAAAAAAATCTATACGTATATTATTCTATATAATCTATTTATCAGTATATCATGTTATTGAATTATTTTTCAAGCATGTAGCCCTTGTCAAATTTTCTTCTCAATACAAGTTTTATGCTGAGAAGAATTGAATCAGAAAAAAAGTTTGAATAGTAGAATAGATAGTTTATACATGAGCCATGCTAAATCTTAAAGATCACTCAAACATGCAGCTGTATTACTGTGGTAGTGTAAAAGGTATTAGAGGTCAAGATTAAGTTCCTTTTTTAAAAAAAGGAATTTTTTTAGATATCTTTCAGCAAGTGACAATTTATTGTTCATTTTTTATCAAGACAAATTTCTTGTTCATTATTGTGCAACTTAATCTTGTATCTTAGGTTTTTGGTTCAATTGCATGGTATGAAGGTCAAATATGCTGTGGTAAATTTATGAGTATTGCTCTAAAATACACAAAAGACAGGACTGACTGAATGATGCTCTCAAAATTGCTGAGAGATCCCAAGGTGCAGAACCTCTTGATTAAAAAAAAAAAATGAAGGATTTAAAGGGACAATTAGTTATGGATAGTGGACTGTACAGTAAGAATAGCATGCTAATGGTTGGTAAACATGGAATTATCCAGGTCGAAGGCTCATGTTAAACATGGAATTAACCAAAATTTTATTCTAAGAGCATGTTTATGTTAATGCTAGAAAAAGCATTTACTTGGAAAGATCATTGTGTATGACATTCATGTTTCATTCCTTTTTCTGTGGTTCAAAATTTTCCAGTATTTTACTGTATCGAAACAATTTGATTTCTTAATGAAACACCATTTTCCTAACCATTTCAAGTATTTGAAATAGGTTGAGCTGATGGGAGGTCGTCTCACTGTGTCTAGCCAAGAACACCGTGGGTCTACATTTACGTTTGTATTACCTTACAAGGTTTCAACCACATCTGATGATTCTGATGATCCTGATGAGCTCTCTGATATGGCTGATCATGATGCGATGACTGATGATTCAACTGAGAGCTTTTTCCAATTTCAGCCTCGCACTTTAGGTTCACTATTCTCTTCGAATGGGTCCAGCAGGACCCAAAAGTTTCTACCACATAGTATGGGGTATCCTAGGCCAAATAAACTCAATGGGTTCTCAGAGAATTCTTATGCATTTCCCTCCATTAATGTTGGATCAAAAGAGCCATCTTCAGTTGAGGATGCCTGTTCAATGGTTGATGATGCAGCGACACTATGTGAACCAGAGAGTTCATCCAGCCATACCTCAGACCCTGGTAATAGACATGCAGTTTGTAGAGACAAACATACTCAAGGTGACATAAGCAATCAATTCCAAAATCCTATTACAAATTCCACTGATCACACTGAAGTAAGCAGAGAAGTGGCTGTAGAGGTAAAGACAAGAGAACCTCAAGGAACATGTCAGAGGCAGGAGAAGTCTGACACAAGTTCCCGGTGCATTTCTAGTAGCAGTAGGGAAGCACCCAAATCAACATTAAAACCTAAGATCCTCCTTGTTGAAGATAACAAGACCATTGTAATGGTGACACAGTCAATGATGAAGCATTTAGGCCATACCATAGATATTGTGAATAATGGAGTTGAAGCAGTGCATGCAGTTCAATGTCATACTTATGATCTCATTCTGATGGTAATTTCTAGAATGCCAAATTTTATGTTTTGTCGCTGTTGCTTTTAGTTGGCTTGGTGTCATTCATGTTTTGGGAAATAGAGATCATGCACACACACTCTTTGTCAAATATGATCTATGGCACTAACAATTGCTTGCTTTCCCTCTTTATCCTGATTTTAGAAATTAATCCTTAGTATGGAATCAAATGGAACGGTCGTAATGACTATCTGCCTTGTTGACAACAAAATGAGTATATTTTTCCTTCAAGGCTTTCAATTCTATAACTCTGACTCTAAAAGGTACATTGTGAACCGTAAACATTTGAACGGGAAGGTCCATATCCCAGTATGACAAGAATCAAGTGATATTTTTAGACAATGGCCAAGTGCAGTGATCATGCAAAATGCCCTAGTTACCACCTATTTTAGAATCTACTGAAATCTGCACCTCTCTGTATCTAATTTTAACCTTGGCATAGTATTTGAGCACAAATGATGGAACTTCCAAAGCTATTTCTAAATCACATGGGATAGATTTCTTTGTTTATTTTGTGAGTTCCTCAAAGCAGCCATGAACTTTTTTCAGGCTATGCTTGAAGAGGGGCATTTTCTAGAAGAAACATTTTTGCTGTTATACCATAGGAGGGACAACTAAGTATCCTCACAAACATAGACAAAACAGCTCATCAATCAGAGCTTGAGAATAATCTTGAGTTCATCATTCTGTTTTTATTTTATTTCTATAGATTACCTTCTGGAGTCAGGAACAAAGACAAAACTGCAGGAAAACTGAAAATTAGTTTGCTCAAGACCTTGTTATTTTGTACTAAGCAAAATAATTTTTTAGTTTTGGTAATTGTATACCATATGAATTGTGCAGGATGTCTGCATGCCAGTTATGGATGGCCTTAAAGCTACGAGAATAATTCGTTCCTTTGAGGAAACTGGCAATTGGGATGCTGCAGTGGCAGCTGGAATTGAACAAGCTGTGCCTTCAGATTCATTACAAAATGGTTTGAGTTCTATGCCATCTGCAAAGAGGATGCCCATCATAGCGGTGAGTCCCTCTAATCTTATTCACCCACAAAATTGATGCTATATTATTTTATCATTTCTAGGTCTTCTCATCTTTGCATATATATATATATATAAATATTTGTGTAACTATATTACCTATATATTTTTTCAATAACAGATTTACTTGCATGGACTTGTATACTAGTTGAGGATGTTATCCTCTTTGCCTCTGCTCTATAGTGGCATAGATCAGCTAGATTGATCAACTTTAGGGTTTAATTCGATGATGTTCCTAATTAAAAATTAATCTGTTGCAGTAAAGCAATTTCAATATGTGACCATTTCTTAGCAGTCATAATTGTATGACAATTGACAAATTAACCTTTAGAGGTTTGACAGATAGCTTGACTTCTCAATTCTCACAATGATTATCTTCTCTACGTTGATCTCCACTTTTTGCAACTTTAAATATTGAGGTTTAATTCTATTTATGATAATTATTAATAACAATCATCATCAGTGTTATCATAATTTATATTATACATACATATATGTGCATGCCTGCATGTTTGTGTGTGTGCCGGTTTACAATGATCTATCCACTAACTAAACAAGGTGGTACAAATGCAGATGACAGCAAATGCATTGGCAGAGAGTGCAGATGAGTGTTTGGCAAATGGTATGGACTCATTTGTGTCAAAGCCAGTAAATTTACAAAGATTGAAAGAATGTCTTGAAAAATATTTACCATGATGTCTTCTGTAAATTTATGCTTGTGTATAAAAATGACAGCGTGCTAGGAAAGTTTTGTAATCAATATATCGTGTTCTTCTCAGCCATTAGCATCTATTTAGAAGTTGTATAGATATACGTATTTTTCTTTCTCTGGTCTCCGTCCAAGAGCATCTAACATTGTCTTCTAAGGATTGGAGTCATCTGTGAATTTTTACTAGGAGTTAAAAAGTGAAAGCAAATGCAGAAAAGTGTTTTGTGAAATCTTCTGGCATGAAAGATGCTCGGTATTCTTGACAGTAAAAGGTATTTTCTATTACACTCTCATTACTAATACCAGACCAGATCAGGCTCGTTGTAAATACAGACAATAGACTTAACTCAAATATTTAAGTGACATTCAAATGTCCTATAAGGTGGCATTCTGATATCAACACCATGAAGCAAAAGCGCCATCACGTTATAAGGGACCTTAAATTCACGTCATTATCTACATGGGTAGTTAATTTTTACCATTAAGTTTATAAGGGACCACCTAATTAATTTCTTATAATTAGGGTTGTAAAATGAATCAAGCTTAGCTCAAGTTTGACTCATCAAGATGCTCCAATGAGCTGTTTCATTAAAAAATAAAACTTGAGCTAAAATTTGAAGCTCAATTATTTAACGAACCATGTTGAACAAATCCTAGCTTTGTTTGATATGTTCGTAACACTAATATCTTGTCATTTGAATAAAAAATTTGACAACAAGATGTACTTTTGCTTAAATTTTTGTTAAAGTTATTACTATTAAGGTGTAAAATAATTCACTAGTAGATCCAGAGATAGTTTGGTGGCCAATACACATTAACAAATGTCAAAACATAAGTTTTGTAAAGTTGTAATTTACAACTGTGTTTTTGTTTGCTTTTATTCCGTGCCAAATTTGATTGTAATTATTATCAATCGTATATACCCCGTATTTATTGTGGGATTTATTGTAAGGGTTGTGTGTGAGAGAGAGAGAGAGAGAGTGTGAAGACTCAAGAAATTGAAGACTGAAGAGTTTTCGCGGGTATATCGCTACTAAGCATCCCGCGAAATGGTGCATGTGCCCTGCACGTGCTGAAAGCTGAAGAGTCATGCCAGGCTGTCATTTTCGCGAGTGTCTCGCTGGTAAGGCCTTCCCGCGAGACAGTCGCGAAACATTCTGCCTGGAGGATTTTTATGAGTGGCCTTTTTACCCTTCACCCACTCTATAAATATACCCTCATTACCCACATATGCTGGTGTGGCTATTCAGAAAGAAAAACCCTAGATAGGTTTTCTACAACTCACCCACCCATCTTTTGAGAGAGAGCTACTCCTCCTTAGTGAGAAATCATTGTAGCCTCTTCTCCATCCCTCTCCCATTATCATACCTTGAGAGGAGATTTGTACTCAAACACAACCCACACACATTCAGAGTGTAGAGAGTGTTTTGGAGCTATTGGGAAGCATTGGAAGAAGCCAAGGATGGCAAATGCAACATGAAGCTTGTTGCGGAATCCCGAGAACTAAGACAAGACACGGTTCCGAGAAGCCTTGTTGGAGTAGGAGCTTGGAGGGCTTAGATACATTGGGTAGACTAGGCTTGGAGGGTCTCTTGCTAACCCATGTATCCCAACTGATTGTCTAGTGGATCGATTTCCGCTTGGAGGGTGGCGGAAAGGTTTTTCGTCGAGTTCTTCGGTTTCCTCTTCGAGAACACGTCTTGGTGTTTTCTGTGTTTGCACCCTTCTTCTTTACTCTTGTTTATTTCATTTTTACTGCGTGTTGCTTTAAATTTGGATTAGAGTAGGTGTATTGCTCATACGCTTGTGTTTACACTATTCCGCACTTATCATTAAGTTAGTGTAAAATCAACCAAGCCGTAACTTTAATTTGGGGGTCTAAATAGCTCGTGTGTTTTCAACACGATCTTCGAGCTTTCAATTGGTATTAGAGCGGGTACACTTGTTGTGGTTTAAATACCTAAGTGTGATCCTTGACCCCTTGTCTATTTGCCATGGATTGTGCTTTGTATACCTCTTTGTATGATTTGGTTGGTGATGAATGTAACATGCCATGTGTTTGTGAAAATGTCTCTATGAGTGTTAATCCTCATAATTGTGATGACATGTTACTTGAATCTATGGGTGTTGTTGACAAACTCATGAAGAAAGAAGTTAAGAAGTTTCAAAAGAATTTGAGCAAGTTCATTTGTGAAAAGGATGATTTGATTGCTAAGCTCAATGAATCCAATAAATTGGTTGAAAAATATAAGAAACTTGCTGAAAATTCTTTTGAAAAGCTGAAAGAGTTTGAATATTTGAATATGGATTTGGATGCTAAACTTGTTTTGTCTAACAAACTTGTTGATGATCTTAAATCTGAAAATAAATCTCTTAAGATGCATGCCAAGTGTTTGATTGCTGAACCTACTGTTAAAAGGGATGAAACTATATGTTGCAATCATGTTGTGGTACCCGATTTTGTGCCTATTATTTATTCTATCTCAAAGGACAAATCGGTGTACATTCCTCCACACAAAAGAAATCAAAAAGTGGAGAGAAAGGCTCTTAAGCCACAGCCTCTGTTTAGGTCTCAACCCAAGGCTTTGGATGGATCTAAGTTTGTTCCAACTTGCCACCATTGCGGTGTGATTGGTCATATAAGGCCTCAATGTTCTAAGTTGAAGAGAGAACAAAACCAAGTTGTTAGATCCATTCTCAAAAAGCTTAATGGACCTAAACACATTGTTTGTCACCATTGTGGTGCCCTTGGTCATCTTAGACCTCATTGCTCTAAGTTTCAAGGTTTTAAAAGAATTAAAAGAAAAGAGAAACTTGAGCTTCTTGGAAGTTGTGCTAAAAATGATAAACCGGATTTGAGTGAAAATAGCATGTTGTTAAAGAAAGTGTTTGATGCTCTTAACTCCTTGACTATGTGCATCTCCGGTTCTCATTCTTCCAACCCTCGTCTCACTTCTCTTGAGACACTCATTCCAAACAATCATTCCGTTTGGATGAGGAAAGGTTCCTATGGTTGAGCTTTTGCTCTTTTGGTCCTTGATCTAATTCTTTCGATCTTTGTAGGACCCTTCATGCATTGAATGTCATATCTTCATGCATTTGTGCACATTGCATTTATTTGTATGCATTGTTTTTGTTTTGATCTTACTTTTTTGTTTTAGCTTTGTGTGAGTAAAAAATCCAAAACCACATAAAAAGTGAAAAATTCAAAAAGTTTGATTGTATATGTTTGAGCACATTTCACATGTGAGTTTGGCCTAGTACATTCGTACTTATGGCGTAGTGCATTTACGAGCTTGGCTTGTTATGTATGCACCTATTTCTATGTGGAAGAAATCTTGAAAACTATGTGTGACTGTTGTAAATAGATCTTGAAGCTTGTCATGAATGATTGGTCAATAGTCTTGTTGGTCTTGATACTTGCATAGACTTGTGTCTATATCTCTTCCCACTTTATTTTTATGTTTTTGCAAAAAGAGATCACTAAATGTAAATCTCAAAATGAAAAGAGATATTGAGCTGCAAAAGCCTGTCGCACATACTAGTATTTGACTAGGAAAAAGGGAAAGTAGCTCTTTTAATGTAAATTTTATGGTGCTCAAAAAGCCAAAGGCTAATCATCAATGTTGAAATATCATAAATTTTAAGCACCTATCTCAAAAATGAGATGTTTTGTCCATACAAAAGAAAATGGACCAATTGTTATGCTTTATGTAGAAGCCAAATGAAAAGTTTCTAAGTTATGTACTCAATGTGTGGGAGGTCATATATACTCATGTCTATAATGGAGATAGTCCACTTGATTTCGTATCAGCTGTGTATGACTCGTTTGAATTGATCATTGAAGCTTCACTTTGGTCTAAGGACTATTCCACACTTGATTCCCACACACAACACACAAGTTTAATGTTCAATGAATGCCTATTTCATTTGTGTGTTTGTACATGCTCAAATGTGATGTGTGTGTGCTCAACCATATGCGGTTCAAATAAAAAAAAAAAAAGATTTTTGTTCTTTTTGTTTGATTTTGGAAGTGATTTGTATCTCCCATGTCTTTCAAAGTTTTTAAAGTGTTTTTGTGTGAAAAACATGTTTTCTAGGTGTTTTTGTGACCTATTTCATGTATAAGCTCAATTGGGAGTTAAATGGCCTAATTTTAAAGCTTTTTCAGCTTTGGACAGAGAGTTTCGCGAGTGTTTCGCGAGTATCTCGCGAGTAAGCCTTACCCGCGAAAATTTCGCGAGTACTTTCGCGAGTCAACTTCCCGCGAAAATTTCCAGATCAGCTTTTTAAAGGGCTTTTCGTGGGTCTTTTGTTTTAAACTTCTCTCATCTTCTCCCGAACCCCTGTTTTAAGGTTTCAACATCTAAACCCAACTAATTTTAAGTGTTTTACATTCCATAAACATCTCTAAGGTAATCTTTAACTCTTTTCATTGATTTTGTGCCTTAGATTACGTTTTTGGGGATTTTATGTTCATAGTTGGGTTTTTCTCAAATGGGAGTTGGAAAACTTAATTCTTGTCAATCTTTTTGATTGGGCTTTGTTTTAAATGATGATTTGGTTTGGTTGTTGGCCCCTTGTGGCAAAAATAACATGTATTTAGGCAAGATTTTCATATGTTCTTGCATTATTTATCATACATGTGTAATGTGTGCACTCTAAGTGTTTGATAAAATGCCCAAATGGCATTTTCTCGCTGTTTTGGACTCTGATGAGTTCCAAACTTTGCGAATCACCATGATTATTCATGTTTATCATGTTTTGATCATTGATGGTGTGTTTTGTACACTTTGCCCCTTGAGTGCCTTACTCATGCATTAGTCATGCATCACACATGCACACTAGATGCAATTTGCTGCACACACTCTAACACTTGACATGTTTTTGCATTCACTCATGCTAGTTAAGTCTTTTTAGACATTTTAGCACATATAACATGTTCTTGTTCCATGTCATGCCTAGGTCCATATCATGTTCCATCATCCTTAGCATGTCATGTTCTTTATGCTTTGTAGCATTTTTTTAATGTTTGTATTTTGTTTGAGCTTCATTTTCTCATTCATCTTGCACTCCTCATGCATCATCTTCATATCTTCTTTTCTTTCCCTCCTTCCTCTTGATTAATTTGTCTATTCGTGACAAAAAGGGGGAGAGTATCGTCATTTCTATATGACTCATGTGCACACTCTTAGGGGGAGAAATTCTACCTTGTGCACATTCATAGGGGGAGAAAGCCATAGGAAAGATGCATATGCCAAAGGGGAGAAGACATTTTTTGAGAAAACCTTGTTTCACTTTATGCTTGGTTTCTCGTTGCTTTGTGATGCTTTGTTTTGCTTTGTTACTCTCATTGCATCGTGCTTATGTGTTGGACATGCTTTTAACCTTTTGCTATTATGCTTTATTGGTTGCATGTTCGGATGATCATTTGCTTTGCTATATGATCATTGTAGTCATTTCCATATGACTGTTTTGGTGTTTGATCAAGTTGCTCACATGTTTCACATCTTGATTACTTGATCGCTATTTACTTGTTACATTATACTTGTCCATTTATTACTTGCTTTACCCTGAGGGTCTAATGTGTTTTGTGCAAGTGTTTCAGGTTATAGGTATATATGTTCCAAGTTCATCACAACTCCTATGATTCATGATAGGGGGAGTGATATGATAGGGAAGTACTTTATATTTTGTACCCATGTTGTTTTTGTAAGCTTTAAGGGTTTGTTTCATGCATAGTTTGTAGGCCTTTGTGGTTTGTGCCATGCATTTGCAATACCGTGCCTATGCAGCCTTTATGCATGTTTGCTTGTTGTTTAATGTCATGCATTTTACTTCAAGTACATCACTCTTGTGCCCTTGTAGGATTGTTCCTAGATGCATACACGTTCTATGTATTGGTTGAGTGATGAACACTCTTGTGCCCTTGTAGGATTGTTCCTAGATGCATACACGTTCTATGCATTGATTGAGTGATGAACACTCTTATGCCCTAGTAGGATTGTTCCTAAATGCAAATACTTTGTGTATTTTGCATTGGTTGAGTGTTGGAGGTGCAAATGACACTCTTCAAATGAGCTTTTCATCTTGCATATCCGGATGTTCATTCCCTGTGTGAATGAGCATAGTAATTGCTTCTGTATAGTGATTACTTGTTTGATCTTGCCATGATCTAGTGTCTCTATTTCATTTTGCTCGATCATGCTATTATTGCTCCATATGCTTTTCAAGTTTTCTGCATACAATGATATTATTTTGTTGTTGTGTTTCAGGAGTTACTTGTTCATATGTTTTCAAGAGCACTTCAGAATCTAGATTTAGGTGTGAGTGAGTTTTGCTTTTGTTCCCAAACTCACGTTTAAGTCTAGAGTCTGTTTTAGGGTTTTGTCACGAAATAGCCAAAAGGGGAGATTGTAAAGTTGTAATTTACAACTGTGTTTTTGTTGGCTTTTATTCCGTGCTAAATTTGATTGTAATTATTATCAATCGTATATACCCTGTATTTATTGTGGGATTTATTGTAAGGGTTGTGTGAGAGAGAGAGAGAGAGAGAGTGTGAAGACTCAAGAAATTGAAGACTGAAGAGTTTTCGCGGGTATATCTCTACTAAGCATCCCGCGAAATGGTGCATGTGCCCTGCACGTGTTGGAAGCTGAAGAGTCATGCCAGGCTGTCATTTTCGCGAGTGTCTCGCTGATAAGGCCTTCCCGCGAGACAGTCGCGAAACATTTTGCCTGGAGGATTTTTATGAGTGACTTTTTTACCCTTCACCCACTCTATATATATACCCTAATTACCCACATATGTTGGTGTGGCTATTCAGAAAGAAAAACCCTAGATAGGTTTTCTACAACTCACCCACCCATTTTTTGAGAGAGAGCTACTCCTCCTTAGTGAGAAATCATTGTAGCCTCTTCTCCATCCCTTTCCCATTATCATACCTTGAAAGGAGATTTGTACCCAAACACAACCCACACACATTCAGAGTGTAGAGAGTGTTTTGGAGCTATTGGGAAGTATTGGAAGAAGCCAAGGATGGCAAATGCAACATGGAGCTTGTTGCGGGATCCGGAGAACTAAGACAAGACACGGTTCCGAGAAGCCTTGTTGGAGTAGGAGCTTGGAGGGCTTAGGTACATCGGGTAAACTAGGCTTGGAGGGTCTCTTGCTAACCCATGTATCCCAACTGATTGTCTAGTAGATCGATTTCCGCTTGGAGGGCGGCGGAGAGGTTTTTCGCCGAGTTCTTCGGTTTCCTCTTCGAGAACACGTCTTGGTGTTTTCTGTGTTTGCACCCTTCTTCCCTACTCTTGTTTATTTCATTTTTACTGCGTGTTGCTTTAAATTTGGATTAGAGTAGGTGTATTGCTCATACGCTTGTGTTTACACTATTCCGCACTTATCATTAAGTTAGTGTAAAATCAACCAAGCCGTAACTTTAATTTGGGGGTCTAAATAGCTCGTGTGTTTTCAACACGATCTTCGAGCTTTCAAGTTTCATAAGTAAAAATTGAATTAAGCTTTTAAATCGAGTTACTTAATCAACAGAACAAGGCACAACAAGCTCTAGCTTAGCAAATTTATAAATGAATGTACGATAATGTTGACTATTTTACTGTCAAATAAGACAGAAAATGCATATTAATAGTTTTCATGAGCTATTTCTAAAGTTATTGTTCCGTCTAGATTTGGGCAACTAATTAATTAGCTCGATAGCTGGTTCTAATTGAGATGCTAGACCATTTGGATTGAAATCTCCATATTCTCTAGGAGACGTTCCTAAAGTTCCCAAGCAAGCAAAGGGGGCCGGGGTTCAGTGTTGGTAGTGTAGCTTGAAGGACTTTGCATGTACTTAGTGTTTGGCGAGGCTTCACTTGCGCCTATAACATGATCACTATCAATACAACTTTTTTCTTGCAGTTCTCTCTTTCTAAAAATATGGAAACTGAGGTTTTTTCTGTCAAAGATTCTTAAGGTTTCATGAATTCTTCTCCATATCGAGCCTTCTAAATGATCGGGGATCCAGATTTGTTCCCTTTCCTTGTAAAGAAACATAGACAAGGAAATTATGAGAGCTGACAAGGAAGCAACCCCGGCAATGAGACATAGGCCCCAAAAGCTAGCTAGGCTAAGACTCGCAGAAGAAACCTTGTTCTTGGAGTCTATACAATTGTTTTGTTTCCCTAGCCATGCATTCTCGATATTTTTTATTTTCTCTTCTTCTGTCACCTTTAAAACTGCCCTTGAGACATCGGATAATAGAGGGGAACCTACTGGAAAGACCTGCAAGTCATTAAAAAAAAATGAGAAACTATACACTTAACTGCACACATACACGAGAGAGAGAGAGAGAGAGAGAGAGAGAGAGAGAGAGAGCTTACAAAGCCAAATCCATCAATTTTGTATATTGATTCAACCATGGTATACTTGGAGCAATATTGTCCTAAAAAAAGCTTCATGTAAGGAATTCCAAAAATAGCACTAGCTATACCACCATTTGCACTTCCTTTTGACAATAGTATATCACATTCTTCAGCAGTATCATATACCTTAAGTTTGGTTTCATCAAAATTCATTTTCTTTAAAATTGGCAAAACAAAAGATCCTCCTTGGTAGCCGACATACTCCCCATTCTTAATAAGTTGATTGATATTAGTAACAGTTGGTTGTAACTGTTGAACTGTTAAGAGTGATGTCAAACTTGCAGTGTAACTTTGAGTGAGTATGAGCACCACAAAAACCCATATAATCACTACAAACCTTGCCAAGTTGCTTACAACTATTTCCCCTGTAATTTAAATTGAAAGGATTTTTTTTTAAAAGAACCTAATTGCATCATAAATAACAAAGTAATTAATGGTTAAGATATGCAACTCTAAATATAATATCACTTTTTTGATTCATAATAATGGAGAGTAATGAATCTTTAGTCATAACAAGGGCAAAAGTTTTTCTCCAGTTTTCTCCAAATTTAAGTTTTGAGTGTCCGTTTGAGAATTATTTATTTTTGGTAACTTATTTGCATAATGTGAAACAAAAAGCTAAAAGTTAGTTTATTTTTAAAAAATAGTGAGAGGCCTACAAGCAATACACAAAATAAGCAATAAGTTAGCTTAAAATCAAATGTCAAACACACGAGTTAAAGGAGACTAACTTAAATGACCATACACTGTACACATGTTCTTTTGTAGTTAATTTAATAAATTATTTACACATGTCACAAGATTATAAATAATTTATGTAATTAAATGTACATGTGAATACTCATTCGAATCTGGAAGTAAGTTAGAGGAACCTTTCTCCTAGTTTGGGGAAAATTCTATCTGTACTATATAGGTCACAAATGGTGAACTCCAGTCCATGAAGCAAAGTGTTGCCTTAATCCTATTAAGAGTGTTTGTGTGCGAAGAGTATTAGGAAAGCATAGTCGACTAGTACTTATAATTAAATAAGGAAAAGCTAATTATACACCTGCTAATTTGCACTTTGTACATACTTCCTTAGAAATTTTGTTTAAAAAAAAACATAAATACAGGTAAAGTTGTGAACGGTGAAATCTTGTTTTGAAAAAACAAAATACAAGATTTCACAATTTTAATTGAAATCTTGTTTTGGTAATGTATGTACAGTAAATGTGTAATACAAAGTGTATAATGATCATTATCCAAAGTGATGGCATAGCTTGTTGCGTGTGTAAGATAGAAGACAAGACTATAAATAAGTCCTGAGAGCACTAGGACTTAGTTATACATTTATTTTTGTGCATTGTTACGGTGGTGATTGTTTTTGTGAAATAAGATTCTAGAGGTATGTATATGATGAGACAATTGTGAAGGGTTGGAACTTACGTTGTGCAAAAACCATGGTTGAGAAAGAGTACCACAAGCTTGTTCCAATTTGATGTGTTGGAGGCCCACGGAAATCGTCATTTATTCGGTGTTCAAGAACCCAAACTACAAAGCCAATGAACACAAAGAAACACCCACTTGTTATCCAAAGGTCCCTACTTAAAGGCTTCAAGAAAATCCATGCATTTCTAGTCCCATTGTCCACGATTGGCACTATCAATGATACTCCAGATTTAGTGTATGGCAATGTAAAGTCGACAAAGTTAGACCTGTTTGCTGTAATTGTTATATCTCCTACCACAGCATCGAAATTCTGTCCAAGTAAAATGTTACGTAGATCATTTTCATTATTATGAATGCTTTGGTTAGATAGAGAACATGAAAATTGAAATCAGGGAGGACAAAAGAAAGAAAGAAAGAAAGAAAGAAATCTATATAGGAGGTTGTTGTATATTATGCATAGCATGGAATACACACTCCCTTTTTTGGTTACAAAGTAGGAGAGTTTTCAATTTAATATCTTATTGAATAGTATAAGCAATTAAGCATTCCTATAAATAGTTAAATACCAAATGTAATCTTAGTTGTTAACAATTGGTAAGATGAAGGGTTTTACCGACCCCGAGGTAAACTTGGTAGACCAAATCATTATAACTCCTAGCGCTTCCACCAGCTGAATTTGCAAAGGGAATGAACTCATAGCTAACAGCATATGGTAATGTTTTCATGACAGCGTTGAAGACGTCTATGTAGTAGCCTGTTACCTGTGTTCTGTTGCAACTAGGATTATATGTCACCTTAACAAATTCAGTAAAACCATTCTTCATTGGAACTCCTATTTTCAACTTTTTCCATTTGTTGGAATCTCCCAGCCTTTTGGTACAGAACCTGAATCACCTGGCCATATTACAGGTCCTACATTTTCCTTGGAAGAAAAATATGTGCTTGTGTTCCCAGGATTCAATTTCCTTGAAAGTCCATTTTCTGGAGTCCAAAATGCAACCAATCTTTCACCATTACCATTCACATTAATTACCTTAAAAGTTGAAGATTGTGATTGCCCGTTAACAAAATTGAAATCACCTGCTAGGCCTTTAAATTTGATACCCACTAATGCTTCATGAAGTTTTGGACCATTTTGAGAGATCCCAATAGCTTCAAGTTCAGTCGAGTTGCTTGAAGCATTTGTCTTCTGAAAGTAAAAATTTGTAGTCCCAACCTTCTCGACTGCCATGGCTAGTGCTGAAGCAGCATCGTACGCCCATAGTCCTATAATAGCCAGTTCAGCATTCGAGATGGCTTGATTGTTTTCTTGGAACTTCCTTTCCCATCGAATTGTAAAATTTTCAAGTTCTTTTGTTTCTTGAAAGTAAGTTTTTACACCCAAAACCCCGTGCATTGAGTCAAGGACTGATCGTTTTAATGAACATAGAGAGTCGGTTATCCCATTGGTTGTTATCCAAACATAACCTTCACTCAATCATTCCAATCTCTCTTGCTTTGTTGAAAAGTCGATAACCCAGCTTGGTTGACATGTGCACTATGAAGACTCTAGTTTGCATTGTCATCAACTTGTAAAGTTCTTCACCAATTTCGTCATCTGTGGCTAATGGTGAAACGACACTCCGATAGGGGACATGGGCATCAACATTTTGCAAGGCATCAATCAAGAAGGGTATGATACCTTTCCCATATGCATTGTTTGCATAGATTGGCACGACCTCTCTCCATTTATAAGTTTGAACAATTGCACTTATAGCATTCACTTGAGATGAATCATTTTGAGTGACTTGAAAAAAATATGAACTCCCAAGGGAAGAAAGAGAAAGGCTTGTTGCTGAGAATGATATAATGGGCACTTGAGCTTTATCACCGAGATCAATCACAAAGTTGGCTTGCATCGAGTTTTGTGGCCCTATGATAGCTTGCACTTCTATATTTTTAATGAGGTCTAGAGCTGTGTTCCAAAAACAAAGAGAAATTGATTTATTATCCATTTACATGTACACTCAAAATGATCAGAAGTTTAAAAAATGAAGGTAAAATTTAGTAATAAACAATGTAAAGTTTTAGCAATTAAATTGTAAAATGAAGGTAAAATTTAGTATTAAACAATGGAAAGTTTTAGCAATTAAAATGAGATAATATGATTAACGTGACCTTCTAAAACAATATAAATTTTATGCTGATTTTTTTAGTCATGTGTTGAGTCTGTTGACTCCAATATCATACAAAGCACTAGGTCAATCTAAGACGTATATAAAAAATTAAGAGAAACTCCAAACATGAGTATACTATACGTATAGTACGTACTAATATTGTTAATATATACTCGGATTATGATAAATGATATCAACACATTATGAATCTCGTGAACGACGACACGGAAGTACAACGCACACTCATACCACAATTGATTTAACCATTGTGTCAATTGTCAACTTACTCATTTTTTTCAAAATTTTTTTTTTTATATTTTAATTTTTAAGTTTTAAATATGAAACCCTCCGTTAAATATATTTAAAAAATATTGAATAAGAAGAAAAGGATAATTTATTGTATGATTTTGATTTTTGTAGTCTTGTATTGACTTCAACAATATCATACAAAGTACTAGGTGAATCCAAGACATATAAACAACTCCATTTCGATGGAAAATTTTGTGTGCAGATAGGGCTTTTTTTTATTTTATTTTATTTTTAAATTTAAATTATATATTTTTTAGTGTTTGATAGCATCAAAAAAAATTAATTAAAAAAACTATCTTTAGTCAAACAAAAAAGTATGATTATTTATTTTTAAAGATTGTTTTCCACTAAATATTGAAAAAAAAAAATTGTTTCTCACGTCAAGCTATATATGGGAAATTAGGAGATAGTTTTCTAACTAATTTAAAGTTGTTGCCAAACATAAGAAAATGATATAGTTTTATAGATAATGCTTTTTGAAAAATAACTCATTTTCTAGATATCACAATATTAAAACACCAAACATGAGTATATTATTAATATTGTTAATGTATACTCAGATTATGACCAACTAGTAAGTTGTCTGTGCGATGCACGGATAATGCTGTAATGTTTTATGTAAATTTGTTTTTGAAAAATATTATACATATATTATAGTATATTTATTATAAAACTTTGTTAGTAATGAGTTCATAATAAAAAGTAATAATTATAAATTGCACACATATATCTATTATAATTATTTTGTTCAAGTAATAAGCAATAATTAAAACAACTTTGGAGTAATATTATATAATAAAAGTTGATAAAAGCATATTAATTTATTCTATATTATTATTTGTTATTATGTGATGTAATAAAAAGCTTCATTACAAATTTTTTTTTTTTTATTTACCGGGAGATTCTTGATTGGATCTTACAAAATTTGGACTTTGTTGCTAAAATTTTTTGTAGGTATTTGCATTTATTTTAAATTTCAATGATGTGACAACTTTTTGTAATTTTTTTTTTGTTAATTTTGGAATAGTGCAGCAAAAAGAATTAATATAGCATATTGGATTGTATATATATATATATATATTTTTTTTTTTTTCTTCCATACCTTTTTGTCATTTGAAGGTGCATAAAAAATTTTAGCAACTATGTAATTTTCAAAACCATCATTTAAATTGAATTCATTCAAATAAAGTAGGAAAATCCATTTTTTTTCCTATATTTTTTTTTTTCAAATCACGTGAGATTCCTTTTCTAATATCAATAGTTTTACAATAATTTAAATAAGTTGTACCTCAGTTTATTTTTTAGCCAGATTTCTTGTAGATTTATTTAGAATTTTCTCAGTATCTCAATTAAATATCACAAAATTTGTTTTGTCAATTGCATCAAAAACTTTAATTTGAATCCTGTATCTGAAGTAGTTTGCAATTGTGTATGTGCATATATATATATATATAGTAGTTACAGTGTGATAAATATATTATAAATATTTGGAGAGTATGTAGTTAATGTGAGTGCCTCTAACTTTGGGATAGAAAGATTTATTTTTGTCTCACATTTTGCACACCAAATTAATCCTGCTTGTGGTTTAACATTCCTTTCACAAAGTACACACAAAATGTAATACCAACCCATTGTTATATTAATGTTACTTATTGTTGCAATACCCTAGCAGTTCACATCTTACAATGAACTCTAAAATTAATATGTATTATTTTTTTAATATAAATAATATGATGTATTATTATTTTTTTACGTAAATGATGAGTATAATTTGAAATGATTAACAAACCTATTTCGTAGGATCTTATCCAATGCATTTTATCTTTACTATTGTCTTCATATTATTTAAAGATAAATCCTCTTATGAAAATTGTTTTGCATATATTTTTGGTATGTCTTGTATATGATCATGTTTTTTTACCATTCCTATCATTGAATTTTTTTAAAGAAAATATTAAGTTAATGGTATTTTGTGGGATAGTATATGCTATTTATTAGACTTTTTGTTATTATAAATTTTAGAAATATGCACTTGTCAATTATTTTAACAATCTCAAGATCTCAAGATTTATATATATTTTTGTTGTATTGGTCAATAGTAGAGAATTTGTCTTCATAAATTGCATAGAACATTATTGATAGAGAAAAGTATATTGAATTGAAATTGGGGAAAAATGGAAACATGATTTCATGAGAATGAGATTTTCTAGAAGTATTATCTATATGTGGGGGAGGAAGAAGAGAGTTTGTAAGAGAGTAAGAGTTTTTGCTTTGATTGCATGTGGGAATGGTCAAACTTTGGTCATAACATATAAGGTAATAATTGGGCCTGACTTTTTCATAAGGTTTGGCCTACTTTTAAAAGGTAATTCATTTTGTAGTGAATAACTTTTGGTCTAATTGGTTTAATTGTCAAGAACAGCTCATATTTGATATAATAGTAAAAAGAAGTTACTATGATTTATTGAGTAATAGTAAAAAATACTTAATAAAAAAAAGGTAAAAATTTTTAAATTTTTATGATAGTAAAAATAAGTTACTATGATCTATTGCGTAACAGTAAAAAAAACTTAATGAAAAGAGGTAAAAAAGGCTAAATGCAATATTAGAGTGTCACGTGGAAGGACCTTATGCACTCTCACATGAGGTATTTGTTTTTATATATATATTGATGATAGCAACACATTATGAATTTTGTGAACGATGTCACTAGAGCACAACACACACTCATGAACACAATTGGTTTAACCATAGCGTCCATGGTCAACTTTCTCATTTTTTTGATATGTTAAACCCTTCATTAAATATATTTAATACTAGTTTTTTAATAAGTAGAAAATGATAATATATTTACTAAAAAAAAATCTTGAAGGGTGGTGGCAATTACAGTAAGAGCGCTCATATCATTGCTTGTATAATAGAAAATGACCACATTTTAACCAACCAAGTTCAAAATATACCCGCATCAAGTTATGCAAAATTGAGTAAAAATACATAGTTGTTATAATAATTGTATAAATTTAAATTGATATTATTCATTTTGCATTTAGTTTTTTATTCTTTCTTTACCTATCAC
The DNA here is from genome assembly GCA_023621385.1 of Quercus gilva. NCBI lineage: Eukaryota > Viridiplantae > Streptophyta > Magnoliopsida > Fagales > Fagaceae > Quercus > Quercus gilva. The sequence goes on from CM042474.1 coordinate 19,257,673, forward strand.
AATAATGAAAGAAGCGAGTGGATGGTAGTTGTTATGTGTGAAGAAAGAAAGACAAAAAAAATAAAGAAATTTTGATTAAATGTGGAGTAAAATAGAAAATTTGATGTGTGTTTTGAAAAGTGGGTATATAAAATAGGAAAAAAAAGTTTCTTATACTAAAATAGACATGAATTTTTGCACAAGCTGCTGCAAATGCTCTAAGTTATAATTTTCTAGGTGGATCAAGTAGTCAATTTTCTTAAATAAAATAAAAAGGGAAATTTTAGTTGATTTTATAGGTTTTATTGCAAATTATTGAAAAATCCAACAAAGAAAAAAAAAAAAAAAACTGATGTGGATAAACTTTAATCATATCCTCTATGATCATTCCCTAACATAAAGAATACAAGAAAGAAAATAAAAGGAAAAGAAATTAATTGAGAGAAAATTAAGATTAAGATCAGGTCCAACACTTAGGGTATTATACCAAATATACTAGCTCTCAATGACTAAGATTAACAGTAGAAAAAAACAATTTTTAATCTCAACCATGGAAAAAAAAAAGTGAGAAAAATTAAAAAAAAAAAAAATGAGAGTGGTAAAAACAAATATGTAAGTAGGGATGTGGGTGATTGCATTGGGTACAATACCCTAGATATTTCACCCAATCTAATTTGAACTAGTGTACTTTAGTTTTAATTTGGGACTTGTATAATTTGACTATTTTTTTCTAATTTTTTTCTTATATATATATATATTATATTATTAATTTTGGAATAAAAATAAATATAATTATTTTCAGATATTTTTAAATTTTGGTAAGTGATAATATTAAAGCTAATGACATTGAACTGAATTAGATGGATATGCCAAATTAGAAACATATTGATTTAAAAATCTGAAATGAAAAAAAAAAACTTGAAAGACTAAATTGAAAACAAGTTAGCGATTGTAAGTATAATTTGTAATTTAACCTAAAATTAACCATGGAAAGAAAATAGCTATAAAGGCTTTAATCTTCTTCTCTCTCTGTCTCTCACTTTTTTTTTTTTTTTTGAGAAACTGAAAGGCTATGATTTTAATTGTGAACTCTTCATGCTACATCTAATTTATGTTTTGAAAAATTGAATTCAAATTCCAAGGAAACATAATAAAAATGGCATAATTAAAAAAAAAAAGAAAAAAAGAAAAAGAGAGAAGAAAAATAGCCGAAGCAAGTAGCGCGCGCTGACGATTTTGTTTTATCTTTTTAAAATTCAGCAACAGGCAAGATGCAACTGAAATGATTTTTATTTTATTTATTTTTTAACAAGTCTACACATACAAAGGAGAGTGAATAAGATTATAACAAAACACACCATCAGCTCCTCTCAAAAGGAACTGTAACAATGGTAAGTGTATTAAAATTTGGCTGTGAAGCTTTTATTTTATTTTATTTTTTGAATAAGAGAAGGAGATGGGTATCACAATATATATTTGTCCAACTTGTCCCTATCTCATTTAGTTTTTAACTTCTCTCCCTAGATAATTCTTTCTTTTTTATGTCATTTGATTCTAAGTCCATTATAAAACTGAATTGTACTGTTGTAATATAATAATTATTTTTTTAATTGTTGTCACAGCCAGGAGATCATAGCGTAGTTGACACCAAGTCAATATTCAGGTCGACTTCAATATCATACTCTCAAGTTTCAAGTAGTACTTCTTCATAAAAGAAAAAAAAGAAAAAAAAAGAAAAAGATAGTATTTCTATTGTAGTAGGAAATTTTTTTAACGTTATCCAATTAAGAAAGTCTCTATGCCTTTCGTTATGAGTTTGTGGTGAATAAGTCTTAAGGATTTATATTATATTCATAAACATTAATCCCATTAATCCATAGCTATATACCATTGCATAGGGTTAACCAGTTAATCTTATAAAAATAAAAGTTATACACACCTTACACATATAATAACTTTTGCACAAAAATCATGTCCTGAAGTAACTTGAAAATTGTAACTTCAAAGCACGATTTTTGTTTAAAAAAGTGTGCCTACTCTGTATGTAACAATCATTTCCCAAGAAAAAAAATATTAAAGACTGAGTAAAGAGGCCAAAAGGAAAAAAGGAAACTAAATCTATGAGAGAGAGAGAACCTGCAGCAGCTGCTCCAACAACGTCACTTTTGGAGTCCCTGGAGTTAAGAACCAGCCTAGTTCTGTAGTGAGGATTGGAGGCATAGAAGTCTGAAAGGGCCATGTTTATGCAACTGAACCCCATCTTCCCATTCCATGTATCCAAGTCAAGAATGACACCCACGTTAACCGGGATTGTCGACGTGTTTTGTGCCATGGCCATGATATTCCTTTCAGAAAGAATAATGAAGATGAAAAGAGAAAAAGCAATTCTGGTAGGCATCTTCATGATTATGTTTGAATATCTTCGTAGCTTTAAGATGCATGGTCGTCTTAAGTCAGAAGTAGTCTTATTTATAGGGCATTGTACTTAGGAATATAGGATAAGAAAGGAGATTTTTTGTTTGATGAAAGTGTGAAAAGGAGACTTTGATGAGCAACGAATAATAGATTAATATCATATTCAAACTAATATTGCTGCGATGACAATGGTTATCGAGAAACTTCACTAAAAAATAATTCAAGTTGCAACCTAACAACACTAGTTGACGTTTTGGTCTTTACGATCGATATGGCTTCAGATTTCATTCGAGCAACATTACGCGGGGTTCCACACATTTGTGCAATATAATATAGAAGAAAATATCAAATGAGCATCCCAAGATTCATATTTAAGAGAGTCAGCTTAATATTATGTTAGGGAACCCTACGTCAATAATCTTAGAAAATGACCTAAAATTGATGTAATGGCTTTACAAACATCTGGACAATGGTTTTGTGGTAACAAAACATAGAAACGCTTTAATACAGAACCCAAGAAAAAAAATTTGTGCAATATTAGTAGCTCCGTATGTACTTATTGAAAAAGCCCAAATTAATACATCATTAAAATTTAGCTTATTGCAGTGGTTCATGTGATACTAAAGGTTAGAAAATGTTGCATGTGTTACATGCATATACTTGATCATTATATGTGTGTTGGATGTTGCTGTTGAAACCACATTAACTACATCAAATCTACGAGGAGTCTTGTAATAGTCAAGAGGTCGGTTTGCAAGTGGTGTATCACCTTGTGCAGCTAGCAGATAAGTTAGAAGCCCCTACATGGGAGCTAAGAAGCACGGACATGGGTGCAACACGGTGATATAAGTAATTTCTAAAAAATTATAACATGAAACGGTTGGTACGATACTAGTATAATACGGTATCATACAGATATGACATGAATACTGCACCTTAAATGAGATGTTTATGCTTCCTAGGTTGAGAGCTGTTGCTAGAAATAGTATATAGTTTAACTACATGTGTTTGATGTCATATGCGAGTTTGGGGTTACCCTTGGAGTGTTTTTACTTTGTAGAGTTTTCACTCCATGATGGTGAGCATATTTTGTCTTTGTGTGCTTAATTTTGGCTTATTGTGTGCTGTTTTTTTGAATGTATTTATCCATGCAAACATTGTTGTAAGGTTGAATTTAATCAACTATCTTGTTGGCTTTATTCTGTGCCAAATTTGCTTGTATTTTAGCAATTAGTAACCCTGTATTTAGGTGGGATTCTTGTAAGGGTAGTGTGTGAAAAGATGTGAAGAGAAGCTCAAATTTGTGCAAGGAGGCAGAGTCTCGCGGCTAGGACTCGTAGGTGACTCGCGACTGGAAGCTGCCAACTGCAGCACACGTGAGAAGCATGCGGGGAGCTGAAGGGTCACGCCAGCTGTCGCACTACAGGACAAAAGTCCCAAACTGGCCAGGCCGTTACCTCGCGGCTGGAACTCGTGATTCAGACCAGTCGCGAGACCAAGCCGCCAACCAACCTTGTTTGGGAAAAACTGACTTTTCGCATTCCAAACACTCATCACTATATATATAGACCCTTATACCTACGAAATGTAGAGAGTTTTCAGAGAGAATTTTGTAAGAGAAACCCTAGAGAAAAACAAGATTGATTCATCCACAATCTTTACCTTAAAGACTCTTCAAATTCCTCTACTCTCTTCCTCTTCATTGATACATCCTTCAAAGGTTCTTTACCAAATCATTTTCTCACCATACCCACATCCGTGAGAAGGTTTATTTGGTGCTCTGAGAAGCAGTTAGGAAGGAACCAATGTCTATTGGTTGATGCTATGGTTGATAGCGAAATCCGGTAAGCTAAAGAAGAAATAGGTTTGACGCAACCTCGTTGGAGCAAGAAGTATGGAGGATTTAGGTACATTGGGTAGATTAGGCTTGGAGGGTCTTTTGCTATTCATGTATCCCAACTACATTCTTTAGTGAATTATTTACCGCTTGGAGGGCGGCGGAGAGGTTTTACACCAAGAGTTTCGGTTTCCTCTTCGATAACATATCGTGTGTTGTCCGTGTGTTTGCATCTTTCTTCTCTTTATCTTTGCCATTTATTTTCTGTTGTGGATGTGTTTATATTTGGCTTAAATTATTTATCAATTCTGTGTTTGGCTTATATTCATGTTTCGCACGTTAATCGTTTGATATTAAGCTTGAATTGATATTTTGTAATTTGAGGTCTAAACGTTTAAGGATGGTTTTACACACATTTTGAACATTCAATTGTGATAGAATATTGACTAATTAACTACCCCTATTGAATTGCGAATCAATTCATTAAAATTGGTGGTTAAGCCAATTGGCAGTTTAGCCAATTGGCTAAACCAAGTAGGACTCTATACGTAATTTTAAATTTGCATATATACTAATATTATTTTTACTTTAAAAAGGAGTACTTGAATTCCCCACCTATCCCCCACTATTATCAATCTATAAAAAATCATTTAAAAAAAAAAAACTACAGTCCAAAATACTAAGATAGAGCAAATGCCATTTGATCAAAGACTGTTGTTATTTTATTTTATTTTTCATTTCTTTCTCTGGATTATGGTCAATGCTCGCTGAGAGGATGACCACAAGATTTCACGTTGCAGTTGGCAAGCAACCTCATCTAAAAAAAATTAACTTCAAACTTCAAAGGTTTACTATAAATTTTTCAGTTTTTAATGCTAGGTATTTTATACATGGTGGAGAATATATATACTCAGTTTCTCATTTCATATCTTATTCTATTCTTTCATGACTCTCTTCCCTACTTCCCAACAAGAGAGAGAGAGAGAGAGAGAGATCTACCTTCCTTAGATAAATTTTTCAGTTTTTAATGCTAGGTATTTTATACATGGTGGAGAATATATATACTCGGTTTCTCATTTCATATCTTATTCTATTCTTTCATGACTCTCTTCCCTACTTCCCAACAAGAGAGAGAGAGAGAGAGAGAGAGAGAGAGAGAGAGATCAACCTTTTTACTCTATTTTATCATGGAGTCGAGGTCGACTTTATGAGTTCAAATCCGAGCCAAGCTGCAATGACCTTGACTCTTTCATCATCATCGCTTCAACCATGCTCTTTTATGGGATTATAAAATTCTTTGCTATTCTAATTTTTCTTTTTGTGTGCAAAAACTAGTTTTCTTCTCTGTATGTTTGGAGCCCCCCGTCTATTTGCTCTGAGTTCTTACCTACTAAATGGTGAAAAATGATAATCATCCTACTATTTTATTTCGTCAATTTCCTTACTTCCCCTTTCATCCTAACCAAATAAATTCTTAGGCTTACCATTTGTTTCACTATTAAAATTAGCTGGGAAAAAAGTCATTTTTCAAAAAATATTTTTTGAAATGACTATTTTATTTCCTTATATTTGATAATAACCTTGAAAGTAAGTTTAAAAACTTGTGAGATATAATTATTTTTTGAAAAAAATTAGCTGAAAACAACTTCTAAAATAAGTCTTAGTTTTAATAGATTTTACATGGACTAAAACTAGTTTCTTTTGACCTATAAATATTTTTTTTGAAGAAACAGTAATACTTATTAGAACATATAAACACAAAAATAATATATAGAACTTTTTAAATAGACTTATAATAAGTTATACAACTTAAGTATTACTATAAAAGGACCTAATTTTTGTAGTAGTAACTTGGAGTTATAAGGACTGAAACTCTAACACACACAATCGATGTGGGATAAACATCCCTTTTTTTCTTTTCTTTTTTTTTTGTTGAGAAAATAGTAATATTTAATAGAACACATAAATAGAAAAGTAATATATAGAGTTTTTTTTTTACCTATATTTTCTAATGTTACCAAACACAAGGAAATATAGAAAACTATCATCACATAAAGTTTTCAATGAATCAATTGAATTTTGGTTTCAAACTTTGAATCAACTATTATTTTTTTTTCCTTTCATCAGAGTTACTTTCCCAACTTACGGGTTAGTACATGTTTCATGTTTGTGTTTACAAATTATGATATAATTGAAATGCCAATTTAATAAGCAAGTGCAGGAGGAGGGAGAGCTGACCGATGGCCCCTTCTTTTGAAATTGTGGGGGTAATTCAATAAACAACCTAAAGTAACAAGATTGATGAAAGACATAATCAACTTGAAATTTATTACATTTTCGCCAGCTATATATATTGTTATTGTAAGTGAAAGAAACACGTTGGTGTTCGTTATTATTTTTATGAATCTGATGAATTTACATTTTACAATGTCAGTTGTAAGTTGACATTGACAATTATAAGTCGTGCATATCTAGTGATCTTCCATCAAGAAATTTCGGACGTTTGACCTACTGATAGCAACACGTGCTAGTAGCTAGGCAACAACCATGGTCATGTTGACTCTTCAAGACAAACATTAAATTGGGAATTTAAAATCTTATTATCCCTATGTGAATTCAAGTGTACGGAGGAGCAAATGAAATTGCCAGAATTGAACTTCTGAATCGTAGTTATGATATTTTTAGTGTTCAAAATGCTGACCAATGAATGGCCCGAAATCAGCCCTACCTAATCGGTAGTGGTAGTGTACGTGGTCGATCGATGAAGTAAGGTTCAGAGGTCAGAGGAAAAATTTGTGAGACCGGCAAGGTCGATTTGGCATTTGGTTTACGATTTTAAAATATAATTTGAAAACGATTTGATTGGTATATATTTACAGATAAATAATTAATATATATTTTAGATTTTTTTTTGTTCAGTTTAGACACCTATAAATTAGATTTGTTTAACCTCATGAATTATCCAAGTAGGTACTTAGATTAATTTTCTAGATCTAAGTTAATCTCATGCACCAATATTATTTAGTGCGGAAAAGTAAAAAAGACAGTAATATAATGACCTAGGAAAACTAATGAAACCAACCGTTTTAAGGTAAAAAATCTGAAGATAATTTAACCTAACTATTCTCAAGGTAAACAAATTCACTGACAGAATAAAAGTTTACAATAGATTTTCTCCCTAAAATCTAAAGCTATCTCTTGTTAAATTTACTAACACGATCACGTGCAGCTTTGACTCTATGGACTCCTATATCTTGAATTTATTGAACGCAAACTCTCACGTTTGTAACTTTATGATCCTACTCAAAGGTTTTAGTTCATCATTAGTAATGGATCTTTATGCAGTAACTTGTTTCCACTAGTTCTTAATTGTACGTAGATCACGTTTTGGTAGATACATGTAGAGTTAGAAGGTTACATAAATCTCACAGATCTCACAAGAGTAACTCATAAGACTTTCAAGAACTTCTAAAATGTATTTAGAGTTTTTCTTTTATACTTAGTAGTGTTGAATTGAAACTCTAAACGTTTTTATGGACTTGGGCCAGATATAAAATCTGCAGAACACAACTTTTGATCGGGTGAACCTATCTTTCGATTGGTTGAGCTTCATAGTAGCTTGCTTCTTCTTTCTGCAGCTTGACAGTTCTTGAATCTTGACTTGAATAATCTTGAGTAATGTCTAACACTTAATTTTGATATGTTTTTGTTTTCGTTTTGCCAACATAAATAAATTTAAAAAACTAAACATTTAATCCTAAATATTTACAACCTAACATGTTTCATATATTATATGTTGTTGAGATGAAGTACATAGAGAAAGAGAGAAAATATAAATTGAATAAATTTGTATTATATATTTGATTGGTATATATTTACAAATTAATAATTTAATATATATATATATATATATTTTAGATTTCATTTATTATATATTGTTCAGATGAAATACATAGAGAATGAGAGAAAATATAAATTGAATAAATTTGTATTATATATATATATATATATAAAATATTTAAAAAGTGTAACATTTATTGTTATTACGTTTTTTGTTTTTTGCTACATTAGTATAACATTTCAGTAAAATTTGGTTAATTATGTCCAATTTAGTCCACTTTGGTCCATTCGGTCTAATTTGGTCCATTTTGATTCATTTAGTCTGTTTTAGTCTACTTCAGTTCATTCTATCCATTTCAGTTCACTTCGGTTCATTTAGTCTAATTGGTCTACTTTGGTTCAATCGGTTCACTTCTATCCATTTGATCCAATGGCCCAGTTTGGTCTATTTTGGTCTATTTAGTCCATTTTGGACTAATTGGGTTGGACTTTAAATTGATTCTTTTTGTAGGTTGTCATTTCAGTTTTTGACTTAAAAATTCAATTATTTCCCTAAATTTTTTGGTTGAAAAGTATAAGATTTTATTTTATTTGGGCCTAATTCTTTAGCTTTTGGCTAAAAAATTCAAGTTTCAATAATATAGGCATTATACTTTCATTTAAAGAAGATGCTATAGTTCTAAACTTATATAATAATTTACATTTAATGTAAAGTGTCAAATGTGTCCCATGGAATGGAGGTATACATTTTATAAATAAAAAAATAAAAAAAATTCTTTGATATGCTTAAATTAGCCAACCAATTATTATATATTTAAAAAATGTCATTTTAGTAATGTCTTCTTCATTTATATTAAACAATATTCTAATTATGTAATTTAAATCTTTTAATTAAATTACGCATATCACACACACACACACATGTATATATTGTTGTTATTAAAATACAAAATACATTATATGTTCAAGTACATAATTTAAACTTATAGAGATAGAAAATACTTTTAAATTATAATATATACAATATTTAACCTATAAAATTTACATTATATTCTTATAAAATAATTATATTATTTTTTCTACTTATTGCGTGGATTTGCAATTAGCTTTTTAAAATTTAAGCCATTCTATATCATGTTTTGTTCAATGAAATACACACTGAAAGTGCTTGATTATATATTGACAAGGGCAAAATTTAGATACAATATTGTTCCTTAAGTTCCCTTTTTAAATTTTAGACATTTGTCTAATTAGACAACTCACCAAACGAACTTTAAAAGACTCTGTCTCTTTCTATTTTCTTCTCTCATTTTTTTCCTTAGCACGCTAGAAACTTGGCTTCTTTGGTTCAAATCTCTCCAATGAACCAAAGTGATAAGAATGGACCGAATTGGATCAAATGGAACAAAGTGAGCCAAATGGACAAAATAGGACCGAATAGGAACATGGTAGACTGAATAGGAACGAATAAGAATGAATGGACCAAATAAGGACGAATAGACTGAATAAGAATGAATGGACCGAATAGGACTAATATGGACAAAATAGGACCGAAGTGGACAAAATGGACAGAATAGGAGCAAAGTGGATAGAATGGTTCGAATAGGACCAAAGTGAATAGAATAGGACCAATGTGAACTGAATAGGGCAAATGTGGACTGAATAAGACCAACTGAACTGAATAGGACTAAATTAGACCGAAAGGATAGAATGGACTAAATTGAACCAATGTGGACCGAATAAGACTTTCAAATATTTATCATTTTATTGCATTTTTGGGGCTCATATTTCTAATTTATAGTGTCTATTTTAGTATTGTATTTGTATTTTTTAACTCAAAACGAAAGAGTTTAGCCCAAATATAATAAAATTTCATACTTTTCAACTCAAAAATTAAGAAAAAAAATTTGAAATTTTGAGCTAAAATTGAAAAGAAAACTTACAAAAAGAATCAATTTAACACCCAATTAATCTAAAATGGACTGAAGATGGACCAAAATTGACTGAGTGGACCAAATTAAACCAAAGTAGACCTAATTGGACTGAATAGAGATTTTTTTTTTTTAATTTTTAGAGAAAACAAATTATCTTAAAAAAATTTTAGAGAAAAAATTATATATTATCTTATAATACAAAATGATTATTTATTCTCTCGCATCAATGGGTCCGCAACTAGTTAAAAAATAAAACTTTGAGTTAAATTTTAAAGCTCAATTATTTAACTAACCATGGTTGAACAAATCCAAGCTTGGTCGTTTAAAAAAAAAAAAAAAAAAAAATCCAAGCTTGGTCTGATACGTTAGTTAACACCTATATCTTGCCATTTGAATAAAAAATTTGCCAATACAAATTCACAAATGTCAAATACATAAGTTTCATAAGTAAAAATTAAATTAGGCGTATGAATTGAGTAACATAATCAACTGAACAAGGCTTGTGAACAAGCTTCAGTTTAGCAAATTTACATACGGATGCCTTCAGTTTTCTACCTCTATATACTACCCCTAATTGAGTGTATGCTATGAGTTACTATGTTATTGTCAAATAAGACATAAAATGCATATTAACAATTTTCATGAGCTATTTCGATGGTTATTATTCCCTCTTGATGATTTGGGTAGCTAATTAGCTCGATAACTGGTGCTGATTGAGATGCTTGACCGTTTGGACTAAGATCACCATACTCTCTAGGAGGCGTTCCGAAAGCTCCCAAGCAATCATGGGGGGTTCAGTGTGTGTTGAATAGGTTGATGGACTTGGTGTGTACTTACTGTTTGGTGAGGCTTCACTTGCACCTATAACTTGAACACTATCAATGCCAGTTCCGTCTTGCAGTGCTATGTTTCTAAAAGTATGGGATTTGAGGTCTTTTTTGTTAAAGATTCCTAAGATGTGATGAATTCTTCTCAATATTGAGCCTTCTGAATGAAAGTGGATCAAGATTTGTTGTCTTTCCTTGTAAAGGAACATAGACATGGAGATGATGAGAGATAGTAAGGAAGCAACCCCGGCAATGAGAAATAGGCCCCAAAAGCTAGCAAGGCTAAGACTCGCAGAAGAAACTTGGTTGTTGGAGTTTGTACAATTGTTTTGATTCCCTAGCCATGCATTCTCAATCTCTTTCATTTTCTTTCCTTCTGTTACATTTAAGATTGCCCTTGACACATCAGATACTAAGGGGGAACCTATTGGGAAGACCTGCATATGATTAAAAAAAATTCAATATGAGAAACTATACACTTACTTAAGCCTGCGCACATACACATGAGAGAGAGAGAGAGAGAGAGAGAGAGAGAGAGAGAGAGCTTACAAAGCCAAACCGATCAATTTTATAAATTGATTCAACCATGGTATACTTGGAGCAATATTGTCCTAAAAAAAGCTTCGTGTAAGGATTTTCAATAATAGCACCGGCTATACCACCATTTGCACTTCCTTTTGACAACAGTTGATCACATTCTTCTGGAGTATCATACATTATAAGTTTATTTTCATGAAACTTCATTTCTTTTAAGATTCCCAAAACAAAAGATCCTCCTTGGTAGTCAATATGCTCCCCATTCTTAATAAGTTGGTTGATATTAGTAACAGTTGGTTGCAGTTGTTGAACTGTTAAGTGCGATGTCAAACTTGCAGTGTAACTTTGAGTGAGTATGAGCACCACAAAAGCCCATATGATTACCACAAACCTTGCCAAGTTGCTTACCACTCTCTCCCCTGTAAATTAAGTTGAAAGATTTCTTAAAAAAAAAAAAACTTAATTGCATCATAAATAACAAATTAATGCAATGTTTGAGATATGCAACTCATCCAAATATATTATCACTTTTTTTACTCATAATAATGGATAATAATGAATCTTAGAAATAATATGGACAAAGTTTTTCTTCGATGGACTTGATGAAGAGAACGTGGTAATTCAAATGGCCATATTCTTGTACTTCTGTAGTTAACTTATTAAATTATTTACACAAATCATCATATGATTCTAAATAATTTATGTAACTAAATGTACATGAAATACTCATTTGAATCATCACAAAGGATGTCAGAGGAACGTTTCTCCTAGTTTTGTGGAAAATCCTATTTGTTGTAATATAGGTCAAAAATAGTGAACTTCCAGTCCAGGATGCAATAACTTTGAGTTTTTTCTTGTTGGTTTTGGAACCCCACATTGTTAAGAAGAACAATAGAGAGGAGGAAGAAAATTATGTTTGTAGTAATATTGGTTAGAAACTGTTAAGTCCATTCCTTGATTTGATAAGTTTAAAAGTTTCTTTACTGGTTTGGGAATCATATCAATTAGAACAATAATAAAAAGATGCATTAATCCTGTTAAGAGTTGTTAGCATCACATTGATAAGAAAAGAAATAAGAAAGCATAGTAGACTAGTCCCTGTAAAAAGTGATATTGAATCTAGTATTGTATGTGTAAGATAGAAGACAAGACCATAACTAAGTCTTGTATGCTAATTTGAGAGCACTACTAGAAGGATTAAGTTAAGCAATTATTTCTGCGTATCGAGTATGGTGGTGTTTGTTTTTGTGAAATAAGTTTCTAGAGGTATAATGAAGCAAATGTGAAGGGTTGGAACTTACGTTGTGCAAAAACCAGGGTTGAGAAGGAGTACCATAAGCTTGTTCCAATTTGTTGTGAGGGAGGCCCACAGAAATCTTCATTTATTCGGTGTTCAAGAACCCAAACTACAAAGCCAATGAAGACAAAGAAACACACACTTGTTATCCAAAGGTCCCAGCTTAAAGGCTTCAAGAAAATCCATGCATTTTTACTCCCATTGTCCCTGATTGGCACTACCAATGATACTCCAGATTCAGTGTATGGCAATGTAAAGTCGACGAAGTTAGACCTGTTTGCTGTGATTGTTGTATCTCCTACCACAGCATTGAAATTCTGTCCAAGTAATATATTTGCTTAGATTAAAAGGGGCAGTTAAAATAAAACAAAAACAAGAAAGAACAAATTTGTATGGGAGATACTTTTATTATGCATTATAGCATGGTATATTTACTCTGTTAGAGAATTTGTAGTTAATTTCTTGTTGAATAGTATAAACATTCCTATATTTAATACTCTGTTGATTGAGATTTCAAATGTAATCCTTGTTGTTAAAAAATAGAAGGATGAAGGTTTTTACTGACCCCAAGGCATACTTGGTAGACCAAATCATTATAACTACCAGCGCTTCCACCAAAAGAATTTGCAAACAAAATGAACTCATAGCTAACAGCATATGGTAATGTTTCCATGACAGCATTGAAGACGTCTATGCTATACCCTGTGATCTGTGTTTTGTTATTGTTAGCATCATGTGTCACCTTAACAAATTCACTAAAACCCTTCTTCACTGGAACTCCTATTCTCAACTTTTTCCCATTTGTTGGAACCTCCCAACCTTTTGGGATGGAACATGAATCGCCTGGCCATATAATAGGTCCTAGATTTTTCTTGGAGGTAGAATATGTGCTTCTGTTTCTCGAATTCAATTCCCTTACGAGTCCATTTTTTGGAGTCCAAAATGCAATCCCTCTTTCTCCATTGCCATTCACATTGATTATTTTGAAAGTTGATGATTGTAATTGTCCATTAACAAGACTGAAATCTCCAGCTATGCCTGTAAATCTAGTACCCAATAATGCTTCTCGAAGTTTTGGACCATTTTGAGAGACTCCAATGGCTTCAAGATCAGTTAAGTTTCTTGAAGCCGTTGTTTGTTTAATGTAAAAATTTGTAGTCCCAACCTTTTTCACTGCCCTGGCTAGTGCTGAAGCAGCATCATAAGCCCATAGTCCTAACACATTTAATTCGGCATTCAAAATGGTTGGATTGTCTTGTTGGAATTTGCTTTTCCATCGAACTCTAAAATTTTCAAGTTCTTTTGTTTCTGGAACATAAGTTTTTACACCCAACACCCCTTGCATTGAGTCAAGGACTGATTGTTCTAACGAACTTAAAGAGTTGGTTATCCCATTGGTTGTTATCCAAACATAACCTTCACTCATCATCCCAATCTCTTTTGCTTTGTTGAAAAGCCGAGAACTAATATTGGTTGACATGTGCACTATGAAGACTCTAGTTTGCATTGTCATCAACTTGTAAAGTTCTTCACCAATTTGGTCATCTGTGGCTGATGGAGAAAAGATACTCCAATAGGGTACACAGGCATCAACCAAGTAGGGTATTATACCTTCCCTGAATGAATTGTCTACATAGATTGGCACTGCCTTTCTCCATCCAAAGGCTTGAACAATTGCACTTATAGCTTTCACTTGAGATGAATCATTTTGAGCTACTCGAAAAAAGTATGGACTCCGAAGGGAAGGACTTGTTGCTGAGAATGATACAACAGGCACCTGAGCTTTCTCACCGAGATCGATCATAAAGTTGGCTTGCATAGAGTTTTGTGGACCTATGATTGCTTGCACTTCCATGTTTTTAATCAGGTCTAGAGCTGTGTTTCAAAAACAAAGAGAAATTTGTATTATTCACCAGTCAAACTCAAAATTATCAGAAGTTTTAAAAACGAAGGTAGAATTTCATAATCAGCAATGGAAAACTTTAGCAATTAAACAATTAACGTGACTTTCTAAAACGTAAAACCTAATACTCTGTATGCAGAACGCCAATCGTTGGCACTCACTTTGGTAAGTCTCACAAGAACCTGGCATGGAGTACCACAACAATAACAAACAAATGGGTTGAAGCTTCTGATTTCGCATAATATTTCAAATAAATTGTATGGGTGTGTTTTGTGTGGTCTTAACGCTGAGTCCAACATCAAACAAGTAGTAGCTAGGTTGATCTAAGATACAAATACAGTTAAATGAAACTCCAATTATTAGTATCGTACTAATGTCAACACATTATGGATCACCTTGTAAAGAATTTTGAAATCGAGGAATCAAAGCTTCAGAGAAAACTATCTGTGATTCTCATTAATTTGTTATACAAGGAGCAGAGTACAACTGGGATTTAAAAAAAAAAAAAAAAAACCTGATTCTTTAACTAACTAACGACTACTTAACTAATTTAACTATACATCCCACTAACTAATGAAATAATACACTGATTACACGTGTCTCACTAAATTGTTTCTTTGATATATCAGTTCTGACCTAAACGACTTGTAGCAAAGACATGTACAAACTATAAACTGCAGGTCGTATAACACTTGAGCCTTCATGGGAGAACAATACACACTTATGATTATAATTGATTTAACCATTGTGTCAATGGTCAACTTACTCTTTTTTTTTTTTTTTTTAAACAAGATAAACCTTCGTTAAAAATATTTAAATAAGAATATTAAATAAGTGTATATATATATATATATAAAGATAATATATCTTACTAAAATAAATCTTGAGTTTTTTTTTTTTTTTTTTTGGCTAGGTAATTGTTTATTGTGGGGGATAGAACCCCCGCGCTAACAGTTACTGGATGAACCGGGTACCACTTGGGCAACAAGATAATAAACCATCCAAGGCAACGTTCTAGGAAATTCTATTGATATGGATAAGCATCACAGAAGCGCAGGATAGAGGGAAGTCCTAAAATATCTAAAGGTAAAACTGCTACCACTGCATTGAATGCTTTGTAACTAACTCTCTGGCCGCATTAATGAGGAAGTGATACCTAAATAGTAATTTTCAGCCTTATAACTACTACCAGAGACTTCAGGAAGGTGCCGATGGAACAATGATTAACACCAACAATCTACTTTACACGTGGAGGGTAGAGATGAAGGAAGGAAGAGAGTATAAAACAGAGAGAAGACCCTAAAGGAAAGGTATCGAGAAATTAAGAGAAAAACACTGTGGCAATCAGGAGTTGAACTTGTAATAAAACTTGAGAAGAAATATATAAGAACTGATCTCCTCGGATTGTGCCGATGACGATTTTCTTTAGATTAAACTAGTCTATCTTTATTTTCTTGTCATCTGGATCCACTATAATCATTACTGAACTCATTAGAGCCTAATTTTTCAACCGACTCTCTACAAATTCATTGTATTGGGTCTAGTGACTCAAATTGTGTCCTTACAACAATAACAACAACAACACAATAACAATAATAATAATAATGCTAGGTTCTATTAGGTTCTAAAAGTTTATAATAATTGGCAAATTGTAAATACAAACTTGTTTAGATATAAATCTTAAAGTGTATAGGTATTATTAGACAATGCTCAATGTGATACAAGTCAAGATTCAAGAACATACAAGTTGCAGAAAGAAGAATTCGAAATCTACTTAGTTCGATCGATCGAAAGACAGGCTCGACCAATTGAAACACGTATCTACAGAATTCTATTTTAGCCCAAACTCCACTTAAACGTATTGGATTTCAAGTAAAATAATACTAGTATATAAAGGAAACCCTAAGCACGTTTTTATAAGGCTTTTCAAAGAGAGAAGAATGTGCCTCTTTTGTAGATCTAGGGTTTTGTACCTAAAAGCTCTCTCATGTCTTTTGTTAGGAAATTTAGACCCAAGTTGATAGAATTAACAAATTTTAAATCCAAGTTGTTAATTAGATTTATTATCAATAAAACTTCTTAAAACAAATAAACATCAATATCATGTTAATAATGAATGCGGCGGAAAAGTAAATAAGACAAGATATGATGACCCAGGGAAACCAATAAAACAATCAGTTTCACAGTAAAAAACCTGGGGGGAAACCTTCCCGAAAGGCAATCCACTATAGAAAAAGAGAAGTTTCAGATCTAGTACAAAACCTTTGTCCCTAGACTCTATAATCTCCGTAGATGAACTCACAGCAGAAACCTGCCACCCTTTGATGCACGAATCCCAATACGTGACTAACCAATTGCGCGGATCCCAGTACGTGACTTAATCACCAACTAGAAGAAGATTGTTGGCTGCAAAGTTCTTCACTTCATCAAGAATGAAGATCAAAAAGCACTTGGTTACAAAACCCTAAGGCGCAAAAGACTCAGTAGCTTCTTTCAGAGAGAATAAGGCATCGGTCACCTTTAGTATATGCTCTCCTTGTATTCTTTTATGTGACGGCCTCTAAAATAAGCCTTATATAGGTCTAGGGTTGTGAGAAAAGAAACCCTACACAAATACATAAGCCTGGCCCAAAAATCAGATTTGGAAATCTGAAT
This sequence comes from Quercus gilva, assembly GCA_023621385.1. NCBI lineage: Eukaryota > Viridiplantae > Streptophyta > Magnoliopsida > Fagales > Fagaceae > Quercus > Quercus gilva. The sequence goes on from CM042474.1 coordinate 19,274,897, forward strand.
TCCCGTAATCTCGATAGATACCTCGATTGATCGGGAAGTGTCGAGCTTTATTAATCTTGATAGATAGCTAGGTGTCAAGGAGGTGTCAAGGGGATAGAAGATTTCTCGATCGATCCACCAGCTGTCGAGAAGGTGTCGAGATTACTATAAGAAAACACCTTAAGATCTCGATAGATAGCCAGCTGTCGAGAGGTGTCGGGCAGCTGTCGAGCTATCTGTCCACAGGTGTCGAGCTATTTGTCCAACTTTAATGAACACCTTTTCTTCACTTGTTTCTTGGTCCAATCTTCATGGCTTTAATGCTAGACTTGAACAACATGTTTCTTTAAGTATTAAACACATCCTAGATCTACCTAAATACAAGTAAAATGTGTTTTGTCAAAGGATTAGCCAACTGCACAAAATATGTTCTTAACAATCTCCCCCTTTGGCAATTCGTGACAAAACCACAACAAACAAATGATCATATGAGAGAAGTTATAAATCACTCAACTCATATTCACTTGTTACATATAATAAAATCTATCATAATACAAACTCTTAAAAAACTTTGCAAGAAGAGAGTTTATGGCAAGAAAGACTTTGACAGCCTATATTTCTGAAACACTTTAAACAAAACTCATCAAGACATCTTAGTGTGAAATAGAAATAATAGATTGCATACAAGTAATAAGAAACATGTGTATAAAGAAAGAAAAAAAACAACACATGTAGAGATAGGTGAAAAAAAACATACATCAGCATATAAATATCAAAGATAAACACAATGTATGTAAACATGGTCACAAGACCCAAAGTACAAGAAGAAGGAGGTAAACACTCTCCCTAACAAGATGAAACACAATTCCCCCTTACAGAGGCATGTATTTCTCCCCCTGACATGTAGAATCTTAAATAGAAACCATATATTCTTCACAATTTCTCCCCCTTTTTGTCACGATTGACAAAGGATACAAGAAGCTAGAAAGCTTCACCCGAGAAACATAAAGATGATCAAGAGGGTACAAAAAAATTCATATAAATGTATGAATGTAATGAAACAAGATGCTATGGATGACAAGATAATAAAAAGATGCAAAACACACACACACACATACACTAAACAAGTCTAACCAATTTTATATTTCAAAAACAAGTCAAGACAGTTTAGTGAGCATACATAAGCACATGTAAACCTAGTGATAGCCAAATCACATTGTACCTGCACATGTATCAAGAGTAGCAAAGAATATTGCGTGTTGTGTGTGAAAAACATCGCAAGATTATGTAAGTGTGCACATGTTATGACGATTTGAGATATGAGAAAATCACTTTAACTCACACACAATCATAACTGTTTGATGGGGACTATCACCTTCGAGGTACATCCTATAACTTCCACATCTCCTAGAATACACGTTTGCAATCATATTTAAAGGATTTTTGATCTTTTTGCTTTTTATTTTCTTTGCATATTTTTATTTTAAGTATATCATGCATGGGCATATATGAGAGAGAAAAGAAATACCTATTGATATTTGACATTCCAATTTTGCTATGCCAAAGCACACAAATGTCATAAACATCACACTTTTGCTATGCCGGAGCATACAGATGTCATTAATGATTAGCGGGCAATAGTGGTGAAATGGTTATTTATGCCTTTCTCTTAGGATTTTCTAGTCCTACCCGTCAAAAAGAGTGACATGAGTGTTAAGTATAAGAGATCACTTAAACTTACTCATCACAAATACGAGCCACAAAGCTCACTTGCTTAGTTATGTATAGAGA